>OZ037778.1:33240330-33432830 GCA_964035525.1 Porites cylindrica | reverse complement strand
TTTGATTGGCTAAAAGCACACGCATAATTCACCATAGCCAGCCACTGTTGACCAAATTTGGAAGAATTTTGCGATTAATCAACCGATGACGTCAAAAGTGCAGCACAGTTGCAGGTTAATGGACCGCTAACCGAGAAGAAGACCTGGGGACGAGGTTGAATTGTTTTGGTTGTAAAAACAAAAATGGCGGACGTTTCACTCCTTTAAAGAGTAATAACTAGTCGAAATAGTAGCTAAAAACATGGCAAGAACAGCAACAGGACAACTCGGAGGGCGACATCTGCTATTTGGAGAATATTTGCGGAGCAGAATAACCCTAAACGTGCACTATCGAAGATGAACTTAACATCGATGGGGGTAAGCATGTTTTAGCAGGTTTTAGCTAAGTTATTATTATTTTGAATGAATAGTAAAACAATTACTGAATTCGGCTGTCGTATCATGTGAAGAATTATGGAGATCTCGAAGGGTGTTATCCGCCGAGGCCTTAGGTCGAGGCCTCATTCATTTGTTGTTAAATATACAAAGGAATGCGTATAAAATTAACCCACAAACAGGTGTTTATGGAAATGTAATTATTGATGTGCCTAAACTTTATGGACGACTCAAACTAATTCAGACTAATTGCTTATAAAGATGGTAAAAGGTGTATGATAAACAGGTGGCCTTAGTGCTATAGACCTATTAACAAAGAGGTTTAACAGTAAAAAGAAATATTTACCATTATCAAAAATGGTATTTGAAGAATTAATCAGAATAAGTGATATTCCAATTAATCGGAGCAGTAAGAAGTGGGTCCGTTTTAGTTTATTATAATAATGCAGCAGACTTTTTAGATAGATTGGAACTGTTAGGTGGATCGATACTGGCTGGAAATAATGGTGCCAAAAATGAATTCTCACAAATTGTTCACACATTGAAGGAATATATAATCTGATAATATAAAACATGAAAGAACGAGCAATCAATATTTCATCCGTTAATAGACAGAAAATTGGAAAAAGTAAAGCAGTCAGGATTTTGTAATCAAATTCAATGCAATTTTAAAACTGGAAAATGATATGAAACGTGAAATAGCAATGGATAAGGTTAGTATGACTTACAGTTGGCATAACATTTCAGATCAGTATTGAAATAATAAAATAAAGTACAGCCAAGACAATGGTCAAAGTTGGGAGCTAATATTTTAGATGGTATGTATTCTTATTCAGACTTGAATTCTTATATTCATAAATACATGTATCAGCAAACTCATAAAACTGGAAAAAATATCAAATTAATCTGTCATTTGCATTATCAACTTATAGGATAGTAATTGAGATAGGCAGCAATTATCAGTTAGATCTTAGAGATAGTGAATTTGGTGATTTTAAAATTGGATTCGATAAGAAAATTTTGAATAAAACAGAATATGGAAGTAGGCTACCAAATACTGTCACAAATTCCATAGACATGATCCATATAAATGCCGATGCAATAACAAATTCCATTTTAAACGGTGTCAATACAAATACAATATGCACATGTGAGCATGAATTTTGTTTTTTTTGGTATTAATTAATCATGGAATAAGTGAAAAACCCAATGTCCTATATGTAGAAAAGATCTTCGATTTTAAAAGTATTGTTAAGTAAATTGAACGCACACATACAAAAAGAATCTGTTATAATAGTATAAATGAAATTTACTGATTTGGATGTTGAATTTTGTTCAAGTGCAGTTATTATACATATTACAGACGATGTATGTTGTGATTTTGAGATTATAGATAGAATGATAGAAGGAACATATCCGGAAGTTGATAGTGTGGTAAGTCACTGTGATGTAAATATTAATACCAAATACGGTTTTGTTATGGTGAACAAAAAAAGATAAGGCTAAGTTTATCACGTATATTGATTGTTTGCTGGAGTTTTGTGGAAAAAATGAGAAAAATCGTACCATAAAATCCAAACTCTTTTACCTTTCCCCCTCTTTTGCTTCTCCCAAACCCAAAGTTTATCTTGATAAGGCAAGAACCCCCAACCTCACATAAATTCCCGCATCCCCCAGCCATTTACCCCTATTCCAACTCTCAACACAGAGGATAGTGCAAAGATCAATGAATTATATAAATACAAGAGAGAATGAGGTAATGATAATGAATGATACCAATCCACACTCCCCCAACGCCTTCCAACCATACACGAATGTCTTCTAGAATAACATGATTATATAACTCTCGGTTATGTTTTTGCGACTGTAATTTAAAGTGGCCAAAAACAAAATGCTTAAAAATTAAAATAGTATATATAATTTTAAATGGGAAGATCTAAAAAATATCTCACTGAAGCAGAGCGAATTGAAGGTTATAGAAGAGTCAGACAAAAATGTTTGAGAGAAAAGGAATCATTATGGTGTTGTGAATCATGTGGTGGTGATAAAAAACTACACATTACAAGCTAACTGGTTGCCTCCTACTAGTTGGGTTTTTAATCCTCATGTTGTGTTTGAATTATTTTGTTTCTAACTATTTGTGGAGTGCTTATAAACTAGCTGGATAAGCAATCAAGGAATTTCTTCTTCAACTAAATGAATCAATAAGCATGCTAGACGCTTGGTCTAAGGAAACTATACTAAGATTTCAAAAACCATGTGGACTGTCCACTTTAGGGACGATTCAGGACGCCCTCAACTTATATTGTGATCTTTTTTTAGAAACGCCGGGCAACGATATCAATTGGACCATGTTGTATCCTCTGTGCGCAAGGATTGTCGTTCTAGTCGTGGTACTTGTCCTGAAAGTTTGTGGAATTTCACTTGACGTCTCCAGCATGGAAGACACGATAAGGAAAACCGAGGAAGCAATGAGGGTATCTTCAAAGTTTGAGAACGGGGTGCAAGTGTTCTTAGAGAGTTGGAGGGACGCTGAGGACTCCAACATGGAAAAGGCTGAAGCTATCTTCGACCTCCTACGCGTGACTCACGGCGCTGGATTTCTGTGGATGATCATCAAGTCTTTGTGCAGTGACATGGCAATGTGGAGGTGGATTAAAACAGCTGCCGTGGTGAGCGCCATGATCATCGCAGCTTTTGCATCAGGGGGAGTGGCGTTGATAGCGCTGATCGCTGTAGCAGTAGGGGCTGCCATTGAATTGACCGCGGATATAAAGGAAGCGTTAAAGCATTTATAAATCCAGCAACTTCCCATGACAGAAGCCAAAAGCAATGGCTTATTATCTAATCTGTAAACCCATTTCTAATTCCCCTTTGATAACGCTTCTTTTTCTCAGTAGACCAGACTAGCACTAGACGCAAGTAAACTACAGTCCGGATTTACCGCGAGCAAATGAAAGTAAAAGCAAGTAGTTTAGAGGGCCGGGCTCCCTTCTAACATAAGACACCTGATATTGGAATAAGGGCATTATTAATAGCGCAGTAGAAATTGTTAGACTGGAATGGGAAAACACTGACCGTTTTAATAGTGAGCGATGAAATTTTGAGGTTAACAACAGATTTCACTGGAAAAATATTCGTATCGTAAACTCAACGGGACAAATATTTAGCTCAATTTAAACACTTGGTATCATATGAGCAAGTGATGACTCTAAACAGCAGACGCAAGTATCACACAGTAGCGAGGAAGCTGCTATAGCTTTGAAAATGCATAGGAGAAATGTTATGTTCCGAGAATACTGAGAAGTGACGAATATTTTTTATCACTTAAGTTCCAGTCACAAAACAACCTTTATCATCGTATTTTTCACTGTTGTACTTAGTTATTAAATAAAATTAAACTAAAAATAGTCACCTTTTTTCTTTGTACTAGTACTGTTCGGTACCGTAACTGTGCGTCCGGCCCCCAAAAACGTACATAACTGGTTACGTAGCGAGTTTCGATCCCAGACTACAACTCTTTTCCAAGTAAAGGAACCTAATGGAACTAAATAGTCATTCAAAAATATTACTCGATTTCTTATTGGCTCAAAATCAAATTTGGAGGATGTTTGCGATACACGATAAAATGACCTCAACATCAGTGCAGAACTATACAACGACAGAGAAAAGGCTAAGCAACCAAGAAAACCCAGGGACAAAGTTGCGTTTAAAGCTCAGTTTAAAGCTTTAATCGTTTAGAGGTGGAGAAAATGGTAGAAAATTTCACGGGACGAAAAAATGGATTTGCACAAATTTGCTTCTTGCAAATATGTTGCAAATATATTAATACTGAGGAGTAAAATCAATATATAGCAAACATGGTAAACGCCACATTTGCCTAGTTATTTACACCCGATGTTTTTAAAAGGTCTTTAATGTTTTGCCAGTAACCTCACGTTCACGGAAACGAGGCTTCTGCGTGACTTGGCCCCAGTAAAGATTTAATAAGCTGAAACTGATTTATCAGTTCTGCCACTAATATGTTCATGTTATTCATTGTACACCAATCTAACGGGTTAAAAGTAGGTAATAATGGTTGTACGTGTTGATAAAATTGCATATCAACTTCATAAGTAATTCTTGCTGTATTAATCTTTGGTAATTTCTTGAAGCCGCCTATCTGTTATTTTGTATTTATTGATATAACTTGTTCCAGGTGAATCTTTTGGCTTTTGTTTTGTTTTTTTTTTCTATTGAAGCAGCAAATTTCCTGATCCACCTGCCCTAAATGATAAATAGCAGGATATTTCAATTGGCTGTATTTAGCGCCTGCATGATAAATTTCCGTATCATTGGGAATCAGGCATGTCACATTTCGTATTTTTATAGCGAACAGAATGTGAAACTCTCGCGAGTAACCACCGATCAAATTGGAAAAAGACAAAGTTTTGTGTCAGATCGAGAAGGTAATATTGCTATTTTTATTGGAGTAAAATTTCATTTTAAATTATAAAAATTTCATTTCAAATTATAAAAATGAAAAAGGATTAAGCCTTTCACGTTACATACAACATTGCATAGGCCTCAGTAACTTTTAAATCCTTGACAAGCAAATTATTTATCATTTAGAATAGATTTTAAGTACATTTATTCAGAGAAGACTAGAAAATAACCAACGTACTTAAGTTTTTTTTCATGGAAAATCGTATCAGGTATTCAGTTATGCTAATGTTCTCTGACTGACACGAGGGTTTGAAAGACTTTGAAGAGTGTGTTTGAATTTTGTTGATATTAACATCTATCTGACGCTTACTCTATTCTGAACGTGGACAACATAATCAAGTTACCTCGGGAAAACAGCGTGTATTTAAAAAGTAGAGGACAAAGGTGACAGCTTGGGCCGGCATAAATATCCTCGCACGATTTTAGTGGCAAACTGTCTTCCACGTTTTATTTCACCTTTTGATAAAGAGCAGTAAGACAATATCAATTGACACAGCTGGAAATAGCGCCTTAAAATAAAATTACTTTCAACGTTTAAAGGTGATACGCCCAAAGCGAACGAAGTCGCGAAATTTTACAGACGTTTTTTTTGTATGGTGGGGGACACGAACTTGCCTACCACATTAAAACGTCTGTAAAATTTCGTGACTCTGCGAAAAGCTATATGTTCGTTAGTTTGCAACAAATCACTTTCAAACCTAGCAACTCTACTGATTTTAAGATGTTCTTTCCAGCAGTGTTGCCGACGGATTTTCGATAACTGGTCCCAGTCAAAAGTGGTTTAATCGTGAGTTCTATCGTGGAAGTGTCTTTTCTTCCATTGGATAAAATCATAAGCTGACAGGGGAAAGATATTGCTCAATATAGCTTATCATAAGCTGGCAGGGGTAAGATATTGCTCAATATTGCTTATCATAAGCTGGCAGGGGAAAGATATTGCTAATTAGTATATACACACTCAGTGATCTTGGTGATTTAAGCAATCTGATTGGTTCGCTATCTCGGACTATTCAACAATATTCACCTCCTAGTGAGTGGATGTGTGTGCTCGTTGTTTTTCCCATGTTTTTAGAGAATGATCTTTTAAAAGTCGACAAAATCCTAGGGCTGACTTTTTTAAGGCAAGAAAAGACTTGGAAGCATTTACTGTAGCTGAGTTTTGTGCTCGATGGATTGTTTACAACTCCCGTTTATTCGCGTAGAAGAGACCGTTTCGTGAACTCAGCGTTTCCTAACAAGAAAAATTTGGCCCAAAAATCGAAGTATATTTATGATAAACAAATTTGAAAGGAAATGTTTGCAGAAATTCTACGTTTCAAGGAAACAGGAAAAAGAATGCTATAGGAAGACGACGTCTTACCTCGAGCAACCGACCCGCTTTTTTCGTCTCAGCAGTTCATGCGAAGAACGACACAACAAACCTTTTTGACTATAAGCTGGGCGAGTCAGAAGAAAACAACAAAGCTCTACTTTTCTTCTCGGGTAAGGAAACAATTCAAACTTTTAATGGGTCCATTTAAGCCATAACGCTGTTGTTTGCGAAGTGATAAACTTGTGAATTGCCATGTTTGAAAATTCTGCAAAGATCTATTTTAAACTTTCGCGTGATTTGATCCTTCAATCAAATCGTACTTTTTAATGGTCTCCTCTCTGATTTTGTTGAGATCACTTCGTGTGTATATACTAAAACAATTATTCTTTTCAATCTCGGTGAATAGTGGCTTTGGGAATATTTACCTCAATTTCAAAGAACAATTGTTAAATATTGCTTTATTTATAAAGTCGCACTTCAAGATTCCATTCCGTCACACTGAACTTCAAAAAGCCGCAAAAAAAAAGCAACAAAAGGGGTACTATCTACATGTTACAGTACATCTTGATCATTTCAAAATTCCTTTTGTCTGTTTAATCTTATAAAAAATTGATCCAGCTTCTATAAACTACTGCAAAGATATTAAAGAAAGCTTTGTCTGGCCGACGTAAGTAATAAACTTCAAAACAGAAACAAAAACAATGAAGTGTTTACTCGATGATCACGCCTTAGGATTTCAAGGAGCAGAATTGTCAGGTCTAGTATTATAAACAGCTTCACCTGCAATGCAGCGTAATTTTTTTCACTATAACAGCCAACTTCGCTTCATTGAATCATTCAAGCTAAGAACAGCATCCGTAACGCGTGATTGCAGATCTGTAACTTGCAGAAGGCCTTGTTTTTTTGTCTGATGAGCTTTTTTTTCAAGGTTTTAGAAGCGAACTAATAGCAAATTTTTATATCTGAGATGCGAAAAAAAAAAAAAAAAAAAAAAAAAGAAGCAAAACATAGCTTTTAAGTTTTCAGTACGATACCGAAGTTTTCGGTTCAAACAGTTTTCTTTGTTCATGGCTCGACTGATATTCACACAGGGCGCCGGGATGCATGACTGTGGGCACAAGGCGCGTGTTTCACCGCACAAGATAAAAATACAGTTGTCTCCCATGGCTTACCACCGCGACGAACGTTTCCCTCGCGGCGGCAAGTGATACACGCAGCTTTATTCGCAGGTGATCCCCGTGGAAAGTAGGGGGAACTACGTAGTTTTGCAAAATGAGAATTTAAATTGAGAATTTTACAACAGTGAAAATCGTTTATTGTTCTTCTTCTTCTTATTATTATTATTCATTTTATTTTATTTTTATTCAAAGAAGACTGACAAAGTTTTTTTCCCTTGAAGACAAACTTCATTACAAAAAACAGCTTGGGAAGAGATGATTTATTACTGAGAGAACAGGGAATACTTTTACTAAATGAATAAATGATAATTTCCCAAAGGATCAATTTTAATATTCTGTCGTGTCAAAGTAATTATGTAAAAATCTGCTTGCTTTTCCTCCATCATTTGTCTCTGTAAAGACAGAATTCCTCTTCCAGCACTCTCTTTTTAATTACTGACATTAGTGAGAATCAAGTTTACTAAACAGCAGCGTCGGAATCAAATTCACAATTTCCCATAGTAGGAAATAAGATATATAAATAAAACTCCCCAAATTATTTGATATGAAACCGGCATGAAACTTATTTCTCAGTAAATGCAATAAACAGTCAAACGACAAATAAAGGAAATTCCCGCTCAGACGTAGTAAAAATTGACGTTTGCCTTAAAAATGGTTCTTTGAAATCTCTCCATCGACATCGACACTATACTGTCCATTCTTTGGATGAACTTCTATAATAAATGAATTTGTGATAAATAAGCTACTAAAATAGTTTTTAGCCAGTTCAGTCTGCATACACTCGTTTCCTGTCAGATCCCTGTGGCTAAGGACAGTCTCGTGATGTGTGTTTTAAAGGTCTATTTATTTAATGATAGCACTTGTAAGCTAGAAAATCGGTCAATAAAAGATAGGTTATATTCCCGTCGCCAACTAAATACATAATTTTGGCAGTTAGGCGTTTAGTCAGCTGGTATCAGTTACAGCATTCAGATTGAATTACTTTTAAATCATTATTTTAATGCACCTAAAAGGCGCCAAAAGTCTACTGTAAATAGTTTCGAAAAATATTATCATTCAGTGTACTTAGGCCCGGTTCAGACGCCGAACTTTTCATGAGCCGAACCTAATTCGAATTAAGGCCGACCCAAATTATTTAGACCGGTTAAAGTGATTCAGACGCCGATCTTAATTCCAGCCGAACTAAATTCAGAAGGCGAAAACTGCGCATTTCGGTCAAACTGCTTACAAAATACGTTGTAAGAATTTCTGCATTTGGTTCGGTACATCAAAAGTTCGGCGTCTGAATCAAAGGCGTTCCTAAGTCGATCCAAAGGCGAAATTCCCGGCCGGGCTAGGCGTTCCTAATTGATTCAGACGCCGAACTTTTCATGTACTTAATTCAATGTATTAGGTTCGGCTCATGAAAAGTACGGCGTCTGAACCGGGCCTTAACGCCGTACTTTTCATATCATTTTTGTCACTTCTGTAGATAGTTGTGTTGTAGCCTGAATGTCTTCAACACAATTCTACAACAGTGCTTTTCCTCCCAGTAAGGGATCGATATACCGCTACCTAACTGAATCCTTGAGCGCGGGGTACTTGCATTTAGACTGAGTGGCCTTGCTTAACCAAAGCTTTCTACCATGACTCATGACTAAGTAGGAAGTTAATAATCGTTAAAAGTAATGCATTACATTAAATACAAGCTTTGGAAGGATAAAGGTGATTTCCGCTTTTAATTCTCTTCTGATTAACATTTACCACAACCTGTTTAAATTTCATTTTTTTACAATGTCAGTTTGAATGGTTTCTATTCACTAGAATCTTTCGTAGAAAGAAAAGAAATAACTTCTAAAAGTTAATGAGGTTTCTTATTTCCTGAATCCGCAGAATTGTGCAAATATTATAATGAAAGAAGAGTGTCAGTTTAGTTTAATGAGTTCTCGACATTAAGAGAAAATTCAGATCCGAAACTCAAAAGGTTTTGGATTTATTATATTAATATTTAAAGCATCTCCTTTTTTAAAGAAAGCTGTGAATCTAATAACTAGCACGCAATGAATTTTCCATCTTGAAACATCTTGTATTTTGACGAGCTTTTAGAGCGATCGTTTCTATTTTAGTTCTGGAAGAAGATCATTTAAAATATTATACATTTGACAGAGGCTATACGAGAAGGACCCTCGAAAACTATTTATTTCTGGGTTCAAGCTGCAAGAATTTCATTTCAAAAGTTGTAGACTTGACAGATGTTATTACACGGGAAGGAGCCTTGAAATCTACAGTAGTACAAGTCTATCACTTGTTTTATTGTTTTTCAACCAGAAGAAAGATGTAATCGCAAAGTTCTTTTAGCTGCCAAGACGCTGAAATTTACGAGACAGAGTAAGTTATTTTACATATTTTACTAAAACATTTTACTGGTATACCATTTCAAAAACTAATTCTAACTTACCAACTCATAGATTAATTAGTAAAACTTATTAACTTTTTCCCATGCCGGAGATTCGGAAAACTGATTCAGCGAACGAGTGCTCAATACTGTCTTCAAGGATTTTATAAGTTGATAATAATGAATCATCTAAAGCCACTGATCTAAATTTCTTGAAATTTTATATTTTTTCTAGGTAAACGTAACCTTAACCATAATAGCATTATTAGATTTTGAATAGAGTACATGAAAATTAGACCAAAAAGTATAGTTCTGAATCGATTCTGCAAAATTTAGTCTCAACCAGGAGGATCGGCTCCTGTCTCAACTCCTTAAAGTTCCTGTGAAACTGAAAAGACCAAAAGGGATCCCATTAAGAAAATGATCTTTAAGTTTCACCTACCCAGCAACGGATCCAAACGTTGAGATAAGGGGGGGGGGGGGGGGGGGGGGGAGGGTCATCCAGACCCTTGGATAAGAGGGGAACCCGGTCCTTCGGGCATCATTTTGTTCCAAAAATAAGAGGGGGGTGCGGACCCCCTGGGCCTCCCCTGGATCCGCCACTGAATTGCTATTTCTATGGCTTATTCCGTGGACCAAGATCAGAGACTCCTAATATTCAGGACATTTTTGTTCTTTTTATGACGAGTCAAGGAAAGGGAACTAGGGAAGGATTATTGAAACCTACAAAGAACCTTGGGTTTCACATTCACAATTCAAAAAATCTGGCACAAAAGTTAAGCAGAGTATTGTTGTAGTAGCCTCCCACGCCGACCTTCTCAGGGGTTCGTCACGCGTTCCTGCCCCACGAACCCCTAAGAACGTCTGCGTGGGCGGCTATTGTTATAGCGGAGCTCTCGCACGCGAAGCGCGCGCAGTGGAGCACCTTGAGTAAGAAAATTTGGTTATTGCATCCGAGAAATTTTGGTTAATCGTCCGTTGGTACGTTCGACCACCCCTTCATGTAAGCCGCGGTGAAATTTGCATTTTGAGCACTCCCGCGTTTCGGCTGTAAATCGCATGGCCACCCGGACTTTAGAGAGAAAAAATACAACAACAATAAAGCCGATCCCTTCTTTCGACTAAATTTTAATTTCTACATTAAAGCGGAGAACAGAGAAAGAGCTAGAGCGAGGAATGAAAAGACCAATTTCGTTGGAAGAAAAACGTGAAAATTTTATAGCAGCGGTGAGAAAATGAGAAATGCTAGCGGTCACCAAGGTGAAAATGAGCGGAAGCGAAAAAAAAGAATTAGCAGGAACACATACGACATCGGTCCCCGGTAAAACGTGTAACTCGGAGGTTTCTGGAAGTTTCACGTTATAATCGTGCAAAACAACGGCAATGAAATGTGCAAAAAAAGTGTGCTGCACGTGCAAAGTTGTTTTTGTGATAATTAGACCTACGTTTTCGTTGCCGTCGCCGCTCAGCAATGCACAATTTTATGTTTTGTTTGACAAAACTATAAATATTAACGAGAGCTTCGTTTTAAATCTGTATATTATAGTAGAGCTAAGAGTTCCTACTTTTATGTTTAAAATTAAACCTCGTGTATGAGTTCAGTGTGAAAGTCAGTCATGGCGTTTAGAAGTGGAGGATATTGCAGGTAATAAGGCTACAAGGGAATTTATATGTAGGAAAAACGGTTTCCCCACGGAAATGAAACTGCAATGATAATATTGCTATGACATGAAGAACAGAGTAAAATTTGAGGTGCAAAATGTTAGGGCTACAGATCTTGGTAACTGAGACTAGGCTAAAATCTAATTTTTTTTCCAAAAATGATGGATAATTGACTGCTGGTGCATGCATTTCCTGTCCGCTGTGAAAACCTTTTTGGGAGAGGAGAAAAAGTTTAAATAAACTAGGTAGGCTCAATTAAACAACAATTTCCTCAAATTAGACCACATTTCAGATGACGTGCGCATGCTTCACGCGATCTGATTTTGAACAAAATTTTCAACTGGATTGTCTAGTTACCGTTGACCACCAACAAGATTATTTCGGATAAGTGGTTTTAAATGGAGAAACGAGGGCGTTAGGTTTCAGAAAAGGAAGTGTCATTGAAAGGATTAATGTCCATATTGCCTGCTCGGGTAGTTAATCAGGATTCGCTTTCAGTCTGGCTCGCTCGCCGAACCGGCCATATTATACAGGTGGTTAATAAAGCAAATCGTATTCGGCCTTAAAGGCTTTTGTTACTCTGAAACATATAAGACCTTCATTTAACCGAGATATAAGTAATCCGGAGAGATGCGAGATGTTTGTCTTTTGAATGAAACCCGTAGTGTTTTTTTTTTTTCGTTTAAATAGGATAATAATATACACGAAAAAGTTACTCAATTCTGATTGGCTGAGAAAGGAGTGCAGCTCTTCTGTAACACGAGTGCAAAATGTGTAACACGAGTGCAAACTTGTAACACGAGTGCAAATTACAAATGCTTTCTGATTGGCCGAAAACACAAAAGAAACCAACGAGAACCAATCAGATTAGAGCTGTTTTAACAACACAGATTCAAGAAAATGGCCATGGTTTTCAGCAGACGACGACGGGATTAAATTTTCTAAGCAAAACAACAATAGAAAAGTTAAAAAAATATTCCAAAAAAACCCGAACACGGTAAAAAGTACGTCTTTCTCGCTAAATGTATTGAAAATGCGTTGCTAAGAGAAAAATACTGTCGACAAAATCGAGGAAAATGAGCCAGCGAAACTAAAAAAAAAGCTACTCATAACAGACTACGCTAAAGTAAAAAAAAAAAAAAAGAACAAAAACGGTTGCAACCACACGCAAACCATGACAGCTACACTCTTCAGGCATTTAAATGAACAAGGATTATTCAATGATAACAACAGGGATTTCAAGTCATGTACGTTATTTGTTGCTCTCTTTGAGTCTTTTGTGGAGCGAAGACCTCTATTAAAACATCCATGTGATGGTCTGTCTTTTTTCTACCTCAGTAGCAAACGAAACTGAAAATTTAAACTTCTCAAACCAATGGGTGAAAATACCACAACTCACACAATGAAAAGTATCCATAGCTGGTACTAGCCTTACAGAAAGTGAGAAAAAAGTTTACGAATCATTGTGCAAGAAAAACAACATGCAGTCAGGTGAAGAAAGCAAAGATTGTAAGTTCAGAACATATCCTCAGTGTCACAGGCCACAGAGGTATAAATTTCCTTAACGACTACGATAAAGCCGACGAAGAAGAGCTACAATGAATCTTGCATTAGCCCAAATAAAATAATGAAAACTCCAGCGCTGAGAAAAAGCAAATATTATATTAATACTGACAGTTTCCGACATCACAACAACTGTGGTTCCACTCACCCATTGATGGTAGCGTCGAAAGAAAACAAATTGCCTCCTTCATTTTCGGGTTTTAAATCTCAAAAATTTGTCCATGAATCCAGCTATGATGGGGTCTCAGGAACAGACAATGATAAACAGTCGTTAAAAATCCTTAGCAAGTGTCTTTCATCTTTGGCTGCTCGAAGCGTTCTCCTGATTTAAAAACGGCAGTATACTTCTTGAAAACGCTTCTTGTAAACGCCGAGCTCTCATAATCGAGGATGAATTTAAAAACACTTACTTTTGCTGATTGTTGTAAACCAAGTTATCTTTAACAGGCTGGTGATCATATAAAAAAATTCTTGCACATTTCCAAGTTCTTAGCTGAATGATTTTGAAAGCGTTGGTCTTGAAAAAGTTTGAATTTGACAAAGGTAGTAGTCTGTTTCAGCCAATCAGTTGAATGAACTAAAAACGCGCGCGCTGTCAAAATTTGTTGTCGTAGTTATGTTTTTCGTGTATATTATTAATAAGTAATCACATGATTTTTCTCGTGCAATTTGGATTAAATAAGCACTTGTAAATTTTTCAAAGACCACAAAGTGCACTCGCCCTACGGGCTCGTGCACTTTTGTTAGTCTTTGAAAAATTTACTCGTGCTTATTTATTCCAAATTGTACTCGAAATCATGTGATTACCTATACCAATTGCACGATGACGATATTTGATTACAATTACCAGAATTCATTTCGGTTTTGCTTTGTTATTTAAATTTGTCAATGCCGCTGAGGATTAAAGAATAATAGCTTTAATTTGCACAAGAAAACAACAAACTCAAGGATTATGGTATTTTTAGTAAAATTACGTCATCGTGCAATTGTCCTATTATCGACCTCGAATTCGTCTCGGTCCATAAAAACGGAAACTAAACTAAACTAGGCCAAAATCCAGCCACCTTGACTAATATATATGACTATATATATGCTATATAGACGGTATAACAGTCTCCGAGAACAGTACACAAAAATTTTCTCCTAGTCATACGAAAGCCGAATTCAAATATTGTTTTATTATTTATTCAAAATATTTCTAAGTTCTTAATTAGCTCACCTCCTCTCAGTGATTCCTCAAAACTCTGGCCTATTTCTCAGAACTGTTTCAAGATATAAACAGATGTTCTTTTCTTACAGATTATACCCCTCAGAGGTAGATAACATTCATTGACCAATATGTTTTTTACATTTCTTCCCTTCATTTTTAGTTAGAAATTCAGCTACATGTAGTTTGTCTACTTGGGATGCGGTTAACACCATTTTTTAGTGAACTGTTGTCCAATATTTTGAATGAATAACTACAATAAATTGTCAAATAAATTATTTCGCTATATAATAAGTGTGAAGAAGGTCATACGTTATTTAGTGGTGTCGATAGTTTAAGGGGTCGCTAAAGGGTTTCTCTGTTATCAAGGTAACGTTAGCAATACAACGGTCTGTACATAAACGGGTAAAGATCATTATGGTCTAAAACGGGGTATAGTTTTCACGGGAACCACAGGAGGGTATCAACATATTTTTGTCTGAAAAGATGAGGCCTGCGTGGAAGGCGTTCAAAAAAAATTCCCTTCCTGCCAACGCCTACCACGCAAGCTAGAAAAGATGTAGAGTGTCAAATACTATTAAATGGAGGTCGGTAAAACTTCCCTCACTTGGACAAGGCGATGAGTTCGCAGGACGAGTATAACTTTCAGATGCCAGATCTGAAAACGTGCATATATCTAAGAGGCCAGCAAGGCTTGAAAACGGTTTTGAAAAATGAAATTTTTTTGTCTTAAATAGATGAAGATTTGGAGCGAGCGGACGGCGGCACATCCTTACCAACAATTCCTAAGAGTCCCCTCCCCCCCCCCCCCCCGAGACGGATATTGTAGAAACGTTGATATGTATTACCCCACTGTTTGCAATATCAGCTCACATTGTAATCAGTATATTTTGTTAACAAGTAATCACGCGCACACTCCGTTTATGTTATCCGAGTTTGTATTGAACATCAGCAATTTCTAGCCCGCGCGGTACACCTTATTCAGTTATGAACCTCGGAGACGCCGCACGTTACTTTGAATTGCCGACCCTCTGCAGAATTAATTAATAGAACGTCTGTGAGTTGTATACGGTTATATAGAACGGTTGTTGCAGCTCTTTATTCCTTCGCGATCTTCGTCTGTCAAAATTGAAAAAGAAAACATTATTTCGATGTTTCGATGTTTTGAAAAAGGTAAGTCATCAGTAATTCCAGATTCGTCCCTATCAGGCTCAGTTCTATGTATTTTGCGGCTAAGGTTTCCTTGCAGAAAGGCTAACAATAAACCAGAAGGCCATTTTTTGAGGTTTGGTTTTTATGTGTGACCCTAAGGTAAACAGACAATTTTCCGCGCTTTCACCAACAACAAGACAGCGTAAAACAGAGTAATATTAAAGCTGTTGGACATTTTTTGAATATTATACTTTCCGGGGATCTGTGGTTAAGTACAGTTATTGCAGTTTTAAGTTTTTACCGCTTTGTTATTGAGCAGTAAAGTGTACTTAAAAACTCGTACAAAAATGTACACAAAAAAAAAAAACAAATGAAAAAATGGCTAATCCTGACGTTTGTTAAAAGTGTTTTTGTCTTAAGAGAAGCAAACTAAGGGTGGAGATCATCAGAAAAAATCGATGATCATGGTAAACGATTGAGTTAACGACATAACGTCAATCAAAACAAGAAAGGTTTGGGGTAAAGTTTAATGAATAAAGTGAGCGGCCGTTGTTTGTTATGATAATTATTTAGGAAGTCTAAGCAAACTCCACCGGTCCTGTCAAAACTTAACTCTTATATGACCGGCATTTCTAGTGACCTTTCTATGAAGAAAAGTTCGCTCTGCATTAACAGTGGTTTTTTTCCTTTAGTTCGACTGATCCCATTAATGGAATAATTTTTGTTCATAACAGGCTTTCGCGGCTAAACAGTTTGAGCAACTTGAAGGATCTGACGCCGAAGGACCAGGTGATTTTACTGTCGCTTTTATTGCCTTCTTTTACCCAGCAGAAAATACAGACATTCTACTGTTAAAAGGTTTTTCCTATGTTTTTCCTTCTTAATATCTTTGTACCAAATGCTATATATTTTTACACGTCTAAGATGTTGTTGGAATTCTGGAGCAAATTGTAAAATGTTGGTTAGCCGGATATACCTTTTAAATTCATTTATAGCTTTCCATTCCTACATAAAAGACAATTGCTTATCTCTGCTGTAATTTTATATATCACACCGTGTGTAGGAGTGTTTGTCAGAGACCTTTAGATTCTACGACGAGGACGACTACAAGTACGAGAATTGACTTGAAGTTTTTTCGCGTATTCTCAAAATATAGACTTCCCGGAAAGCTTCATTTTACCATATTTCACTAGAAAAGTTAGCACTGTTATATTTAGTGAAGGAGGTTAAGCGCTTTCCCAATCGCAAAACTTCTAATTAACAATTATTCCTCGAGCCCGAATGGGATCTGAGTCAATAGCCCATGAGGCCGAAGGCCGAATGGGCTATTAACTCAGAGGCCATGAGGGTGAGAGGAATAATTGTTTTAGTAAAATCCAACTAGTTGGTCAAAAATATACTGACAAAACAACTTTAGCCAGCAAAACGCGATTCAGCCGCCATTGTTTTGGTTTTCAAAGCCGGCGCTTTTCATTACTGGTGGGCTATAACATATAGCTTAGCAGCAACTCAACCAATCAGAACGCAGCATTGATAATAGACCACTAGTTGGGTTTTACTAACATTTGATATTTTGTTTTCGCCACCACGACATTCGCGCTAATACTCGTAGTAGAATGACGACGGCTACCACATAGTCCCGCCAAAATGAAGCTGGTTCTCGCGCGAGCGCAACGTAGTATTGAGAAAATCTCGTACTCGTAGTCGTCCTCGTCTTAGAATCTAAAGGTCTCTACTGTGTGTTATTAGTGTTATTAGACCGCGAGCTTCTTATTCGGGGGTCTATGCATTATGATAATGCATGCAGCCAGCCACTTTTAAGTCTTTAATTTGCAAGCAAAACTACCGCCACTTTGACCCACTTAGCTAGACTCATCGAGAATCGGCCTCTAATAGTCAAGGTTTAATTCGAACACAAATTCTGTTTAAAAGGTCCTCGTAAGTTGGTAAGAGTCTGTAATAATACTCGTTTGAGGCGGATCTAAACAGTAAGAATAGATCTTAATGTCCAGTGACTAATTGTAATGATTAAATGTACTTCATTTATATGTCAGATGTAAAGAAAACATCTCTGTACATTTTATGAGCTAGTATGGGTTAAGTCAACCATCCTTCTGTGAGAATTTTTATTTCTTTTTTCGTGATAACTGATTAAAACTTGTTTTTACAATCGTCAATCAATAGTTCTAAAACAAGCTGTTTCACAGGATCTCACAAGACAAAATGAAAGGGAACTACATGTGACATGATAGCTAGCACGCATGATATGTGTCGGTCTATTTCTCACTTTGAAGTATACCGAAGCAAAATATAAATCTGCAAAACAAACAAAGTATATTAGAAGATCCCCAGCTGTGAAGGAGTCTGTGGTGTTTATATTAGCGCATACAAAAAAAGTTTTTTTTCCAAAAACGTATGACTTATAAAATATAATTAATAAAGGCTTAGAGTCAAGATTTCTGGAACGCACTTTATCGGCTGCTTTGTCAAATTCATCATAATGTCCTAAATTACATGGCTAACGTTTTCGATTCTAGCTAATCGTAATCACTCTGATGGAGAGTAAATAATGAACAGATGCAAGGGACGTTAAGCAATATTTATATATAAGATGCGCGTCTTATGAAAAATTTAGGGGCTCGTTTCATGAAAAAAAAAAAAAAAAAAAAACATTGTAGGTGTCTAATGCCACCTGTTTCTCTCGAAGTTTTAACTAATTCCAGGGAAAATATTTGTTATAGATTTTTCATGTCAATAACGACATTGCAGGTAAACTAATAATTATGACAGCGTCTAAGCTTATTGCACAGACAGGTTCGAATGTCCGGGAAATGAGAAAGAACTCCTTTCGGACTCGTCCTGCCCAATTGCAACTATTGTAGCTCATCAGTTAACTTCTGGTGCCCAAAGGCTAGCAAATCTGTTACCACTGAGCTATTTTTTCGGGGATAAGTATCTCATAAATTAACAAAAGAATCTGTATGTGTTTTTACAAGCCTTTAAGAAATGTGAGAGGTAGGAGAAACAGCCGTACTACCAGCAAGAACTGTATTTCTTGCAGTGCTACGCCCCCTCTCTCCAAGATTTCCTTTCTTTCAGCTAATCACTATGGTTCAGTTAAAACATCATTTCTGTTCATCTGTCATTGTATTGATCCTGGTCCGTTTACTAGCACCCTACTAAATGTTTGGCCAAAGAATCGTATTCAGATTGGTTCCCTCGTGGCAACATGGCCAACAAGCACTGATGATTGGGCACTAAGAGTAAAGGCGGTCGCCTTTAGACCATTTTAGCGAAGACGTTTTTAACGATGCACGCCAACCGGAAGTTAACTTCTTGCATTCTTGAGCAGTGGTTTTGCCCAAACTTTCAGTCAAGTCGTCTCTAAAAGAGTAAAGACACTCAACAATCCAAATTTGGTAGCATCGAGACATATTAAAACAGAAAAGGCCTCACTTCCGGTTGGCGTCCGTCGCTCAAAAGCGCCTCGGCTTAAGTTCCCTATCATACTTGGTCTCCAAGGATGGTAGTCGAGTGCAATTCTAAATGGACACTAACGTAACCACACCATTGTTTAGGGCACATGCCTGACAGAATTCGATTACTCGAGTACCAATCACGAGGCAAAGATATGGACGCGGTACTTAATCGCACATTGGGTGTCCAGTGTCTTAACACAAAACTCTTTAGTGCCAGTGCCAGGAACTAGTCCCAAGAACATAGGTTACGAACTGAAGCACTATGCACTGCACAAGGCACTCTGAATTTGGATACGAGATGAATCTGCAGTATTTCTCGACTGATCGGTTACAGTAGCCAGGGAATAAGCAGTTCTTTAAAAAAAATGCTGGATAACCAACTAATTGTGCATGATGTACAATTTAAGTAAGTTCTGACTCCTTTGAAGTACAAACTGTAATATTTAAACTTACTTTAATTAGAAATTAATACCTTCATTTAGCTTGTTCATGAAAATGAGAGCGAGATATGATATTTGTTTTGTTTTCGCAAATACGAGATAAATTACCAGCTATTTTGAAAAGCGGTTTGCATTTGAGTTTCTTAGCAGCCCTTAATTAATAATAATGGATTCATTCTTGCCCAACGGCGGCAAACCTTTAAAGTCCTGGATAAATTAGCAATACTTGAAAGAATAAATTTTAGTAATCAGGGCCCAGTTGTTCAAAGGCCGATTAGCGCTAACCCAGGGTTAAATTTTAACCCAGGTTTCTTTTTCTTTTGTTCAGAAGCATTTTCCCGAATAATTTTCTCTATTCTTTTTAGAGCATCCACTTATCAAACTGTAGGCAAAAAGAATATAACCGAATTTGCTTTTTAAGCTTTCACATCTGAATTCAAATTTCGCACTAACCCTGGGTTATCTTAACCCTGCTTTGAACAACCCAGCCCAGATGGTTAGTCAGTCATATTATTTTTAAAAAAAACTTGTGAAATCTTTCTCACCTTTAAGACGAAAGACAGCAAAATTAAGACATAACAAATCTTGGACAATGAATGTAATTTAAGAGAATTACTCGTCGACTGATCATTGAAAAACTGGACCGACAGTGAAAAAGAATTTACACCTGGATCAAGATATTAAACGCAAGTAGAATTTACCCGTTCCCTTTTCTCAAAAAAAGTTTTCTTTGGGAAAAAAGGAAAGCCTACTATCCGGCCGGACAACTTTCTCGATCAGCCTTTTATTTTTTTGTTTTATCTTATTTATTTTTTTATTTTATAAAATTATTATTATTGTTTTTTTTTATGCAGACGCTTGGCTGGATTATTAAATTTGCTTAATATACAATATAAAATTTACGTGTTATGAGGATTAATCTTTGAACCATTAAGATTCTTATTAAGTAGAATATAAAATTTACACGTAAGAAAATAAAATTAAAACTCAGTGATCTTCTCGACCAAAAATCAACCTATCTTCTTCTTTATGTACACCATGAATCACCATTACGGCAAATTGTGATAGAAGTTTGGAAGGGAATCGAAAATTTGTTTAAAAAAAGGAAATGAAATTAAAACCTAGTTGTCTTCTCGACCAAAAATCGACTTATCTACTTCTTTATATACACCACCAATCACTAATGCGGCGAATTGTGATAGCAGTTTGGAAGGGAACATTTGTTAAAATGTGTATAATCAACCAAAAGAAATGTTTATTTTCCTTGAAGACTGAATACCCTGGTGATAATAGAATTTGAATGATAACTTTCGGTTTGGCTAAAAATGCATTTTCTTAATAGGTTTTGACAAAAGATTTTAATTGTGACGCACCACTTCTTATGTCGAACACAGCTAAATTTCTTATCAAACAAAGGAGTCCTTTATCATTGTTGTACAAACTCCAGAGCTATGGAATAAGCATTTGTCCAACCACCTGTATAAGTGTATGTTTTTCCCATCGATTAGTGAAAGCCTTTAGAAATTTATAGGAAAGTTATTTGCATGCCAAAGACGTTCGGCATTTCGTCTTAATTTCCTTTAAAAGTCAATCTGTCAACTTAGCCTTGTTTGTGCAACTCCTGTATTTTTTGCCGTAGGATTAAACATCGGGTCGCCAGTGCCGTTTCACTACAACCCAGCACGGAATTTCGCAGGTGAGAATATTATCCATAAAATCAAGCTGTTCTTATGATGTCCTCTCCTACACAAGCTGCTTTTTAAAATTCGTTTGACTTTGGAAAATAACTATTTGAAAAACTGAGGGCCAAAAATGAATCGAAAAGTGCACGGACTGTCTGCTAACGATGTCGGGTCTAATATCGATAATCCTAACGGAGACTACCAGTAATTGCACTAAATCCCTCGAGAAGTAAGTCGCGAAAATATATATGGTGTAAGGCTGTCACGTGACCTTTAAACTGGTGCTAAATTCGCGATCACCTTGCAATTCCATCGGTTCTTCAATAATCCGTTCAGTTAACGAACGCTAATTAAACATGTTCCAAATTAAAATCTATAATATTTCTTCCCAATCAAAAAACTTGATTTCGTTACATTTAAATTAATCGGTTCTTATGAATTTCTTTGAAATGTCTCTCGATAAACACGGATCGCGGAATAGATTACCGGACAGTTCTAGCCCCAAGAAAAATAATCACTGACATTTATTGCTAAACGTCGTTTATACCTTACGTCGCCAGTTTTTCTTTAAATAAATAAAGAAGTTTGTTTACAGGAGAGAAAGTTTAGAAGAGAGGCTTACAAAGTCAGCGGTCCTGGGGCCTTTTTCTCGAAAGTCCCGGAAACTTTTCGGGCCCGGAAAATGTTTTATGCTTGTTGTGTTTGCATTTAAGATCAAAGTTTCAATAATTTTGAAAATAATACAATGAAACTAGCAGTTAACGAAGGTTTGTGGGCTAGGAATTGTGCTACTATTCAACAGGTTGTGGTTTTAAAATTTGCCTTCGGGCGCAAAAAGTTTCCGGGTCTTTCTAGAAAAGGGGCCCCTTTTCAGAAATGTCAATCATATTTGTTCACTACACATCACTTTTCCAATACCTCTCAGAGCAGTCTTGTTGCGAATGACTTAGTACATCAGAGCAGAACAATTTCCACCATTAAAAGATTGAAAAGCTGAACTTTCGAGCGCTTGACCTTGGTCAGAGCAAAAGGATTAACGCTATTAACGTCATATTTTCGTGATCGTAGATTGACTTCATCAACTTATTTCACACAAGAACATTTTTGCGGATCACTCCCCCGTCGAGGAGATTTTTTTGAAAATAACCCCCTCATTCATTTATTGCTACAAATTGGTCTGTTTATTTGTGTCACGCCCGCGGAATTTTGTATGAGTGCTTTTCTTTTTGCGTATTGAACCAGGTAGGAAAATGGTATAATTTAACCCCCCAACGGGTTAAAAAGAAAACTTGACAAAAAAGCAAAACATGAAACAGTTCCTAGACGTGATCTATTCAAATAGCTAATTTGAATTAAGAACCCTTCGCTAGTGAAGACAGTAAACATTGTTTTAGGGTGACATCCAGTCATAATTTTACTACCGGATTCACCGTAATTCTTTTAGGCCAGACGTGCATCAAATAAGGTTTGTATAAAGAGACAATGATAAATTTAATTGTGATGTTAAGCAGAGGAAATCAAGAAATAATGCAAATCAAACTGTATGATTTCTCGAATGCTCTTCTGCCTCTTAGTCCTGCTTTTTTAAACTAATGCACATGAAGTTTGTGAAAAGAATGAAAAGTGCTCAACATTTGTTAAAATTTCGTTTTTATATGATTACGTTTTAGTCATCGGACGTGATGTTTAGATTTGTGCCGTGGTCATAAATTATTTTATGACCACGAAAGTCATAGTTTGGGCTATGCAAGCTTATGCAGGAAGTTGAAACATCGTCCTTGATCTGGTCCACTACAGTTCTAGATAAAGAAACTGATGATCTGTCTACACGAAATTGAGCAACATTTTCAAGTGAGTTTGTGTGCTCATTTATAATCTCAATTTGGAAAGCAGGCGATTGTCTCCTTAATTTGTCTACCAGGACAGATTACTTACATTGATGTATTATCTTAACAGACTGTCATGTTTCTTGAGGGATAATTCATCCTACAAGTTAAACTTAGTAGGTTACTCTTCTTGAATAATAATTCGCCTGTTTGGGTTCATGTTTACTGCGCATATAGTGATTCTAGGCGGACAACTTCTAATTGCGCATAAAGGATTAAGCAGAATGTCCCATAGGCTTGAAGAGTAAATAATTAGGACCAACGCACATCAATCCAACTGATTGCAAGCTTGCTGGCACTACGACAAAGAACAAATTTATCGGCCGTGTTCATCTAACAAAAACTTAGACCCTTGAATTTTAGACATTGGAAGTTAAGGGTGAAGTATAACAGATTGAACAGTTTCCATGGAAACCTTTAATGCCAAGGAAATGGCCATACCTCGAAAACTATTATTGGGCGTTTGTTTGCTGCCATTATTAAAACATATACCGACAAAGAAGGTAGTGTTTATCTACCGAAAATAATGGAAAAATATATGTTACCAGCTGCCTTTTAAGTATTAGCATACCCTATGGGCCTATACACTTATGCTTGGTAACACCGAGTTAAGGACATTTTTAACGAAAAACGTCAATCAAATTTACCTAACGTTATCGCATTTTCAGCAGCGTTAATGGGCTTATTCGGATAATTTCTCTCTTCAAGTGAAGATATTGCCTGCGTACAGTCGCCTTCTCCGCTCAGGCTAGTAAAGAGATTAACTTTGGCGTCTGCGCGTAAAACTACAAACTTCATTTTGAGAGGATATATTTAGGTCTTGGCAACAATTTTATAATTTTAGGCAGTGCTTGGAACGTCGTTTTTCCACACCCTCTTCCCACTGTTGTGAAGTATTTTGAAGGCTATTTTAAAGATTTGTCTCACCTTTGTTTCGTATTTTCTTTCATTATCTGGATCAAGGTTAGTCTGGATTTTGTCTTCATGGGTGTTTGTTCTCATAGTTTAACTTAAGTACTAGAATTTATGCCTAATTCGCGAATTTACTTAATGCCACTTTGGCATTTTTCTTGGCTTGCCCTTGTCAGATGTGACCACTTTTTCAAGGGTGGTCGTGTTTGTCAGTTTAGAGATGACCTCGTTGAAGTTCCTGTTTGGGTTTTGTTAACCAGCGTTTTAGTTTTTCATTGGTTTGTAGCCTCTCACTGATCGAAACCGTGTATGTTCACTCATACCATAACATTAACCACACCACGTTTGTCTAGCTTTTATTGTCACGGTCAACTAAGCCAAACGTGTCCAGCTTTGGCTATAAAAACCGCTACCATCTGGCTTGAGTCAAAGAGTCACAGTTTTAACTGTGAGTGAGTAGCAAGACCAGGAGTAGGTGATAGCTGTGATAGCTGTTAGCAGTATTCCCTTTAAGCCCCTAAGAGTGATCAGCGTCAATGATTTGTAAAACAGAGTGGTCACGAGATACGGACATGATCACAGCAGGTTTGCTTGATAATTGATCAACTTCTCCCCACTACTTCTGTAAGTAATTAATAGGGGCAACAAATAAGAATTCAAATTTTGATCTTAGGATTGGAAGCGGTTAAATAAGTGAAGACGAAAATGTGAAGTAGACTCTCGTTACCTTCTTGCCGCTCAACCACCCCCCCCCCCCCCCCACCTCATACACCTAAATTACTGCAAAAACCATTTCTTCCATAACCCAAATCATTCATTTATCAAACTCTTCTTTTTCATTTCTTGGTAGCATTTTTCATAGCCGAGAGAGCAGCATTGATGTCAAGGAGTTATGGCGGACGACAACTCGACATCGCCGACTTCCCCCGTGGCTCCTTCCCTTACAGTCAGCGCTGTATTCATCATATCATACTTATTATTTTTGGTGATCACGGCTTTGGCAGGAAACGGTTTGTTAATAACAGTCATCATCAAAAGAGAACTTCTGCAAAAGGCTCACTATTACTTTATACTGAGTCTGGCGACTTCTGATTTCTTGAACGCTCTGTTAAAAATACCCACGACTATTCTTGGACGTTTCGACAGAAATTGGTACCCAAGCTACATCGTTTGCTACTTCACTACCCCTCTTGGGGTACTATTTGGGGCGGCGTCCGTGTTCAGTTTATCATCGGTGGCTATCAATAGATACCTGGTAATATCGTCGCCTTTAAACTACTCTGATCGAATGCCGCCCTTCCTTGCGAAAGTCATCTTAGCTCTGATTTGGCTCGGGAGTTTTTGTCTTGCAATTCCACCCGTAATGTGGAGAGAAAAGGATGCTATCTGCCGAAGTGGAAGGATTTCCAAAGAACATTACACGTCAGAAGTACTTTACTTCTTTTTGGCGTTGTGGTTATTCGTGATCGTTATTCCGTCAATCATTATGTGCGTGTCATACGTGAAGATATTCCTCATAGCGCGATATCACGCGATACAAATTAACTCCCAGAATAACGCCACTGTAATGTGCCAGGAAACAAGAAAAAGGCGAAGAGACGTAAAAGCTGCAATTGTATTGGCAGTGATCGGAGGAATTTTTATCCTCTGTTGGTTCCCTTTCTTTGTTGTACAAACGGTTCATAAATTTGGTCAAGGAAACATCAGCCCTATTTACTTCAACATTTTTCTGTGCGTAATGTATTCAAACTCAGCATTAGATCCAGTTTTGTTGTTTTTGTTTAATGCTGAGATAAGGAGGAATTTGATACGACTATACTGCAGGGCATTCCAAAAGACAAATCCACAGGTCACGCAGTCAGAACTTTCGTCTTTCTTAACCCGGCAGGCCAACGAGGAACTTACAAGGGGAAGTACGTGAATTACATACACCACAAGTCTCTAACTTGTCACATGACGTTTATGTGAAAGAGGCTGTGTCAAGGCTTGTCAATGACAGTCACAGCTTCGTGTGAAGCAAATATGTCTTCCAAACATTGAATAAAACATTACAAAAAGAAAAAATGAACTTTGAAAAACCAGAATTGAAATCAGTTTCAGTCCTCTGCAGGTTTGTCCATCCGTACTAATTTTTGTATTCGCTGTATTATTTAGAACTTCTTTTCATATTTTAACCGTTTTTTTTTGTTTTACCCAGTTTAGTGGCAGTTCCCCTTTTAATCTCGTATCACAGTTCTTATGACAAATCAAACACAAAGCGACTGGGACTAGCTTTTTACGTCGCACACTGTGTTTGACAAAGTATTGTTTAACGTCAAAGTCTGTCATTCCAGCCAGAGAAATACTACCATGTGAAAGCAGCGGAGATGTTCTTTGAAAAACTGGAATTGAACCAGCCCCAAAGGAAGACCAATATGACAGACGTCTGTAGTTAGAGTTAGAATAAATTCAACTTCGACAAAGAAGTTGTCTTTAAATGCTTTTTCCGGTCTTTCTTTTTCGTCTTCTGCTTTCTTTACTCCTTTAAGCACAGTCCTAGGTGATATAATACCAGTGTGATTCAATGAATTGGTATACCCTCCTAAGACGCTATAAAGTAATGCAAAAATATCTCCAATGTACTCCTTAGAATGAGACGTTAAGTATCCACACCGTCTATTACATATGAGACACCCTTAGGGAATTCCTGTTAAAGGTACTTCCTTTTTACAGGTAAATGAGACTACAGATAGATTATGCATTCTTGGAAATACAGTCAACATGTTAGACCATCTGTAGAATACAACCACCTATCCACAATTTCCAGTCGAAGCAAAGTAGGTAATAAAACTATTGGTGAGGGAATTTTGGCAAGTGGAATGATTGCTTACAGACGGTTCGACGGTAGATTCTCTTTTACTCATTTAACCTTGCCGATTCTACGGAAGTGTAAGTTATCGCCAGAAGAATGTGAATTTTCGAAAATATCAGTTTAAAGTAACTTCTTTGTTGTATGTTAAAGGGGTCAAACTACAAAACATAAATACCATTCTCTTAACAATGCAGTCAGCTTTGATCCCTTACTTTTTATTAAAAAAATGTATTCATATACTTTCATGGTCTATAAATGGTTAATTTGGAGTTGCACAATCGTTCCTTTTACGGGCACTTTACAGGAAGCCGCTGGACGAAAAACTGGATTTGCACAAATTTGTTCAAGGAAAATATGTAAATCTGGGGCAAAGATGGTAAATGCCACACTTGCATACCTATTTAAAACCTCGTGTATTATTGTATGTAAATTTGGCATTTACCATCTTTGCCCCTGAGTTACTGCTAAGTTTATTCATTTTTGAGACACATTTGCCATGAGAAAATTTGCAAGTCCATTTTTTTCGTCGTAGCATGAAAAAACAAAAAACGATTTCACTTCACATAAGCAAATAATATCCTGAAAAACATAAGACATTTAGTGGATTAGTAAGTTTTATCATATTTGTCAGTCTAAGAGCATCATCAATAAAAAAGACAATGGTGGTGGCGGGAAAGATTATAGCCGATGAAAATGGTATTGATGATAATAATGATGATAACGATGATGATGATGATAATGATGATGATAATGATGACGTACCTTTTGATGATTTAACGGCATCTCCTTTTCAATAAAATAATTCAAAGGAAAAAGCCCTTGATTCACTCACCTAGTTAAAACATAGCCCCCATTTGTTATCCCTAGTGAAGTTTCCAGTTGTTGCGCACCATTTTCCTTTCAGTCTCACGCCATCTGACGTACATGAATGGTATTCTTTGCCACGGAACGTGAATGGAAACATGCAGCAGGCTCCACGCGCATTTCCATCGTGAGTGTCCACACCGCTCTCGCAATTCTCTAGAGAAAAGAAAAGCTGTTCATAACACGAAATGTAAATTGAGAAAATTGTCCTCTTTCCCACCCACCTTACAAATGATCTCAAAAACAAGATTGCTCTTTTCTAGTTTCTTACGCGGCCTTCATTTGTTGAAGACTACCCTGAAGTTGTAGGACCAACCCTTTCACTCCCAGGGTCAATGAGGGAGCCACGTAGGGTGGCCTAACTTTTGAGTCCGTGAAAAAAATCCTGCAGTCTGAGGTTCCCATTCAAAGGAAACCTCTTTGGAAGTTATATCACAAGCTCCTTTTTGTAGCATCTTACAAAAAAGATGTTGTAATGTTTGTCCAATTGTGACTTTAGCCACTCAGGGACTAAAACTGTTAAGAAAAGCTGCAAGTAAAAAAGGGAAATTTCGGTTATGCTTAGCTTTTTCGTCGATAAATCAAGGCCTTATGAAAAAGAGAATAATAAAACTGCCCGCGGGTTGGTGAGGTAAGTGTATCTCAGGATTTGTCCGAGTTAAAGGACATAATGGTCAAAGCAAGCGAAAACGCCCGCGCCTATGTTTACCTTGAGTCTCTGGGTCCCAGAAAATATCAACCAAACTGTAGATTGCATAGGGCAATGAAATTTTCCGCGTAAATGACGTACCGCACACTGCGAGGAGCGCGGGAAAAAAATGACAACGCTTTTATTTTCACCTCGGTATGAAATCACGATGAATTCACTTAGGCAAAGTGTATTTTCTTTTTCTTGACTCACCGATCCAGCACTTGCTCGCAATAACAAAATTCCCATAATGATACACTGTACACTTGGCAATATTGTTCCTGAAGTCAGACTCTGCGACTTGGTTGCCAGGATTCAGTTGGACTCGGATAAAATATGAACCTCGTCCTACGTCAGAGGAATCAATCCACTGACAATCAAGCTTGTTGCTATAGATATCGAAACATCCGGGAGTTATGCCCTGGTCACCACCCCTGGTGCAATTCCATTTCTTTTCGAAGCCGGGATCACATTTAGTGTCCTCTAAACAGAAACTGGCTTTGTGACCTTGTGCTTGCTTCTTACTGTCACTTTGCCCTGAAACAGAATGGAAAGGTCATAGTTAAAGGAGCACAAAAGTCACACACACAAAAAATGATTCCGAAGATTCTACCACTTCCCACGAACGTTTTCTCTCATAGGAGATATCTCAAACTGGTACCCAGACTCTTCTCACGTTCCAGTGGGATGCGCTCGCTGCGCCGCGATGCTTTATCGAGTAAATATGGTTAATGGCCGTTTTTATGTTAGAGACGTTACAGGGCATATAAAAGTAGACGACAACATCGAAAAAAACAAAGTTTTCCGAAAAAAGACACAACACTGACTATTCCTGGTTATTTTTGGACGATTTCGGCATAACAGCGTCCGAGTCGACGGCGTCCCGTTTTTAAACTATAGACGCACGCAGTTAAAAGAAGATGTGAAAGTCATCAGACGTTAAATGCACCTACTGGACGTTTAGGTCGTCTAAAGACGACTTTATCGTCCCTGGCATAAAAACGGCCAGCGTTATTCATACTTAGCAGATCATAGCTGGTGAAAATCTCCATGGAGTGGTAATGCCTATGGCACCGATGATAATCCCAACCTGATCTGGGCTCACTTGGCCGAAAATCATTCCATCCTCTGTTTTCAATTTTTGTTGTAAACCGTAACAGGCTTCGCCAACTATAATACTGCTGGTTCTGCAACCTAAAAAGTGGAAAATATTCACTGTTCATTTGCAGTTGAAAAGTAGAATTTAAGTGCAGTTTTCATTAACTCTCTCTATTAAAACAACTCTCGTTCTTTTATAAACTGAATTAGCTTGCGTAGTTGGCAGTTTTATTAGTCGAGCGCGCACATGGCAAAGCCGCGAGGAGAATGGGGCAGAAACAACAGCTTCGCCGATCGTTCGCGCGCGCTTTGTGCGCGTTTTCGCAGCTTTTCTTTCCCTTTTGCTAAACAAACCGAAAACTACGCAGGTTATAATTGAATAAGTCCTGGTCCTCGACATGAAGTTGCAAAATGTAATCAAACGATTCAAGTAGAGAGTAATATTAAGTAAGCACAGTATGAGAAGCATAAGGAAAAACCGAAACTAAAAGACTCCCTCTGTCTTCAAATATCCAGAAATGGATGAACTACATTTTAAAGCCATCTTCTGAATTGGCTGTCTTATTTATTTTAACGACAATTGTGTACTTATTGACTGAAGGGGTACCCTCTGACAAAATTGAAAGATACCAGGATTCCGTTTTTGGGCGTGGCTCTGTTAATTTTCTAGCGCGATAAAAACGATTTAGTTGAGTAAAAAAAAAAATAACTTGAACCAGTCCTCAAATTTCACGCATTTATAGGTACGACGAAAACTCTCGTCATCTTGATACGTGTGGATGGGTTTACTTGAAATCGGCTTTAAAAATGTTGGCAACACTGTCTTCAAATGGTGTTTAGTCTGGTAAAGTTAAGAGACAAAACAATATGGACCCCGCCCCCTCCCACTCCCTGCCTATTTTGCCCTGTGTGTAGTTTCCTAGCAATTGCGCAACATTATTTTTGGGAGTGGGAAAGGGAAGTGACGGCGAAACGTGCGTGCCAGTTTTCTTCGCTGAATGTATACTCAAGATGGGGACCCGGGAGTCCTTCCTCCCTCCGGGTTACAGGTCTCAACCAGTTACTCAATTTCTTCGTCGATCATTTGCTACAATGCAATTTGTTCCCAGTTTTTCGCAAGAGCACGAAAAATCGTCAATTTTTAGTTGCATGCTTTCAAAATGTAACCAATCAGGACATGCTCATTCTCTCTTGGTGCATGCGATTATGCCACTTTAGGATGAGTGGTGAAAGAGGAATAGAACAACAGATAAACATACCGCGGACTAAAGAGCACATCTGCGCTCTTGGCAAGACAGTTTTCCTCGTGCGCACATCGGAGCCGCTGTAGTCTTTCAGAATCCAGGCGCATTACCCTCTTAAGTTCTTTAGTATCAATTATAAGATCCGGCAGTGCTACAAAGCAGAACAGAGTACAAAGATCTAATCAAAACAAGGCTCACAAAGCACAAGATAGAAAAATAGAGAAAGAGCCTGCTAGTAGATACCGTTTACAATACACTTTTTTGAGCTTTAATTTTTTTAATTTTTTAATTTGTTCTTGTATTTAGACAAAACTAAGTTTTGCACATTGGAAACAATGTTTTATCTAGAATGGAATTTTTTTTCTCGTTTGCAATTTTGGTGTATTTAAAAGTTGACATATGTGGCAAATGGCTCCGATTCACGCAAGCATTCCACTTCCTCAGCACTTTGCGAGCGAAGTTTAACCCTTTGGTCCACGCGCATGAAACAACAATTCTCATAAACTGCAGCTTCAAAAAATATAGAGGAGAGGTCTGGCGTTACGTTACCAAATCTCAACAATCTTTCTTTACAGAGAGGTCCGTTTGCATGCGAACGATGGAAGAAAATATGGATTACCGTTTTGTTCTTGAGCGCAATTAAGCACAGAAAAATCATGTATGTCAATTTTTTTTCATTTTTTCTGCCATTTTTTAGGACCACGCTTTGTTAGGAACCAGAAGTCCTGCTACCATGTTAACGTGACTTAACGACTTCTCTCCTCTTTTTAGTGCCATACAGTATCCCAACCTCGTTCTCAGAATTCTCTTCAACTCGTCCCTCGTCTCTCGTCCCTCTCTCGCTCTGTAAGGACAAGTAGGAGAGAAACCTTGGAACGAGGCTGACAGTAACCGACGTAGTTTCCAGAAGAAAAATTGAGCGGCGGGTGTTAAGGCGATGTTACGCGGGAGGATTCTCGGCGACGATACTCAGCGCAACAGTGCGTTGCCAGACCTTGCATTAATGTTTTGACATTGTTTCGAATAGTCCACATTCGATATTTTAAAATTCTAACATGACTCCGAGGCTTTCAGGTCATCTTTCTATATTTGGTTTTGTTTTCTCGTCTATGAATTGCAGGACAATGGGGTCGTGAAAAATTTGCAATTTTGTCCCTAAAGCCTCGGAGTCATGTTAGAATATTTAGCATATCGAAAGTGGGCTATTGATGCAACATTGTTTCAACATTGTTTCAACATTGTTGCTCTCTATGTCAACTACTTTGGACAATACATGAGTACTGAACTGCCTTACCGTCCACACAAATAACTCCAGCCAGTTTATGTCTGCTGCTACATCTAACATTCTCCCAGTCATCGCGTTGGCAGTTATAAATTGAGATCTCATCGTAACGGCAAGCTACACCGGACATAATGACTCTGAGATTTGTAGGACCGAAATAGTTCTGAGTGGCAGCTTGACTGGCGTATCCAAGGTTTAACTGTCTACACACAACCATGGCTTCTTCAATTCGCCAGTTATCTGCGCACACTGTTCCCCAGCTGCCATCATGAAACACTTCAACTCGCCCCTCGTGTGAATTTGCACCGCCTGCCAGGCGAATCTGTGTTAAAGTTTATTCTAAGTTAATTAGGATTGCTTATGTGGAAAGGATGCATTGTTCAGGAAAGTCCCAAGATAGATCTGTTTACTAAAGCTGAAAATAGATCATCACGACCATCGTCGTCGCTATCATCGATTAAGACGGGCCTTTAATCCACTTTCTAACCCCAAAGCTTTGCTATGGGGCGAGGTTCTGACCTGAGAAACACTCCCCTTTAGGAAAAGGAAACCCTACAGTTTAGAGGTTTAAATCTGGTTCCGTTCAGGAGATAAAGTCACAGTAGCATCGATCTGATGGAGGTCGAACACCTTGTAAATTTATGGTACTAGGGTTAAGAAACAAAGTGAATGATGCTTCATATTACAAAAAATGTTCTTCAACACCAACAATTTGTGAAAGTTTAGCAGAGCCGGATCCCTTCATCAGTGATGACGTTTGATGTTATTCGCAGCCTCGTTTTGATGAGGCTGCAAAATTGCTCCCAAATGTTTCATATGTTCTTCATAAGGAGTCCGACCTACCGTATGTCGTTGTCTTTTTGAGGCTCCTTGGGTATCAGGCCAACTATTTGTTAATCGACTCTTTCATCTCTGTTACCTCTCAGGGAATAACCTGAACTGGACCTACGCCCACAGATCGATATTATGGTACCTTTTAGGGCGTTTGTGGCATTGTCTAACTAGCAACCCGGCCTCCCGGAATTGCTAGGCCTGGATTTTCGAAGTCTTATACAAAAATATATCCTAAACATTCTCAAATATCTATAGGCTTTTGGCGAGAAACCCTGTAAGCGATGCAAAACGATGGTGGTGGTGCTATTGATAAGAAACAGTACTAATAAGTGCCTTGACGAAGACATTGTCAATCTCGTCTCAGTTGTCCTTAAACTCGCCGAAATGTACCGGTCTATTTGATAAAGAAGTAACCTGATTTTAAGTCGGGACAACGATGAGTAAACATGGCTCGTGATATCTGGGCGAAAGAGTGGCAATACCTTATGTCCTTGAATCTGTGGCGTATTGCATCTGACAGACGCATCCTCGTAATGATTACAAACCAATCTATTCCAACCTTTGTGTCTGCACTGGGCAATACTTCTTTCGGTGCCTTGGCAGTGAACGTCGAGTAGCATTTTCTAGAAAAAATATTACTGTTACAATAAATACATTAAGAGCTAGGGGTTTACAAAGGGAGAAAAAAGTTAGGTTGAACAGCAATTACCAATGGGATTTTTGAGTGCTCTTCACCTTTTTGCTTTCCGTTGTTATCAAAGAGCAGGTTACTATAGTAGGTACTGAAGTGTTATTTCAGTGTGAAACAATTACTTTTATTATATAGACACGAGTGTTTTACTGGAAAATATACCACTCGTAAAATTCATAAAAACTACATCCGGGACCCGAGTGGTTTATTTTCCATAATCTCACACGTGAGTTTAACGATGACGTAATTTAGGTCATTTCCCTCTATTATTTTATCGATGTCTTTTTGTCTATATAATAAAAAAAACATTACACGGCGGCTTGAAGATATGAATTGTATTTTCTCGTGGCAAAAACAATATTTTACTCACTCGCTCCGCTCGTTGGTAAAATATTGTTTTGCCACTCGAAAATAAAATTCATATCTTCGCCCCACGAGAAGATATATCCTCTATATAAAGATATATCACCAGTTTTAAATTTTGATGACAATAGACACCAGAACTTTCGGTTAGTTGAACAAATTCAAAGCTGAAAGCGTGTTCTAAGAAAATAGCTAGTTGGCCCATAAATTTGTTGACAGGTGGTTTATTTGAAGTATAAAATGTTTTTTCTTGTCCCTGGCTGAAAGCCTTCTTGCTGTGTTAAACAGCAAACAACGTTTAGACGCCAGGTCTGGTAAAATTAAAAATCGTTCCAAACAACGTATCAATAGACCATATTCGATATACTAAAATTCACACTTTTAATAGTTTCGAGTTTTAGCGCAAAAAAAAAAAACAAAAAATGTATTGTTCATTACTGAGTCTCAAGATGACTTCTTTTGTTCTATTCCCCCAAGCCCCAGAGTCAAGTATGAATTTGAGTAAATATTTTAATTTTTTGTAAAAGAGCCTTGTTATCATACAAATGGGCTAGAAATTAGGCTTACATCTCCGATTCCTCTTCCAAAGTAGGCATTCTTTGCTGCCATAGCCGCTGACCCATATCCAAGTGACCTGCAGACGACATTAGCCTCTTTCAATGTCCAGTGGTCGTCACATATAGTGTTCCAGTTTTCGCGGTTTCTCACTTCCACTCGTCCTTCAGACACTAGGGCTCCGCTGCGGAGTCGTGTTTCTGTAGACTTAGCAAATCAAAATACACATTGTAAATTAATATCGTCATAACTAGTTTGATCATTGCTTTTCCTTCTCAATGTCCCAATTCAGAGGCAGGGTATTGAAAGTGCAGTACATGTATTTGTTTGTTATTACGTTTGGATCAGACTTGCGCATGCGTTAAGCTGAGTGGGAAGGATGATTGCAATTATAAACGATGTAGATGTAGCTGGACACAAAAGGTGGCGGTGATCACGATTGGGAAGATGATGAGGACGTTGGTATTTCGAACGCGATGGTTATGCTGATGACCATGAATGATGATGATGCTGACGACGACGACGACGACGACGACGACGATGATGATGATGATGATGATGATGATGATGATGATCAACTTCGTCCTTAGGGAGATTTTCCCTTAAAAAGGAGAGATTTTCATTATGCAAACAGCATGTGTCAAATTGATGAAGATAAATTAATGGACATTAAAGCAAGTAGTACTAAGGAAATCCAACTCACAATTTGCGTGTCATTTTTGCGTGTGCATTTGAGTTTTAATACTCTTAGACCTTCACATCGATGGCGAACCCACCCCGCGTGGTCACATGACACGATGGAAGACTCCCACCCTTTACACGTGACTTGGTTCAGCCAATAGACGGGCTCCGTCTCTTGTATTGTCACTGAATACGACTCCTGTTCCTCAGCGTTTGGGAATCCAAGATGTCCGCATAACACGTACGAGTTGACTGATGTCCAGCCAGAAGGACAGATGTACCCCCACTTTCCATCATGCTCCACCTGGACAACACCTTCATTTATGAAATCATCCTCGACTGGACCAAGTAACCTTACATTTACTTTATTAACCTGAAATTAATACGAAAAACGCACAGCTACGTCAGGCCTACATAGGAAAACAACTACTTTTGAATAATTTTGTCTCAGTGAAAAATTCAGCAGATTAAGCAGATTAACCAACCAACTAAACAGTAAGACCATTGGATGAGTGTTGCTTGTTTACAACCGTATATATATATATATAAGGCTTAAAGAATACATTTTTCCAGAACATCTGTAAAGAAGAGGGATAGTCTTATTCTCTCTCACCAAAAAAGGCAATTAAAATGACATTTCGATAAAAGATTACGCTTATGACCTAGAACCTTATTAGCGATTAGCATTTGGAAAATGGGAGCACTGGTCAGTTGTTTTCAATTCCGCTCCCTTGACAGCAAAAAATGCACAGTTCTCTTTGTCAGAAAAAAAAAAACACTTCTCCTTCTTTGAAAAAGGAAAGAAAACAACAACTCACAGCCTAGCTAGTACTGACGCATGCGCTCAGTCATATTGCCCGGGCAGTGACAGCGAAAGACAGCTTTTTCACTCACTTTTTTTCATTGCTTTTGCCCTCAATTTTTTTCTCTTTCTATTTGTAAGTTGTAAGAGAATTTCTACCCAATCTTTTTTAAAGAAATCAATGTTCACAGTGTTGTTTAAAAAAGCATACCTCACCGCTGGCTGTTGATGGCTCTGGTTCAAAAATGACGTCAGTCCGATGAAGTTTGCAAACAACTCCAGCCTGGTTAATTGACAGACAGTTATGTCGGCCCCAGTCTCTATGAGAGCAGTATTGAATGTCGTATTCTCTACCACCGCATCTGACATCATCTAGCCAGAATTTGCCATTTCCTCGACCAAATGGAACTTCTCTGATGATACAGTAGATATCAGAGTTACCTCAAACTTATGTCTACACTTAATCCACTTACATATTTTTTATATTAACCTCTCTGTACAAGCAAGTTTCCGTCAATTGTCTTTGCCCACCCGCCACATTTTATTTTTATTTTTGTATTTTCACTTAGCTTTTCTAGCCTCTGATGAAGACTAGTTTTGTTTAGACGAGACGGAATATTGAGCAAAATAAATTGCCAATCCTTAGCTGTCCGATCAGCCTTGCCTTCAATTTTAAGAGCTGATCCTGATCTACACAAAGATTCGGCGGCTTTCTCTTACTGCTGTTGGTCCAAGTGGTCCTTACAAGAATTGTTCGCTAACAATAAGCGCGTTGACCTGAATAATTTATCGGCTTTCTCACTTGAAAACCGCTGCCTTGAATTATTTTTTGGCTTTCTTACTGAAAAGAGTAGTTCCGGGCTTAGACAGTCATTTAACGTTGAACGGGTTAAGACATTGTGCAGTTATCAGGATATATGGGCATGATCCTGTTTGAAAATTTTTTTCGTTCTCGACAGAAATTGAATATTTTCTTGTCTAATTTTCTTACGACTACTTAAAAAAATCGAGGTCACGAATATAGTACCCTTTCAGTATCCAGAAATCATTGTGAAGATGTCAAGTAATTATTGGACATAACTATTTTCAAGACGTGGTTGTTTGAACCCGGCAACACCATCACTATTATGAACACATTAATTTTAACAAATAACTAGTCTTATATCAAAGAAGTCTTTTAATTCGATTCAATCCTGGGGGGAGGGGGAATTTTTAAATTTAGGGGGTATTCCGTTGGGATCTTGGAACACCCCCTTTCAAATTTTGCTTCCGCATCTCAAATGGTACCCCTGCTCAAACCAGAAATTAAAAGGAAGCCTTCATTTCAGCACGTATTTTTAAAATTTCACCACCATTTGCTATATTTTCGCAAACTGAAAATTAAGAGTACTGATTTGGGTAAACAGAAACACATAAATCTTCAAGCGGGTGTAGGAAAATTCGGCCAAACCATTGACCCGTCTCAGACTAAAAAGTCAACTTTATGGCCCTCACCCAGCGAAGCATACCAGGTAGGATAGCGTATATCAAGTGGTATCCCTTCCCCGAGAAGAGGCCCTTAGTTTAATCCCGGAGGGGGGGGGGGGGGGAACTCAAAGGAAGTTTAACAAGAGGTGTACCGCCGAGGTTTTCAATCCCTGACCCTGTTTAAGACAAAGTGCCTTATTTTTTTCCCTGATTCATTTCACTTTCCATACAGAATTATGTAACTTTTAAACTAACATCATGAAACTTTACACTTTTTCAGTCGCTTCCGGTATGACATTAGATGGTTAATTTGTATTCCCTGGTTTAGACTCAAGATCCTGACAGCCATACCCTGTTCAGCGGCACATAGCCGTATAGGCAAAATAAAGGAGTCCCCCGGAAGGTTCAATCCCTCATTAAGTATTTGTGTTTACACAATTGTATTGCCTCCAAACGCTATAAAACACTCACCCTTTAGTGAAGCGCAGCGCGTCAGGAAATCCAAGCATTCTACAAACAACTGCAGCAGCTTTCTTGTCCCATTTATGATCACAAATAGCTCTCCATTCGCCGTCATATTTTATCTCAACTCTTCCTTCATAAACATGTTTTCCCCCGATCAGGCGTACTTCTGAACCCCTTGTAACACGCAAGGAAAATAAAAACAGAAAAGCGAAGAGCAGGCAACGCATTTTAACTGTGGCCGCTTGTGTTAAAGCCTAGCTGCCCTTAATAATGTTAACCTTTGAAGCACACGCGATCTCAAGTGTTTTACCAAAGAATGAATCTGTGTTTGTTCGTATCCAGACGGTAACGCAATAAGTTGCTCTTTTGTCTCATACAAAGTAACGCGAGTAGTAACGCGAACAGAGCTGCTTGTACATTGCTTCCGGACATACCGTACCGTATTCCAGCGAATAAGCGCCAACGCTCTAATATAATAACCCCACTCCCCCAGATAAGCGCTAACCGCGTAGGCCGCAATATCAAACAAGCGTCCCTCTCAAATAAGCGTCCCCCTCGCCTCCCCCGGCACTATTATAAATAGTAGGGATAAAAGGAAAAGGCCTGGAAAAGGCGTTTCTGTTTTCACTTAATTGATGAGAGAATCGATACTTGATGATGATAACTAGAAATAAGTGAATCGCAGAACCTCGCGCAGCACTTGAGGAGAACGGCAAGAAGTAGGAGGAAAGGCAAAGAAACCAACGGGGAAAGAAAATATAAAAATATTAAATATACAACATATAAAGAACCAAAACAAAACTGAAATAATAAGAAAAGGAAAAAGGAAAAAAAGAAAGTAGAAAGACAAGAAAAGAACTTCTTAAACCGCTTTAACGTTACAAAACCAAACTTTTCATAATGCACGGTCATTACAAGAAAATCTTCCCGGTCAGCAGCCACTCAGAGCTTGGCTACTATGGTAACCAAATAATAAATGTGTGGAAAGTGTGAAGTGTGTGAGGGACTATAGTACGCTTGATTACCAACCGCTGACTGTTTTAAAGACATGAACATGGGCTAAGCGTTTGTTTCTAGATTTAGCCAAAATAAAGTTACAATTTGCTGAAAGGAAAACTTAATAATAAGCCCCCCCCCCCCCCCCCCCCGTCTCAATTAAGCGTCTTCCTTTTAGCCGAAATTTGAATAAGCATCCCGGCGCTTATTCTTGGAAAAACGGTAATTGAAATTATGGGAGGAAATATGAGGCACGCGCGTGGGAGGAGGACGTGCGTTCGTTTCCCTTTTATTCATTTATTTACTTACTTATTTATCTATTTATTCATTTACGTCACTTATTACTCTCTTTACTTATTTATTTATCTATTTATCCATTTTTCATTCAGCGGCTTTAATTCATGGTGTGCCCTATATATTCTCAGGAAACCATAGTTCATAAGCCCCAGGGTTCTAGGTAGGCTTCCAGTCAGTTCCTTGCCATCACCAATTTTTTTTTTTGATGATTTGCAAAATAGAATAGTGTCTATTATAAATTGTCTGTGTATTGTAAATTAGAAATGTGTTTTAATGTTTGATGGCCAAATGAATGAATGAATGAATGAATGAATGAATGAATGAATGAATGAATACTTACGGGAGCCGACTGATAATTATTTTTCCTTATTTAGATAGTCCGGTCCTGTGACTGCTACGCAGGTTAACCCACTTTTGTGCACGGTTGGCTTAAGCGCATTTTTTCTAACTTGCGTGTCGGGCATGAAAGCCTCGGAGGAAGGGTGGGGGTGAAAAACACGCGGCGGGAAAGGGAGCGGGGTGGCGCGGGGGGGTGGGGAGGGGGTTATATCGGTTAACTGATTTGCATAAGTTTTTCTCCCAGTCCCCCAAAGACCAATGCGTCCCCTGCTTCTGACAGAATGGCAAACATTCACACTACGTTTCCCATCGCAAGATACATAGCACATAGTTCATAGTTCATTTCTTCTCCAGTTCAAGTATCGTTTCAAACGTTCTCACTAGATCAATGTTGTTGAATTTTGGCGCCACCCACTGCAAGAACCCAAAGATTCGCCCCAGCACCTTGCGTCTACCTGTGCTACAGAAGTTTATTTTTTGTTTGCAAGGTGTAAATTTATTTACTGTTTGTTTGTTAGGAGTTAGCCCGCGAACCGCAGACGTATTTCCCGTCGTCGCTTCTCTCCCTCCGAAAAATAAGAGAGAAGCGACGACCAGAAATACGTCCTTGCGGTTCGCGGGCTAGTTAATTGCAATGCGGAAATCGATGCGTGTGGATACAATTTGTTTGCAGTTCGATAATTTATTTTCAGTTTGCAATGAAAACGTCGCCGTGATTAATTCATTCAGTATTCCGTCACAATTTGTGAGCAAAAAACAAGAGATTGTGCACCGTCAGGGTGCTTCCAACATAGACTGCAAAGCTGATGTTTTTATATGTTTTTCTATCTTTGATGTTTTCCGGTTTTCATATCGAGCCTAATCTACTAACTATGACGAATGCTAATTGTTTATCAGTATCCCTTACTCTGACTAATTAGCTCGCCCCCGGGCTAATTAGTACCATTAAGTTATGGGACAAGTGATTCCTGTCTCGCTTGCCAAGAGCCCTGCGAGTCCGAACCATCTTGTACTAGGTCCAGTTTTTACTTATCTACACACATAAACATCCAACCGTGAACATCCCCAATCCTAAATCAATCTCCCCCAAAGCTAAACTGGTCCGTGAGTCCCATAATCCTAACTTAACAATTATCTCAGAAACAAGAGAATGAGATTATGAATCTCCACTGCTACAAACACGTTTGGATCGGATCCTGAAATTTCATCTTGCTTAGAAGGATTATTCCCTTGAGAAAGCCCCATGAAGACTGAACAAAGCTCAGTTTCGCTTACCAAAATACCAAACCTACTATCAGTACATCACCTAGACAAATCACGGAAGGTTCGCCAAACTATTATCCCCGGCCAAAAAAATTTCAAACGATTCTTGAACGCGAGTAAAAAAAGTGGGAAAATGAAAACATAAAGCAAACCGCGCCACGAAGGCGGTAATAAATTCCCACAAGTCCAAACAAACACGGGCGAAACTCCAGAATGTAGGCGTGATTGCCAGCCCGGCGCTGTTCGGGAATGTCGACCAGCCAAAACGGAAAAATTAATAACAACTTACCCTGTAAAAGGTAATAGATAAGCCCCGCAAACAGGAAAAACAGAACCTTCCATACTACAACTAGCGCATAAAATCTCCGAAGGAAAAGGAATACGTCACCTCTCCTTGGCGTAGAAGTGGAGTTCGAAGGCCTAGCACGTGGTGTAACAAAATCGTGTGTTCCAAGAGAGCAGTACTCACAGAAGCACCTGACTGAGCTTCATTGCCAACATCTTGCACTGGTTGCGGTTGCAAAAGAACGAAGCACCGCATGCTGCAACTCAGTTGACGTAAAGGCAGCACTGGCCGCGCCGGAGCACAATGTTGTTGACCCGCTTTCAACGAGACTCTTTTTGCGAACTGACAACGTACTTTGCATATATTATTCAGGTTTATATAACGTCATTGCACGGATAATCAATATTGCATGAATGTGAACTGTGACCCGCCAAGAGCGCTTTCCATTCAACCAAAACTTTCAAATATTAGACTTGCCACAAGTCGTCCTAACGAAGGGCGGAGGCTTTTTTCGAAAGTCTACCCGAGCAATCGAAATAGGAACATCAGTATTGTTAAGAAACTTTGAAAACTTTGAAAAAAATAAGGATTTGTGTTGGGAAAAATTATAAAACTATAGTTTCTGTAACCTACGAACGAGGGGACAATCGGCTAACCTCACTTAAGTTGTGTTTCTTCTTTTCCGTGTGGTCCTCGCGAGCAGTTTTTATCCAGTTTATTGGTTTGATTGTAAACACGGCAGTCTCTATCTTAGTAAGGACAAATCTATAAGGCGGACACTTTTCTAAAACAGACAGCTAGAGCCGGGCTCCGCCGTTCTAAAATCATTTTCCTTGAAATTCTCCATATTAGGCATCTCTAAAAGTTGCGTATATAACTGCGATGATCTTCCTTCATTTAATTCTTCACTCCGCAGTTCACATATATGTTTTTCATGTATTCTTTAACTTTAGTACACATCTCTGTTAAACGGACATTCAGTGCGACAGTCCCAAAGGGCTCCGTCTCTGCCACCAGTGCTTTCCATTTTTGTTTGCAATCAACTTTATCTTAATGGACACCTTTCGTTTCATTCATCCTTCTTGTCTGTTTATAAGGGAAGCATCTGTCTCCAGAAGATGGACATCTACTATTAGATAAGAGAGAGCTGAAAGAAACGCTATTCGCCATTGCACATCTCCCATAAATACACCTTGCTTGTCCCCCAAAATTTTGCATAACATTTGTTTTTCATTTCTCCTGGGTACTACAGCCGTCCCTAGAGAATTTAAAACAAGGCTTATGCAAAATGTAGATATAAGCCTCCTAAGCAACATTAACACTTATTTCTCACTTAGGGCAAAATGTTGGCTTAGGGGAGGGATAGGTGGGCAGTTTCCCAGTTTTGGGGGGCAAGTGGCGAATACCGTAACTGACTCGTCCCTAGTCGTCTCTTATTATTTGCAAGCGGTCAAGGAACGGTCGCGGGAGACTAATACTACTTCTGGTGCGAATGGAACGATGGGAAGGTGAAATGAAAAAGAATCCTCTCTTTCCACCTTCCCATCATCCCACGCGCTTCCATTGACCGCGCTATTAATAGGAGACAAGGAGACGACTAAGGACGAGTCCGATGCAGTAAGGGTGTCAAGACGCAAAAGTTGTTCACAACTGTGTACGAGCTATTCCAGTGGGTTAAAGTATGATTAGATACGACATACGGTTATAATACAATTATAATATACACTGAAATGCATTTTTGGCGATATTTATTACCAAACGAAGGTTGGTCAGTTAAAACTTGACCAGTAGTACCAGTGAACGTGTCTCGAGGTTTAAGGATAAAATAATTTCAGAAGTGTGAAATAATAATTGTAATGAAATAAATATTGTTATACAGCTGATATAACAGTATAAAGATCTTTTTTCGCCGTTCTACATGCAAATGCTAATAAAATGATGGCATGAATATCAAACGATCCAATAGAAATTAATTTCCCAAGCGAAAGGAACAACAAAAAAGCTGGTTCCCGGCCAGACCTCTTCAACTTGAATATTTGCTTTCCTAAGATAACCTAGCAAGGTATCAGTGGTGGCTCATAAAAGTACAAGGGAGCCTAGACACAGCTCAACTGGAGTATTGTCAATCATGCGTGCGCCAACGGCTATTTCCCTTCAGTAAACGGTCGTTGTCATTGTTAACTATCGATGCAACCATTGGTAAGATGCAGGTTTGACGTCCTGGTTTGACCATTGGTTTCGATTTTCTTTCATTTTGGTAGAAACACTCTCAATAACAGGTCAAAAATTTGCTAAGTTTCGCAAAAATGGCAGCGACCGTTTACGAAAGGGGCAACCGCTGCGCGTACTAGTAACAAAGTCCCCATTTTTTGTCTGTTTTAAAGTCGTATGTCGTAGAGCACCATTTAATTGAATAGCCGTCTGTGGTACAGTCGTGATACAGCTTGCCTCTGAACTTGAACGGAAACACACAGCAATTCCCGCCAGAATTCCCTCCATGCGTGTCCAGACCACTTTCGCATTCCTCTGAAAGATAGTAAGACCCCCTTTTGGTCAGTAACACCTTTAAAAAAGTTTTTAGTTGCAGTTGGAAAGTAATAGCCCATGTTCGATATATGACATGACTCCTACGGATTTCATTGTCTCGAAACTCCCAGAAGAGACTTGAGCACAAAGAAAACGAAAGCAAGCGTAGAAATAACAAAGAGGACCTCGGAATCAGTTTAGAATTTTGATAAATTGAACGTGGACTATTGGCACCGCGGAGTTGGACTGCTTTAAATCGCTGCCCCTTGGAATCAGATAAAATAGTTAACAACACTCGATCAAACAATGGAAAAGTCAATATGAATACAATATGAATATTGAAGAGCTTCATTCCAAACGAGTATGAGAGATAAGAAAATGTAGTCTATGGAAACGGTCATGGTCAGTACAGATCCCGTATCAAGACCTCACTCTGTCGGTTGGCTGTGGGAGATCTGGGTACGAGATTACTTTCACATCGCCCACAATAAACCTTGTTTTTCCCCAAAGTTTTGCAAAGTTATTGTTTCCAGTTTCTCCTTGATATCGGAAGCTCATGCAATTTTTGTTGGGGGTAAGGGTAATGTGGAAGAAGATAAATGTATTTGTTTTGTCTCTTTTCAGGAGTGATTTTGTTATTATTTTTATTATTATTATTATTGAAATAAATTGTTTCTTAATTAAAATGATTTTTTAATCGAAATTAAGTGCTTTTTTAATAGAAAGGAATTGTAAATAGTGCTTTGACTGAACATTTTTTAAGCAAAAATAATTGTAAATAGGATTTTATAGTTGCTGTTAACTTTGTTATCAACAAAAGAATATCTTGCCATCACATGAAAACACCTGAGAAAAGAGCCTTGGTCAAATTACGGTTAAGCAACTACAATCTCATGATTTAGATGAGATTGGCAGAAACAACAAAATTAATGGAGTAGATAACTTTGACCTGCTCGGGGATCTGATCAAATTGAGGACGAAATTCATTTTCTGTTTTACTGCTTCAAATACTCAAAAATAAGGGGTACAGTCTCTGATCCCAAACATTAAGTAACCATCTGTGAACGAATTGATCATGAAATTTATGAAATCTGCTATATATATACAAAGAATTGATGAAACTTATATCATATTGTTTCAATCTTTGGGACAAATTGTTACCAATGTAGTTTTTTCAACCTCATCTTAGTCTGTTGAACGATTTTGCAAAACTGTAAAGTTTTAGTCATGCAAATAAAGCTTGTTGTTGTTGTTGTTTTTGTTGTTGTTAAAAATGTTGGTAGCACGGCTGTAACATAGTCTCGCTTTAACATTGTTAGACTCACCAAGCCAACACCTGTTGGCAATAATGTAGCTTCCATAATCATAAACAGAACATTTAGCAACATTGTTCTTAAAATCCGACTCCGCCACTTGATTGCCGGGGTTAACATGAACCCTGAGATAATATGCACCATGATATATGTCCGTACAGTCCACCCACTGACAGTCAATATTATAGTGATAAACGTCATAACATCCAGGTGATACTCCTTGATCTCCCTTGTCAGTGCAGTTCCAGACTCGCTCGAATCCTGGATCGCATTTAGTGTCTTCTAGACAGAAACTGGCTTTGTGACCCTTGGCTATTTTGCGCCCGTCCCTTTGACCTGAGATTGATGCAAAAAATAAAAAAAATTATTAAATCTATTTCATTATGTCCTATAATATTCTGTGGCATGGCACCGCCTAAAAAGTGTTCAATTTGTCTCAACGATAAAGGGATAGTCTTGGTAGATATATAAACCACTTACCATCAGCTAAAAATTCTGAAATATAATTTCTTATACAAAACAAATGATTGTTTCGTAAGGCCGTCTGTGTCACGGAAGTCCAGTCCATTTTGTTCAGTTTTTCCAATTACTTGTTCTTACTCGCACACTTTTCGTCTCCAGTTCCCTTCCCTTGTCTAAAGAGCCGAATTTGTATGTCTGTCATCACACAGCCTGTCTTCTTCATCAGTCTGTCTTTGTGTCTGTCCAGCTGTCTCGGTCGGTCAATTTCTCTTTTAAGCTAGAGTAGCATAAAGCTGACACTCAGGTGTTTAGTAAGTGTTCAATTATGATGTATAAGCCGGAACTATCATTGAATGATGTTAAACAAGTATTAAAATAATGTGCCAACAAAATCATGCCGCTAGAATAATTGTCTCTTTTGGGCTTCAGTCCGACGACCATGCATTAACAATGCTTAAGCTACGATTAGACTGTGGACATGCTCTTTGATGAGGGATAAGGCGAAAAATCAGGAAAACGGGAAGACGGAAAGTGACGGAGGGGAAGAGTGAGGGACAAAGACCAGTAATTTCTTTGAGTCCCTTCCTGGCCTCTGGCCAAAAACAAAACTGTGAACATTTTTTAAGTGAACGTTTCATTAACCTGCTATTGTAAACTCTGCTTAATTAAGCCATTTCATATAGCGTATTTGAAGGTGAAGCAACTGCCGCAGTCGTACTTGACGAATTAACCTTGCATGGTTTACAACTTCAGAATGAGCAATAACATTTTTAAATTTTGTTTTTAATGCTGTTAGTCAATTGCTTATAGGCGATTAATGTATATTCATTTTAAACCTTATACATGTTTTATCTTTCCTAATTCTTAACGAATATTATTTTAAGAGATTTATGGAAGTTTTATAGTGTAACTAATTTTATCCTTATCTTTTAGTATAGTTCTATATCGTAATTAATCTTACACGACCACTCAAGCATCGTGCTTTAATTTTGATCGTGTTAAAATAACGGATATGATGATGATTAGAAAAAGGAGGAGGAAGAACTAAATGATGATGATGATGATGAAACCTCAATGTACTAAATGACGACGCGCCAAACTACTAACAAATTGATCCAACGGATTTGATTCCCAAAAGAGCCATGATATTCGTTGAGCCGACAGGATTTTTTGACAGGTCACACGATTCCATTCTGTACTTACGAAGAAGATCATAAGTCGAAAAAGTCTCCATGGAATGGTAGTGTTTGTGGCATGAGTGCCATTCCCAAAGTGACTTATCTGTAGATGGTTTGAAGTGGTCTAACCCTCGATTCTCAACCTGAACGCTAAACCGCAGTAGTCTCCTTTGATAATAATCTGGATATCTGAAAAAGGGCAAACATCAGTTTCGATGAAAACACACACCGTCCTTTACTTTAATTTACATGACTACAATGCGTCTACTTCGATGGTGTGACACACTGAATTGACACAGTAAAAAGTGAAGTATAATAACACGTGTCGTGCAATGCGTTACCAGAATGGCTGTGGTTTAAATACCATTCGCCACTTTAGAAACAAGAAGGGAACTGGACCCGAAATGCGTCCCACAATATTGTTTCTGGAATCGTTACTGGGGACGAGCCGTTCAGCAATTGGCCAGTTTTTTTCCCTGTGCCTATTGACAGTCCCAAAAGGCTTTGAGAACGTTAATTTTCTTCCAGGATTTGCTTGAAAGACTCAAAGGTTACAAACACCTCACAAGACTGTCATTATTTCACTGTGGCAGTGATATGACAGAGCAATAAATAACAATGAGACAGAGAGGGAGTCTAAGGGCGTTGGCCTGGATATGTGAATTTCAGTAAAGTTATTTTTAGAGGTGGTAATTGAACGGAAGTCTAATTCCTGGGACGTCCGCACAGAATATTGTAATGGAGACATACCGAGAGAGCAAAATGTCCCTTTATTCTTTCTTGACAACACTAAACAAAAGTTTGCTGACCTCTCCAGGAACCATCTTACGATTAATTTCAAGAGTTTAATTGGTCTAAAAATAGCTTTGGTGAAATTTGCGTTTCCCTGTCTGTGTTTACCTCAGCTGTCGCTCTGCGCTCGCAGAGAGACAATTCTCTTCGTAGGCACACTGCAGGTACCGCATGGGTATAGAAGTCATTTCCATGTAACCTCTGAGAACGTCAATGTTTAATACAAGATCAGGTAAAGCTGAAATAACAAAAGATAAAATTTCTGACATTTTTGAAATACATCTCTAAAACGGTCATTTCCATCGGACTGCCTTTAGTACAGACTTTCACTGAGAGTTTGCGCAATATCCCCGACGGCACTTTAGTGGCCTTTACAACCCTAGTGCTAAACCAAAGTACCCCGCTTTCTCTTTTTGCCTCTTCATACAAAAATGTGACCATAACAACACGTTTAACAGATACTCATCTAACAGATAATCATCGTCAAAATTCGGTAAACGATTTTTCGGAATTATTTACCTGAAAAAACTTATTTACCGGAAAAAAGCCTTAATGTAAGCCGTGCGCCTTGCGGGGCATACTGAAATAGGTTTTAGCAAAAATAAAACAGTGAACGTAGGTGCTGGCGCTTCAGAAAACTTGACCGGCCCATTGTAGCCTGTTAGCAAGCTCTCTAGGGGCTCTCGGGCGGGGAACGGGAGGAAAGCTCCCAGAGCTCCTCAGAGAGCTTGCTTTACGGCCTAGACCTACTAGCGTGTGGGTATGCAGCTCTATCCAACCTCAGCCTATCAGGGAGCTCGTTAGGTGACGCTCAATGTAGATTTTTTGGCATTGGCCGGCCACTCAGCAATATAAAGAAATACTTCTGTTTCGTAAGCAAGGGCTACTGACCCTGATTGAAATGTTTATTACAGACGCATTATTCTAGTCAAACCGCCTAAAACATGGATATTAGGGACTTTCAGGGCCCGTTTATGTGGACCCCAAGTAGGTGAGGTAACCCGCTTGTCCATATAATCTCTCTTTTTAAATTGATCACGTTTACGTGACATGTGGGGTGACCATTTGAGAGATTATATGGACCGGCGAGTTACCCCAACTAAGCAAGTTACCTCACCCACCTGGGGTCTCCCACCTAAGATTCGAAGACGCGAAAGCAACGAGAACTTTAAAAAAACAATAGGTTTAGTGGGAAAAACAAAAACTTAGCCTTATGGAGGCCGCAAACAAGCGAAGATGAAATTTTATTTCTCTTTGTGAACTTCGATATTGTCCCTAGGAATTCAACTCCAAGAGGTTTGCCTACTCTTGAAAAAGTGAGTGGGTAGGAAGAGTTTTCGTTGCCATCGCGTCTTTGGATGTTTTAGTCCCTAATGGGTGTAGAAAGAGCAAGCATGCCAAGCATTTGCCAAATTTTGTCCCAAGTTTTGCGAAGGCGGAAAACAACTTACCGCTAACACAAATAACTCCCGCAACCTTATCGTCGCTGCTGCACGTAGTGTTTTTCCACTCGTCATGCTGACAGTAATAAAGTGAGGTCTCATCAACGCGACATTTAACTCCAGACATGATGATTTTTAGACCTGTTTCGCTGAAATTTTTATGCGTAACAGCTTTGCTGGCGTATCCGAGGTTTAACTGTCGGCAAACTGTCATGGCTTCCTCTATTCCCCAATCGTCACCGCAGACTGTTCCCCACTGCCCATTATGAAAAACTTCAACCCGTCCCTCTCTAGGATTTTCTCCTCCTTGGATTCGAATCTGCAACACCAAAAAAGAATTTGTAAGCTAGGCACTTTAGAGTATCTAAAAGTGCCTTTTACGCCCAAAGAGTGACTGGAAGATTCCATCGCCAAGGCGAAAAACGAAGCTCTCGTGGGATCTTTAAAGAAATGTCTTTCTGCAGTGGTTTAACCTTTTCCATAAAAAGTTAACTGGATTCCTTCTGAAAAAAATAGACCTGAGCCTGCGACTAATTGAAAATCAACAAGTGGTAAGCTCAATGAGTTGTAAACCTGAGCCCGCGATACAGTCATGTGACACTGATCAGCTGATGCCCTTTTTTGACGGCTGTCAATTGACCATAACATGGATGTGTAATATCAAGTTTAACATAGATTATAGCTTAGACGTCTTGGACTCCAAGCTAGTAAGTGTGACATTTCTCATCCTCTAATATGAGGGGGTGGACGGACCCCCGGACGGACGATTTTTTCACAACCAAATTTCTCGGATGCAAAGATAGCCAAATTTTTTTTCCCACGGTGTTCCGCCGCGTGCGCTTTGAGCGCTAGAGCCCCGCTATTAGAGATCTGATAGGCTTCTGTTCCAGATCTTGTACCGGCTGATTGCACAATTTAAGTGAACGCTAAGAACAGTCTTACTATCTAATCGGATGAGAGAGCTACCTGTGAGACAACAAGAATACCTGATGGCCGTGAAGCTGGGGTACATTACACCTGACACCAGCATCTTCATGGTTATTACAATCTGATTTCTGCCATCCCAGGTGCTTACACTGTTGGATGCTCTTCTCCGATCCCTTGCAGTGAACTTGGTCAAGAAGGATCTTTAACAAATAAAGTAATAAAAGGAAAAGAAAAGATGGGAAAAGATGAAAATCCACAGGCCTCATAATACGGGAGAACGAAGTGAACACAAATGCTGCGATCATTTCGGTCAGCATTAAGGATGACTAACCTCTGGCTAATTATCATGTTTTTATTATTAGCTGGTAAAAAGTAGTCTCCCTCGCAGCCGTTTTTTTGGATGTCACACAACGTTTGCGGGGGACTTTGCGTGACATCCTAAAAACGGCCGAGAGTCTTGGAGACTAGGTAAAAACCTGTCTTTTTCATGTAAATTTTGCGGACGTCGCTGACACAAGTCGGAAATGTCAGGTGAAGGGAGGGCTTTCAACCAAAGGCTTAAAAATGGTGAAGGGCAGACTTTTGTTGTTCAAATTCAAATTCAGGCTTGGACGAAGGTCACTTGTAGGACGTTAATGAATTCATGCTTTTCGTTAAACTTAGGCTATCGGAAGAAGTAGATCAATACGTCACCAAGAAGAAGAATCGGTCTGTATTCTGCTTCTCTTCACCTCGCGTTTCAATTCGGAGATTCTTTAAGGACGTTTGTCAAGACAGGCGTTAAAAGCAAAATCGCAGGAGGATAGCGAAAAACATGGGATAAATTTCTGGTTTTCAGTCGAAGACGTTAATTTTTCCCTCTAGGTTACAACTTATAGCTGTATAAGTCAGACGCTAATGTCTAGTTTCCATATAACCGTGCGCCGCAGCGGATGGTCTTAATCACGCAGTACAGTCGGGAGACTTGCCAGACAAATATAGGCCGGTTTACGTACGGTCAAGCCAAGACAACAACCCCCAGAAGGAGGTTAGATACCATATGAAACATCATTCGTTTTGTTTTTAAACCCTAATCAGGAGCTATCTTCTCCTGCCCTTATAAAAAAACCTCAGGCTGGCTGCAAGCTGATGCTAAATTGTGTAGGCGTGACTTGGTGTCCGACCTCCGGAGGAATGCCACTCGTCTGCGACCTTCCATGGTATCATCCAAATCGTCCCACCATCCCTGACACTAGAAGCGCTCCAGACCAAAAGGTCTATCCAGAGGATATAGCACAATAGTTGCCTTTATCCTTAACCACAAGATAGTGATTTAGCACTACCCAGCCATTGAAAACCGAGGCCACACTTAAATTAAAGTAACAAACAATCACCATAACATGGTAACAGATAAAGTAAAGCAGAGCACAAAGAATAACATTACCCTTCCCATGCCTCTTCCGTAATACGCATTCGTCGTTGCCATTGCCGCTGTACCATAACCTAGTGACCTGCAGACAACATTTGCTTCACGCATTGTCCAGTGATCATCGCAGATGGTACCCCAGAAGCCGTGATATTTCACCTCTACTCGACCCTCAGATACCAAGGCCCCACTTCGCAGCCGTATGCTCAAAGGCTAGAGAACAAAAAGGGAGGAAATTATTATCTGTGATTTCCCCTTCCCTCACTTCGACCTTCCACTTTATCCCATCCTTTGGACCAATTTCGATATTTTAAAATTCATAGTTGGCTGCGAGGCTTGGGGGGGGGGGGGGGTGGGGGGGGGGGGGGCTAAAACACACAAGAAATGTAATTATTATTCATTGTCTAGCATCAATGAAGATGATTTCTTTTGTTTTATTCCCCCAAAGCCTCGTAGCCAGGCACTTTCCTCTCTCCCAATCTTCCTGAGCCTTCAAAATCAAGGACGGGGACTACAGCAATGGGCCATTTTCTAGACTTTCTAAAAGAATTTATTCTTTTCCTGGTTGGTTATGCCATTTAAGGACTTTTCATACCTGTTTGGCGCGAAATTCACCGGTGACGTCAATACAATTGACCAATCTACCAACAGGAAGGTGACTGCTCGACCTCATGCATTGAAACTCGGTTAGCTCACTTTTAAGAACTTATGAGAGGTCGAGTTGCAGCAAGTCTAACCATTTCCGAATTCCCCAAGTCTCACTTTCAAAACGAGGCTAAGTGCAAAACCTTTCTTAACTTTCATTAGCATAAGAATGAAAAATCATTTTCATACAATGGCTTTGCTCTTAGCCTCGCTTTAAAGAAGAGGCTTAGGGCGACACGGAAATGGCCTATTACTGAGCTGCCGCTCGCTCGAAAAATACGCCCCGTCATGCAAGCTATTTTGAAACCAACTCCTCTTTCAAAAAGGGAAATCGTTACATGCATGCATAAAGTTCGAAAATACGGCGTTCTCTACGTTAGATGTTGACCTAGGAATCCTTACGGTAGAAAGACTGTAAGAAAAATATATAAGCAAATATTCCAGGAAACAAACGGTATTTTAAAGTGTATTTGCACAACGAAACATGGCGCAAAGGATTCGTATGTTGTTTTTGTACTAGCCTGCGTGCAGACGACGCCTTGGGTGACGTCAGCACGCAAGTCTTTTTTTACTAGCCTGCGACCGCAGTCTTTTTTTAAACTTACTATTCAAGATTTTACTGATCCAGGTAAGTCTACCCACGATCTTGCACTCTTCACTAATTTGTCAATGTGGTTTTGCCCTTTATTGGAGTTTTGAATAATATATTATATTATTCAAAACTCCAATAAGTTTAAAAACTAGGAGGTGTCCTCTCTCCACAAAAACAGCCCCTACATTACTAAAAAGGCACATGTCCCTTAGGGCTTCGTCAAGCGTTACGGGAAGGAACCCGTGACGAAGCGCCAAAAACGGCTGCGTGATAAACTACAGTACGTTACCTTCGTGATATTTCGCCGAAAGCATTTGACTTTTACCACCTCGCTATTCTCACATTCATAACGGCCCAAACCTGCATGGTCGCATGACAAAATGGAAGACTCCAAACCTTTACACGTGACCTGGCTCAGCCAATAGTCGGGTTTCACCTCCTGTACTGTCTCCGAGTAAGACTCCAGTTTCGTGGCGTTTGGGAATCCAAGTTGGCCACACAACACGTACGAATTGAGAAATGTCCAGCTAGAAGGGCAGATGTAACCCCATTTCCCCTCGTGTTCCACCTGAACGACACCTTCAGAAATGTAGTCATCTACCACAGGACCTTGTAACTTAACGTTTAAGTTCACTGTCTGGTTGGGAAAAAATACACTTTATTTAAGTGCCAATGACATAATTTAAAAATTCGAACCATGAACTAATTCCCCCGTAATTGTATAAGTAAACAACTTTTCGTTGGGGGTTTCCGACACGCTTCCTGAAACCCTTACCCTATTTCAGACCAAAATCTGTGACTTTTCCCACCCTATTTCAGACCTGACCGGTACGTACACGATTGGCGTAAACATTAAAAGGGAAATAGTCTTATTGCTTAATGATGAAGAAGTGGCTTCTTCTAAAAAAACATACCCAATTCAAGATTAGAGTGCACAAACCATACCCTATTTCAGACCAAAATGGTCAAAATTGATACCCTATTTCAGACCAAAACGGCTAAAAAACCATACCATTTGGCGCCGCACATACCCTACTAGCCTGTATCAGTAAGGGAATACCCCCCACCCGGCTGCCAAGTGAGTTTCGTCATCTTTGCTTTAACATTCTGACTTTACGTAAAGATTAAAAATAATTGCGATGGACACAAAATAATACCTCTCCACTGGCTTTTGAGGGTACAGGTTCAATAATCATGTCATTCAAGTGCTTTTTACAGACTGTCCCAGCCTGGTTGTGTGAAAGACAATTGTTTTGGCCCCATGGTCTGTGGCGGCACTCGTCAATGGAGTTCTCTTCTCCCGTACACTTCACGTCATCAAGCCAAAATTTCCCTGTAATTCCTCGTCCAAAGGCATGGCGTCTTGTTAAGAATAAGTACATCAACTTTAATACACGTTTTCGTTTCCCCCTCTATTGGGTGAGTCGATGTGTAAATAAGAAAACGCTTTATCCCACGTCAAAACTATCCCTCATAGCTATAACCTTAACCAAAACTAGTTAAGCAGGGCTCGAAATAACGGCCGGTCAACGGACAATGTCCGGACTGATTGGGGAGTTGACCAGTCAACTTTTCGTCTTGCCGGTCATGTTGACCGGTCACAATCGATCGTATTGAAAACAATTGTTATCAGTATGTGGCGAGTCGCTGTGCATTGCGAAACGTTGATCTGAAATCCTGGTTGAAATACAACTACAACCGTTGTTTACAATTCGCGCATTGAAACGGACATTGGGGTTCACGCGCTTTCGGTCACAAAATTAAAAATATTTTCACCTTTATGAGTTAAGCAGCAACTTAAGGGCGTCTGATCGGTCGCGGAGAAAAAAGTCAAGTTTCGCGGGATTTTTAGAGAGATTCGCAGAAAAATCGGCTGATAAAAACGATAAAAACGACCGATTTCGTGGGAATTTTCTGGACAAATTTCGCTAGAAATCGATTGATTTTGTGCTGATTTGACGAGCATGTTTAAAGTTTTTTAACAGACATAATCACTTGCTATTTTAACAACAAAGCGTTCGAGAAATGAGCCAATGGCAAAGCTTTTTAATACATCATGACTAGTGCCCAGTTGTCCCCAACATAACTTATGCCTGGTAGTTTTGGAATGTTGTTCGCTCGTTGTGGGGATGAAGTTGACGGCAATTAACAGCCCCAATAGCCGAGATAAGTTTCAAATATGTTGTATCGACATGTATTAGATAAGATTTCTAACAAATTTCGCGGCCCCTCGACCCCGCGAAATATCTGAACCCACAGCTGTTTTTTGGCCCTTGTTTTAAGAGTCATTTATCTCATAAATTTGACCGGCCAGAAACGGTAAGTGACCGAGTTAAAATAAATTTGGCCGTCATCGTGTCTGAAGGCTCTCCGGAAATTATTTCGAGCCTTGTTAAGGCTATCTAAAAATACCTGAAAGACCCAACGACAATATTGTTCAAAACCACTTAAACATAGCATTGTTGAACGTATTTTAGTATTTAAACGGTAGATATAGGCATATTTTTATCCCCTAAAAATTTTAAATCTGTTCGGATTTCCAGCTGAACGTCTAGTGATCCGAAAATTATAGGGATCAAAACTTACCTTTTCGAAAATTTCAGCAAGAAAAGAGGCTCCCGAAAATTCTAGGTGACCTTTTTAGGGTAAAAATCCGGTAAAAATGGGAATTTACCATTTTTTGGATGGTGGAAAATCATAGGAGAGGCAGGCAAGCAAGAAATTTTACAACAAATGTTCCGAAAATTCTAGATCTCAAATCGTCTTCCGAACATATATTTCCGAAAATTGACGTTGGTTGCCCCGGAAAATACGGACCCTATGACATGTCCCGTTGCTGACGGTATTAAACGGCTGTAGAATAGCAAGAGAGAATAGAAGCCACCGAGCCCAGGGGGGAGGGGGTGGTGATGGGATAAGAGGTGCATTTTTTCCTCCCCTAGCTCTCCCCAGCTCTCTTGTGGCACAAGAGGGCCTCTGCGGAATACACAGAGGGGAGGGGAAATCCCACAAGCTTGAACTACAGCTCCCGAGGAGTAGGCGTGGTCTCCTTCCAACAGCCACTCAAACAGAGAGTGTTTGGCCGGGGTTTCCCCTTCAACTGTTTTTCATTTGAGCATATCCATCTAGAAAAATCTAAGGACTCTAAAGACATTTCAAAGATATTGAATTAGGGATTGTTGGCGTCAATATAAAGGTTGTAGTCTCTGGATACAATTTAGCCATAGGGATGTACTTTACTTTAAAAGATTGACATTTAATTGTCGGTCTTTATTGTTCCAAGAAAAATTCCTTCTTTTCTTTTCCTCTCAAAATAGCTTAATTAGAGATTATTTTGAGTTTAAATCATGATGCACGAAAAATTTTGTAATTCCCGCAATTACTACCACATGCGTTGAGTGATGAAAATGTAGTGATAGTGATATTGACTTTATTATTATCCCCCTCACACTATCACGGAAGCTCGAAGGTGAATAAATTTGAATTATCAGCGTTATTTTCGTAATATTACGGTCCTTATGGCTTATCTCTAGCTGCGCGTTTCTCCACCTGACCCGCAATTTTATTGTGCCACAAGGGATAGCGGTGGAGATAAAATATTTGATTATCAATTAGAGAATGTAACGCTGTGACTTTCTACAGAGAAAGAAGAAATCCGCCCGTTTCAAGATTAACAGAACAAAACTTATGTCATAAATTTAAAGGAAGGGTATTGCTTTATATACCATACTTTGCTGCAAGATATTTGTAGATCTGGGACACGCTTACGTGTCTTACGTCTTTGTGCAATAAAGATTATGCAACAGCTATTGACACCTTCTTACCTAGATTTCTGTGCAAAGCTTGGAAATTTACTAAAGTTATATCAGAAAGGAAATCCAGCTATAAATCCAAATAGTATATTATGGTATAAACAATATTATGAGAACGATCCCTGACTTACCCTTTAGTAAAGCGCAAAACATCAGGAAATCCCAGTTGACGACAAATCACTCGGGCAGACTTCCTGTTCCATCCGTGATCACAAACTGCTTTCCATGTACCATTGTAAAGTACTTCGATTCGTCCCTCGTAGCTGTGCTTTCCGTTTATTAGGCGAACATTGGCGCCGTTTGTAAGCTTTACGCTCAACAGTGCGACAGTGAGTAAAACACTGTGAATATCAATGCCACAGATGGGTAGCCTCATATTTTTCAGATGTCAAGCCTAATTTGGACGATTTGGACTCGCAATGGTTAAAACGCTACTCGGAGCTTATATTTTGAGAGAACTCGAAGCAACGGTGATGGGCTTCCAAATTTAAACGCTGCAAATCAAAACCACTCAACCGCTCTAAATCCTTCCAAACCGTTGCGTTGTAAATACCGGGTGAAAATCGTGTGACAGTTCATGCGGATATTTCTCACAACATGAAACCCGATATGTAACCTATGAATGAGAGCATTGAAACATGCCAAACATCACTTCCAGAGAACTGAGAGTCTTTGTGTTGCAAAAGATCTAAAAATGCGCTATAAAGATAAGCGCTAGTAATCAAATTCTTCAGGTGAATGACGACTGTATGGGTATACAGTAGTTCACAATGGACACAAATCAGGACCCATCTACTCCTGAACTGCTATGCCTCGTTATGCTCGAGAAAGGGGGGATTCCCATATGTAACTGGTCTGGGAGGGAGAGGGGGTCCTGGTCCAGCATTTCCGCTCCTTTTTTACAACACGACACCGCGCCGCATTTCGACCTTCTGACATCCCCAGGGGGGTACTCTCGGGCATTCTTAGTGGGGATGTGCCGCACGGTTCTCCAAATCCTGACCCTATATTTCAGACCAAAAAATTTCATTTTTCACACACGTTTTGAGACCTCGCCTCTTTAATCCGTACCCGTTTTCAGACCTGGTCTCCAAGAAATTATGTCTCCATTACTTTGATTAGAGCAGCAACGTAAAAGATTTGATATACTAAGGATAAATATGCGAATTCAAAATGGATTTCTCCTTCTTTCTTACTCATTTGGAATTGAAACTATAAATACATTCATTCACTCCCGTAGTTCCCTAGAAAACCATACCCGGTTCCAGAACAAACTGGGCAAAGTCTATACCAGTTTCTCTGCAGACTAAACGGCGCAAAAACCCTACCCCTACCCCCCCCCCCCCCCCTCCCGGGCTGTCAACTTGTGCTTTTGGCAAATCCTACTTCCCGGCTAGGGGTCAAATCCCTCATCAAGTCAAGAAATTTTGCGTCTGTCCCGAATCCCGTACTATACTGTATTTTGGTCAAAACCCGGATCCCGAGAATACCCTTCAACATAGATCGCTCAATTTTTACGTTTACGGGCGGCCTCTCATACAAACTACTACTACTACTACTACTACTACTACTACTACTACAACATAAGGTTGGGCTACATGCCCTACATATACCATCGCGGGCACTTATGAACTGTTTGAGCAGTTGCTACCTTCGAAGCTCTACACAGAGGAGAAGACGCAAACCTCTACCGATGGCGAAGTCCTATGCAGGTTTTTGTGGGAAGGTAGCTGAGAGCGTTGTACAGGTATCGGCTGGATGTTCCTCCCTGGCACAAACCAAGTACCTATACAGGCATAATGCAGCTTTAAAGATTCTGTTTTTTTGAGCTCCTTCTAGAGCATGGGTTAATAGAGGAGGTTCCACTGTGATTCCAAAACCAGCCTACCAGAACACCACGAGTGAGGCGTTTTGGGATATTCTCATCTATGCAGAGCACAACGAAGTTGGAGCAACTCAGATCGACGTGCGACCTGTCAGCCACAAGAGGAAAGAAGTCTGCCCAATGGAAATGAGCTGCCCATGGATTGAGAGTAGAGCCCAAGAAAGATGAGGAAAACTCAAAAAGGCACTCAACCATGGGCCCATGATGTGGGAGCTGAAGCAGAGATACAATGGTTACAGGGTTAACCAGTACAACGTAATAATTGACGTACTGGGTGGTTACTCTAAACACCTAGAGAAGTCGGTGAGGAAGCTACTAGGAGCGAGAGCACGGAGCGTATTTGAGCGGATGCAGAAGTCGGCCATCTCAAACACTTTGAACATTGCCAAAGCATCTAAGATAAATACTTAGTTAGGGCGCTAAGGACTCTAGTCTTTAGGTTTTTTTTCTCTAGAAATCCAGAAACACAAGTTTGTGGATGTTTTACTTAGATTTTTTAGAGTATTAGAGTTTGATCAGGGGCACCCAACGAGAACATAGTTCAAAACCACATAAACATAGCATTGTTGAACGTACTTTAGTATTTAAACGGTAGATAAAGGCTTATTTTTGTCCCCTAAAAATTTTTCATCTGTTCGGATTTCCTAGCTGAAAGTATAGTGATCCGAAAATTATAGGGATCAAAATTTACCTTTTCGAAAATTTCAGCCAGAAAAAAGGCTCCCGAAAATTCTAGGTGACCTTTTTAGGGTAAAAATCCGTTAAAAATAGGCAATTATACCACTTTTTGATGTTCGAAAATCCAAGGAGAGGCAGGCAAGCAAGAAATTTTACAGAAAATGATCCGAAAATTCTAGATCTCAAATCGTCTTCCGAACAGATAATTTTCCGAAAATTGTCGTTGGGTGCCCCTGTTTGATATTATTCTAAATAGGCTTTTAGTAGACATGAGTAGAGATAACCACATTATGATGGCCTCGTTTAGGTATATAAGAGAAAATGAGAGTATAAAAACTGAATAATTTTTTAAATAGGCCTCTAGGAGAGATAATTATATCATCATGTCTTTGCGTAGGTTTTACAGAGTATAAGAATTTAATAATACTCTAAATTGGCTTTTTAAGCAGAGAGATTCATATCATTATGTATATTAGGATCGTATTAGGTTTCGTACCGACCTTTTTTTACTTCTAAGTATAGCTTCTCAAGTGATGTAGGTTACCATGCGCCCTCATAATGTGGACAACATTCCATTATACTACTACTAATAAGCTAATAACACATGGAAGAACAGCACCGAAGCATAAAAAGTTCCTGTATAATTTCTTGTAATCATGTCATCTCACCTTTTTCTGTGGCAGGCCACGGTGCATGTGATAAGCCTATAATTAATAAAGTTGTTTTTAACTTTTAATGGCAAGCTTGGTGAAGGTAGGGTTACCAAAAACTGATCCTCTCCACTTCATGCAGGGCCAAGGGCATATATATCATTCATCATTACTTAGATTAGAACAGCAACAAAAAAGATTTCTTATTCGCATCACTTCTTCTCTCTCACTCATTTGGAATTGAAACAATAACAGTACGTTTTACACTCCCGTAGTTCCCTTGAAAATCATACCCGATTCCAGATCAAAATGGGCAAAGTCTATACCCGTTTTCAGACCAAAACGGCGCAAACACCCTACCCAGTCGGGCGGCACTAGACTGCTCACAGTCCCCTATTTTTCCGTGAGATCGTCGAGATATAGCGAGTCTTACCATTAATGGCGGCCATCTTGATTTTCAAAATGTACCGAGGGGGCGGGCGCCGGGGAGTAGTTTGGACACTCATGCAAGTGTAACGCAAAGTGCTCTATCTCGACGATCTTACGGGAAAATAGGGAACTGTGAACAGTCTACTGTAGGGCGCCATATACCTCTATGGCTTATATAGGCGAGTACCCTCCGGGATATCAGTCTGCAATTCCAAATTTAGAACTGTGGCTTTTCCTGTCTCCGTAGAGGGGTTAATAAAACACAGAGAAAATCATTTTAGTACAGCAATAGGTGAGCCAAATTACATCGGTTTGGGTGTTAACCTGCTGTTGAATCGCTTGTTTATTCAGTAGAAGTACAACAGGGGCACTTAAAGACTGTTTTCTGTAAAATATCTGTTTTAAGGGCGTAAATATTATGATCAACCATTCCCTTTCGGATTCCTAAGATTTCAGAAGTGAATTTTTCACATTCCCAAGATTTGGCGATTATTTTGATACAAAAAAATCAACTTGAAACTTCGATATAAAGAAAAATCCTCCTCTAAAATTTCCTAATCTGAACTAGGTATCAAAGGAACCCATAAAGTATGGTTACTCCTGTCCTCGCAGTTTCGACAAGACCTTTCTGGATAGCTAAAACTCCAGTAAACGGAGACGGCTTGAACACTGTTGAACGTTCTCCTAAAATATCCGAACAATTAAATAGTATTTCAAATTCTATGGCAAATAATAGGGTAGCCCCAAGTTAACGAAAAAGACTTCTAAATCGTAAAAAAAAATCTAATTTAGACACTTCCGGACTTGTCTAGAGAAATTTTCAGTTGGGTGTCACAACACCACGCAGCTTTGTTAGCGATACGATGTTGCTGATGCGTTTAGTCTCCTAATTCATTTATGCTTTTTAACTGTTTTAAGTTCCTCAGAATGCCCTTTACTGTTTGCAAACATATTCTCGTTTTGAACCGAACCGTATTAGAGAGTGCCAGCCATGTAAAAAAGCCATACAGCGAATTGAAAAGGACAAGAACGGCAGACCAGGCAGACCGGGATCTAACTCTAACTCCGTTTAGGAAGAATGAAGGCGTTTGTGGCTGAGCTTTAGTTGAGAGTGCCTGCCTGAAACTAGGAAACGTCGACCGATGAAAAGTTTCAAGTATTTTGAAGTCACGCCACAGCGCAAAGAAAGTCAAGTTCTTTGTTGTAAAGAATGTTTCCTTTTCGATTCCTGTGGCCGGAATCACGTAGACCACATATCCTAGCAAATTAAGTATTCCATTGTTTCAAATGAAGTAGTCCATTGAATAGCCTTTTGTTATGGGACATTTATTAGCTCTTTTTCTCACCAAGGATACGGGTCGCGACAATTTTTTTTTTTTGTGGTTTTGTTGTTGTTGTTGTCCAGAAGCACGAACACCAGAATTTGCTCGCTTAATCGCGCAGTTTGCACTTGAATATAAACTATGAAAAAAAAAAACAAAAACAAAAACAAAAACAGGAGAAAAAAAAGATGGCTACGTGTGGATGAGATAAATTAATAGGGTTCTGAGAAGAGCAGGAAAGAGTACCAGGTGGGAAAACCATATCCCCTTCTCCTCCTCCTTATTTGTTCCCAAAACTGTATTTTTCCTAATCTTTTTGCTACCAAAGAACTTCCTACCATCCCTGAACCATCCCTAACATTCCTCGATCTGGGAAGGTAAAAGATGGCTTACCAGCAAGCATACGATCTCATAACATTTGGAAGTTGCAATTTTTTACGAAAAAAGAACTTGGGTCAATGATTCATGGATACAGGATAAGAAGACCCTTATCTATTAGATTTGAAGAGATGTGGCCTCGAAAACACAACTCCTATCTCGCTATCGCTTGATGATGAGAGACCGGCTAGACTTACTAACGTTTCGCGATGTAGAACTAAGAAAGCTAATTGGTCACTGCCCACATGAAAATTAGCTTATCTTTTTTTATTGTTAGTACTGTACCCCCTGATGAAAGAACTATCCGATTTCAACAGACTTACTTTGTTGTGGCGAGACAATCATCCATCAGAGCATAAGTCGCCAGCAAAGAAAACCCTTGCTGAAGTGGGTTTTCTTTGGCTGTGCTGAACTGTGGCTTGGAGCTTAGCCTGCAGATAGCAGAAGGAATTTTTCACAGTAAATAGGGTTTCACAGACGCTGGCGAGCTGGAATTGGAATTTTCACACCTAAGCGAAATTATAAAGCCGGGTTGTTTCTGTCACAATGTCGTATATTGCGTGTCTCTGCTGTCTGTTGGGAGCTTTGATGCTAGCTGGAATGGCTAACGGCCTGACTGGGTTACGTCTTAGAGGCGGAAAGCATCGCTTTGAGGGTAGAGTGGAAGTTGAATATAATGGTCAGTGGAGAGGCGTGTGTGACCATGGCTGGGACCGGAATGCGGCGATGGTTGTATGTCGAATGCTTGGATTTCCTGACGCTTTGCGCTATTTTAGAGGGTTAGTATGGCTAATCTTCAAAATCTAATTTTTCCCAGTTAGAATTGATAACATTGCAGTAAAGTTATATCGCATCTTTTAAAAACATTTTATATTGTTGCATCTCAAGTCATTCAAGTAGACGTTAATTATCACAAGACACGTAAATACACTTTTCTGCACTAAAATATTTACGTGTAGTTGAATTTTATTTATATAACCTATGATCCCCTAAAAGGAGAGCGTGCTCTGATGCTGGGGACTGACAGGCAATTCAGACTTTCTAGCAAAGACATTCAATGTGCATCCGGAGCCTAAATTACACCCTGGACATTACACAAGTGTTCGAAGTTATCAATTACACCCGGGACATTACACAAGTGTTAGAAGTATCAATAATCTTTCAATCTGAAACAATTTTTTTTTACCTAATTTGTAGATTACTTGGATATTTTCTGTACGAGGAGATTTTCTATACTCGGTTATAAACGGGTAGCAGGCGCATGAGAGATAGTTGGTCTCTGAAGCTTTTGATCCAAATCTCGAAATCTTGGAATCATTTGTGCGCGGAGATGCGTGCCTGCCTGGCGCGCACTGTCAATTTAGACCTCATTTGTCAGCTTGAATAGAAATAATATGAAATAACAACCATCAATGCGCCTTAGACCACAAAAATCTTCATTCGTGACAGAAAATATAGTATTTCGTGATTTCCATTCCGACTTCACAGCAATCAAGATGTGGGGCAAATAATTAATCAAATTAGACCATAGTGGTCTTCTGCCCCTGCATACGATATCTGCGCCATAAGCCTATAACCCACTATTGTATGGTAATTTAAAAAGTCATACGAATTGCGGACGGGCTCGGAGTAGTCTCATGCAACAAAAGAGTATATTCAACAATTAAATGCTAACGGTTCTGAGGATGAGTTTAAGCCGAAAACTGATCAACGCAGCTAATTTCTCTGCAAGATACCCTGTAATCATGCAGGACTTCTAGGGGAAAAGTTCCGGGGGGAGGCTGCCTCTCTCTCACTCTCTCTCTCTCTCTTCTCCTTTACTTCCCTTCCGGGGGGTACTCCCTTATATGGTCATTGCGGGTATGTGCCTCTGGAAAGGTTATGGTTTTTTAACCTCTCTGTCCTAAACAGGGTATATAATTTTGTGGGGAGTCTGTCCTAATTATAAACAGGATGAAATTTGTTTGCAATCCAAGTACACAAAAGCAATGACTATATCGGGAATTTGCTCTTTCGCAATTGCCTGTAAATGGCTTTAAAACAAAACGACGTGCCTTTCTTCCTTTGTCCTTAACAGGGTATTAGAATTGAGGGTGTCGTCCTAAACAGGGTCAGGGTCTCAGACCCTCAGCGGCTCACCTATACCCAAATATTTGACAAGTACCCCCCCGGTTTTTTCCCCTCTCTGACCTCGTGTCCCCGCGTCCCACTCCAATATATGAACGCCTGGCACAGGCTAACCACTGACATACAGCTCGCTTTCTTTAAAGGTCCGAACACTTTGGTAAAGGAACAAAGGATTTCTGGCTGGATGACGTAAGATGTTCCGGATATGAAAACTCCATAGCGCAATGTTCTCACAGGGAATGGGGACACCACAACTGTCAAGACATCAACCCTGCGGGGGTCATGTGTAAACTCCATAACAAAGACATAATTGCTAAGCCCAAGCATTCCGAGGCTAGTGGTAAGGTAATCTGTCAGCTTTTTTTGTCTTTTATTGCTATAGAGCTTTAGATTCGAGGACGAGAACGACTAAGAGTACGAGATTCTCTCAATAGTAAGTAGTACTCGCGCGTGAACCAGCGTCATTTTGGCGGGAAAATGTGATACCCGTCGCCATTCTACAACGACTTTTGGCAAGAATGTCGCAGTGGCGGGAACAAGTTATCAAATCTTACTAAGAAGTTTTATCATTTTGCTATTGAACCGTACTGACTTTTCTGGTGAAAAAAAGTAAAATGACGCTTTCCGGGGTGTCGTTTTTTTTAGAACACGCGAAAAAACTCTAGGTTAAATCTCGTACTCTAAGACGAGGACGACTATCGAGTACGGGATTTTCTCAATATTAAGCAGTGCTCGCGCGTGAACCAGCGAAATTTTGGCGGAAAAACGTGATAGCCGTCGTCATCCTACTACGAGTTTTAGCGAGAATGTCGTGTTAGAGGACACAAGTTATAAAGTGTTTTGGGTTTTATTATTTTGCGGCTGGGAGATAGCTTAACCTCCTTCAATCAAGATAAGAGTACTAATTTTTTTTTGGGTGAAAAACATGTACAATGAAGCTAGCCGGGAGACTATTATTTGAGAATACGCGCAAAAAATTTAAGTTAAATCTCGTAGTCGTAGTAGTTCTCGTCATAGAATCTAAAGGTCTCTATTTTTTAAGCTCTCTACTGTTACAGGGGAATTCGGTTAATACGGACACGAAAGGACATGCATTAGTGTGCGTATTATCTGGGTGTTCCGTATAAAGCGGACACTTGGGGAAAAAAGTCCCGGACACTTTTTCAATTATCTTAAGACGAAAGCAGACATTTTTACGAGACGTCGTATAATTTCTTAAAGTTAGCTATAAAAAGTTCATCCTAAAAACCTCACGATCACTTATCATAGTCTCTGACTAGAACTAGCCTTTCAAGTAGTCTTGTCTTGAAAAACAACAAAGGAATCCGTGACTTTTAATTTGTACTTGCGCTTTTGCGATTTAGCCAGTGGACTGAATGTAAAACAGAGCCTTTGAAAGGTCATCCGCTGTTTCTGTTAGTTGTTCAATGGTGTTTCACAGTTATAGACAGATATAGCTATAGACAGTGCTCAAATAAACAATGTCCGTAAAGAGGGGTTGACGATATATGAGAGTTTGTAATTAACTCGAGACACAGAAAAGTGTCCGATGTCCTTATCAACCGTTGTCCGTATTAAGGGGGGGAATTTGAGAGAAAATGTATGAGCTTTTCGTCGGGACAAACGAAACTTATATACGGATGTCCGTATTAGGCGGGTGTCCGTAGAGCGGGGTTCCATTGTACTGTTCTTGCGCCGGTTTTCGTTACGGTTGCTATTTTTGTTGTTGTCGTTTTTGCTGCTTTTGCTACAGGTTAACCAGGAGAAGATAATAAAATTCAGTGACTGAATACACGTATCTGAAAGGAGTGACCAGGTCCCCGTCTTAGGAAAGCGTGCATTTTATTGAAAATCACAGAAAATGACTGAAGAACAGCAGACACCAGCTCTAGGTGTCCGTCCGTTCCATGGAGGTGTCCGCCGACACAGACAGTTCTACGTGTCCGTTGTAGGGGAGTGTCCTTCTAAAAAAGAGGTCCCGTGACAGCGTTGACTGTAACACACACTTTTAAAAATCAAGATCGGGCGAGTCTGTAAGAAGTGCTGCCCAAGTATTTGTATAAAGAAAGGTTATACGTGAAAAATGCAGCCTTGCTTCGACAGTTTGTCCGGAAAAGTATATTGTACGGTAAGAGACAAAACTCTTATCGCGCCTTAGTTGCTGTAATCGGCCTAAGCCCTTAAGTTAAAGACTCGATACTTAAACTTGTGAATCGCCTAGAAAAGTCTCACATATTGTATTGTGCAGTATTTTAGTCGACTATAGGGCAACTTCCAGAAAGGCGCTTCCTTGATATGTAAGATTCGTAATATATAGTTTTGCAGTAAGTATCTGTTCAAGTCAGGAAGGCCACTAAAGTCGTAAATTGTAAATAGTGACAAAATTTTAGTGTCAAAACTACGAGACGTATAGGATTGAGGTTTCTATTGGAGAGCATGTTTCAAAATCTTGCCTCTATATCGTGGCAAAACGCCTTCACGAGTATCAGTGAAGGCCACATAACGCATCAAAATTTGCTTTCATAATGGGTCACTTACTGTCCAAAGCTTTGAAGCACGATACACCGAACAGTTAAACTCTATTGGAACCTTCAACATTCATACGCTATGGTCCGTCTTTCTTTGCAGGTCTCAATGGTGAAAATAAGACTGCGAGGCCCTGTTGTGAGTGACTACATCTCTGAGGGTGTGGTCCAGGTGGAACACGAGGGAAAATGGGGGTACATCTGTCCTTCTGGCTGGACATCTGTCAACTCGTACGTTTTATGCGGACATCTTGGATTCCCAAACGCTGAGGAGCAGGAGTCGTATTCAGTGACGATACAGGAGATGGAGCCCCTTTATTGGCTGGACCAAGTCACGTGTAAAGGGTGGGAATCGACAATCATGTCATGTGACCATGCGGGGTGGGGCCAGCATCATTGTGAGAGTGGTGGGGTGTTAAAGATCAAGTGCACTCGAAGAAATGAAGGAAAGGTAAGTGGCATTATTTACCACCATCAAGCGCGGTGATTAGCGATCAACGTACAGTTTACTCCTAAAGGCCATTTACAAAAACGACTTTCAGTGTGATTTTTGCTGCAGTTTAAGCAAAGAGTTTTTAGGCGCGACCTCACATGTACCTCGCATATCAAGGCTGAGTCTAGGTAAAGTGTAAATAACATTGAGAAGAATTATGGAATTTCTCAAAGTATTTTTCATGAAAATGATCCTTACTGCAAAGACAAATTTTGGAGAGCTAAAAGAAAACTCAATTTTTTAATACTTGTGCCCGATATTTCGGTTTGAAACATTGAGCAAGAAGATATACTGTATGTATTTCAAACCGAAATATCGGGAATAAATTAGCTGTCCTTTCTCTCTTTACCGCAAGGATCAATTAGCTGCTAATTATTCAATTTCGTTCTTTGTACTGATCCACAATTTGAGATCTTTTTTAAGACTCAACCACTGACTCATTAGTTTATAATCATTTTTGGCTGATCTATTTTAATTTTTTTTATGATTCATCATCTTAATGTTATTCTCGTTTTATACCTTTTCCATTATTTCTGTAATATAACGGATTTTCATATAGAACCTATGTGAAAATATGGCTGATTCACTTATGCACATTCCCTACCTTCTAAATTGGACTTCTGGGATTGAATGAACTGTTCATTTACACTTACAGGAGCCCATAAGCGGGAGTGTGCAGCTTCCATACTCGGCTTATGCTACGGCGTTTTCACAGACAAGTTTATTTTTAGCACCATTATCCAACACCTTTTCCCGCGAAAATTGAAACACTGTCTCGTATGATTGCGCATCCTAGGACGATAATTACAATTTTCAAAACATGAGAAAAACAATCTCTAAGACTCCGGTTTTTTGCTGATGGATTTCTAGTGCTTATGAGATAGTCAAAATTCGCGGGAAACTCGATCTAACGATTGATGAACTGGTCTGTGAAAACGCCGTTGCACCGGCAAAAGGGAGTTGCTCGTTCCGGGCTATGGGCTCCCCCAGGGGAACTCACTTATAAAAGTGACAGGGATCCTCGTAAGAAAATCAAAATTAAACCTCTAAGGGAGACCTATGTAGGTGTGGCTCAAGCTTAAAGTGACCCCTGAAGGAGACCATACCAAAACAGACATTACGTCTTTTTTTTGTAAATTGCTTTATCTACAGCCCTAAGCGATACTTAAATGAGCAAATATACTGAATTTTCATCCAAAACACCGCACGTGAGACGAAAATCTTCAATTTACACCCCTAAGCAAGACGACAAGCATCCCCGTCACTTTTATATGGTAGTCTCCCCCTTCTCCCCTTCCGAGGAGGGGCTCCTGCTTATGTCATATGACTTCACTCATTTAGCCACTAGAGGTACGTCTTCGTGGTGGAGTCCAGGTCTCCGAAGGGCGTGTGGAAATTAAACACGGTGAAGTCTGGGGCACTATCTGTGATGACCACTGGACTCTAAATGAAGCAAATGTCGTCTGCAGATCACTAGGATATGGGTCAGCAGCAGAAACAGCAAGGAATTCGTATTACGGGAGAGGAGTTGGAAGGGTCAGTGATCTAGTTTTAGGTTATGCGTATCGCTTCGTACTACTAATCCGTTACATGAGCAAACATGTTATTAACCAATATTTTCCAGTGGCCGGAGAGATAACGTATAGATAACGTAGAGATACGGAATTTTTGTCCTTTTTCACCTGGATTGATTTTCCAGGTGTGTTTTCGCGCTTGAGCGCGAAAGCGCACCTGGCATTACAATGGTGTTTACATAATAAAAACGCACTTTATAAATTTGAGTGTGAATATACTTCTAGCACGATAATTAAGGACACTGTTTTACGTTTCCTACTGGTGACGGAACCTTCCTTGAATTTACCTGTTCATCCTAGCCGGGCGAACAACGTAACCGTTGTTTATGTTAATGATAAAAAAATATGGTTTTCCCTTAGTCAATGTTAGGAAATAACAGCAATTACGCGCACGGTACAAACATTTATGTTTTGTTCAACATTAGGCCAAGAGTGGGGGAAAAGGGACAAATGAGGTGAAAAGTATCAGCCTTCCCATCACTTTGACGATGATTGCAGTCCTACCGTGGTGGAACGAATAACTGCGATTTTGAAAACCTTGGTAGTTATTAAGTGCTGAAAATCTGATATATTCTTATTCCAGCGTCTTTCGTGGTATCACTTGGACAGCACGAAATCTAAATTTAATCAGTCTTATTACGATTCCTAGTGTTTGTATTTCAACTCACAAAAAGGCTCGACCTGATCAGTGTTAGGCTATCTACGTTCATTCTACACCGGAAAGCTTTTGCGCCTGCGTGGCGAAAACTATACCGGATAGGATTTCTGTTGTAACGTAAGTGGGTGATTTCGAGCGCGATTTATGTAACGGAGCGAAGCTGCGCCGGGCTGATCTTTAAAAGGGAGGGTCGCATATGGGATAGTTGTTCATACTCTACTGGACAGCTTTTGGTGTCCGCACGAAACTTAGCTATCCGGTAGATTTGCCCATGACCGTGTACCTCTCAAACTTGTTGCCCAAACTGAATGACTTTTCTTCATTGTTCTGCTACAAGCTAGGGCTTCTTGTGAGGTCCGTGCTGGGTTCTTTAAGACTGATTCCTAAGTGACACTTTCTCGAGTGCAAAATGAGGAATGCTGTCAGTACTCAAGTCAATCCTGGAAGGAATTTCCAAAAGAATTGTTTTAAAAGTAAAGCATTCACTGAAAATGCAGACCTTTCTGAGATTTTGAAGAATGCTCCTTCGTATGCGTATCGTTCAGTGGTGAAAGAAAATAGAGAAAACAACCAACTTTTTGACGTTTTACTGATCATTACTGTTTTAAATTACTGTTTCGACTTTAGGTCATGATGGATAACGTTTATTGCCGAGGAACGGAGAAAAGCATTGGTCAGTGTCGTCATCGTGGCTGGCACAGATCGAACTGCGATCACTATGAAGATGTTGGAGTCAAATGTCACGTGCCACAGCTGCAAGGACATAAGGTACGCATGCTCCATCCTAAAGTAGTACGTACAGGTTGTCTGATATACGATTTAATTTTGAACCCAATTTGCCCATTCCAGCATTAGGAGGGAAGAAATAAAACCGTAGATCTTCCAGACCTCTCTTTTCATTGGGCTAAATAAGTAGGATCTTCTTTTGTTTTTAGGGCAAGGGTATCTATTGTTTCGTTTTCCAATCGCAGACCACGTCTGGAGAACTACTGACATTCTCCGGGGCCAGGGACGGAATGCTCATATTAAATTGTGCTTGTACAAAAGCTGTTAATAATTCAGTCACTATCGTTTTTCCCTCTCCGCAAAGACCCCACTACACAAAAAGGTCTCTGTAAAGGACTGCGCGTAATTAATGAGTCCACATTTCATTGATTTCAGCCATGAAGTAATTTTTTGAAACGTCAAGCATCGTAGGCATTCACAAGCATTAACTTTGTTGAATTCATCTTTAACTGCTCAGACGCGCAACAAAATGAAATGAGTCCTGCCGTTTTATACATGCATTGAGTGGGCTGAGTGCTTAGCCCAGTTTCGTTCGGCTTTGATGGAGGCTTGTAAAGAATGCTGGTGGTTTTATTAATGTCCACATCGACATTAAGTAAACTAATATCGGTTGTGTTGTTTTTCTCTGTTTCTCCCTCTCTCAACGGACCCTGATGACTGCTTTTCGATGTGTTATATTGCCCAATCAAGATTTATATCGGTCACGTTTTGACTGCCTCTAATAGGCCTGTCCCGTAAAATGCTGGAAAGATGCTAAAAAAATGCCAAAAATCCAAAAAGTTGCTACCTTCATTTCAAAATTGGCTACGTAAATTTCTTGATATTTTAAATTTAAACGTTTTTCCGACTCCTCCCACAAATTTTCTAAAGAAAGCGAAACGCCCTGGGGACAAGAGTTTGCGATTTAAAGCGCTTCTCGATCAATCGGCATTAGAAGATTTCAGTGCATTTTATAATTTTCAACAGATAAGGCTCCGTGGCGGTGGGTACCCTCGAGAGGGGCGGGTTGAAGTGTTTCATGATAATAGATGGGGAACAGTGTGCGCTGATGGATGGGGGATAGAGGAAGCCATGACAGTCTGCAGACAGTTGAACCTTGGATTCGCAGGCCGAGCGGTTACTAACGAAAAGTTTGGTGATACCGATCTGAAAGTTATTATGTCTGGAGTTAAATGTCGCGTTGACGAGATCTCACTTTATTACTGTCAACATGATAACTGGGCTAACACCACCTGCAGCAGGGAGGACAAGGTTACGGGAGTTGTTTGTGTTGATGGTATGTTACTAATGAAAGAGATAGACCAGGAGTTCAAAGGAGTGACAATAGCTAACTACGAGAGAATGATTGGACAACCGACAATTTGACTAACAATATAAGACTGTTCAACTCTGAAAATAGACCTAGTCACTATTTTTTCATTGATTTTGATTGGTTATCATGTGCTATTTGGTTAAAGATCATTGGCTAGTGGCATTTGCCACTTGATTTTCATTGGCTCTTTAAATGTCCGATTTAACTTGTCAGATTACCAGCTCCTGGTAATCGGACAGGTCGAATGGGACAGTTTTGGAGTTACAATAGCACAATTAAATAAATATGGGCTATTAAGAACTAATCAGATTCAAGCATTTAATATTGACACAATTACAGACCGAATTGGACTCTAGTCAGTCCTATTACCATTATTTATCAGGAACTCAACAGATTTAGTCATTTCTTATAAGAGCCAGTTCACTTTATTATTTTCAGTTATTATTATTATTATTATTATTACTATTGTTATTGTTATTATTATTATTATTTTCATCATCATTATCACCATCAGCATCATCCTCGTTTTTAGTATGAGAGACGTCTGCTTGCTTGGTCTCAGATTATACAGTATGCTATTGCATGGCAGATACACCTTTCCTTTTTTTTCTTTTTGCATTTTAGCTTTACCGGATATTGTCCCTGATATTGATGTCCTTCGTCGTGATATGCAATTGAACATTGTTCCCATGCAGTACCTGAGGTGCCCACTGGAGGAAAATTGTCTTTCGGATTCTGCAGGTTATGTCATCAGGTAACCGAGACTTCATTTGTGATTCAGTCAGTCAGTCAGTCAGTCAGACAGACAGACAGACAGTAAGTCATTCAGTCATACTATCAGCTATCAGTGAGTCATGCCATCAGTGAGGCAATACGTTTTCCTTGCAGTCTAGCCTGCGTAGCTTTTTCTTGTGTCCGCGGTACTCTCTTGGCAGCCGAGCCGCCACGCGAAGCGAGGGGCGAAGCAGCGAGCGAAAAATTCAAATTGACTTGTACCCACTCTTCTCGCGGCTCCACAGCCAAAACAGTACTCCCACGCTGATCCCGCCAGCTACGAAGGCTGCCTGAAGTCATTTACTTAATATTACCCTTCCCAATTAATCTTTCATCCAGTTCTCCGCTTTCATTTTATAATTTTTTCTTGCTACTACATTCACCAAGATTCTGTTCAATTACAGTGACTCAATATATTATATGCGGCGACTTTTGAGGTTTAGCGTCCAAATTGAAAATCGAGGGTTAGCAGATTTTCGTCCCGTGGTACCCAGAAGTGAATGGATTTGGCACAAGTGTCACAAGCACTATCACTCCATGGAGACGTTCTCCTCGTATGATGTAATCAGTAAGTTTCATTTTAATGACGACCTCTCAGTGGAGTTAAAAGTGATGGTATTTTTAACAAATCTTGCTAGCAGCCTAATACCTGGAACGCGTAATTTCAGTGTACAAAGCTTTTGTCGCAGCGTTTTCACAGTCCAGTAATTTTTTTCTGACGTAGGGACATTTAGAATTCGAGCAAAATGTAAGCTCCTATCCAAGAGTGCGCGCAGTCGTCGTATTTCGTTCTGAATAGTTTATGCGACTCAATCGATAACCTTTATCAATCGCACTTTCAGAGCACCCCCAAGAACCTAACATTAGTACGACTGGGGACGCAATGAAGCTCAATGATGTTCTTCGGTAGATTTGGGCCAACTTTTAACAGGATATATAAGCTATTCAGGAGTATTCAGAGCCCTCCCTTGTCATTATCCCTGCAGGTTTAAACCAGGGGGAGAAAATAGCAAAGGGCCACAAAGCCAGCTTTTGTTTAGAAGACAGTAAGTGCACGGCAGGATATGACAGGAGATTTAATTGTTCCGTACGGGGAGGCCAGGGAATATCCCCTGGATGCTACGATCTCTACAGCTGGAGGACCGACTGTCAATGGGTGGATGTTACAGATTTTCCACACGGTACATATTTCCTCCGAGTGCATCTGAATCCAGGGAACCAAGTTGCGGAGTCAGACTTTAGGAATAACGTCGCCAAGTGTTCTGTGTATGATTACGGCAACTTCGTTATTACCCGGAAGTGTTGGATTGGTAGGATTGAATTTTAAAACTATGTTAATTACATTTAAAGCAATTTATGGGCTAGGTTCAAGTTGTATTTGTGAACTTATTCATTTCAAGGAAAGTGAAAGGTACAACGTAACATGAGGTTAAACAAAGGACTCCTCCCACCAGCTCCAAGTATTATTAGGTGACCGGACCTTTTGGCTGAGGAACCAAATCGTTGGAACAGCTTGCCTGTTAATATTCTTAATGAGGAAAATTTTAAGAAGACTAAGAATTAAGGTTGCGTTGCTTTTTTCGGAAATCCAAAAACTAGTTTTTAAACTCCGAGTGGATTTTTAGTTTTTGCGTATATGCATCTCTGTGGGCACGGATGACAAAAAATCCTGGCGGCTTTCTGCGAAAATATGATCGATGCCCACCACGTTCTAGCAGGTTCGTGTGTGAGAGATCAGAGAGAAGTGGGGGGGGGGGGGGGGGGGGGGAATTTAAAAAAATCCTGGTAACGAAATTGGCCCCGCTTCTTGAATTTTTATGACGTCATACCTTTTTGGAAGGGTTTTACCCAAGTCTTTTACGGGTAGGCTCCGGCCCGAGGTCCAGTCCCTTACCATTTCGGTATATATCATTTTTGACAGAAAAAGCACCCCTTTCGTATAAAGATGACATAGCTCTTTAACATTTATAGCTACTTAATAAGAAAAAAAAATTGCTTAAAAGAGAAGTCTTCCTGTCATTTCCGTGTACCATTTATTAAACTGAAATTATGTACTACCTATTAACGAGGTCATTACAGGGAAGTCTCAGCTGCTCTCAACTGGTCAGCGGATAACTTTAAAAAAACATCTCACCTCAATGAGTTGTACACTTGGGCCAGCGATACAGTCAGATGACACTGGTCAGCTGATGCCCTTTTTTTACAGCTGTCATTTGACCATAACATGGAAGTCAATAAGGATGTCCACCATATATCAAGTTAAACACAGATCGTATATGCCTTGGACACGTAGCTAGTAATGCCCGTTTATTACAAGAAAACAGCCAATCAGAGCGCGCGTAGTATTGTAGCCATATGATAAAGAGCCAAAGAAGCGCTTTTAAATAATTAAATGATAGATTTTCTATTCTATATACTTCAACTCCTGAATTCCCTACCCATTGAGTTAACTTCAGCCTGAAGAAGGTTACCCTTTTGGGCTGAGCCTCCCCGTACATAGGGGATGCCCCCTCGGTTTTACCGTCGCGGGTATTTATCAATTATTCTGTCTTAAGGCATGTCTTTTGTTTCTTCCTTGGTTAGAGGAATGTGACAGTGGAATAGACACACACGGTGGGAATTCTGGAGGGAATTGCTGTGTGTTTCCATTTCTGTATAAAGACAAACTTTATCACGACTGCACCATGGACGGTTACAGCAAAAAATGGTGTTCTACGTCGTACAGTTTTAATGATGATGGAAAATGGGGACTGTGCTACATCTAGGTAAGTCTCAGGGTGGAAAAGGGGTTTTCCGTGACGCGTGATGGGACCCAAATGAATAGCGTGTTGCTTGATCTGGCCCAAATTAGCTGCGTGAGGCGTGATTGGGCATATCAGCGTGTTGCGTGATTTACTATTTCCACAACGCGTGACGTTTTGTAAACTAGAAGTAGAGACTTTAAAATAGATAGTTATGACAACACTGTTGCCCTTTTTTCTCATTCCTCGACCTCTGATTTCCTCAGATTTAATGATAATCGAATACTTGATAATGTAGTTAATATTTTATTTTATTTTTCCGTGATGCGTCATAAAGATCTTTATCAACGAACCATTAGCGCAGTATGCAGTTTCATTAAAATGTTATAACATTATGAGTGGTCGCTTACGAGACCTTAAAAACAGAGGAAAAGTCCAGTTGTGTAATCCCAAAAATGGGAGCAATCGCTTACGGGGGCTTTTCATGACAAAGTCTAAATCACAGTTCAAACGGGGTCTCAGTTCAAAAGGTGGTCGTAACTAGAGATGGTCGCTTACGAGAGAGGTCGCAAGGAGAGCTTCGAATGTACCAGAAATTTCAGTCAAAAATGTTGGCAAAACTGGACTGCAATTTTCTTTGCAAAGTAGGGTTTACTTAAGCGCTAATTTCGTACAAAATATTAACCACCAGTAAAATCGGATTATTTGGAATTGTTGCTGAGTGATAGCTGTAGTTCTTCTCAAAGTTTCGTTGCCATTGCTTTGAAACCAAGATAGGTTTCAACACAAAGTTTGCCATAGTTTATCGGGCTGCAATTAATAGGAAGCCATCTTGAATAAACTGAGCATTTGCTTCTATGATTCTTGTAAGTTTGTGAGGTTTCTGTACACATGTGAATTATTCTAACAAACATAACAGACAAATATTCGGTCTCCAGATCAAGGGATAAGCTAGCTGCTAAACGGATAATGTCAGACAACAGCGAACATACGCTTTAAGCGTAACCTTACATGTATAAGTGCTACAAAGGTGAGGCTGGTGATGGTGGGGAATTCATGCTCACTTACATGCGCGATCGAAGCGCTTGAAGGAAGCGCGGTACGCGAAGAGAGGGAAAAACGCCTGTTTTCACACCATTCTACCACTAATGTTTGGATGTTTCTTTTTTTCTTTTTAGAATGACGAAAGGAAGTTTATTTCCCAACAAGCCTTTCCAGCCAAACTGAATAAACCAACAATATTCTGATAATTGTCTCTTCATGCATCCACAGCCTTTTAAACATTAAAGGAATGAATAGTCTTAAACTTTATGACCCACTCTCTTCCTATAGGAGCATGCATAACAGAAAGTTCACAAACCCAAACCACGCGGTCCCTTAACCATGTACATCACGGGATGACCCTGCAGTATATGGTCTAAACGTGGTTTTCTACTGTCGCGAAATTTTTACGTGCGTACGCACGTAAATTTTACGGGGGTTAATGAAATAGAGGCAATGTATGGAAGGTCGCGCGTAAACGTAAAAGTTGAACCTTGATCAACTTTCAAGTAATAAGCGACCTTTCATATATCACCTCTATTTTATTTACGCACGTAAAAATTACGCGGCAGTGGAAATCCACCCTTAGTCTGATGTGTCGAACGTCTTCCTGCTCGGGAAGAATCAGGACAAAAACATGTCTGGGACAGGATTTCTCAACCTCTTCCCCAGGGCTTTTCCCTTAAAAAATGGGTGGGGCGGCCATTTTTTAAGGGAAAATCCCTGGGGACGAGGTTGAGGATTTTTTTGTCGTTTTTGTTTTTTTCAATATGAGTAAAATACGAATCCGAAATTTAAGCTCGTCAAAAATCGTGCAAAACCTATTACAATCTTTCGTCTTCAAAACAAGAGAATTTTAAGACTGTGGGCAGTCTCTCTTTTGCTCGAAAATCTGTGAGCGAAGTGGGATATGTGATTATTCGAGCGACGAAGCCAGAGAGCCGCGAGCAGCGTGTTGTGCGGGCGCCTATTGCGCGGCCAAATTGACAAGTATGACGCAGACTGATTTACAACTGAGATGGTGGCAAATAATAAGACTGATTGTCTTTGTCCTTATATCGAGGTTCTCTTTCATATACGGTGGAACCTTAAAATTACTGGGATAAAGTAACCGTTCGTTATATAGAGGTTCGATATCCAGGTTCCACTGTGCTATAAAACTGGTGCAAGATTGGAAAACTGTTCACCTATCCCCCCTGACCTTACGTTAACACTAATTTTTAACTTGCGGCAAAATTTTTGAATAGGGGAGGGGTGGTTGGACAGTTTCCCAGAATCCAATAATGAAGCTTCAGTAAAACGGGCAAAAACAACGGGCCACTTGTTTTACAACATTGCTGCTACATGAGTTGAAAAGCGATGTTGCGCGTTTTCCCACCCACATTCCAACCTGTTAACAACCTGATTTATTGCAAGACAGGTTTGATGTTGGTGGTAAAACGTGCAACATCGCCATTCAACTCTTTTTGCAGCAGTGTTGCAAGACAAGTTGGATGTTTTTTGTTGCCAGTTTAATCCGCCTTACAGAAAAAGATGGCGTCAGTACATTTTACCACAATTCCTTTCGAGCCTAACACGGGCAATTACACATAAAGTCATATTTTGGGGGGGCGAAATTCGTCCCTGTAATAGCAGCATTGCCTATCCTAGGTTTGAAGTTTATAAAACTTTTCTGTGCGTTTTTCTGAGCAATTTTATGGTTTTCATGCGCTAAGAACTGTGGGTAAATGTACCAGTCGCCATCTTTTTAGGTGGATTAAGCTCTACGTTCTCTGCTCTCTGAGAACACACCATCCTCCCCCACCCTGTCCCCCACACATTCCGAGCTACAATTGTAGCCCTTCTCGCTCTCCCGCTTTTACTTGGCGCGGTGCCCAAGCTCCAATTAATCATGGCGTCCAAACAAAGATGGCGGTGGAAAATGCATTCTTGATACAGCGATGTATTCGAGCGTTCCTCCACCGAATCAAGATTCTTCTGTAGCCAAAAGAGATGGTGAAAAAGACGAGGAAAATCCTCCACGTGGTATATCCAAAGAGATGTGGGAGGTATTTATTTTAATTATGATTTATGGGAAAGTGAAAGCTTAAGTTTTAAATAAGCAAGACTGGCTCTCTTACTCGTAGCGTACTTGCTGTTCTTCAGCTAATAACTAGGCGCCCCCTTCTTTCCAGAAATTTCAGCACTTGAAAGAAAGAAGAATCAAATTCTCTAAAAATTCAACCGCAAAGCGGATTAAAGACATTAAAAAGAAAGTCACGAACGCGACAAGCGATGAAGAATTAGCCATCCTTCGTGATCGTGGTATTGTCCATCAAATAAGCAAGAAAAAGAAAGTGGATTCATCACAACAGCAAGAAAAGTAAGATGTTTCATTGCACATTAAGCAGTAGGCTTTTTTCAACTTTTCGTGTAGAACTGCTACACAACTATGACTTCTTTCCTGTTATTGTATATATATATAGAAAAGAAACAATTATCAGCATGAAAGTTTACTCCCGGGGGCGGGGGGGGGGGGGGGGGGGTGGGGTAGAACTCCATGTTAAAAGTGACGGGGATGCTCGTGGGAAAATTAAAATTAAACCCCTGAGGGAGACCAATGTGGGTGTGGTTCTAGCCTAAACTGACCCCTATAGGAGACAATACTAAACAAGGATCTGAATATAATAAGTGTGAGGGATATCGTGTTTTTTATTTAACGTTACATTACTTTGTGGCCAGTGTCACGGCTATTTTGTAAATTTCTTTTTGCACCGCCCTAAGCGATACCCAAATGGGCAGATAGAGTGACTTTCCATCCCAAACACCCTAAGTGAGACCAAAATCTGCAATTTACACCCCTAAATGAGACAGAGCATCCCTGTCACTTTAATATAAGAGTCCCTGCCAAGGTTGAATCATTTCACTATTAGGTTAGCCTGTTATAAATTTGCAGTATCAAGTATTATAGATCTGCCTTTCCTCTCCATATGTTCCCTGTAGACAGCATTTATTAAAGTTGTATCAAAAATTAACTTGCTGTGCCAGAGTGAGAGAAATGTTGTGGAAAACTGGTATGTTTGATCCATGTGATACTATTATTTTAAATCTGGTCATGTGGAACAGAAAACAGACCTTGACTCTCAGCTGCATCCCATTTCTGCAAAATTGTTTACAATCTGCTCTATGTGAACTGTGCATTTTGCAAGTTTGATACTTTGAACAGTAAGGATGACCGATGGAGTCATTGAAATGTGATTCAAATATCTAATGTTCATGTCATTCACTTAGTATGGAGTTTAAGCAACAATGATGACAGGGATGGCAATGAGAATGGGAAAAAGGCAAAAGGGTTTAGATTAACAAAACAGTTTTGCATGTGCATTGTGCTTTTTTGCACATTTCCTTGCCGTTGTTGCACAACAAGAAAACAATTTTCTTATTTTTGTGAAAGAAAAATTCATCAACATTTTACAAAATTAAATTGAAAATGATGGGATAAGAGGAATGGAGTTTGAAGCAATGTGAATGAGAATTTATTTTTTCAAGTGACAGTTTTACTGTGATCACCGTCTTGGTTGCTCAAGCTCCCTAATATTAGTCTCTCATTACTGAACAATAGGAGCAAAGCCACAAAGGACATTGAGAGAAGGTGGACTGAGCTGCGGCAGTATATGGAACCTGATAACCACATTTCTGTGCCTGGACCATCTGAAGATTCTGTTTATAAAAAACCTTCAATCAAGGTTTGCCCTCATTTCCTTCTGTATAAACCATTTAGTCCTTGTTTGGCTCTGCTGTATTTCGCTTTGTTGTACTGTAAATTCTTAATCAATGCAAAGATCAGGAGAAAAAAGGATAAATCAAAGAGGATCAAATTACTTGGTATAATTTTCTTTGTCTTCTTCACAAGATACATGTATGTACATTTTGTCATTATAAGGATACCAAAGGAGAATTTGTGGTTTGATTTTAGGGACGAAAAGGCTAAATTGAAGGATACAAAGAAAATCTTAAGGATTTTGTTTAACATAGCAGTATGGTGAATGCTCAAATTAGTGCCCTGAGCACTTACTTAATTTTCTTAGTTGAAAGGAGTGGATGGGGAGGGGGTGCTTATTTGAAGGAGGGTGCTAAATTGAGCCTTTACAATATTCAGTTACATAACTTTATATGAGTGAAACTTTCATAGTGGTTATTGCTGAGGGGGGCCTCATTAGCTACCGGGGACATTAAATGGAACCCCAGAATTATAGGGCTAGCATGTTTTAGTCTCTGTAGGTTTTATGTAAGTTTGAGTGCCTAGTTTAGTTTAGGTAATAATTAATAATCATAACTCTTTTACATTGTTTTATTTGATGAAACATTCCCGTTTTTATAGAGGATGTGCAATTCTGTTTTCACTATCACACATCACACTATCAAACCATTCAACACAGAATGTAAAGAATGTGGGAAATGAGAAAAGATAAATATGCAAAGAGTCTCGTCAAGAATCGGGTCTGTACAATATACTGTACATTGTATTTTTTTTTTGTGAGATACTCGGAACAATGTTTTCTAAAATTTATAAAGCTGCATATGGAGGCGTCATGTTGGTGTACCTTTGAGGGGCACAAATATGGCGACCAGAAACCAACAGAAACATTTTTGTTTGAGTTTTTCTACAAAAGCGTGAATTTATGGCTTGAGGAACTCTTAAAGTTTAAAGTCATATTTATTCTGAGACAAGTAATCTCCAAAAATGGGTAATGTTATTAACCTGCATGAGAGCCTTCCTAGTTGCTGTCAAAATGCTGCGTCCTCTATTGCAAAACGAAGAACCCTTTCAAACCAAAAAAAATGTTCAAATAAACGTGTTCAGCGGCTGTAATACCCCCATCAAAGTATACACTCAGAAGAATTGATAATTCTGTCATTTGATTTGAATTTTGGTGACGTCATGTGGAAACTGAGAATAGGTGGTTTAGCCTTCAGAAGTACATGTATTTAATAAATGTATGCACTCAATTGTGTTATGGGTTAGTCGATTTATTTGTTTCAATGGTGTCTACAAATGAGACTTCACTATAACTACTTATTTGCAAACTTTAGGTGTCACATTTGTGCTTTTTTTCAAACATAATATTACTATAAAACAATAGTATTTTTTGTGCAACTTTGTCATTTTTGAGGCCAAGAGAAGTATATTTAACTTATACAGTAATATAATGACTTTTAGGATCAAATAGAAGAAAGTCTGGAGGCTGCTGTCAAAGGAAGGAGGTTTGAGGTAGCCGAAGAGCTCAATAAAAAGCTGATGGAGCACAACTTTGCAGTGAAGGTGGCTGAGGCAGTTGAATGCAGAGATTATGCCAAACGTAAAGCAGTTGATGAACAAAGAGCTAAGAATAGAAAAAGGTCAAGGCCATATTGGGCATTTGAACAGAAAGCAAGATGGGAAAGCAAAGGGAATATGTAGAAGAGGAAATAATTTAAAAGCAAAAACAAATTCAGGTTGCTGCAGGCGACCTGAAAGGCGTAATTGATTCTCTATCTGTTTTAATTCAAACCAAGCTACCTAGAGTTAACTCTTGCCGAACTGCGTTTCTCCAGATTTACGAAAAATGTGGGTTATCGTTTTACATCTTTCTGGTTTGTAAATATTGCATTTGGCATAGCATTTCCACTTTACTTGCAAGTTCCATCTGTCATACATGTACCATGGAATAGAAATCTGAGTCTTAAAACGATTTCGATTTTCGTAAGTTTTATCATCCTGTTCATTTTCTGTCTAAAGATAGTACCCCACCCCCTCGCTGTTTTTTTTTTTTTTTTTCTGCTCACATCTGTTCGGTCCTCTTCGCGCCGTTCGTGTCCCAATCTCTCTCTCTCTCACCACTACACTACCACACCGATCCGCAATAATTCGGAAAAATTTAAGATGGAATCCATTAGGAAAATTAAAATTACTCAATTTCCTGATGGATGACGTCATAAGTACATACACAAGCAAACTGTCTTTCTAAACTGGTACATCAATAACAGGTGACCCTAGCTCTTTTGATAACTTTTGATGTAAATTCAACTTAGGATTCAACGTCGTTCTTTCTAGGACTATTCAAAAACGTAGTTTCGTATTATTTGCCTCTTTCTAATTTAATCCTGGACTACATCTATCATGGGTGGGTACTGCCATATGTGGGCTATATAGGTATGTGCCGCTGTGAAGGGTATGGTTTTCAAGCAGTTTGCTCTAGGATAGGGTACATAAATCAGAGCGTTTGGGTCTAGAATAGGATGTCATTTTTCAGGAAACTGATTAGTTGGTTGAAGATTTTATCTAGACTAAGGATTGTGGTATAAGGTTCTGTTTTCGCTAGACTGTGCTAGTGACCTTAGTAGTTTCGGGAAAACAGCTACTCTAGGATAGGGGGGACATGGGGAGTTTACTCTAGTGTAGGGTAGCAAAATTCAGCTGAACTAGCTCTGCATAGGTTAAGGGTTCCAGCATCCCAGCGGCACATCCCCACCCAAAAATTCCTTAAGTACCCCCCCCCCCCCGGGGGGGTTACCAATGGTGGCATCGACCTTAAAAAATGGCAATGACCGTTCACGAAAGGGAAATAGGTTGCGCCATCCCCACGATCTGAACGCCTGGAACAGGCTAGTACATTACTAAGAGTACTCAGTGTACCGGCATTGAAATATTTCAGTAATACCATGGCTTTCTCTTTCGCTTCGTTTCTAACTTAAAATATAGTTTTTCTATCCCCATTTTTACCTTTCCCCCAAGGGGTTCGGCAAACTTTCAAGCGTTTGTAATTAAATTACGGCTGAGTAACACCAGCGGAAGACCAGGCTGAGGGTCAGGAAATCCTTCCTCAAGAGCTAAACAGTGACATTTGTTGTAACAGTGCCTGGAACTAATCCCGTTTTCTTTTCTTTTCCTTTTTTTAATAAGAAAATGGGATATGGGCATTTATGAGCCACCTTCCCTCACAAGAGGAACTGTTGCAAATCGGATTACATAGTGTTTTGCATTTCCCAATACTGTCGCCCCTCTCTCCTTCGCAGAAACTCCTGCTGGGTAACCCAATAGAAATAACAATAATCGAAAAGTAGAAAGGGTGGAGGACATCGTGCCGCGCGCGCTTTCTTTTTTCATTCTTCCGAAACTCTCCGCGACACAAAGAAGCCTCCTCTGCGCCGGAGAGGAGAGCCGTCGCCTTTGTTTGAATGGTTATTGCGTTTGACTCGCTACGTGCATAAATGTCCTTAAATTCATGTCACCTGATACATTACTCTGCTTATCACACTCAATAACGTATACAACGATAGAGCTATTTTAATAGACTTAGGTTAGAAGACTTTGAAAGGCTTCTTGTTATTAAACATTAACTGCTACAGATAAGCCCGCCTGCGCGACGGGCGTCGAAAGTGGAGGGGAAATTAAAGGTGGGAAAAGAGAGAGGAGACTGACGCCGATTCCCTTTTCCATTTCGCTGTTTACTCCCGCTCCCCTTCCCAGCCTCTTTTGCGCCTGCCATACAGGAACCATCGATGGCCAGGGCAAAAAACGAATGTCAATGAACATAGTAATACACGCACTTACCCTTCCCCACGTTTGGAAACGAAGCGTCGTTTCCTTTAGTCCTTCATATCAAATGCCCGCTCCTCTCCCCTCTTTTGACACCTCGTGCGTGCTGTAATATCCCCGCTTATGACCTGGGTAGAACTCCACCACTCCCGGAGTCAACCGGTGTAAAATGTGTGCTTAATCCCGGCATTGGCCGCGTTAAATGGCCGCTATCTCCCGCTTTGCCCATGTCCGTTTACAGCTGTTTACTGGCGTATCAAGACAGGTTTAATCGAGCTTTGTCCTCTGTTGGTTTGATACAGCTTTGTAACAATAAAAAAGACCATTTTCATCTCATGTCATCTGCCAGCAGGACTGGCGTAATAAGGGTTTCTTCTACGCCAGATTTACAGTTTTTTTAATAATGGCAATTATACAGGTCTCACTGTATTTGGGGAAGACTTTAATAGGGGCCAACAATTCCTATAAAAAGTGTGGATGATAGTCTACCCTAAAACCACCTCCCCTATTCACCGCCGTAGCCAGTACGAGGCGAACCGAGGCACTCGCCTCGGTAAAATTTTACCAGATACTGTCGATTTTTATTTTTTTTTATCAGACTGATAATATTAGAAGATTTCATACGGCTGATTTCGTACAACGGACCGTGTGTTCGCCTCGGTTGTAGTTTCTTCCTGGCTACGGCCCTGCTATTATGTACTTACTTTAGCTTCAAGTAAACAAAAGAAGACAATGAAATTAGTACGTATAGTAAAACTGATTGTGCGTACAAGCAAGTCTACCACCTACATGTACTTAAAGGGTCAGTGGACTCTCCACACCTTGCATTTTAACATTTTTCACGCATCAGACACCGTTTCCCTTCGTGATACAATCATTAAGAGATCAAAGTTTCAGCGATATTTTGCAGTTGTTTATATGTTCTTAAAATAAACACTAATATTGATGCATAATTGTGAACGCTTACGTACGAAAGTTACAATAGTAATTACTGATCTAAGCGTCTTTTTAGACAATAGGGTGTTATATAATTTTTCATAACAAAAAAACTCAAACGTGACTTGTTTAGTTTACATATAAACACCACGTAATTAATCTTTTCTGAGTTTCATGATCAGTGCTCTTTTTTATTGCATTTATGTTTATTTCGTGTTGTAGGTTGTATATTTTTTTGCCTTAGGTTAGTCATTTCAAGAATCGAACATGCCACAGTCAAGAAGTAATTATTAATTTCATGGTAAACGTTGTCATCTCTACGAGTCCCATTATATAACGTTCAATGTAAATATGAGTTCGAATATTTAACCGGTTAAAATTGAATTTAAGTGAAAACCAGAAAAAAACACCCCTTAGGCAGTCAACTTTTGGTAAATATTCTCCCGTCGACCCACTAGCACGGTAATACAGGCCATGACATAAGAAGGATCATTCACTCTGTAAGATTGTAAGAGCTTATTGTCCTTCATATTGTTGTGAAATAAAGTAATGCTTAAGTACTTTACAGAATCAACAACCATAAAATAGTTGATATGTCGGCTGTCAACACTTTCGTTATATGGACGTTCAACACGACTTTGCCGGGCTCATCATTTTTTTGAAACAGCACTGACATCCGTTGCTAACGCGAAAGTTTAAAGTTTGAGTGCAGTACTGATTTGCAAGTCGCAGTTTGCGAGTCATCTTTATTGCAAGCGTGACCCCAAGCGTCTCTTGCAGGATTTGTTGAATTGAGGGTCTTGACTGACGTCAGGAAAGCTTAATTACTATCTGGGAGCCTGGAACAGGTGAAACAACAGGGGCTGTAGATTGAAATGAATTGATATTACGAATAGTAATACTCTAATAGTCATATTTTTACGTGAAGATTACGAAAAAATTACATTAGTTTGTAAAATGGAAAACAACGTGTTTTCGATCCATATGGGGAAGTCAGAAATGGTTTTCAATGAAGGTGATTGATCATGGACCTGAACTAATCTTTTTCATTGGTATTACTACAAAGATAAGCTGTATGTTAGCTCACCTGCGCTACTTGCAGTAAGCGGACTGAGGCACTATTTTGCCGGTCACCACTCACCAATCTCTTGTATTAAACACCTAAGAACTTAACTGGTTTTCGTGACTTACTTTCCCCATAGTTAATTGAGTGGAATGGTTATGAAACCCGTCAGACTCCTTTGTTACATGTTTTTGTGGACCTGAAAGTGCACAACGTTCAAAAGAATTCCTATCATTTTGATTGTATTGACTAATAAAAACGTTGCATTAATTTATTCCGTAACAATTTGCCAACAGAAAACAAAGGATTGTGCACTTTCACGGTACTTCCAACATAAACTGCAGCACTGTTGTTCTTATCATTGATGTTTGCCGCTTTTCATAACCAGTCTCCTCTAATAACGATGCTTTCCCACAGTGTCCCGATTAATTTTTTTCGACCCAGGGTCAAAGAAGTCCCGCATCCAGAAAATTCGACAATAAACAGAGTTCATTTCTACGAATTTCTTCAGTCTCCCCTTCGGGATTGAGTTTGTTTAGTCGTGCATGACCAAATGCTCCAGAACCATCGGAGTCCCATCCATTCTCGATCTGTATACAGTAATTTTTTTTAACTCTTCATTAATCGTTCACGATTAGAATATTTTCTACCACATGGTTTGTCTATTTCACTAACCGCACAAATTAAATCCATGAAATTTTTGCGAATTCAATAAGTTTGCAACCAAACAACAATATTGCTAAATTAACCGTTTATCAGCGGTGTTAAAACATGCCCAATATTAACAAGAAATATTTCATCTTTAATTTTAAGGGTTGAAACTGAGTACTACCCAAACAAGGGCCAAACTGACAAGATCAACTGTTACACGCGGACACATTCTTTCTTCTTTAGGAACAGTCGACATGGCTACAATAATCCATGAAAGTCTTGCTTAACTCAACCTCGGCTCTGAAAAACTGCTTAAACGAAATTACCAAAACAATTAAATAACAAAATCCTGGTTCCAAATTTCCCGAATATATACGACTCGAGTCCAATTTTTAACAACAACCAATGTCTGTCAAAGCGACCCAGTTTTGACAACCTTTAATAGACTTACAAATCTTTGACGAAAGAAAGACTGAACAAATGAGAAAATTTTCCTAAAATCTAAGGCCAACGTATCTGTTTTGTGTATTATATTCTAAACTATTATATCTGCAAAGCCAGTCTCTAGATTTCCACTGATGCGACGGCGCAAAACACAGAAGCCGGTAATTATCGCCGCTATTGTTGTCCCAAAATTCTACTCCAAGGACCTTATAGCAAATGGCGAACTCCAACTTGCAGTCTTTAAGGAGAGTCGTAGGTATTGGCATCTCGAAGGAGAAAGTGTCTGTGAATCCTGCATGCGATTCTTCGACGTACTGTCCGACGACATCACGACAACTAGACCAGCCGTCTATTGTGTAGCGAACTGTGACTTTCTTGTGGTAGGCTAAATTTCGAACTTTCACGGTTCCAAGTACACCGAAGTCTCTTACTACTATCGTTTCTAACGAAACATTCAATCTGTTGAGATTTTCATTGAAGTCATGTCTTTTCAGTGGTTGAATGAAGTTTAGTAGTTTGGCATTTTTTAAATCCTGAAACGCACACCAACTTCGCGGTGACAATCTGGCTTTCGGTGGAGCAGGTGTTGGTAAATAAACGACAGAGACGAGAGAAAGTCCCATTGAATCCGCAAAGCGAACTTTTCTCTCTTTCTTTGAAAGTTCTGTGTCACTCTTGCTGCAGGAAGTACTTAGTGTAACTTCACAAGATTGTGTTGGGGGCATGTTATTCCTGACTACTCACGAATACGAAACGATCTTCTTCAATGAAGCTTGTAGTTGACACGGACTTTCACAGAAGAAGGCGCTACTCCAATCGTAAAACCTTCACTCAATCAAAGAAGGACGGCTTGCTTGCTAACAGATAAAAGTTTACGAGACTTCCTGAACTTCCACTGACGCTTCACTTCTCCATCCTCGACCTTACCACGTTCGTTAACGTCACGACAATACATTATTTTTCCTGAAGTGATGTTTATGAGACACGAAACCCGGATCTTTGCACGTGAATGTAGTCCAACAACACAAGGTTTAACCAATCGCTGTCCACCTATAATTAAAATCACAACGTGATTCTACGCTAATGTTTACAATTATCACGTGGTTATGTGTAGTGGTGTGAACAGCGATTTTGCAATGCGAAGGAACAAAAAATTACTTCTAGCTGAATTCTTTGATTGTAATCGAGGATTGTGTTTGTACTACATCTGCAATGTCGTTTGGAATGATATGACGGTATCAAAGACATGGATTAATGAAAAATCGTTGAAATTTCTGCATTTATTCCTGGAACCGATCACGGAAATAAAACGTTTCGGACGAAACTTTTAAAAATTAATTGAAGTAATGTTTAACCGTCAGATCCATTTTAACTAAGGAGAGACTTCGGGAACTTTTAAGCGTAACAACGCTGAAAACAGAAAACCCAGGACCTGATAATACGAATAATATAAAATATTGTTTGAAGATTTATAAATTGCAATCATTAGGATTCGTGCGATTAGCATGTATTTTTAAAGGGAACAATATGGAATCAACAAAACAACCTCAGCGAAATGGCTTTATCTGCTAAAAATTCCCGAATAATACGATACTGGTTTGTCAAAAATACGTGACTATCCGATAAATTGAGTCGGCTGGTGGCTTCAAAATCCCTTTACTAATTTTCTTTGTTTTCTTTTGAACCGTCATGACCTGCGTTACCGTGTTCGAACTTGTTATATAACGTTTCGCGCCTCGTGGAGCCCCTCTCCTCACGTGCATCCGTTATACCTTGTACCCTGCTTGAACCTTGGTACTAAAACATTATGGAGGCCTTCCAAGGGGGGTAGCTGTGTCGCAATGTCGCTTGCTTTAGGAGACCGTTGTCGCCTAATCTACAGCTGCAAATGTCGCTGTCGTTTTTTGAAGTGTACATAACTGTACCAGTAATTTTTGTTTTGCGAGAAACTGTTTCGCAACAGGGCTATAACAGGATTTTAATGGTGGTCAGTTGGCAAAACTTTGTGAGCGGCGAAGGATGAACGCTTCTTCTTGTTCTTTAAGGGTAGGCTCCTGCGGGAAAATTTGGAAAATCTGAACCCTCAGAAATGCAATTTCCTGTATTCTGAGTCACTTTTATTGATAAAATGCACAACTTTCCAACGTCACCGTCGTTTTTCACTGTTTAGTATGTCGCTGTCGCATTTTAGCAGCGTAGGCATGTCACTTCTCGCTTTTTAAAAATTCCCATGTCGCCAGTTTTCAGGGCCGTGTCGCATGTCGCTTTTACCCCTTGGAAGGCCTCATTATGTGACTCGACCAGCAACGATGAGTGATATGTCCGGTAAAAGGGTCCGGTTTTGTTAACGGGAGGAGGTTTAATTTTTGTTGAACGTTGTTTGCTGTTTAGTAAATGCTTTGGAAGCAAGAGGGCAGATCGATTGCAAATTGATCAAATAAAACCAATATTTTCAGAGTTTAAAAGTGGCTTGTGTGATGCGTACGTAATATGATCCCGGGAGGTGCACCCTACAGATATTTTAGTGTCAGTGCATAATGTTTTTAGTGTCGTCACGCAACGCTCCTAGGCGTCAGGACACTAGCAGACTACCCTGGACACTGACAGAGCTTGAAAAAATGCGCGACTCATGAGGTTTGTCATTTATATCGGCCCAAATACTACAAAAAGGCACCGTAACAACCCAAATAGGTTTGGTGTTGACAAGCTAAGTAGTTCCACCCAAAATTTACGAGTTTCCGAGGACCTTGTAAGACTATCCTAATTTTGAATGGCCTGAGGGCCCGAGCTAGGGGGGAACCGGTAACGGAGGATAGCCTTAAGGATTGCCGGTGACGAGCCAAAAGAACGTCTGCCGGGGAGGCTACTCTTAGAAGACTAAGAGCTTCTGTTTTGGAGGCTACATTTTTTTATACACACCTTGGGTTAAAAATTCGGATGGGAGAAAGGAATCGGCAAGGGAAAGGGGAGCTTCTAGCGCGCGCTGACTCTGAGTCTGTCTGTAGGCGTAAAGTAACTGTAAGTGATCGTTAGCTGTAAAAAATAGAAACACACATAGCCTCCCACGCAGACGTACTTTGGGGTTCGTCACGCGTTCCTGCCGCTAAAACACACTTGCAACCTTGAAAAATAATGCGTTCAGCTGTAACAAGCCTCCCACGAAGACGTTCTTTGGGTTTCGACAAGCCTTCCTTCACAACCCTGAGAACGTCTGCATGGCATGGGGACGAATACCAGTTCAGAAAAACAAACAACCAAACAATGAAAACATGCAGAAATGGTGAACCAAAAAAGAGACTCTCCGACTCCCTGACTTCATTATTTTGATGGTCCGTCCGAGTGTTATTACCCTAACCCTATCAAAATTCAACGTCTCATTTGTTGTCCATGTATGTTTTCTGGTGGGAACAAGTTGTTGAAGTATCACTTTGATGCTTCTCCTGTTTTACAGGGCAATGATATTTAAAGGAGAAATTTCATGCTGATCATTCTCGCTCCCTTGTGGACCAGAGTTTCGTTTTCTAAGTCGAGTTATGACCATTTCATTCCGACTAAAAACTCACGTTTTATCGATCACTTCGCAAGTTTGGACTTTATTCCCTGTAGAGTGAGATGGTTTCAACCTATACACCTTTACGAAAGATGATACGTATAATAAAACCTTGGATCCCTTCCAATTATGTTGACTAACAGGGTCACCAAGAACTCTACAAGTCATATCATTAAGGGATCACAATCTTAGCCTGCAGTGCAGGCGTATTTTGGGTGGGCGAAACCTTGTTCGTGTTCGTAATATTGTTGTAGCCGCCATCTTTGATTTTATGACAGTGGAAGATTGGGGAGAGTAGAAATAGTAACCCTCACGGTTCTCTTCGGGAAGTTTCAAAATGGCGCTTTCGCGAGCAAATTGCACTGCAGGCTATTACAATCTATATAGGCTCGATTACCAGCCGCTGGTCGGGAAAATGAGCCCGCACTCATCCTCTTCGGGGAGGATCAAAGACCGGACCGGGGAGATGGCGGAAATCGAGCCTAAATCTATACACATGTATTATTTTACAAGTTCAGACGTTGGGCGTGGGATTTAGAGGTTTTATATCAGAGAAACAGATCCATTGCTTAAAAGAGGTGCTATAGCACTATAACGCATGATGTGTTGTGCTCCACTCTCAAGGTCAATAGGATCTTCCCTAAAAAAGAAACAGTAAAGTATCACTGCACTAGCTCGCAAAGCTCAGAGATACATTTATCACAGCCGTCATCAACCTCTCCCTTGGAATCATTATTTGACTCGCTCCAACTCTCGGTCATTTTTAACGTCCAAGATGACGGGAGAACCAAACTATCATCGTTCGCACTGCTTTGCAGGCTATCACTGCACCCGCTATTAGTGAATGAATGCAAAAAGAAAGAAAATGGAGAGGACGGCAAAACGCTTGGGTGACTAACGTGACATACAGAGCTATTACTTGGGTGTTTTGTCATGATCTTCACTTAACATTAATTTTTTCTGGTCTTTTACAAATATGTCTGTTTAAAGGAAGGTGAAGTTTGGTGGAAAGATTGTTCAAACAAAATTATTATTGTTACGCTTGTCACACAAGGTTTTCAGCCTTCTTTCCTCTCCCGTCCCGTTGCATAAGTTCACTATTAAAAAAACTGCCATTCTTTACCACCGCCACCACCATCATCATCATTATCGCATCATTAGTAGCACTGTATGGAAACACAGCCACCTCATCATATGAGGTCAAGCAGGTATGGTTGTTAAGCAATCAGACTTAACATCTTGACACCCTAGTGAGTGTCGCATTTTTCATAAAGTTTGAAAATCTTGCTTCAAGCTGGATATAGCAGTAAAAGAGTGTGGTGGCTATCAGCAACCCTTACTGCCAGCATTTTGCATTCCTTCCAAGGAATTGATTATTCTGGAGTGCAACTCATGATAATGGGTGGGGTCAAATCAGGAGGGTTGGAACCATACATGTAATTCTTGGAAAGAACTTATCGTGGAATTCTTATAGAAATCTCTTGTAGTCAAAAACGTGTAAATCATGGTGTAGCAATAAAGGAACAATTACATACTCAGGATCTATCATAACTTGATCTTGATCTTCTAACACCTTGAGAAACACATATTTGTCCATATTTGGTCTAGGAACTATATAAATACAAAGGAAAAAGAGACAAAAATAAACACAACAGCCACTAACGGTAAGAAAAAAAGAGCTACATGTTGCTATGGAAGCTGATGAAGTTATTGTTTTTGACTTTTAAGGTGTAAAAAAGGGCACTTGCACGAAATTGTATGGAAGATAAAAAATGATTTTACATCCAAAATGAAACATCTATGATATGTATTAAATAATGATGCCATAAGCAACATGATGGTGATGTTCAACTTTCTTTGCAGTACATATTTTAGGGTAGACTTTCTCAAAGCCTGTTTCCCGTACATCATTCATCTCACAGCTTTGTCGCTTCCTTCGCAAGTGTTCCTTGCACCTTTGGCGCTCTCTTGCTGTCAACTTGTGGCAAGTCTAATTTTAGGGCGCCCATATTATGGGGGCAGGATTCTTTACTTAGCAGAGCAAAATTAGGGAGCTTAAACAACGACGACGGCGACGGCCACGAAAACGTCACTTAAAAAGTGAATTTGCGCTGCTTCAAACTTTACCGCGCTTATTCCGTTTCGTTTAATTCGTCAAATGTTGGCAAATTTTTTTGGAATTGAATTCTGAAGGACTGTATCAAAGTTTAGGAAAAGAAAAGGAAAGTTGTTGTCTCGTGTTCCCGTCCTCGACAAAACGTGAAATGAGGCACTTTCACGTTGTAGTCGTGCAACGACGGCAAAGAAATGTTCAAAAAAGCGTGATGCACGTGCAAAGTTGTTGTTTTGCCAATCTAAACCTATTGCGTTATTGCCGTTCTCTTTGACGTCGTCGTTGCTTAAGCTCCTTATTATCTGAGGGAGGGGCCCTTACCAGATTTCTTTCTATCAATATTCTGCATGTTTGCAGGCATATTTTGCAAAGCTAATGACTTGAAGAGACCCTCCATGCTATCGGCATACCTGTTAATAAGTTTAACTTAAATATTAGTAAAAAAGGCAAAAGTAAGCATAACCTAATGGTGCTGTGCAAAGCTACTATTTAATATATAACTAAGGGCCTGTTTACATGGAGGTGGGGGACCCCAGGTAGGTGAGGTAACTCGCTTAGGTTGGGTAACCCGCCTGTCAATATAATCTCTCATTTTAATTTGATCACGTTTACATGATAGGTGGGGTGACCCGCCAAGGCGGGTAACCCGGACTACCAGTCTGGGTTACCCTCTCAGCCGGGGTCAAATTTTGCCATGTAAACTTTCAAGGTGGGGTAACCCGCCTAGCCGGGGTCGGATTCGTGGTACATCAAATTCGCTCAAAATTCACTTTGCCGGTGGCTTTCCATCATTATTAAAGTTAACAACAGAAAGCCATTGCACTGAAGGTTGCAGCAAGAGTAACAAGTGAGTGTAGAAGTGCATTAATCGCCAAAACCCGTGGTTTGCCAGCATTTTTTTTGTTTACATGCTTAGCGACCATTCAATAATCTTGAGAGGGTGCACCCTTGATGACGGGGTTGTAAGATTGCATGTAAAGGAGGGTTATTTTTTTACCCCACCTAAGCAGGTTACCTCACCTACCTGGGGTCCCCCACCTCCATGTAAACAGGCCCTAAAAATCAGACAAACAAATTGGAATTCACATTAGCGAATTCCTCACTTTTGTTTGTCTTTTGTCATTAAAATGTCATGTTTGTCTGACTTTTGTCATTAAACTGACAAAAATGTCAAGGTCAGACAAACACTGCAAATTAGTCACTCTGATGTCATTTGTGCGCTGTGCTATTAAATAACAAGAGCTAACAACAGTTGACGCACTGGTCCTGGTTGTCACTATCCAGTGGATAAGTATTAGCAAAACAATAATTTATTGTGTTATCCAATGAATACTGAGCTCTCTACTGGATACTGATTATCCACCTTTCAAACAACTGAGCCCAGGTTAGCAAATGACGATGGTACCATAAGCCTAAGCACCCTATGGGAGAAAGTGCTTTACCCTATTCCAATTTTCGGTACATATTGAAGACTTAAATTCTTCTTACCATTGATAAGTGTTAAGAAAAATGACACCCCCCTTAAAGATAAGAAGTCTCTGTCTGATCTTTCATACTCTACCCCAGATGAACCACACCCTATACAGTTCTTCACAACCATATACATATAGCGAAAGATACAGGTTAAGTGAAGGCTAAAAGTAAAGCTGCTACTTAACACTATCTACATGGCACACAGTTAATTCATTTTCATACAGTCATGTGAGAGGCCAAAATTTTTTTATTTGGATAGTTTACCAGAGTACCACCCTCTGAATGTGTCCTTTTTTCCCCTCTACCCCAATTATAGGGACATTAAGATAGCATGGCAATGACAGCATCGAAAAGGTCTCTTAAAAGGTGAATCTACATTCCTCCAATCTCTAATCTATGACGATTTTTCCAACTAGCCTACTTTCTCAAACTCTTCTGAAGTGAAATTCCTAAGAACCACGCCCAAGTTCAAAACACAGAAAATAACTATTTCTTTGTCACTTGTTTACATCCCCTGTAAAATGTGAAATTTGGCATTTTCATGTCGTAGTCGTGCAGTGACAGCAAAGAAAATTAATGCACAAAAAAGCGTGATGCATGTGCAAAGTTGTTTTACCTATTCAACCTAAGTGCTTTTTTGACATTCTCCTTGCCATTGCCGTCAGGATATCTTAAACTCCCTAATGACTCCCTTTGAAAGATGATTTTATTTCACTCCTCCTGTGCTATAAGTGACTTATTCGGACAAAACTCACAAAATTCCGTTATTTCACTCACTCCTTAGCATACTGCAGTTCCTCTGGGGATAATCTTGAGGGTTCACTTTCATCTCTTGCTGCTTCTTGTTCAAGAACATGAACAACATACTTTTCAATCTTAGGAAAAAGACGGAAAATAATCAAGAGAGTCATTAGTACAATAATCATACTCTTTCCAGCAAAAAGTAGCATAAACAGCAGCCTAACTTAACAGCAGAAGTCAGTCTGCTTAAAAAGTCATACTATGAATGAGAAGACCTTAACTTATGACTTGAAATAAGAGCCTACCTTTTCTATTCTTGTCCGTGTGTAACTACTCAGGACATATCGTATTCTGTCAATCTGCATGTCAAAGACAACATATTGTAGAGTAAGAATTAACTCTAACAGTTAATGGAGCCATGATTGTCAGACGTCACTTGATTAAATAAATATCAGAACAACATGAAAATCTTATCTCCTGTCCCCCTAAAACAACATTTGAAAAAGACAAAAAAAAAGTTATTGATTTCCAACCTCTAGTTTATGTAAAGAAGCTACAACATCTCCCTGTTTGACTTTCTTGAGATTTCCTTCCTGCAAAAAAATACAGGGTTAATTTTTATGGTTTGCTTACACTGTATATAAAATTTGTGCCCTTTGATTGCCTACTGACGCATGGAAGTTAATGAAGTGCACCATAATATCCCAAATCTTGCCAACCTTGGTGCATATGTCACCGTTTGAGTGCTCTACATTGAACAAGCAACGAATTGTAAAAGAAAAACAATGGCAACTATGGTAAAATGTTAAACACATAATTAACCTTCAATAACAACATCAAAAAAATAAAATTTCCAAATATGCAAGTTAATGTAAAGTTATACAAGTCAACTACATTTCAAAATTAAGAAAACTTTATTGAGAGAAAAGAAGCAATAAAATCTGCAGAAATCGTGCATTGTACACCATTAACTCACTCCAACCAGCCAATCAGCTTCCAGAATTTTGCAGAGCACAAAGTTTAATAACAATTTGCAAATAATAAATAACTCTTTTTGGGCATAATAAAATTGGAACATTTAAGAACTTGATGTCTAAGTTGGATTTCTCAAATTTTACATTTTAATCGCGCAAATACATGCAAATACATTTTGCTCATCTTTTACAACATTATGTAATAATCTCATGATCTACTCTTAGTTTTAATAACTTTTAACTGTGTACAGGGTTTGCAAATTTTATTGATGAGTGGAGTCACTGTGACTTCTGCTTCACAAATTTTGGAGTCATTTTGGAATATTTGGAGTCAAGTATCACAACGAAAAAAGCCATTTTCAGACTTTTTAGCACGTGGTCCTGGCATGTATATACTATCGTGAGGGATACACGAAGTAGCCGTGGCGGTCCGCTGACTTGGAAAGCTCAGTCCATGATGGCGGTCATCAAGTAAACTTTGATCGTAATTTAACCTCTTCATGTTTTGTCGTGCAGTATAATTCTTTAATTTTGATGATTTCATTAGGGTTTACAATGTTTACAATTAATTAACGTAAATTGTAGTTGTTGCAAAAAAGGTAAGAACAAAACTGTGTTTGTTACTGAAAATTTCTGGAGTCGAAGTGACTCCCTCCGTAACCTCTGTAGAGTGATCTGAACAATTTTTGGCGTAAAATACGCCAAATTTGGCGTATTTGCGAACCCTGTGTGTATATAATTTAAATATAGTTTCAACTAGAAATCTTCTCTTTCTATTATTATTTTTTATGTTATTTATTTATTTTTCGTGGAATGTCTGTAAAGTAGCTAATTAGCTAAGAACATTGACCATGTTAAATAAAGGTTATTGTATTGTATTATTATATAATGATAATTTGAACTTGCCATTTCTTTAATCTGATCCAACATGCATTCAACAAGATCTGCCTTGCTCTCCAAAAGTTCAGGAGCAAATTTTTCATTCACCCAGGCCTGCATTTTCAAAAAAAAAAACATCAGAAGGCAGAAAGGAGGTCTCCAAAGGTCATTTCTGAGGGGGCAGCTACAGGTATGTCACCACCATAATCTCTTCATGAAATATCCTTTTTTTCAGTAGAAGGGGGCAGGGGTTATTAAATTAGTCCTTGTGTAAAAGTCATAATAGGACCTCTTGTTAGGGGGAGTATGTCCATCGTCTGAATTTCCAAAGTGGTCATTTCACATTATTGTGGATTAAGCCATGTCCATGCCAGTATTTAACCCATCAGTTATGTTGTTTGTAACCATTAATTTCATCTTGTCTTATCTTGCTGTTTCAAGGCCCAGGGGTACCCTGGATTTTAAGAGATTGATCGATTGAATGGGGGCAAAAAAACAAGACCCAAAAAAATCCCTAGGCTTCAAACAAAACCCCCAAAAATCCCTGGACCAAAATTTAACCCCCAAAAAATCACATGCCGAATTTCCTAGCCATAAAAATTTCCAGAAAGCATTAAATGACTTTTTGCACAAAAAATAGAAACATTAGTTTTGAATACCCCAAAAAATCCCTATTTAAATCAAGCTAACCCCCCCCAAAAAATTGCCAAAATTTTCCTACCCCGCCAAAATCCCAAAAATTGAAAATTTCAAACCCAAAAAAATCCTTTGATCATCTCTGTCACTTGAAATCCGGAGCAAACCCCTGCTGGGTTTTGAGGCCATTTTGCTCGTTGGAATTTTTCCCTAACAGGCCTCCATATCACCCCATGAAAGGAAATCCAAGGCAGTCTTGGATTCTGGATTCCAATGGTTAGCGGGATTCCACATTCCTTATGCGGTACTCCAGATTCCAAAGACCAGGATTCTGGATTCCACAAGCAAAATTATACCGGAGTCTGGATTCTGGAATCCGGATTTCCTTCCATGGGGCGATCCATAAGTACTAAGTTGGTAATCAAGTGAAGGCTGGATAACCAGCTGCTTTTCAGGTGAATGAGCTGCCCTTGGGAGAACGATGGAATAAAGCCTGGCCGGGAGGGTGGTGGGGTGGGGGGGGGGGGTTGGTTGAGCGAAGTGTGTGTTTTGGGGGTAGGGGTTGGGTGAAGTGTACATGAGGACATTAAATGGAATGGCTCTTTACTTTCCCACTTCTTATGCTCCAAGGTGTTGATAATTTCCAGGTTTAACTCAACCAACTGGTTGCAGCAGTATTTCAAAAAGCATGTTAATGGCCTTTTCTTTGACTAACTCAGTTACAATTTAATTGAGCTCCACTTTAGCTAGTATAAGCTTAAAATATTACGTGTACCTCTTCCAGTTGAGCGAGCACTTCAGCAGCAGTTACTTCTATTTCTTCATCACTTTCTCCACCACCCGTGGCCTCTCCGCTTAATAAAAACTCGTCTCCTTCGTTTTGAGCCATAGATTAACCACTAAAACACAGGTAAAACTATCTCCTCTGTAAAAAATCTGGCGTTAAACTACACTGAAATTTGAAAACATTCAAGTAGCTGCCATATTGACCAATTTGGCGCGAACGCTGTTAGTGCACAGTCCTTCCCAGTCATTTTCGGCCGTGGTGTTCCAGTGCTTTTTAATATGGCGGCGCTATAAGAACATTCACATGAGATACGCAAAATCGGCCAAAGTTTAGCTTTTGGAGGGTCGCATGATCTTTGTAAATCGACGGCCTCGATTGGTTAGTCCAGGTTTTAACGATCTTGGTAACACATTGGTCTTCTATCCGTATAAACTCTGTCACAGTCTTCCAAGTTTTCTTAGTCTGCTCGTTGACATCTCAAGTTTTCGTCGTTAACAGTTAACAGATTGAAATTGCGTCGCTAAATCGTCGTTCTTTGGTTTGATCGTTGACTCATTATTTCAGGTGGAATCGTCTCTTCAGGGTAAAGGATGGAGGGAGTAAAGAAAGTTTACAACGACATCCCAAAGTCCCCTCGTGATGACCGGTTGTACCGCGGTTTAGAGCTGAACAACCACATGAAAGTGCTGGTTATAAGCGATCCCCTTACTGACAAGGCGGCGGCAGCGATGGATGTACACATTGGTAAGATAATGATCTTACTGTTAAAATTTAAAACTATTTCTTTACTCAAAGGCAAGCACACGTGTTGCGGGAAAAACTTCATCACTCAATGCACAAGTTTACCTATACTTTCATGTGAAAGTTAAGATGACTCATCATTCTAGGATTATTATATAGGATTATGCATAATTTAAATTATTTTTTAACTTAAAAGGTATATGAACTGAATTATTGAATAAACGTTTTGAAGGTGGATTTACATGTATTAAAGGAAAAGTAAAACATTCCCAAAAATATTCAAAAAGATGTTAAATTTGTAAGGTCTTCAGGTAGATTAATAGCGGTTTCTATTATGAAGCTTCAGATTGGTTGCTATGACTTCTATTTTTTTAAGTACTTACAAAAAAATGAAATAATTTTTACACTGCTTTGGAACATCAAAAATTTCATGCTAGTATTCAAATAATTTTTAAAAAAAATGCATTAGGCTTTTTCTGAGTTCTGTTTTTCGAAGCCAAGTCTGAATTAACCTCTCCTTGAAAAATCAGCATCATTTGCATGAGAATAATAAAAAAAGATTCTCATTGTACTAACCACCCAGATATTAGAGAAGTAATATGGTAGTATTTGTTAATGTCCCACTAGTGATGGAGTCACAAAAGAGTTGTAAACAGAAGTGCAGAGCTTTATAATCCAGTAAAATTGGCATTTTGATTCTTCTGACCAGTCTGTCAGTTATGATCTAATACCAGGTTGTCTAAGTCACAAGCAGGAGCAGAAGAACAAAAAAATGTACATGTAATGTACAGGTATTTAGAAATATGTACTATTATGCTAAATGATTTATGTAACTGGACTTTAAGTCCCAAAAGTGACCAACATCAATTTTCTCCTAGAATAACATCAAAACAAAGTCTAAGCAAAAGATTTATGAGAGCTCTCTTTTGCAAAATTCTTATGCTTTTCATGCTTCAGGGATTTGTAATTTAGTTTATTTGTATCACCACCAGGCAGCATGAGTGACCCAGATGATCTTCCAGGTCTTGCCCATTTTTGTGAACACATGCTGTTTCTAGGAACTGAAAAGGTGAGCATAGTTCACCATGTAATTTTCAGATATTGATGGAATTTATAATGTGTTATAATTTATAGTTAAATTTATAATAATTATTGTAATTTTTTGTTTTGTCTATTGAAGTTACTTAGTCTGCTAGGACATTATTTTCAATAACATGATTGTATGCCAGCGTAACTTTGGTAAGAGCTTCCAAAAGCAATGTACCTACCGTATTTATTCGACTATAAGCCGATCTCGGCTATAAGCCGAGACCCCAAACTTTGAACGTGTAGACTCGGCATAACGAGAACCAAAAATAAATCGAAAACACCCGGCTATAAGCCGAGACCCATTCATTATTACAAGACTGAATTGGTAACTACGGGAAAACCTAACATTTTCGGAAAAAATCACATTGATTGTCATAAGTGAGGCTTAGACGATAACACACACGCGCGTATACAAGAGATGCAATGATGATTTATTATGCAAACAGCTTCCCTCTTAGAAAGCACTCGCGAATTAATAAATACTATTAGTATTAACCCTAAGTAACTGTTCAATTGAAAAGCAATGAATCATAACTCAGATGAATTAATGTGATCCAAAAAATGAATTTAAAACTAACTGTGTTGTTAAGCGGAATCACCAGTACCTAGACATCCGTAGCGTCTATCAAACAATCTCGTGTTCGCAATCGTTTATTTCAAGTCAAGTTGTCATCATGCCCAAAGCTCGTTGCACGTCATACAACCTCGCGCTTAAACTTACAATAGTCGCCGAAGCAGAAGCTGTTGAAAATAACTCTGAAATCGCCAGAGAATATGGCATCAGTGAGTCCATGGTCCGTCGCTGGAGGAAAGATCAAGCGAACCTTTATAACGGCGAGATTAAATTATCAGCGAAACGGAAGACGATGGGATGCTTCACGCCGAATATCCGGAGCTCGATCAAAGAATACTGGAATGGTTTACAGAGCAGAGAACCCAAGGTAAGTTTTTTGTCGAGCATTGATTTTGCATCTTAAAACAACAGAAACAAGATCACGAAATAAATCAATCAGCTGATTGCAGGGTATGTGTTGTTGAATGTGTGACTCTCAAAACTATCGTAGTATCATGTGACAACATTGTGTATGAAAGACTCTCATTGGCCAGTTTTCACAAATGTCAAAACAAATTCAAGAAGTGTCAAATTTTTAACCTTTCGATCGTTTCGTAACCTTCTCTGAGTTCTCACTTCGTTTTGCATAGGAATAGCTGTTAGCGGATTGATGCTACGTCTAAAGGCAAAGGAATTCAGCGATGTTCCCGAGGTTAAAGCGTCCCTCGGCTGGTACCAGAAATGGAAGCGCCGCCATTCCGTCAGCCTTCGCACCAAAACAACACTCGCTCAGCGTCACCCTGAAGATTTGGAGCAGCAAACAGTCAAATTCCATCGATTTGTAATCACATCCCGTCAGCGTCACGGTTATTCCCTATCAAGAATCTTTATCTTTTCTGTGAAAACACATTAAATTTAACAAACGGCTCCTTTAGGAGTCACCACATTCTTAAAAGTTAATAACCAACGATTGCATATTGTGTTTCTTTACTTTAGCTCGGCTTATACGTAAATACATCTCGATTTAGTAGAGTTTCCATGCGCCGGAAAAATTTTTTTTTCAAAAACTTTCGGCTATAAGCCGAGACCCCCTCTAGAGCCCAAATTTTAATTCACTTCAGTTTTAATTTGTGTAAAAATCGCTCGGCTTATAGTCGAATAAATACGGTACATGCAGTGAATTACTTGACTTTTTCTTTTCTACTTTGCAGTATCCTTCAGAGAATTCTTTCACTCAGGTAAGATCTTTGATTTACCAAACAAAAAACTAAAAGTGCTAGTTACAGCTGTATAAGCCCAAACAAGCTATTGCCGGGCTTTTCTTTATCGTGGCTTCAATTTGATTGCTACAATTGCTGCAGTGGCTGTTATATGAAAAAAGGTTAGGTGACAATAATGATTGTTATCATCAATCAAATAGAAATTATCAACAATATTAATATAATTTTGTGATGATCACAATGATCACTGAGTCAAGTATACCAAAGTTGTTCAATTTGAATTGACTGTTCTCAGGAGTAACAAAGTTTCCGTCAGTGCTCCAAGCCCCTCAAACTTTGCCATTCTTTCCGGTTAGTGATGGTCACAGAAAAAAAAGAAATTTTGCAAGACTGGCTTATTAAAGCTCAGTGGTCCAGAGTAAATACGAAAGAATACTGCTATGTTCATAGAACCTGACTTTTTACAGTCTACATGACACATTCATTTTGACACTGAGACGCCCAGAGAGCTTGCTTACAGGCTATCGCCACACTAAATAGATATATATATATATATATATAAATAAACAAAATTGCTGGACTTGGATTCCCAGGTGTGACCACAATTCCTTGTTTCAACTTTTTTTCTTTTTTGTGTCGCTTTAAGTAGCTCTAAATACTCGTAAAACAGAGCACTGATTGAGTGAGTGGGACGAGCAACCAATAAATTATTATTTTTATAATGATGCCTTGCCTTCAACTTTTACATCGTAGGTCTTTTTTACTTTGCAGTTTTTAAGTGAGAATGGTGGTTCTTCCAATGCCTTCACTATCAGTGAACATACAAACTTTTACTTTGATGTCAAACATGAGTGTTTAAATGAGGGGCTAGATCGGTAAGTTGAATTGTTGCAAATTTTAATTCCACAAGAAAGATAAGGATGGATTCCCTGAGTGCTTACCATTTTTTACGTTGAAAGTGCCAGAGATCTGGGGTCACAATAAGCTACGATCTGTCTTAGGGTCAATATGTCTCCCACATAGTAAACAAGCAAAGTGTTAGGTGAAATCAAGGGATCCATCAGAAATGATAATTGGCATGCATTTCCTTGCTTCTATGTAATACTTATGTATTTTTTTACAGTCTATTGTTTGTTAATGGCAATAACCTCAGCACAACAGCCATCTCTTTACAATCACCGAGGCATAAGAGAAGTTTCTCATGAACAGTATTTCATGCAAATTGAATGTCTTTCTATTTTTTTAGATTTGCACAGTTCTTTCTTTGTCCATTGTTTAATTCAGATGCCACAGATAGAGAAGTCAATGCTGTTGATTCAGGTAGTGAGATAATACTTTACTGAATTATGCAAATTTAGACCTGTTATAAGAGTAAGAAATAGGAAATTATTAATATCTTGTTTATCTCAGAGAAAAATTTCCCATGCTGTTGAGTGCCATTAATTATTAATGGCACTCAACAATTTATTATTTGAAATTACATGTACGTCCATTAGTCATTGAGTCCTTGAAAACCTTTTACATACAGCTACCATCAAGTCTGCACAGGCCTTTTGTTTTTATGGAAGACAATATGATTTTTAAGGATCAACTTACACAGTACAAGACAATGATCAGCTTCTGGTGAGGGGGCTTGAAAAAAAAGATTACTCATTCACATTTATAGCATACTGTCAACGCAAAGCGTTAGTAATGATTTGTCAGATGCACCATTAAATTTTACATTGTTACAATTAAAATTGTTGTTGTTTTTTTAATTTCCAAGAAAAAAAATGCAAGAAGTACTGTGTGATGCAGTTTTCTATTTCTGTAATTCCTGGACCTGCTTTCACATATCCAAACATGTACAGTGAATCCCCGTGTTACGAATACCCGCTTAATACGGACACCTCATTATTACGGACAGTTTTCTTTGTCCCTGGGGAAAGAAAATTCTTACATATTCTCTAAACTCAACCCGCTTAATACTGACGCCCCATAACATGGATACTTTTTATGGTCCTCTCAGTATCTGTATTAACATGGCTTGACTGAACATGATATAAGAAATTTCTTTATTCACAGAGCACTGTAAGAACCTGCTGATTGACACATGGAGATTAAATCAACTTGACAAATCATCAGTGGACCCATCTCATCCTTATCGAAAGTTTGGATCAGGTAGGTCTGATTAAAATGTCAACATTATTATTTATTGATGTGCTAACCATGCGGGATGTGGTCTTCCTTTCTATGGTACTGCTATACAAGTTTACACCTTTAAGACAAAGCTTTACTTGAATTTTCTCTTCTTTTTCTGATTTTGGTGATTGTAGGGAACAAACTTACACTGGAAACAAGGCCAAAGGAGAGAGGACTGAGCACTCGTGATGAATTACTTAAATTTCATAATTCATTCTACTCTGCCAACATCATGGCTTTGACTGTCCTTGGTAGAGGTAAGCAGGCAAAATAACATGAGATTTGTGTGGGAAGTAGAAAAAATCAAAGCCACTAATATGGTAATGTAAGGCCCAGGCTAGCCTGCGAATACAGCCATTTCTCATTGCTCCTCGCTGCTAAAGATGTTTTGCCAGGAGGGATGTCTGCACCTCAGTGACAGAAATTCCATACTGGTGACGTAAATCAATGTTTACATAATAAATCCGGTAATCATGGGGTTCCAAATGTAAATTTGTTTGATTTTATGTTTCTCCTGGTCGATTATGGTAAAGCTTTGTGTGCTACTGTGAACAAGCTCCAGCGAAACTAAGATGCTTTTTCTAGAGAAGAATATGTTCCAGGAGTTGACTGTTTTGTAGCAGATTAATTGCATTTATGACCCTGTTTACATTTGACCTTTGTTAGCCTGCAGTGCAGGCGTATTTTGGGTGGGCGAAAGCTTGTTAATCGGATCCCTACGATGAAGCCGCCATCTTTGATTCTATGACAGAGGAAGATTGGGGAGAGTAGAAATAGTAACCTCTTCGGGAGTTTCAACATGGTGCTTTCGCGATTAAAACCATTCGCGCCCGCCCGATGAAAACGCCTGCACTGCAGGCTAGACCTTTGTAGCCTTTTGTCTTTTGCCTGTCATTCGTCTTATTCATAAACAATAGCTAAAACAATGTAACTACTATGTTGACCAATCAGAGCTCCTGACCAGATTCCAGACAGATTTTTCATCATCAGTATGGAAGTTCTGTCATTGGGACATAGACTTTCTATCTGTCTGAAGCAGACAGATAGATTGTATTGGAAAGTCCAAACTCTCCTAAGATTTTTTACATTCTATTCTACTCTCTAGACTCACTTGATGATCTGACAAACTTGGTTATAAAGCTCTTTTCTGGTGTTGAAAATAAGAATATTTCAATTCCTGAGTTTCCTGTCCATCCATATGGTGATGAACAACTCCAGGTAAGAAAAGTAACCCCAATCATCTTGTAGCACATGCCTATTAGTTAACTGCAAGTATTTTTACCTAGTTTATGACCATCTCGGCAAAAAGGTAAAAATTTGCAATCAGCAAGTTAAACTTGAATCCACTTGAATTCACCCTCTCCTTTTTGAAAATATTATTATAATCTCTTCTCACCAATCTCATAAACCCATTTTCTCTTTCCCAAAAACTCCCTGACAATAATATTTACTAACACTAACTTAGTACTGTATATGCAACTTGTTGTGTCCCTCTCTCACGGCTTAAAAAAATTAAAAATGTAACTCCACTTTGTTGTTGCTGTTAATTTATGTGTTGCCTGTGTTTTTCCGAAGGTAGAATTCAAAGTTGTTCCAGTCAAAGATATAAAATACCTGAACATTTCTTTTCCCATCCCAGATGTCAGTGAGTACTATTTCAGTAAGGTAAGGCTTCTAGTGTTTCTTTATATAACCAACTCACACCTCAACCTCCTGTGACCTGCTTGTATCATTTGTGACACCATCACCTTTAATGTTCAAAGGTAGCTTTGATGCTTGAAGTATAATGAGTTCACGATTCAGTCAAACAGACTAGAAATGCACATAAAAATTTTGTAGTTTTACTGGAATTTCCAATGTTCCTCATACCATTTTCACAATAAATTATTTTCAGGATCGTCGTCACTTTTAACGCCTAGTAAAAGGCAAGACAAAGGAAGACAAGCAAAAAAGGGGGAGGGGGGGGGGAAATTGTCTTTTTCGCATACCTGAGCTAAAACAGCAGTATTTGCATGGGAGGCAAAAGCTAGACTCGACTCTTAAACAAGATATGGGTAGTCTAAGCTTAATTTTGGCTGAATACACCTGTTTCAACCAAAATACAGCCTAAATAGCTTGAAACGGGGTAATTAGACAAAACTAATGTTAAGTTCCTGACACTTCAAACCAATATCGTAGACGTCCGCTTATAGCCCCCCCCTGAGTAATAGGCCTCTTTACATGTAAACTAAAAAATACGTTTAATTATAAGTGCCCCCCCCGGATATAAGCCCCTCTCTAGCTTGTATTAAAATGAATTTGACTTTTTATAGTCTGCGTAGCAAGCGTTTCCGCGCGAGTTCGTCAAAGGCTAGAGTTTTTTTAATGACGTTTTGAAGCTTAAGTTAGCGAGTGAATTCATACAGTATCTTGATCACCAATGCTATGTAGCTTGTTTTGAAACTTTTTTTAAGTCCAGTTGTAAGCCCCACTGGTATATGCCTCCCCGTTTATACAGCCTCCTAAAACCTCCGTAATACGAAGTTGTATAAGCAAATGCTATGAGGGCTTATATAAGCGGAAGTTTGCGGTGTCCATGCATTTTTCCAGGAAGTCAATAAATTGGGAATTCACTGCATTCACCGTCACTTTCACTGATAATGTAACGCTAGAAAAGTACTGATTTGGAAACGTGATAAATAATCTTGCCTGACTTTAATTTTCAGCCTTCTGTTTACTTGTCTCATCTTCTTGGTCATGAAGGTGAAGGAAGCTTACTTTCAGAACTAAAAGCAAGAGGTTAGTGCATTACCTGCAACAATAATTACTGGTAAACTAGTTGTGTAATGTTAAGTCCTTTTCATTTAAAACCAATTGACCACCGTTTAGATTATCATTCGCCATTCAGTTTTGCATGTTTACAATGTATATACCGGTGTGGACCGTGTCTTCAAGGATTTAGGCTCCTTTAACTCGCAGTGATAAGTCTGTGGAATGGCACCTGATATATTGTTCATTTCTATGTTTCAGCAGCTTTAATAAACCCTCTTTAGGTTAAATAAAATTAAATTTTAATCAAACTGTTATGTAGGAACTGTAAGTGGTGATTGTAAGCATATTAGAAATGTGATTTATAATTCGATTAATAATGATTATAATTCGATCAAAATTGAAGCCTAGCCCATCTTTAGACATGTGAGACAAATGGACCTGTTTGCACCGCTGATTTGAGTCTCATTAACCTGTAATGCAGGCCTACTTTTTGGGCGCAAAAGTTGCTCCTTTATGATTGTAATGCCATAACCACCATCTTTGATTATCAGGCTCGTCTCTTTTCCACTAGCTACATTGTACACGTGCCAACGTATTCTCATTTCTTCGAAATCAACGAGTTTCAACTCATAGTTTTTTTCAACAGGTTGGGTAAATGAGCTTATGGCGGGAGCTAGTGCTGGAGCAAAAGGCTTTATGTTCTTCATTTGCAACATGGAGCTCACCAATGAAGGCCAGGGTATGAGTGAGAAACATAATAGTCAACCAAGTCTGTGTTTTGTATAAAATCAAACCTTTAGAAAGAGTTTTTCTGCCAATATTCAGACACCAAGGAGTATTTACTGTCAAAGCTCTCGTAAGCAATCACTTTGGAATTCATAAAAGTGGTCATAACTAGACAAGGGTGGTCTCACATAAGTGACTTGAGATAAATTTAGTTAGGGCGGTCCCTTACAAGAGATTTTATCAATAAGCTTGGCTATAGTTAGTAAAGGAGACTGGTTATGAAAGCCGGCAAATATCAAAGTTGAAAACAACGGTGCTGTAGTTTATTTCGGAAGCTCCCTGACCGTGCACAATCCTTTGTTTTTTTTGTTCAAAAATTGTGACTGAATAAATTAATACGATGTTTCTATTGGTCAGTAAGTTCAAAATGATAGGAATGTTATTGAACGTTGTGTGCAGTCACGTCCAAAAAAGCTAAAAAAACGTTAACCGAGGAGTCCAACGGGTTTCATAGCCATTCCACTTTAATAACTATGGCCTGGCATATATTGTGGCTATGTCATTTTTCTTCTCCATACTTTCACTCGATATTTTGCCTCCTGCACATGCCTGATCCCAAACAGCAGTATTGTCCCTTATTGTACCTTCAATCGGCGACAAAATGAGTTGAGACACTTCGCCCAAAACTGGGCTTTTTTACGTTTTATTAACATCAAAAGGAGGAAATATAGCTTTCCTCCCTCATCCCCTCCGTGCAATGTTGTGCCCTTGTTCTAGCTGCCTATAGAAAGCAACAAACACCCCAACTTTGAATGGAGGGGACAGGGGAGGGTTGCGGATTCTTTTGTTCTCAGAAATTACCCTACTGAAAAACAATGTCTGAACAATTTTGTCGCTGATGGTTGGTATTGCACCAAAAACGAATGCTAGCATCGTACATGTACATCTAAGTCTCTTTGTCTCCATGGTGCTGTGGAATGAGATTCAGTGTGCTCTCATATTTGCTATACTTCATGTATTTTTTTTTCATGACATCATTCCCTTTTTCCTAAATCCTCTTTCCCTGATTTCATTTCAGACCACGTCTATGACATAGTAACCTGTGTTTTTCAATATCTGGAAATGTTGAGAAGACAAGAACCTCTTGAGTGGATCTTTAAAGAGTACCAGGTACAAATTTGATAATTTTTTATCAGCCAATGGAGTGGATGAAATATTGGCAAACTCTTCAAATTACAGTCTAGCAACACAACACATAACCTCCTACACAGACGTTTTTTCTTTCTGGTTCGTCACGCAGTCTTCCCCAATTAACGCGTGACGAACCCTTAAGAAAGTCTGCGTGGGAGGCTACACTGCGTGTATCAGTCAATTTAGCACGGAATTTTCAGCACTCAGGGATACTGAGTGAAGGAAACTGAATGATTGGACCTGTCTGACCGATGTACAAGCTTTATTTTACTGTTGATAAAGTTTGTGATGTTTGTTTTGTAGGCTCTTGGTGAAGTCAAATTCCAGTTCAAAGACAAAGAAAGTGCCAGAAGCTATGTCTTTACAATAGCCCGCGCTTTACATGTGAGTAATGTATTTGGCAAAACAACATAGACCAGAGCTGTGTTCACCACCAATTATAGCGGAGCTCCAAGCGCGCGCGCGAAGCCCCATAGCTAAGAAAATGTGGTAATCTGTCCATCCGAGAAATTTTAGTAATCACGTGACCGTATGTCCACCCAACCGCCCGTCAGTATCTAGCTAGTGTGGTAGCCTGCAACCTGATCTTGCACACGCGTGTGTGGTCAAACGACAGCTGTCAAAACAGGGTATCTGCTGACTGGTATCACATGACCGTATTACGGCCTCAGGTGTAGACCCATTGAAATAACGTGCTGTTTTTTAAAGTTCTCCGCGGACAAGTTACTAGTTTTCGATTGATCTCATGCTTAATCAAATTGGATGTCTATTGTTAACCCGTGCTTCGCCTTTAGCCTTGGCTAAATTTGTATATTAAACTTGCATTAGGGTTTTCCTAAAGCAGTTGAAAAAAGCACGCATGCAAAACCTGAAGAAAAAGGTGTGTTTGCAACTAATTCAGCTTGAAAAAGAGATTTGGTGATGGATTTTAAGTGAGAAATTTATTAAATGCACAAGAACTCATTGAAAAAGAGTAGTCAGCTACTCGTGTCAGGAATATTATGATTAATCAATGTGCCACGAAACGAACCACTGTTGGGCGGAATAAAGAGTTGCTTAATTGCATCGTTTAAGTTTGTCCCCGTTTTTTCGAGTTCACGCCCGACCTTGTCGCCAGGGATTTCTCGTTTCTCAATCTGTCATAGCCATATTTGAAAACGAGAGGACCCTGGCGACCCTGGTGACGAGGTTGATTTACGCCCCTATTCGAGTTCACCTCGCAGGTTTTGTCGAGCTTGGTCTCAGTTTGTACTTGATTTTTTTTTGTTGTTTAATAAGGTGTTTTGTAATGTAACTATTTATTGTTTCTTATTTGTTTCTCGTGATGATGTAGTAATAATATTGTACATTGTTTTACGATTTCGCAGGAATTTCCACTAGAAGATGTTATTCAGGCACCATACTTATTTAGAGGTTTCAGACCTGACCTTATTAAAATGCTTCTTTCATACCTTCTACCATCAAAAGTTAGGTGAGATTTGTCACATATGATGTGATACCATTGTAGTCATTTTTCATTTGGGACTGTCGTCTTGGTCTTTCTGGATATGTTAATCAGCCCTATAATTTCACAAATTTATATGTTGTAACATAATCTCTTTTCTTCTCTTTTTGGTCTCTCCCTTTTTTAGAATAACCGTAGTTGGCAAGGTGTTTGAAGGTAAGACAGATCTCGTGGAAGAGTGGTACGGCACGGAATACTCAGTCAACAAAATCCCTCCCAAATATATTGAGGTATATTTAGTATGTTATAAATTAAGTTGTTCATCGAACTCCTTTTAAAAGCTTTAAGTCGAATTCAAGATGAAACTTTTAGTTGTCTTGCACTGCATTGCCGTGCTCGCCAATTGGCTGAATGATTAGAAGCTTAAAACCTTTTACTAGCGCTTCGCGCCGGCTACGTAGGTGCTTAGATGTGATTTGCTCACTTTTTTTAACAATAACTGCAATAGACCTTATTCACGATACCCGCCATCTTTGCTAAACTTGTGTGCGGTCCCAAAATAAAGTCGCCCACATTAAACATTTAACGTTACCTTGAACAATCGCACGACAAAATTTTAAAATTAGCCTTGTCCTTGCCGTCGCCGTCGTCTTTGCTAAAGCTCCCTGTTGAAGTGATGCTGCTTAAGATCGCAGCATCTGGGAAAAGCTGAAGGTCCTGATGATGAAGATGATATAATGATGATGATGGTGAGGGTTGTAGATGGCGGGTGTTTAGTTGTACTGACAAACTAATATCAAAGGTGTGTGATTTCAATTTTCACTTCCTCAGGTATGGAATAATGTGTCGCTGAATCCGTCTCTACAACTCCCTCCAGTAAACGAATTCATTCCAACAGACTTCACTATAAAGGAAAGACCTCAAGATGTAAGTTGAAAAGACCATGCTTATTTGTCTTTAATTACTAAGTAGATCGCATTTCGTTTGATATAGTAAGGCCCGGTTCAGACACTGTACTTAACTTGAGCCGTATCGAATTCGACTTTGGCCGACCCAAATTAATTTAGGTTTTGCAGAATTGATTCATTCGCTGATTTTTATTCCAGCGGAACTAAATTAAAAAGGAAAAAAATTAAAATGCATTAAACAGAGTTCCCCAGAAAATGAAGTAGAAAGAGAACAGGTTCAAGTAGGCGGCAGTAGATTAAATCAAAAGGAGCGGAAAGCCTTTCACGCGGCTTAGCTGCATGTGGGGTTAGGTATGGCTGGAGTCCCCACCTCCCCCCCCCCCCCCACCCCTCCCACTAACTCCGGGTTTATTTTTATGTAAGGTGTTTTTTTTTAAAAGAGCTGTTTAGTTCTTTGACTTCTTTTACTTTAAGTCTTCCTTTATATTCTTCTCTTTCAAACCAAAAAAAATCAGGATCAAGAATGATTAGCAAATTGAATTTGTTGATCTTTCCAGATCGCTGATTTTTCTTTTACACTCTTCCGCCGCTTCTCTTTGAATCTGATTGTCCTTCTGCAGCCACTGTCGCTCCGTTCATCACTGCGGTCTGTTTTGTTGGTTCAAAGCTGGAACCAGCTGTTCGTAGCTGTACATAAACATTGGTTGTGCCATCCTTAGTCGACGGAATCTGTTAAATGCACAAAAGCAATTTTGTAGATTTACAATCTTTGGCTTACAAAAACAACGAAGACGTTTTTCTTGAGTAAAAACCCTAAGATCTAAATAACCAGTACGAAAATACAAATTCTGGGTAAGCACTGTAAATGCTTGACTGAAAACTCAATGTCTCTAAATCTCTCGCTAAATAATTATGATATCTTTCGCCAAAAGTGGGGGATTTAATTTAGTGATGTCATGAAACAATTGCCCATGTTAAATTCTTCTGCGCGCGCAGGCGCATGCGCAGAGTTTAATCCTCAGCGATACTCCTAGTCAGCACAAGGGCCGCCTGTGGTCTTATCCAGCTACTCTGTTCTGGGGGCAGGATCACTTAGTCAATTTTGAATCTTTCTCTTTACAACAATTGCGTGTTGCACCATCCATAGTTTGTGAGCTCTTCATTTCAAGTAGCATGCTAGGCGAGGGAACGCGCAACCCACGACAACGCTGCAACTCATGCGCCCCTCGCGCGTGGAATTTGCCTAAGATGTTCAGAAAATTGATTGAAACTTAGATAGCAGACCAAATAATGCGCAGATGCTTGCCGAATTGTATACGCGAATGAAATCCCTCACTGCGTCCAAAGAAAGCGTTTTGGAGTTCCCCATAAAAGCATTTGAAATGGAAGTTAGGAGTAGAGTACATGGAATAGAAAACTTGTTTCTATTTTTAATTTGTTTTTGAAGTTCTGTAAGTGAACGTTTTTTTTTTCTTTGCAGTCTTCATCGATCCCCACCCTTGTAAAGGTATGACCTTTTTGTTTTATTAATTTGCTATCAAAAACCATGTGCTTATGAATGATTTTCGCGAATATTGCGGATTCTCCAACGATTCGTGAAAAATATACCCTGCGAAATTACTAAATAATAATAATAATAAATCGCGCAGAGTAACTGTGGTGCATTAGCAACTGTCTCGAAAGAAAAAGAAAAGTGGTTAGCAGAGATTGGTGTCACATGTCGTTTGGAATCATTGCGGAGAGCGTGCCTACTGGGTACAGCCAGAATCCTTCTCAAAGTCTTAGACATGTAAGGTCACGTGGCGGTGACTTGATGTTTAAGGAAGACTCCAGCAAGCCATCCAGAAGCTGTGTTTTAATATTTTAATATTTATTCAGAAGCTGTGTTTAAAATTTTGTGCTTTCAATACACGTTAATGAAATTGCAGAACACCCGGCCATTTTGAAGCTATACCCCTATAACAGTGGATACGTAGCTACGCGGCTACGGGGCCGCGGGGCAACGGGACTACGTGGCTACGGGGCTACGCGGCTACGTGGCTACGTGGCTACACGGCTAACCCAAACACTGACACTTACCGCAACACTAACGCTAACCATAACCCTAATCCTAACCCCAACCCTAACCCTGACCCTAAAACTAGTCCTAACCCTAACCGTAACCCAAACCCAAACCCCTGGAATACGCGGCTACGTGGCTACGCGAATTGGCCGGGTATTCTGCAGTTAAGCCCCTCAGGAGTCGCTAATGCCGATAATAATAATAATAATAATAATAATAATAATAATAATAATAATAATAATAATAATAATAATAATAATAATAATAATAATAATAATATTGTTGTTTGCATTACCTGATTTTATTATAAATTTCCTCACCATCTGTCTTCTCATTGGCTAAGAGCCTACAGCTAATTTTGGAAATTAACCTACAGATTAGTTAGTTATCCGCTAGCAAATACTGACTAATCTGTAGGTTGCGCTCGCAATATATGATTTCCAATAAAAATATCAATTCAAGTTCCTTGCGACGATGTGTTTGTCGTTATTTTCTTTAAAACTATGTATAATAAAACAATTATTAGGTTCGGTTTTTGTGATATCCTAAATAATCAAGGTCTCAGTAAGTGTTATCAGCCTCGGCCTTCGGCTCGGCTGATAACACTTACCTACTCGACCCTGATTATTCCGGATATCACAAAAACCTTATCCAATAATTGTTTAATAGATTGTTTGAGCGAACTGTAAATATTATTGAGAACTTCGCTTTTTTCCCTGACCAAATCTATGTATTTTGCTTTTCATGAAGCACTCTATATACGTCATTTTCCTTTGTTTTCGTTACACAGGATAATTCTCTGATGAAAGTGTGGTTTAAACAAGACGACACGTTTAACCAGCCCAAGGCTTGTCTTCTTTTTGAAATCACAAGGTAACTGTCACAATTAAAGAGATTTTCTCAACAGGTTTTCGAACTTATCACGCTTAGTCCAGGGTCGCATAATACCTCGCCCCATATAAGGGAATACAAAGCAGTCTTGGATTCTGGATTCCACGCCATGGATTCCGGATCCCAGGTACTGGATTCCGGATTGTTTGTCAGTGGATTAAGTTCCGGATTCCACAAGCAAAACGTTTCCGGATTCACTTTCTTCGTTTGTAGTGGCTTTATTTCAAGTCGCCATCTCAAAAGTCACTCGAGTCTTGATCGAAAGTAGTCAGCGCCGTGTTTCTCGATCTTAGATTCCACAACAACAACAACAACAACAACAACAAAGACTTTCAACAAAAACTGTCGCTAAAATGTACAAAGAAAGTGATTTCTACCGGTCGTGGCAAGCATAGAAGTGAGTATAATAACATGCCTAATTGCTGGTTTGTATCCAAAGCTCTAGGATGAGCTTGCCGACCACGCGACTTAGCTCAGCAAGTGCCAGTGAACAAATGAAGGCTACTGTAAAGTCAAAACCAGACTTTTGCAGTTCAAAAATAAAAGGTTTTGTACAATGCTGAATTCATTTGGCTTTACAGTCTATTAAGAGTGAGTCTCCCTAAAACCGGTCCACTGTGTTTCGGGTCGGAAAATCAATTTCCTTTAAACTTTGCCCATGAATATATCTTAGTCCAAAAGTAATTTAAACCGCATTAGTTTTTGAAAATATTTCAAAATAAAATTTTTCGGGAGGAAAATCACTTCAGCACTCGGCGGCCAAATATTTGCAGTGACAAAGAGTAAAAATAGCGCATATTGCCGAGTTCACCACTTCAAAGTTTTGCACTTTCAACGATTTTTTTCACTTCCTAGGACTAAATAGGTCCTTAAATGATGTAATGGACACAATTTTGGCCCTTCAAAAACAACTCGTGTCTACTAAATATTTTTTGATTTACACCCACTTTGCCGTACGCAGGAAATGACTCAAAAATGCATATTTTCATCCTAGCACTGTGCAAAATCCCCACATCTTCTAAACAAAATGTCTTTTCAGACCAACAAAGGGAATGTCCAAAAACATAGAAACATAAAAATATGTTGTGATTTTAACGATTTATCACCACAGTCGATCGACGAAATATGTCTATTTTCTGTTATGACTGTTTACAATACACGATGGAAGGTCTTAATTAATGCAAAACCCGAATAACACAATAATTCATCAAATGTATCAAGTATTTTAAACTTTCTGTGACTTTTGACACAATAGAACATCATGCAGGAAAGGAAAGCCTTTAAGCCGAACGCATTAATACCACAGGTGTACCTGTTTACAGCGCTTGATCCGATCGACTCGTCTTCGCTGTGTACACAAAACTGATATCACATGATGGCGCCTGTCACGCATTCCTACATCTGGAATCGTTACGCCGCGAAAACACTTTTTGCTAGTCTGACTAAAATTGAAAGGCAGGAAATTATCTTATCAATAGAGTAGTCTATTATATTTATTGCTGTTTTCGTTGACAAGCTACAAAATCAAGAATCATGCATGCATAAGAACCTATAGTTCGTAAACAACCTGGGGAGGGGAGGGGGGGGGGGGGGGGGGGGGAGTTTGCTGGGTATGTATGTATGTATGTACGTGCCGCTGCCCTCTCAGAGCCCCTACCCCATTATAGTCTATTCTGTGGCCAATCAATTATAGACCCCATCTTAGCCACTTTTGGGCAAATATGTAATTTTTCGCGATCCCAAGTTAGGCACTCTCTATTTTTATGAATTGATCCATTTTTTAGAATAAAGAACACTTCACCTTTCATCTACAGTTCAAACATTCTGGTACGTTTGCTAACCGTAAATATGAAGAACTGTCTTACCTCAAAAAATCCGAAAATGTGCCACCCCATTCTAGTAACTATATTGAAAATGCGACCCCATTATAGTTAATCCAGTCGTGAAAATACGACCCCATCAAGCGGCACATCCCTAGTAGCCTCTTATAAGGAAGTACCCCCCGGGATTAACAATAGTCTAGTGGCCTGCAAGCAAATACCCCCCCCTTGCTATTATTCTAGAACAAATACTGTATCTGTATCATTATCGTCCCCAGGCTAAACCCAGTACATTTGAAACCAAGATAGCCACCTGTTAGAGAATGTGCTTGATCCCGACGAATTTACGGAAAATTTAAGGACTTAGTAAAGAATTTAAGGACTGTGAAGTGGCATGGTGGTTTACCTCGTTTAGCGCTTTCGATTTCTTTCAAACTCGCTAATATATAGATTTAGACAGGGCTAAAAGAGCAGCTCTTGTTGATATACTTGAAGTTGTACTCCAGCAAAAAAGAAAATCGTGTGATGCTAACCTGCAACGGCAACGAGAATTGCAAAAACAAAACAACAACAACAACACCAATATGTCTAATTAGCGAACTTACCTTTCCGCCCTATCGGAGGGGGTGGGGTATACAACAAAGTGTTATACTGGGAGACTCCAGCCTGATCGTCCAACCCACCTTTTGTATACCATTTTTGAGCTGAAGAGGTGCCCCTTGAGGGGCAGAGGGCTGGCAACGCAGATCGCGCACGAATGTTTACCAAAGCCGAGTGGTTCAAAAGTGAAAATTTAACGATTTTTTTCGCAATATTTTTATAACAAAATCATTTGAAAAAAAAAATAAAAGACTATACATACTAAGCGGACGATGAGGAACCTGGAGAAAGAAATGACAGCGAAGCTGTGGAAACAATTGCTGCCAAACGTCCTCTGATGTATGTGCGAGATGGCTCACAGAAATCACTCTTTTTCTTTCAAAAGCAATTTGCTTGGGATTTCATTTGGCACAAGAACCTGGAAATCTGATCTTCTTCAAAAGATAACTAAAATGGTTGTAGAGTGCTCTCGTGTAGTGAAAAAGATTGTTGGAAAAGACGCGAGAAGAAGTTAAAACGACTCTACCTCGGTGAGTTTGTACCCTGCCTATTATTACTCATTTTTCTTCCGCGGGCTCACTGTGAATTCACAACCTTTCAGGAAAATCGCTAGCTTAATATGTGCATTTCGGCAATAACGGGACAAGAATTTGAAAATATGGGACTATTAATAATTAACCACTTTCCGTAATAGAGAATGAGTATTAGCGAAGCTCTCGCGCGCGCGAAAAAAAAAATGGTAACCTGTAAGATGCGAGAAAATTTCGTAATCACGTGATTGTGCGTTCGACTGTTTCCCCCTACTACCATTACACTGACACCGATAACAGAGAAAGAGCTAGAGCGAAACTGACAAAACAAAACAAAAAGAAAAAAAAGAAAGCAGACGAAGTTCATCCCGGAAGAAAAAAACATAAAAAAAATTCAAAGCTGCGATGAGAAAATGACAAATGTTAGCGGCCAGCAAGGTTAAAATGAGCGGCAGTGAAACAAAAATGGAACGTGGGAACATATACGATTTTTTCTCCATAAAACGTGCAACTAGGACGTTTCACGTACTTTGAAGTCGTGCAAAACAATGGCAAAGAAATGTACAAAAAAATGTGCTGCACGTGCAAACTTTTTTTTTTCGCTCTTAAGCCCTATTGATTTTTTATTGCATTTCTCGTTGCCGTCACCGGTTAGCATTACACGATTTTTATTAATTTCTTTTTTCTGGGGTACAACTTTTGGTATATTAACGAGTCAGAGCGGCGCTTTTAGCCCTGGCTAAAACTACTAGTCGGAAACGGAAGGAATAGAGTCAAAATCGAAAGCCCTAAACGAGGTAAACCAGCACGCCAGTTTTAAATGCAGGGTAACCTAATTTCAAAGATACAGTATTTGTTCTAGGATAATAGCAAGGGGAATGTTTGCTTGCGGGCCACTAGACTGTTCACTGTCCCTTATCTTTCCGTAAAATCGTCCAGATGTGCGGGCCTTCTTGGGTCCGCTGCCCCAAGAGTAGATTTCACAGTCATCCCCAGGCTAAACCCGGTACATTTTAAAACCAAGAAGGCCACCTGTTAGAGAATGTGCTTGATACCGACGATTTACGGGAAAATCGAGGACTGTGAACAGTCTAGCAGACCTCCTGCTAGCAAGCACACTCCACCCCTATTCCTAACCCCACCCTGAGTCAGGGAGCTTGATAAGACCTGAGAACAGGTACTCGTCGGTTTAATACCACGGGCTACCAGAAATATGAAATATATTTAAAAAAATAATAAATAAAAACATTAACGACAAGCATAAAACAAAACAAAGTGAAAGCTCATAGCGACGACCAATTGTTTTATAAATCCTAACCTGAATGGATAGGAGCCTGTTCCTGGAAAACTAAAAAGTTGCTGTTGTTAATGCACTGGGCACTTATGCATGCATGATTCTTGATATTGTAGCTTGTCAACGAAAACAGCAATAAATATAATAGAATACTCTATTGATAAGATAATTTCCTGCCTGTCAGTTTTAGTCAGACTAGCAAAAAGTGTTTTCGCGGCGTAACGATTCCAGATATAGGATTGCGTGACAGGCGCCATCATGTGATATCAGTTTTGTGTACACAGCGAAGACGATTCGATCGGATCAAGCGCTGTAAACAGGTACACCTGTAGTATTAATGCGTTCGGCTTAAAGGCTTTCCTTTCCTGCATGATGTTCTATTGTGTCAAAAGTCACAGAAAGTTTAAAATACTTGATACATTCGATGAATTATTGTGTTATTCGGGCTTTGCATTAAGACCTTGCATCGCGTATTGTAAACAGTCATAACAGAAAATAGGCATATTTCGTCGATCAGCTGTGCTGATAAATCGTTAAAATCACAACATATTTTTATGTTTCTATGTTTTTGGACATTCCCTTTGTTGGTCTGAAACGACATTTTGTTTAGAAGATGTGGGGATTTTGCACAGTGCTAGGATGAAAATATGCATTTTTGAGTCATTTCCTGCGTACGGCAAAGTGGGTGTAAATCAAAAAATATTTAGTAGACACGAGTTGTTTTTGAAGGGCCAAAATTGTGTCCATTACATCATTTAAGGACCTATTTAGTCCTAGGAAGTGAAAAAAATCGTTGAAAGTGCAAAACTTTGAAGTGGTGAACTCGGCAATTTGGGCTATTTTCACTCTTTGTCACTGCGAAAATTTGGCTGCCGAGTGCTGAAGTGATTTTCCTCCCGAAAAATTTTATTTTGAAATATTTTCAAAAACTAATGCGGTTTAAATTACTTTTGGACTAAGATATATTCATGGGCAAAGTTTAAAGGAAATTGATTTTCCGACCCGAAAGGCAGTGGACCGGTTTTAGGGAGACTCCCTCTTAATCTTCGGTTATTTTTGCTATAACCCTTATACATTTCATTTCTAATGTTAGGAAAGTTTTGACACCGCGACCGTTTCTAATGTTAGGAAACTTTTGACACCGCGACCGCCCGAAACTAAACAACAACAAACACGAAATAGCTTGCTTATTTGTGACGTAGTGCCCGTTCATTTAGTTATTGACCAAGCTTGTTCGGTCAAGATCGCTGGATAATGCCCAAGTACGGTTTTGCGTGTTTATGCACCGAAACGTGGCCGGGTTCTTTAAAGACGAAAGTAAAAAAAAGTAATTGAAACAAAACAGTATCCAGCGATCATGACCGAACAAGCTTCGTCAATAAAGGATCTGTTTTATACCAAAAAACTGTTTTCTTGAAGTACAAAGTGAGTAAAGCTACCAATGAATTAACACAGATTCGCTTCATCCTGCCCACTCGCAAAGCCAGTGATATAATAAATATACTCATGGCTGGACTTTGTTTATAGCCGTTTTCTTTCCTTTCTATTTTATTTTACAGCCCGTTGGCGTACGTAGACCCTCTTCACTGTGATATGACGCATTTGTTTGTAGAACTTCTAAAAGACTCGTTAGCTGAATACTCATACGATGCCGATATAGCTGAGCTTAACTACAAACTAGAAACTACAGTCTACGGAATATATGTAAGTTAATCTAAACGTTAAAGGTAAAGGTCTTTTTATCACGTTGGTAACTCGAATCGTAACAGTACTCATTAGGTAAGTTGAGTTTGATCGTCCGGGTGAACGTAGTCCTGAATAGGACTGTTGTTGTTTACAGTGACCGACGTTTCGACAACCTGTGCGGTAGTCATCTTCAGAGTCTTTGACTAATCTTCAAAGTCTTTGACTCTGAAGATGACTACCGCACAGGTTGTGGAAACGTCAGTCACTGTCAACAACAACAGTCCTATTCAGGACTACGTTCACCCGGACGATCAAACTCAACCTACTTTTGAAATAACTCCTGGGTTCAAACCTTTCACAGTACTCATTAGACTGGGAATACGGGGCCGACGGTACGTTCATTATACCCTCTCTCTCCACCTGTTTTCTGTTTTAAGGATAATTTGACTTAGCTACTTAAAACTACTCAGAAAGGAAAAAATCAAGTCGAAACAAGAGGGTCACACCTGGCCTGGCCGTGACCGACTGTGCGAATTCTTCCTCTTGTTTATCAAGAAATTTTGACCAAACCTCGATAAATATTAATTAGTGTCTTTTATCCACAAGTTAATGAACTATTGAATTCTCCATTATTTTGAGAAGGTCAACTTGAAACTTTGCAGCTGCATTGTTGCCGTAATTTTGCAGCAACTGATAACAGAGAGTTTAACCTTCACGTATACGGCAAACGTCATATTCAAGTTGAGAATTTCTCAAAATAGAAAATGAGCAGATAAAAACGATTCAAAACAATTGTTATGGATAAAAAATTGCGTGAAACTACTAATGTATGTTTAAAAATAATGACCAGTAAACGACAAGTAAAGGGGAAACTTGGTCACGTGGTACAAATTCGCGTTTGCCGTTTGACTTAAACTTGAATCTTAACCTCTCTAATGTAACTTGTTCTGTTTAGTGGCCTTAGTTCCCACGAGTCTCCTATAGCTTAGTGGTAGAGTATCTAGACTAGTAGCCAGAAGGTCATAGGTTCGGGAGTACTCTGTTATTTTCTTTCGAGCCGCCTGCTGTGTCAACAGCTCAAGCGTGAACCAGCGTCATTTTGGCGGGAAAACGTGATAGCCGTCGTCATTCGCCGACCAGTTTTCGCGAGAATGTCGTAGTGGAGGAAACAAGTTATCAAATGAGAGAAGTTTTATCATTTTGCTATCGGGAGAGGGCTCAACGTTCAGTTTATATAACCGAACTAACTTTTCTGGGGAACAAGAGTAAAATGAAGCTTTCCGGGGTGTCTTTTTTTTTTAGAACAAGCGCAGAAACATTCAAGTTAAATCTCGTACTCATACTTGTTCTCGTCCTCTAATCTAAAGCTCTCTTATGACTGATTAACATCCTTCTAATTCTCTGTTGTTCTGTTTTGTTTTTCAGCTGGCTATCAAAGGATATAATCACAAACAGCCAGTTTTACTGAAGAAGATTTTAGAGAGAATAACAAATTTCCAAGTGGATCCTAAACGATTTTCAGTCTTCAAAGAAAGGGTAAGTGCTAAAGGCCATACCGCCATCATCCAGGAAGTTTCAACGATATTTATGACAGCGCGTGGGACTTTCAATCCGGAGGTCTGGGTTCGAGTTCCGCTCCGGGGCCGGGTTGTTCCAAGATGGGTTAAGATAACCGAGGGTCAGTGCGAAATTTGAATTCAGATATGAAAGCTTAAAAAGTAAATTTAGTTTAAGTCTTTTTGTCAACAAGTTGATGATTGGATGCTCTTAAAACTATAACAGAGAAAATTATCCGAGAAAATGTTTTTGAAGAAAAGAAAAAGAAACTTGGGTTAAATTTAACCCTGGGTTAAGCGCCAATCGGCCTTCGAACAACTGGGTGAGTTTGCGTCCACACTTTTAAACCTAGCTGTGGTTTTCGATTATGTTATGTGTCACCTGGTTATTTGTTTATGATTATTTGAGTTGAGTGCCAGTAAACTAGCTAGAACAGCGACGTGCATTTCCATTTTTAAAAGGAAGTCATTACTTCGTGCCTCTTCCCATACACAAATTACTCTTGTTTAGTTATGGAGAAGATATCAAACAAGCTCATCAAGGAACACTTACCTTAAAACGTTTTGGTGATTTTTGCAGGAATAGCATTAAAATTTAGAAAAATTGCCCAAATTTTGTCAAGCTTCAATCCATTTCATCCGTGCCATCCATAGCAACAGTCGACAGGAAACAGTTACTATGCCTAAATATAGTCTTGAACAACAAAACTAGACCATTATTTTTGAAATTCAGTTGATGCAAAAACATGTTTTAGCGTTTAAAATAACATATGAAACAGCCGGTACTTACATTGTCGGCACTTACTTCCCCGGGGGTACTCAACAAATGTTTATACGGGAGTTTCCACCCCGAGGTCTTACCCCTTACCCTATTATATACCATTTTTGACGAAAAAGGTAACCCCTTTGACATACCTTGTTTACAACTCTGCGTCCCTTTTAACTGCTGTAAATGCACTGTCTTTTAAACAGGAATCAATCACAAAAATAGAACGTTTTCTCGACTTTATAAAGTCATGAAATTCATCTGTTAGCCTTTTTGGGTCATTTCACAGACCCAAATGACAGATTTCCCTACCCTTTCATATACTTCAGCTAGTGAAATCCCTACCCTTTCATATAACTGAAGCCTTAAAAAGAGACCCCTTTCGGGCGGAACACCCCCCCCCCCCCGTAATGGGCCATCATAGGGAGTACCCCCCGGGTATTTACTCCTTCATTCTTTTCATGTGCTCAAAATTGGTTCGGTCTATGCTTTTAGTGTATTGTGGCTCTGAAGAACTTCTCTGCTGAACAGCCTCATCAGCACGCCTTGTATTACACTACATTTCTGCTAGAGGAGTTGGCTTGGCATAAGGATGAGCTCTTAGATGCGATGGAAGGTAACTTTTATTCAGCCTTGTCTCAACCTTACACTTGTTTTAATATTAGGGAGCTTAAGCAACGACGACGGGGACGCAAACGAAAACGGCAAAAAGAAATTTGTTTAGATCAGCAAAACAACAACTCTGCACGTGCTTCATGCTTTTTGTACATTTCGTTGCCGTCGCTGCTTGACTACGACGTGAAAATACCTAATTTCACACTTTGTGGAGGACGAGAACACAAGACAATGCCTTTCTTTTTCTTTTCATGAACTTTGATACAGTCCTTTGAATTCAACTGAAGAAAAATTTGCCAACAGTTTAGAAACTGAACGAGATGGAATAAGCGTGAAAAATTTTGAAGCGGTGGGAATTCAGTATTTTTAAGTTTCGTTTTCGTAGCCGTTGCTTTCGTTGTTGCTTAAGCTCACTAATATCTTTGTCAAAAACGAGGCAAGTGTTTGCCATTTGATGGTTAGCTGAGACACAGACCCTCAGTTAAGAGTACGTGAAATTAATCTTGCTGTGTCCGGATTGTCTTTCAGAGCTTACCGTGGAAAAGTTAGCGGCTTTCATCCCTGATCTGCTGGGAAGGCTTCACATCGAATGTTTATTTCATGGAAACTTAACAAAAGAGGTGATCTTAACATCATTCATGGTTTATTTATAGCATAAATTAGTAAGAAGCAATCTGCAATTAGTTATTTCAAACCAAAGCTTAAGTCTCGTTTTTACGCCAATCAATCAAGGGAAATTTGGAAAGGCTAAGCTAAGCACATTGATTTACTGTTATAAATCATTACCTGTGGTAAATTAAGAAGAAAAGCGTGGTGGTGGCGGCCATTTTGAAGTTGGGCTGTAGACTGTGGCACTGTTTTAGGGAGCGAATCTAGAGCCACTTTCTTACGCAACCTCGAGCTCGTTAGAGCCAATGAGAGAAATGATAGGGACTCCCAAAAACGTTCCCCTACTGCAAGTGGACTAAACGCCCACCCAGTCTTAAGCACAGCCTCAAAATGGCCAATATTTCTATTACAGGAGGCCTTAGGGACCTCGGATCTCGTGGAAACAATTCTTAAGGAAAACGGCAAAACAAAACCGTTGCTGCCCCAACAGTTGATGCGACATAGAGAGATACAGTTACCCAGCGGTGAGTATTATTTCCCGTCTGATAGGCTAACCAGAGGTTTAGTCTCAAGCGTGGCGATTGAGAATGGTGTAGATGCTCGGGGTTGGCCGCAGGCTGACACGTCTTCGGGCTATAGGACGAAGCCTCGAGAAAAAACCTGCTTTTCGCGCGGGTCACTTTAAAGACTTGGCCGAAACTGTGCACGTGAAAAGTCTCTGGCACCCAGGGTACCGTACCCTCCATTTGTCTTGCTCACGCACTATTGTGGTAAATACGTGTCATAGAGATACAGCTACTAAGCGGCCAGTATCTTGTTCATTGCTTAATAGGCTAGCAATACTAATGCTATAGGCGCCTCTCAGTTAGCCTGGTGGGCTCCCTGTGATGTGGGGCTAACTTGAAGCCACGCAACCTTTTCGTTGCAGTAAGCGTTGGACGAAGTAGAGTAAAATTTTATCCTCGCAATGATCGCAGTGACTCTGCAGTAGTTGTAGGGGGTGCGCGCTATATGAGACTGACATCGTCTTGGGCAATCTGTCGCACGAAAGCTACCAAGGAATACTACTAAGTGTTACAGAACCTTTAGGCTTGTAACAAACTTGTGCAGTATTCGCGGGCTCTTCAGTTTATTACATTTGTGTTTCTCTGGCTTTAATGACTATAGTTTTCGATTATAAAACTGTTGATGTTCAATTTTGCTTTGATTTTCCTGTATTACATCTATACTTAGGCATATTTCCGTTGGTCTGTTGTTTTAGGCTGTTCTTATCTATTTGAAATGGAAAATGAAGTTCACAATAATTCTAGTGTGGAAATATATTATCAGGTTAGTTAAAAGGACAAGTTGCTAGTTTGATTGATTTCGTTGAAAAAACGGTAACGAAATGGATGATAATTGATTCTTTTTTTTTTCTTAGTGTGATTTACAAGCTACTAAGAGTAACATTCTTCTAGAACTGTTTTGTCAAATCATATCGGAGCCGTGTTTCAACACTTTGAGAACACAGGAGCAGTTAGGTTTGTTAACTAGGCATTGGTAATGAAACCGTAGGCACGTACACTATACTTCCTGTTAAGACTACGAAGTTTTCATGAGCCGAACTTAGTTCGAGTTAATATGGACTTTTAGCAAATCGCTACGGCGGCCGGAAGTTAAAAAAGCCCTCCCCCGCCCCACCCCCCCAAAAAAATGACGCAGTACGCATGCACAGAAATTACCTTTCGCCTTAGTGCCAAATCCTACAACGAGGGGACTTGTCTTGTGGCGTGGTCGCTACTTCGTGAGGATGAAATTCGACTTTTCTCCTATTTTTTTTATAATCACTGGTTTTAATACCTTTCGTAGATTGTTTTTCACTTTATCAAGAGAGTATTTGACGCTTCTGGTTTTCAATAATTACGTCATCCCTACGTTTTACAACCAGCAAAAGCAAATGAACGAGAAACTCCGTAATCGCTGTTTGGTTGCCGCTTCCTAAAAGTTTAAATTTGGCGGGCTACGATGCCTTACTCTCCCCAGGACTCCGCATCCACGACCGCCGTAGTAGAGGTCGCCGTAGCGATTTGCTTAAAGTCCCTCAGAATGCCAAATTAACAGAGTACGCCTGTTGATGACGTCAAACGTACAACCATTTGAGGCAAAACAATCGTTACTTGCCGAATATGAGTAATGTATTAGGTTCGGCGCATGAAAAACCTCTGAATCAAAGCCGTTTGGGTATTGTTTAATGTCTTTTCCATCTTTTGTATTTCGTCATTTGGTGATTGCAGCCGTCTGCAACACCAAGAAAGTACCATTTTTTTGTAGCGGGGGCGGGGTGGGGGTGGGGGGCGAACGGGGCGTATGATGCATTGTGCACCATTAATGGTTAATAGTCAAAATTTCCGCCTTTACCAGGAACAGGGTGTAATGGTCAAACGATGGACTTTTAATTCGCCTGTTGCAGGTGTTCAGATAGTGAGGAACAGCGCAAAATGGAGAGCAGAGCAAAAAACAAACTAACAAACAAGGACAATAACAACAAAACCAGACACAGGGAGCTCCGCCTCTCTCTCTCTCTCCAGCTCTCTCCTTGCTGCGCTCTTCCTGTCTCGCTGTCCTCTCTAGCTGAACGCCTAGGGGAGGTTGGGGATTGAAACTTGCCCCCACGAAACAAAATTCCTCGACTCTACGAAGCCATGTCTTTGTTATTTCTCAGCATGTTACTCTCGAACTTGGCAAATAATAATACTGATTGTAAGGCGCTATTTCCAAACTGATCCATTTCTTAAGATGAAAAAACCGTGAAGAGATCTACTGGCTCGCTGGATTTTTGGTCGAGTAATTAACTATTTAACAATCTGGGCCGAGTTGTTCAAAGCTGGGTTAAGATAACCCAGGGTTAGTGCGAGATTTGAGTCCAGATTTGAAAGCTTAAAAAGCATTTCAGTTTTGATTCTTTTTGTCTACAAGTTGATGATTGGAAGCTCTAAAAATAGCACAGAAAATTATCCGAGAAAATGCTTATGAACACAAGAAAAAGAAACCTGGGTAAAATTTAACCCCGGGTTAAGGGCTAATCGGCCTTCGAACAACTGGGCCTGTTCATTTACTTACCTTTCAGGGTATATTGTCTGGAGTGGAGTAAGAAGATGCAATGGTGTGCAGGTTGGAATAATCTTATTTTGATTTTTTGTTACTAAAGAAATGGTTGTTGTTGTTGTTTGTAACCTTTGCCAGTGGTTTAAAAAGCCTAAGAAATTTGCAGAGTTAAAGATGATCTCCTCATCCAGCCGAATACGTAACTAATGCAAGTATATAAAGAACAAGTAAATAAATAAATAAATAGTAAACTGCCCGTGGTGATATAAGTGACTATAAACGTTTCTGACGTTCCGTACCTGAATCTTATGCAAAAACGTAACCATTAAGTTGCCTTTGTTAACAAGATTTTTGTAAATTTTTTTCAGGGACTTCGCGTGATAATTCAGTCTGAAAAAGAACCTTCCTTGCTAGATTCACGCATCGAAAAGTTCCTTGAAGGAATTGAGGTTGGTTTTCAGAGAATCCAAATTTGTCTGTGTGGATGTCTTAGTTGGCGTAAAGTAACCATTAGTTTATCTTTTTGCTTAGGAGTACATCAAGGCAATGACAGATGAAGAATTTAAGAACCACATTGAAGCGTTGGCTGTGAGAAGACTCGACAAACCCAAAAAACTATCTTCGGAATGCAGTAGACACTGGAAAGAAATTCTCTCCAGACAATACAACTTCGATAGAGGTAAATACTAATATCTCAGTCTATAGGAAAAAGGATATGTTGAGGTTCAGTTTTGTCGTTGGTCCAAATTTTATTTTCATTCAGTGCCAGGAAAACAATACCCTGGCTCCAAGCGTACGTTCTCAAATTACTTAGGATGAAATAAACCGCCCTGCTCACCAACGGCCTTTTTTATGCGTTTTGCGCTTCGCTGTCGGGCTTCGCCGCGAAAAAAATACCTATGGCACCCAGGGTAAAAAAGCAAACGAATTAAAACTTGAACCAAGGATAAAATTGACCACAACTTCTCTCATGAATTCTGGGTTTTCTTGGATATTTGTATAACATTCTGTAATGCTTGCTTCCACTTGCGTGTTTTCCGCGCCTGGCACCAATTTCCTTTTTATGCGCGCATGTTCCACGCATGTTGCCATTCCTTCCCGCGCTTACCATCGACCCTAATCTTAGTCTCCAGCCATGGGTGCCTCGGTGCGCCCGCGATTCTCCCCGCCTCTAAGGTGGAGAATATCCACAAAAAATTGAGTAATTTTCATTAGGCTCAATCATTAGGCCATCGATTAAAAAATAGCTGCCCAAGGCTCTCACAAAAAAGTAAAAGCTGCGTAGCTGGCGGTTTTGTTTGTCGAGCGCGCAAATGAGCAGTGAAGCTGCGAGGTGAATGGGGCGGCAGCCTTTTTGGGGGTACTTTAAGAGTTTTCGAGTGGGGATTTGCCGCTGGGACCCTGGAACCGTTAGCATATACCAGAGCTAGTTCAAGTGAATTTTACTACCCTATACTACACTAAACTCCACAAATTCCCCCCTACCTTAGAGTCGCTGTTTTCCAGAAACTACTGAGGTCAGTAGCACAGTGCAGCCAAATCAAAACCCACTGGCTTTTTTTATATTTTTGAAGGGCAATTTCCGGTTTCCCTAGTCTGAGCAAAAAATCGTCAACAAATTGATCAGTTTCCTGGAAAATAATACCCTATTCTAGACCCAAACGCTCTGATTTATATACCCTATACTAGAGTAAACTGCTTGAAAACCATACCCTTCACAGCGGCACATACTGGCTTATAGCGGATCATACATACATACGTGTTTTTATTTGGAGTCTTATGCAATAAATAGTATATCAACTATTTCCAAATAACTAGAATTATAAACATTAAAAATTCCTAACCATATATGGCTATATAGCCCATATATGACAGTACCAACTCCCCCGTCCCTGGCAGCTTTTTAACTCTCGTCCAACAAATCGCCAGTTATGTAGGCTAGTAAAAGTATTTTAAACTATTGGTTGCATCTTTGTCCTCTGAATAGATAATATCGAGGTGGCATTTTTGATGACGGTTACAAAGGAAGATATTCTGTCCTTTTACAAGGTAAGAATCAGTTTTATTTTTACTTCTTTTTCAGTTATACCGACCAAGTCGGATTATTGTTAAAAAAAATTATTGATGATTTGCAAAATTGTAATAGACGGGGTGGTTGTCCATAGACACCTGAGAGAAAAATGCGTTCGGTAGTACCTAGTTTTATTTATATTTTTGTAATAGTTCATATTTTTGCTGCCGAAATCCTGTAAACAACAGACCTTGCACATTATAGGCTTTCGAAAATGGTGAATTCAATCACTTTCAACTTCCTTAATGGTGTTTTATATAAAAGTCTATAAATGGGCTTCAGGAGGAATTATGACCAGGATTGAAAGTAAAAAAAGCATATTTTATTTTTACAGTTACAATACTATTTTATAATCTGATTCACACCTCACAGATACATGCTAGACTCGAGATGCGATCATAAAATTGCTTCAAGAAGCCGTATATAGTCAAACTTCAAAGGCCCCTTTTGTTCCTGTTTCATTTTCCTCAGACAAACCTGTTGGATGAATTTAGAAAGATCAAATATTTTATACTGCTACGCCGTATCTTGAACAAAATCACAAATCTCCAACCTTGTGGAAAGAAAATAAAGAGGAGGCAACTCTAGCTACAATGTACACTGTGCTCCAAAATCCATCTACAATAAGAATTATTATTCAGAATTATTCCTCGCGTCGTGATTTAACGCCATATTCCGTTACACACTCAAAAATGCTGTTAGTGCTTTCCATGTCATACGTTTTCTAATATGTTTAAGAATCTGCACCTAAAGCAAGTTTTCTAATTACATTGTGAGGTATAAACCAGCAATTAATCAATTAAACTAACTAATTACTCGCAAATTTAATGTAATTAAATTCAATCTATCTGTGTGATTATACAATCAAATTACGTCGATAAACGTGCTTTACTAAGCCTGAAGAGCTGCAACAGCGGTCAACCGCGTACCTCAAATCAAAGTAATGACTTTCATTCTCTATTTTGTTATTCGATATAGCAATCAATAAATAATAAACAACGATTTAGATTTAGCACACCAACATTCCTAGTCCAATTGGAATATGGAAATGTTGGTTTTCGGGAGAGAGGAAATCTGGAGTACATGTACGGAGGAAAAACGTCTCGGAGCAAAGGAGAGAACCTCATATTGCTACGATGCGGGGATTTAAACTCGGTTCACATTGGTGAGAGATGGATGCTCTCACAACTGCGGTATCCCTTGATCCCCTCCCTTGCTAGATATATATATGATCTTACCGATCAAATTACTTTTTTCCTCGTTCCTCGTTCTCATCGTCTCACTATTCCAACAACCTCTCCCTTGGGAAGTTCCAATCGATTTGTTCCCTTGTTATACACAACGCGACAGCATTTGAAAAGGATTGGTCCTCGAGTAGTGTTCAGCCTCGTTGCTATATCTGGAGGAATTTCAATTGTCTTGTATGTTCCTTTTACCCCTGGAGGATTTACTTCTGTATCTTCTTCCATTTTCTAAATCAGTGTTAAAATGGGTGAATAGAGTAGTATTTTGTCCACCGAATGGCAGCATTAATATAAAAAAGGATTAATTTTTGGCATTGCCAAAACCGTGTAGAGCCTGATTACATCAGACAGACTGGCTTGGTTTCGTCGAGTTGACTTTAATCCCGGTTGTACGCCACCCCAAGTGCTGTAAAGTTTTATGAAGATAGAGGGAAAGTGTTGCAACTTTGCCGAACTTAAACTTTCATTCAACAGCACCAAGCAATTAACTCAAATCGACAAATCTCTCCAATTAATTTCATCTGGGTAGAAAGACAAAACAGCTAATCACAAGCAACTTATACCCACAGCGTCACAGTGATTAAGCTCGCTTATTGATAAAATGGGGTGATAACAGGAGTCTAAATCATCTCCCTTTCATTCTCTACCGTGTTAGATATCACTATATAATAATAATAATAATAATAATAATAATAATAATAATAATAATGATAATGATGATGATGATGATGATGATGATGATAATAATAATAATAATAATAATAATAAAAATAAAGAAGAAGAAGGAGAATAAGCAGAAAAAGATACTTTTCAACTTCTAAAGTACCTCGTTTTTTCTGTTGCCTTTAACTACAAAACGCTGACTGTAAATCACTGAGGTTATCAAACGCAGTTCTTGGTCTTCGAACACTCCTGTTTTATTGATATCTAGTTCTGTTTTGGCCAATACTTCACGTAGGTCTGGGTCAAGTATGTATTCCTGATCAATTCTCCCTAGCTCTAGGGATCCCAGATCTTCATTTATCTTGATCTCAATATTGGCAATATTAGCAGCTTGGGCTCCAACTACAAGAGAGCTGAATCAAGAAGCAAAAAAATTCGTATGGGGGACAATTTAGTCTGCGTGCATGTTACACACAAGAGAAAATGTTAGTAAGTGTACTACTGGGTAAAATTACATTAATAGAAAAAATGCAGGTATTGACGATCTGATTATTTATAAAGGGGACTTTTTACAACCGATTACTTTCTACATTACTTTTTTTAAGGAAATAAATAGTTAGAATGACTTTCGTAACACGAAACACTAACTCTAGCGGTTAATAATCCCTCAAGATCGTGAGCATTGGTAGTCCTCTTTAGCAGGTGACAACACCCAGGGTCGTGAGAGGTGATAATCCGCTTAGTTCGGAGTGTTAATCCCCCAGGGTCGTAGTCTGCTACACAGCGGTTCTTAGTGTCGTCACGCAACGCTCCTCCCCACAAACGGTTGTGTGACGACACTAAGAATGGTTGTGTAGCAGACTATCAGGGTCGTGACAGGTGATAATCCTCTCTCTGAGTGATAATCCCACATGGTAGCGAGAGCTGTAAATCCTCCCTCAGGGTGATATTCCCTCAGGTTCGTGACAGGTGATTGTCCTCTCCAGGGGGTGATAATCCCGCAGGGTCGTGACGGGTAATAATTCTCTCTAGGGGTTGATAATCCTCCAGGGTTGTGAATGGTTATAGTTCTCTCTCGGAGTGATAATCCTCCAGGGTTGTGAGAGGTGATAATCCTCTGTCGGAGAACCCCCTTGTCTACAGAGGGGTGGTTGTGTTGATTACCATTTCCCTGGATTAAGGAGTAACAAGAGTCTATGAGGCAAAGGGTCACAAGTAGGGGAGCACTTCATTCCAAGCAAATGTTCCACCAATGTACGCAGGTGTGATCACTAATCTTAGTGGTGATTGGGTGTCTTCTAACCATCAGGAAAAAACAGTCCTGTCTCTATCTTAGGCGGAAACCTGGATTCTCCCAAAGAAAGAGACAGAAACTTTCATAAGAACCTCGGCGAGAGAGGCTGGACTGTTGTTTTGCTGAATTGAGCACTGTTTATGTGACAGCTTTCATCTGATTGGCTGAGAAATTATCCAGTGTGACAGGGGTCACATGCCGGAAGTAATCCGTGAAAGGAAGTGAGATGGTTTATTCCTCTAAAAGGATTACTGGCATGGCTGTCACACCCACTTCAATTTATCCTTTTGTATAAAGTGGCTTGCATTTCTCTGCATCGCGGAATACGGATTTAGGGAGCATAAAAGAATAAATGATAGCCAAATGCTGTGACAATAGCTACCAAAAGCGTATCACACTAGAAATGAATCTATAGTTATTGATGCAAATTGTATACAAATATAACAATCACACATTGTAAGAAACTAGGCGGCAAATTTGTTCGCAGAAAAAACTAAATAGCTCCTCAAAGGGTCCAAGACCTTCCCTCTATTATTCAGTTTCTAACGAGACAACAAATTGAGCTTTCTAAAGCCACTGGGGCAGGTTTAAGTAAGCTATGAATATAAATTACTGTAATTAGGCAAAAACTAGTAAATGTTAACTTTCTGTATCAGTATCATGCAGGGTAATTTTTTTCAGTAATGTAAGTTTACCTTGCAGCACCGCTGCCATCTTCACTTCCCCCCACTGACGCCATCTCATTTTCTTTGACAACCAGTTTGTTCTTCAAGGCTTCATATTCGTCCCTTTTTCCATCTGCTACGTAATGTTCTAGTCTTCCCACAACTGTATATGTATATCGTTTAAACGGCCGTTCCAGAACGTACCTAGATGTCCTTACCACCAGCGTAAATAACTTAATAACTTGGCCATGGACAACAGGGAAATAATGTCCCTCTCGATCTCCAAAATTTTCCTTCGCGAATTCACGTAACAACTTGTCAATTAACTAAAATGTGATACAATAATGATATATTGATAATGATGATGATGATGATAATAGTGCTAAAAATGTAGTAAGATCTCTTCCATTGAGCTGGTTAATTACGTGGAAAAGACAAAGTTAGAGCTGCGAAAACTGGAGGCTCGTTAGTACATAACGTATGAAAAGCAAGGCGAGGTGAGAACTGAATCCGACAATTCAAAGCAGAAGCCAAACGATTTATACAGACTAACACCTACATGTTAACCTAGTCTATGATCCACCTGATGCGCTAGCCTGTGCCAGGTTTTCGGTCAGTGTAGACGAGCGAAAAAGGCTGGCGAAAGCATTTTTACTCAGTGTTTTTTTACCCTTGTTTCAAAATATTTCATAAACGCTCTCATAGAATTTTCTCAACCTTCATAATGTCATAACCGAGGCTACAAAAGGACCGGTTCAAGCTCCTTAAGCGATTTAAAAAACAAAACAAAACAAAACAAAGCAAAACAAAGACACTCCTGGTACCGTGAAATTCAAGGGCAAGTAAAAACCGGAATGGCGTCATAACTTGCCATTGCAACTCCGATATCAATAAAGCATGGATCATAACAACCTTTTATCTTAATATAGTACAACTGTGGACACCCTTTTTTCCGATATCTTTATTAATGCCGAACTAGTAAACGCTTTAAGTGGGGAAGTATACACCTTACAATATCCAGTCGAGCCACCTGGCTCTGGGATGCGGCAGGTCAAAGTTAACAACAGATTAGTGATATCGGTTGGGGTAACTCCAGGACTTCGCAGTGTTTTTAAAACACTGTTCAGATCACGTTTTAAGAACAGCCCAGTTTGGTCATATCGCCGACCACTATGGCTGAAATGATATTAAGCACATGCCGCCAGATTATTTTAAAAGTTGATCAGTTAGTCATGAAGTTTAATCTTTTTGGTGCTAATTTGTTCAAAAATTAACCCCCCCAAAATCCACTTACACCTCGTTTTGATAGATTCATGACCGAAAAGAAAGTTAAACTAAAGAATAAGGTGCAAACAATTCAATAGTTTGTAGGTCGGCTATAATACGGATGCAGGACCAGAGAGCCTACTGAATTTGACTCACCGCCATAATACTCCAAGCTTGTCTTTGGGTGTTCAGTCCGCTAAAAATAAAGATATGGCAGTCAGGTGAAAGGAAAACTGAAAGGCATGTTCCTATCCACTGTTAAATTTTTCTGGTTCTGTTGTCCCCAACAATATTTCATCATAAATCAGTTTAAGGAAATGGTATTAAAAATTTTGGTTTGACATTTACAAAACTCAGAGTTACATCATATCGGTGCTTAAAATATTTACAGTTTTCAAGGTGAATTTGATATTACATACATTCACTGAAGACGGAAACCACCGAAAGACCTTTTTAAAATGCGTGACGACACGGTTTGAGTGACGAGAGTAATCTTAATTAAAATATACTAAAATGGAGTTCAAACCATCTGATCGCTTAGGTAGATCGACTTCTTCCTTGTTCAGAATTTTGAATCCAATTATCTTCATTTTGCTTTCTTAGATACTCTAAGTTATTACTTCGAGTGAGTGCTCTAATATTAATCTGTCTGTTTGTTTTGTTGTTTGTTTATTTTTTTTTTCTATTCAAAAGACTTCTAAAATAACTCAGATTCAGCTAGGTGAGCCTTCAATTTTTCTCTTACACATTAAAGCCCGTGAATTCATTTGCGTGTTTGATGCTACAACATTCACACCAGCCTTTAACCCAAAAATTTCCATTATTTTATTATCGCTATTAATCGTTTTGGTTGTGTATGCTAAAACTTTCCGGTCTCCCTCTTAGCAAGATGTTTCAAGCACGGTTTTTAGTAATCCTACCTTGCGGGAGAAATGTCTGTTTCTGAAGAGGGTGATTAATTCCTGATACTTAAGTAAAACTCCTTCGAGTCACTGGAAACAAAATTATGTCAGTTTCAGAATTTAGTGAAATTTACATCAACTCGTCCCCAGGGTCTCTCATCTGTCGTCTTCCCCTCCCTTATTTTCATCCAATAAGCGTTAAGTATCGCGTATCGACGTATTGTTTTTGAGCTAATTAGAAAGAATACCGTATATGGCAGGAGATCTGACAAATAGGTGCATCATTGCATCATGTCCTCTTATCACAAAAAACATATCGAGATAAAGAAGAGAGGGTGTGATTTCAGGTATCGATATGATTGGCTGAGCATGTCATGTTACGAAAGTTCAATGGCATGTTTTCAACATACATATATTGTGACCGAAAGGAACAAAAATAAAAACTTGTGACTCGAAAATGTAACCCGCTAACCCCGCACAGAAACACACATAGCCAAAGCGGAAATGGTAACCCAACGTTAATCTGGACTGAGAAACAAAGATCCCAAACAGAAATACGCTATTCCCAAAAGGAAACACAAACAAACCCGATTTAGAATCACACAATCAGGCCTAAGAGACGCTTATCCCAAAACACTCCAAAAAAGAAACCAAAATTCAAAATAGAATCACAAACCCCACCACAAAAAAGAAGATAGAAACTGAATCGCTCCAAATATGGTAATCTGGATTTCGGAATCCGTGTAATTTTTTGCTTTTGGTATCCGCTTTAGAATTTTTGACTCAAAGTGACTGATATAAGCAAAACTCATTTTAAAAGGAGAGAATAGGGTACCTCAGGCTCCTTTCAATTTTAAAATATGAAATGTGATCTGCTCTATAGATTCTTCACATAATTAAAAAAAAATGGGAAAAATTTACAGTTAAATTAAAACTGCAATGCGTGTCCAAAACACAACTCAAAAACGAAATGAACTTTAATTTATGGACTTGAATTTTTTTATTTTTATTATTTTGCCAAGAAGACACTCGACAATGGCTAAGAACTATAGGAAGCTACTTTAAAATGCCATTTATCGAGAAAAACTCCTCTCCAATATTAGCAAATTATACATCAAAAGATACAACATTTCCCGTAGTTGTCAATTCTAGCGGTGCATTTATAATGAGGGCATGTGCAGACGAGATTTATGCTTTAGATCCCGCGCGTGGTCGTCGCGCTTCGGGAGAAACTAATCAGAAGCACTACCCAGATCTGGGTAGTAACGCGTCAACAGTATGGAATTTCTGCGCTCGTTTCTCAGTCGTCATTTCTCCCCCGCGAAATGTTGGCTGTTTTCTCACGCTACCAAAATGCCTGCTTTACGACAGGCTATATTTTGCCAGTACCGACAGTTTGATTTTTTTTGGTTCTTTATTTCTCGGCCAATGTCTTTAAAACGACGATCCCCTTTCAATAAAGAATTGATTGCGAAGGACTTTATGCTCAATCAGACTTGGAAAAACGGTAACATTTGCTGAAAAACTTACTCGGCTAACGGTAGAGTATCAAGAGTTTTCTTATGTACTTAAATTGATTCCTCCGAGTACATTTTGTAAGGGAGTCCAATTGGAAGACAGTCTTGAATTCTAGATTCCAAGCCGTGGATTCTGGATTCTAGGTACGGAATTCCGGTCTTTGTCAGTGGAACTTGGATTCTGCATTATAATTTTTAGAAGGATTCCGGATTCCTTGAGTTGTAATCCTGATTCAAAAGCCTTAAGGGTTGAGGATTCCACAAGGAAATAATTACCATGTTTGGGAATCAACATTCGCTTAATTGGGGCGAAATCAATGACCAGGATTGTCTTCATTACTGGTGCAGGCAGAATTCAGAGAGACGGAATGGATTTGCCCCAGAAGGGCATACAAAATATTGAAAGTATTTTTCGCACTAAAAAGATAGTAAGATAATCACGTCAGGCAATGTCAATGGCGATGAAATCTTTTAATCTTCAAATATTTCATAGTTACGGCTGGATGTTCTGTTTAGAAAAACTAATACTGCACCTATTCTACTTACTTTGTTATGCTGCCTTTTCTACTGATACAAATTTAAAAATTAGAAAAACCAAGTGATTATTTGCGTGCGATATTTTTAAAACTGTTAACGGGTTAGGTTAGGGTTACGAATAGCTTTAACTTGTCTGCATTACCACCCCTTAGGATCTCATTGCTGTTGAAGCCCCCAGACGTCACAAATTGGCCGTTCACATTCTCTCCAAAACAAGTAAGTACAAAGTATTGTTTTAAAAAGCAAGGAGATGCTGTGTTAAACATCTAGCACATTGCAAAATTCTTGAAACCCACTGGCTTCTGGGAGTGTTTTTTAAAACATAAGTTGCAGGTCATTAAAATGACCTGCAACTTGTTCATTAGTGTTCGCAAGCTACAATGTATACTGGTGACTTACTCCCCTTTAGCGGTCAATTTATGAATAGTTTTGCAGAGTAATATATATATTTTTTATGTCGCTTTTGTGACATAAGGATATGTTTTATCTAAGGTGCTGCCGTTGTTGGTGTTTTAGAAATCGTTGCTTTTGCGATGCAGAGCAGTCCGTTTTTCCGTTATAGCAGTCTTGTTTGTGATTCTATCTAATACCTCTCAATCTAATGTTGTGTCAGAGGTGAGAGTAAGGCAAAATATATTTGGTTTTTTGATTGAGTTGATAAGGTAATTGGCCACTGTTGAATAATCTGTACACGCCATATCAAGAGAACCGAAGAAAACGAGTAAGGGACTGGAGAAAATTCCGAAAAGAGAGTTTTAACTGTGAAATTATGAAAAGGAAGAAAAAGAGATGATTATAAGGGGCTATCTGACTTGGTTTTTAGCTAATTGTGTTCTGTTTTTTTGCAGTGACAAAGACCGGACAAAACAAAGTTATCAACAACTTTATCGAGAATGAAAAAATCGAACACATGAATCCTCAGTCAACGGTAACGACTTTCGATTGTCGATATTTTTCTTTGTGACCCCGGGCAAAACGAGTTGAGACACATCACAAAAATGCCTATTTTTTCCTGTCATCCTGGCAGAAATAGAAACCTTTGCCAAATGAATGCCCGTTTTCCCCCTTTCCTTATCCAAGGATAACAGCAGAATTAAAAAGTTAGTTTCTAGACCAAAACAACTTTGAATAGGGCGTGGGGAGGTATTTTACATTTTCTGTTTAGAGGAGATGGTAGTATGGCGCATAAGGTAGAAAATACATAGAACTGTCTCAGCAGTTAAAAATGAGGGGGGAAAGCTTAAAAGCTGAAGTTAACTGTATAATAACTTCATAGGCCTGTTATGTTTTTCCTTTGCACAGGTCCAGCCTACAATTATTGAAGACATCGCAGCCTTCAAAAGCAGCCTTCCCTTGTTTCCTCTGGTTCCTCCATACCACAGTCAACCCACCAAATCAAAGCTGTGAATCAATCATAGGAATTTATATGCCTCCAGGAGCCGATGCCTCCTATACCGGTATAAATGAGGAAAGGACAAGTAAAAACAAAGACATCTTACGAAAGATTTTCGCTGGATCGACTATCCCTGAGAGAAACGTGGCGTTGCCGTTAAACTAAGAGTAATTTGCGGCCCCAAGTGTTTAAACACAAGTGTGATTATATTTAAAAATGGACGATAGGAACTTCTTTCACCAATTTAAAAACATAACGGTAACGAAACAATCCTTATCATGATAATGCTAAAAACAATGGTAATTTACGCTGTAAAAGCTTCGGGAAATAAAAGAATCAGGCTTTTTGCCCAGATTTGAAAATAACATTACCTCTTTCTTCTATTGGAGCTGTCCTATTAATCCGCGCATAAATTAGCTAAAAATTTAGGAATCCTTTCAAAACTAAGATATTACATAGATCTGAATATACTGAAACAAATTTATTATGCTTTAATATATCCCTATTTGAGTTATGGTATTCTGGCTTGGGGATGTGCCAGCAAAACCAGATTAGATTGTCTTCGTATTAAGCAGAACAAATGTTTCCGCACCATCTTCTTTGCACATCCTAGAGAGAGTACTGCTTCCTTTTTCAAACTCCTAACAATCCTTAAATTAGATAATAATATATACATTAAAAATATGTTGCCTTATACATAGAATGAGAAATGAAACTGATAGCAGTCCAGATATCTTCCTTGATGTTCTGACTCCAGCGTTATAATACAAGATTTGTCAGTAAACTGAATTATTTTAGGCTAAGAGGATCCACCAACTTAGGTAACATGTCCTTTAAATTCTCCGCTCCAAAAATCTGAGAGACTGTACCGCTTGGCCTCAAGTGTCTGCCATATCATAAGTTTAAGAAAGAATGGAAGTCTTATCTTCTAATCAACCACTCAATCAAATCAGATCTTAGCCTTGCTTATATGTTCTATAACTGATATTATTTGAGACTCTTTTTCCTCTCTTTGCTGCCGCTGCCGATTATCTGAACATGACGGTGTCTAAGAAGTATCTTGCTACTTTGGACACTGTACACAAATGAACTTAATGTCTTTTAGTTTAATGATTATTTATCAGCTACTTTGTTCTCCTACTTACGTACACTTGTGTCAATGCCTTATATAGTGTGAAATAAATAAATAAAGATTGAAGATAGGTTAAATACCCGGCCTAACCATTTTGTAAAATTTTGTTCTGGCAGTGATCAAGCGAGAAAAAATAAGAAGTAATAATTTCTTCCAAGATAAAACTATCATTTTCAGAGTTCAAGGTTTTAATTTTGAATAGTATCTTGGTTTGACAGGATCGAGGATTTTTGAAGAGTGAGTAGTGTAGGATCTGCTCGTAAGGTCTCTCCTAATTGGTCGCAGGAAACAATGACATGTCATTCTTCCAATTGTTTTAGTATTGTTTGGGGTCAGGGAAGCGCACCATTGGTGACTTCCCCTTTTTGAAAGGAGGATCATACCAATCAACATCTCAAAGTACACTTGGCTCTTGCTCAAAATAAAAAAATAAAATAAAATAAATGAATTTCCTCGATTTATTTTCAGTCGGCAGTGCAAAGCATAGTACAAAGTGGGTTGAGAAAAGGACTGAAACAAATATTTTGACAAGAAACAACAAGATTAAGAATCCGAACTGGCTGGAGGCAAACCAGTTAGCTGTTTACACGGGGATTTGAGTTCGGAACTACTGAGAATGTGGCTTTTATGTTCTCTTACGAGAACAAGCTGAGTTAACAGTCAGGGCAGGGCTTAGACTAGGGGCTTCTGGCTTGCACATCGGCTCTACCCACCCTTCCCGTACCCACCCGCCCTTGTTGGTACAGAAAGAATTTTGTCACTTGCCTTTTCTTTGTCTCCTTTCCTAGCACAGAATAGAGGATCCCCTGGGCCTAGTTGTTCAAAGCGGGGTTAAGATAACGCAGGGTTAGTGCTAGATTAAGGGCCTGTTTACATGGAGGTGGGGACCCCAGGAAGGTGAGGTAATCCGCTTAGGTGGGATTAACCCGCCTGTCCATATAATCTCTCATTTTGATGGGATCACGTTTACTCGTTCGGTGGGGTAACCCGCCACATGTTACCAAACCTACCTGGGGTCCCTCACCTTCATGTAAAGAGGCCCTTAATTCCCAGATATGAAAGCTTACAAAGCAAATTCAGTTGAATCATATTTTTCTCTACATTTTGATAGATGTTCTACAAAAAATAGAGAAAATGATTCGAAAAAATGCATTTGCATCAAGCAAAAAGAAACCCGGATTAAACATCAACCCCGGGTTAGCGCTAATCAGCCCTCGGAGGTCAGTAGGGTTTCCAGGTCCTCACCTCCTCATAAAACATTCCGTGTGTGACCGAGGGTTTTGTGGGTCACGTGAGTTAACCAAGATGGACGGACGTGTGTTAAGTGCTCCGTAAAGTTTTCCTTCCTTCTTAATAAATCGGATGTTAAAATTGTCCTTTCGGCTTTCGTTTATATGTTTCGTTTAACATATGTCTCGTGTTATCGTTTACTATATAATGCCTGAGTTGTTTAACACATTATGTTAGTCTCTCTTCGTAATTGTTATTTACTTCTTTATTTTATGTTAGTTCTTTCTATTTATTGTATTGTAGTGTCTTTATTGTTGTTTAACCCATCTATAGATAAACCTTCCATTTGTAACATGTCCTTAGCTCCCCACGCCTCGATTAGTTCTTAATTCAGCTATTTGCGGGTGGGAAAGTAATGTACTTAGTTATACATTTAATTTCAATAAAATTTGTTGTTGTTGTTGTTGTCCTTTGCCTGAACCAGGGCGCGTCAAGCACGCAGACAACACGAGGTTTATTCCATTGAAGGATGTGCGCTTGCTTCGCTAACAAATCTAGCGTAATGATTCTTCCAAGTCTAAACAGGTCTATTTAAGCTTATTCTTAATATTTTTTAGCTGGCCCCATGTAAGGGAATGTAAGAAATTTTTCATTGAGGAAAAAACAGGAAAATTGTGCTTGTGGAATCCGGAATACAACTTAAGGAATCCCGAATCCCACCAACGATTGCAATCTAGAATCCAAGTTCCACTGACCAAGACTGCCGGGAGTCCAGTACTTAGAATCTTGAATACATTGATTCCCTTACATAGGGCGATTCATTTACACCTGCCAGTCAAAGCGGTTAACCCTCATTTTAGATTTAATGATTTATAAATGTATAAACATTTTCAAAGAATATTCCTCCCAACTGAATACATGCATAAAACATAGCTAAATAAATAGATGAAAAGATAAAGAGAAATAAATAAATGAATAGGGATAGGCCATTTCCCAGTTGCAAAAACTATACTTTCAGGCTAAGTGCAAGACCTTTGTTGTGAAAATGAGTTTTATTTGCATCACGCAATAAAAAGTCGTTTCCATATCAGCAGCTTCGCGCTTAGCCTCACTTTGAAACAGACACTTGAGGCAACTCGGAATTTTTGAAATAGCCTATTACAATACTACTACACTAAAAGGAATTAAGTAATATTCGATTAGAATTTACCTTTCGATTTTTCTATTTTACACTCAATTCTATCGATCAATTTCATCGATTGCAGACCATAACCCTTTTAAGAGTAGTATTATCCATTGTTTCGACAATGATATATGTAATAAAAGTTTTGCAACATGGAAGTCGTCCTTTCTAATGCATTTGCAAAGACCAAGTAATATAACCACTTCCGAAAACGATCCACTATCTGAATATCTCTGCCACCACACCTATTATTCAGATCATTGAAGATTTATGGCCTTTCCTGCAAATTATTTTTTAAAAAACATTTCAAGAACCACAGACAATCAAATATTGATAGCGCCTTCAGAGAGGAAAAGGCGCGGTGTCCTCTATTCCCAGCCACTACAACACCCGGCTCCTCACCCTTCCAAAGCCGGTGGTCCACGCCTTTTCTTTTAACAACCTTCGCCATGACCTTTGGCCCAGGGGAACAAGAATTTGAAAGCCCAAAACCTCCAAACATCAAATATCCCAGTCGCTACAGTAGGCGAACATCGAAAAAAAAATTAGTCGCAGGTTGTCGCACACCACCATTATACGCTCCCCGACAGGTCCCCTGACACCAGAAATAAACGACCTCTCGATAAAATGCCAGGTTACATTTATCCAAACATGGCGCCCGTTGCTGTCGTCACTGTGTTTTCTTTGCGTACAAAAGTTTTAATATGTAAATGATTGCAGAACATTTGCCAATGGGGCAATAGGGCAGAACGGTAATAATTTTGTTGCTCTCTCGTTCGATGAATAATACATCGCTGCGTATTTTCCGCTTGCGGCCAAATGTTATGTGCGGTCATCCGGTGATCTCACCCACTCTTTCCATCTTGCCGTGTATCCGTCGATTCTGCTTGTTTTGTTGAATGTTATTTGATGGAGTTGACGCCTTCTTGCGGATTTTGACATCAACAGAAGAAGACAAGCAGCGGAACCGATTGGCCGGTAACTTTTCGTCTTTTTAATGTGGTTTGTTCCACACTACATTAGGCATCAATCGCTTCTCTTTTTCTTTAAATTAAGCCTAAATGCCATAAAGATAATGAGTTTATGAAGCTGAAAATTGCCTTCGGTTTGTGACTTTTCCGTCCATTTGTTCACTTCAACGATATTTAGTCGCCGTAATGCTCTCGATGGGCGAGCATGACGAGTCAAAGAGCTAGTTTTAGCCAATTAATTCGTTTAGTGCGAATCCCTAATTAGACTTATACGTGTAGTTATTCTCACGATATCTTTTACAAAAGCCTCTACTGATCTGCGAATTTTTGTGACGACAAGTGTAAGTTAACCTGAGTTAACTTAGAGGACTCTAGTGAGTGCACTAGAAGCAAAAACTTGAAAGAAGAAACTGGCCATTATAAAGTTGACGTGTAATTCTCATGTCTATAAAAGAAAACCTTTGTACATAGTAAAGTTATATATCGTTCAAAACCTTAACTAAAAAAATTTGAGATTTACAATAATTATAAATGTGACATGAGAATTTTTATTATAACAGCCGACACAACCTGTCTGCTTTACTTTCATTCTTAACCATTGACCTAGACCTCTGCTTGATCTTTATCCCTGAAGATGTAAAAAGAAAACTTGGCCAGTATCTATCTACCTTGACCTTGTGCTTGGTCAGTATGTCTTACAGGCCCCAGTTGTTCAAAAGGTGGATATTGTTATCCAGCGGATAAATCACTACCCAGTGGATAGCGCAATTGGTTTCCCTAATATTTATCAGGGGCCGGTTGCTTGAAGCCTGGTTAGCGCTAACCGTTGGTTAAGAGGTATCAAAATGTATAGGTTTCCATGGTATTTAACGCTGGTTAGCACTAACCATGCTTCGAGCAACCCAGGCCTGCTGGATAGTGATTTATCCAGTGGATAGCGCTATTCAACGTTTGAACAACCACAGCCTGTTCTTTAACAATCACTGTGTTTTCAATCTTTCATTTGCAAGTTACAGCTGTAAACAGGTGCATTGATGACGTCCCTGCCTGGCAGCATTGGCTGGTCAATAACAGGTGACAAGACCCTTGATTTTGCCAGAAACCCAGCTGAATTTATTCAAAAGAACATCAAGACATGCAAGTCAAGAGTGTTTCAAGTACGGGCTCTAAACAGGCCACATGCTCTTGTAGCTTCAAACCAGGGAGTCAAGGAGATTTTAGAAGGTATTGAAGTTAAAATATTTAAATAATATTTTTTCAATTACTGAGCAATTTCCCACACACTGACTGGTTGAGAGCCATATTTGATGAGATTATAGACCTGAAATAATTTCAGGTCTATATTGATGTGATGTTTTGGCAATTTGTTTTTCTGTTTCTTTAATTTCACAATTTTCTGAGAAACTGGCTGACATGGACATTGAAAACTGTCATTGTTATTGTAAAGGATAAAGTGACAACAATTTTCCACCGTCTATACTCTTATTGACCATAGAAATCACTTCAAATTATTCAAAACTTTGCAGTGAAACCACTTGCCCGCAACTTGCAATTGGTTCCAGTTAAGTTTTGGACATTTTGACATCATTTCAGATCAATGGTTGATAAGTTGATTTGTTAATTAAAATTTACCTGATTATTGTTTTAAAGTGAAATGCTTTGGAAGGTTCATGTTCATTTTCAAAGACCATCTGCTAGCATGGATCTGCCTGCCAAAGTGGCAATTATAATAAAAAATTTGCCTGCCTATAGTCGCTCAGTGGTTAGAGCATCCAAACTAGAACTTGGAGGGTTGTGAGTTTGAAACTTTTTTCTGACCTTTCTGATGTTGGATTCCTCCCTCTTCCAAATTATATTGAACAGTCTTGGTCTTGTACACTGGTGGACAGCTGATAATGTCCCCGATAAAGTCCACTATGACTGACAGGAGTGTACTTCCATGGTTTTTCCAAATTTTGACATGCACCATGTAGGGAAAATCCATCAAAACCACTGGAAAAGCACCTCAGTAAACTTGCGAAGTTTGAAGGCGATACATCTTAAGTGAGCAAAGATACAGCTCCGCAAAGTTGCAAAAATTTACAGATGTTTGTATGGTACAAACATCTGTAAAACTTCGTGACTTTGATGAGTTATATCTTTGTTAGTTTTCTACAATGCACCCTCAAGCTTGGCAATGTTACTAATTTAAAGGCACTCTTTCACACGTTGTGTCAAAGTAGACAGATTTTCCCAACTTGTCCATGTCAAAAGTTGAAAAAAAAAAAAACGTGGAAAGGTCTATTTGACCCTGCTCACTGTAGAGCTTCCAGTGGCTCAGTAGTTAGGGCAGCGGGTCATGAGTTTGATTCTTACCTGGAGCTCGAAATTTTTTCCAAGCTTTCTGGTGTTAGATTTCTCCTTCTTCCAAATTTCTTATTTTCATTCACAGATAAGGCAGACCAGCTAGACATGGGCTATAAAGACTTTGGATACATGTACAGTTTGTATGGAGACTTGGTAATATTCAACAGTGATGATGAGGCATTACGGATGAGAAACGCCCTCCACCATCTGTTTAGACCTGAAGAAGTGGCCCATTTTATGGGAGAAGTTGAGTTAGTTTCTTCTAGATTACTAAACAGCATTGAAGACAAGGATATTGTTTTTCCTTATAAACTGTTCAAGCTTCTTACAACTCAGGTTTGTTTACAATTATTCCTGGGTTTGGATGTTGAAGCTGCAAAAGGAGAAGCAGCATCTATTGCTGAGCTCACTATAGCTCATTGGCATGGTGAGTATTGCCAAAATTTGGCACACATTTCATGTGGATGTACTATTGGTAATAAAATTAGTTAAGACTAGAGTTCACCCAAAAGGGCCTCTCTAACATTTTGCTGACTTAGAAAAGGGAAAATAAAGCTTTCCCTCTCCCATTCCCTCCATGCAATGTTGTACTGCTGTTCAAGCTATCCGTAGAAAAAAAAAAACAGCCCAACTTTGAGTGGAGAGGAGGTGGAAGGGTTGTGGATTGTTTTGTTCTCCTTAGTTGCCCCATTTGAGGACAAAGTCTTAACAGTTTTATCACTGATTGTAGCTTTTGGCCTAGCCTGTTACGTAAATTAGAGAATCACATAGCTGAGAATGTGATTGCAGGGCTGTCACTAACAGAGCTTTCCATTTGTCAGAACTGACCGGCCAGCCCATTCCCATCGTAAATTATGAGAATTTCATTTTTAATCAAAAGTAACCATCCAGATCTGTCAAATTCTAAATATTATGCACAAAGGGGATGGTTTTTCAGCAAAACCTCGTTGAAAAAGCCTATTTCGTTGCAAAAATGTCTGGTCTGACCATGGTCCGGCCGGCCAGTTCTGACTTTTGGAAAGTGCCCTAAGATTTTAAGTTGCCAGGGAGATGTAGTTAGTAGGCAGGGAATTGAGCAACTAGGAAGGTCTTTTGGTTCTATTTTATTGCTGTTGTTTGCAGTTTCATATTAATGACAGTAGCTAGAGGTCATGCTCATGGTAGCTGGGAAAAATCTCCAGCCCCCAGCTCTTAGTACAGTGACAGCCCTATAATTGGTAAAATTTTATTAAAGGCAAGTCGTGAGCAATACATCTGATGTAGCCTTCTCAAGCAAACACTACATACAATTCATGTATTAAGAAAAAGATGAAAGTGGTATCTAATTTTGTAATTTTGTTTTTTGTCATTTTTGTATCAAAAGACGAACGATTCAAGAGAAAATCATTGTTCTACTAAATTTCACCATACATGCGATATAGAATGACCTTTCCTGCATTCCAGTGAACAAAGGTACCAACTTACGGCTTAGGTTGACAAAATACAGGGCACTCAACTCACATCCTGGTTTTATTGTGGGTGCTAATTGGACAGGTAAAATAATTATTTACAAGAGTCTATTAGAGTTCAAAAGTGAACTGATGAGCTTGACCTTGGCCTTAATAATGATTACTGGTATATTACAATGTGTTTCTTTCTTCTCTCATTTAAAGGACTTATCTCTGTTCCTGTGAATTTTAATGTGTATGGCTATAAATCAGGATACACCAAAGCAATGACAGCAAAGGTATAAAACAAAATAATAGTCAGTTCATTCACTTTTTGCTGTTGTTGTTGTTGTACCAATACTTACCTTATTTCAGAGCAAAAATTATGTACAAAGTGATTACATCTGCATTATTCTAAGGAATTTTAGCTTAAAAACAAGTTCTTGAGGTGCAATTAACATAAAGACAAACTTATGACAACTGTGATACATTTTGTGATGGTTTTGAAATAGGGTGTTACTATAGGTTTTATATGTTCCAGTAACATGTTCATCCTGCAACCTTCCTTTAGCTTGCTCAAATTTGGTGTACTCTAGAGGGAATCGAGGAAGATCTTTGTTGAGCATACACTGCATGTTGCTAGGATACAACTTTGAACACAGGTCCAATGGCAGTGCACTTGGTATAGTGGCAGTGCTGTAAACCCCCACACCTCCAAATATTGAGAATTGATGGGAAAGGGATGATAGATGACGTCATAATGGATGGCACATGACATCATTTGTGCAAAAAATACTCAATAACTCAGGTCGTCATGAATTTGCGATGACACAAAACTTGTGAAAAAGACATTGTTAGCATTGCAACTTTTGACCTGATTGGTTTACTTTCCACCAGTCACATTGTTTAATATTACAATGGCATACCGGAGTTTATGAGGAAACGTTCGATGTTAACAATAAAATAGCTCAAACAACGCAAAGTAGTGGGCATTTTATTGTTGGAAAGTCAAGTCTACTGAAGAAATGGCAAACGCCGTTTTTATCAGGAGATACGGTCCAAAATCTGGAGTCTCCCTGATTATCCAGGAGAGTTGACAGCTCTGCAGTAGGCTCAGTTGTGATCATTGGTTTATCAGTAAGAGGCTGCTTGGTGCTAAAAAAAAAAACAGTTTGATGAGAGGAAACAAGATTGACTAGTCCAGAAGTTCGGATTGCGGGCAGAGCATCAGCTGCTTCTCCTCACTCAAGAAATCAAAAGGAGACTCTGCTCGCAGGGTGTAACATGTGGTACCCAATCACAGCTAACTGTTAAAGGCCGGGGTATCTCAGGCTGCACCTTGTGAACAGTGCCTCCTTTTGGCTTCTTCTTAATCGAGGAGGGAAAAGGGAAGCTTCTGCCAGAATTCTGTCAAAACTTTGAGGTCACCACAGCGCGAACTGCTGGACCAGATAATCTTGTGAGCATCTGTTTAGTGATAAACTGACGGTTTGCTATACCAAGGGCGAGGCTACTAGGCCTGGATTCAAAAATGTATCCTAGCAGCATGCAGTGCATTTTCAACAACGATCTTACTCAATTCATGTGCAGAGTCTTTCTCAAGTACATCAAAACTGAGCAAGTGGAAGAAAGGCTTAGCTGGAAGGATGCCCTTAGACTGGGAGCAAGCTCTCTGGAGCACCCTGGCTGCGGGGCGATACCCCTGGAGAGCTTGCTCGCAGCCTAAGATGCCCAGCTGCAACATCTTATGAATTAATGGAAAATGGGGAAATGGCAGTTTCATAATAGTTTCGTAAAGTCCAGATGACAATACGAGATAGTAGAGGACCATTTTGGTGAAGTGTAACTGGCATTCTTTCATGGCCTTTATGGTAGAATTTCACGTATTGGACAAATCTCATACCCAGGTCTCATACGGTCAGATAGAAACAGACAGGTTGAGATCTGGGTACAACATTAACTTAAGCCTCAACTGCAGGCTGGTTACAGATAACTTTCGGCAGTGTAAACACATGTATGGCCACTTGGTGGAAAGCAAACTATGGTATTTTGGTGGGTCTCAGTCCAGTTTTTACGATTTCTAACGAGCTTTCCTTAAATTTCTCATTGTCAGAATCGTCTTTTGACCATCATCAATAAACGTCTAGGAGAGGAGAAACACTGGTAAGTCAGTGAACTGGATGAAGTAATCAAAGTTGACGTCATGATCCCTGACACATGTACTACAAATGAACACCATGTGTTCGCCCCCAACATTTGCCAAAAAGTAGCAAAAGTCTTTTGAAGCTAGTCATTCACGTGGTACAAAATCGCCATGTTGGAGAGCAAGGACAGAAAAAACAAAGAGCTCATTATTTTATACTGGTAATTTCCTTCGTTGTCTTGTCCCAGTTTTCCCCATCCTCTCCAGTATTGCGGTTTTGTACCACGTGAATGACTACAGTGTAGCTGCAAAGGGCCCAATAGCCCTTTTTAGCTTGTATGTTTTGTTTTTCCAATTTAAACCACGTGATGTTCTCCAGGGAATTAATAGCAACAACCAGCAAAAGGCAAGCCAGTTGGTCGTTTACAAATGTGACCAAAGGGTTGACAAAGACCGGGTGTGCTAAATCATTCATGTTTTAGTTACAATGGAGCGTTACGAAGGAAGGAAGGAAATTCGCTGTCGCTATTGAGAACGCGTTCTGAGATTATAGGCTTCCCTCTACACTTGAGCTACGTGCAAACGGACGCAACAACTCCCAACGATTTTGGGTCGAGTGGGAGTTGATTGATAAGTGTTGGCAGTGGTGTGCAAACGGATGCAACAACTCCCAAGAAAATGCAACAACGTACTTGCAAAAGGGTGTGCAAACGGACCCAACATGTAACATCCAATAATGTTGCGTCCGTTTGCACGGGGCTGTATTGTCAGTACAAATGATGATGATGTAAACAATGATAGCTTTTTTTCGTTTTGTTTTAGCTTTCTAAACGCCATCAGGGAAGCAGAATTTAAATCCAAGGCTGAAATGGCAAATCACCTTTTGTTATTTGTATCCGCGTTGGTCCCAAAAGCCTTAGCGTCCTTGATGACGTCATTCTGCATCGAACTTGCAAAACCGGAAAATGTAAGTAAAATAATCGTCTATACAATGAAGATATTGTCATCGGATGCTTTTTATCCATCTTTCCCCTTCTTTTAAGTTTTTCATTTCTTTATGTACAACCCTCGGCAACACGCCGATACCGACTTGAGTTAACATGTTGGCGTTCGCTGGCTACGCAAGTGTTTGTCCTGAATCGCCCCAAGTAAGGGAATCCAAGATAGTCTTGGATCTGGATTCCACGCCGGGAACAGTAGAACTTGGATTCCGGATTCCTATCGATAATGGAATTGTGGATTCCTTGAGCTGTATTCCGGATTCCAAAGCCAAGGATTCAGGATTCCCCAGCAATAATTTGCAGGATATCGGGATACCACAACAAAAATTTCCCGAGATCCGGATTCCGTATTCCCTTACATGGAGTAACCTTAACACCCAAAGTAAAACCAAAATCTGCACTTTATACTCCTAGACGAGACGACGAGCACCCATGCCTTCTCTTTCGAGTACGTACTATTACTACATGTACTTTCTTGTAATTTTTGTCTAATCTGCATGAAAAAATGTACATTTACGTGTAGGCTAACAGCATTTTATACATTTGCATTATGATTTTCTAGGTTGAAAAACGCCTTCGGGCAGCTCAAGATGATAGATATTTAGAAAATGTGCTGTTGGAAGTGAAACGACTCTGGCCGCCGTTTTTAGGGGGGCGAAGACTTGCAAAACAGGTAAGCACTGAGCTTTATTCCTTGAAGTTTTGATTTCTGATACTTAAGGACACATTGTTGAGTTTTCCTCTCAATGCGTTTCGCTTCTGACCGGCGACCTTTTAACACCACGGTCCGTGAAGGTGGTCCGTTTTTTATTAATGCGATCGTATCCCTACACGATCGGATCGAGATTTGGTTGCTTGTGTGAAGACGTAGGGATGTGAATATGATCCCCTAATGAAGATCCCGTAACCCCGAGTTACTAGCAACTCCCCCACTGAGCCTATGTCACGGCGTTTTTACGGACTGGTTTAGTTTTAGATACACGGTTTGTGGGGCTTAGAAGATATTCTAATTTCCTGCCAAAATTATTGTAAAACAGTCGGTGAAAACGCCGTGATATGAGTACATGAAATTACTCGCTCCGGGTAATGAGCTCCTACCCCGGCCTAGTATTAGGGAGCTTATACAACTATGATGGCGACGGCTACAAAAACGTCACTTAAAAAGTAAATTCGCGCTGCTTCAAACTTTATCGCGCTTATTCCAACTCGTTTTATTCGTCATATGTTGGAAATTTTCGTTTTGGAGTTGAATTCTAAAGGACTGTACTACAGTTCAGGAACAGAAAAGAAAAGTTGTTGTCTTGTGTTCCCGTCCTCGACAAAACGTGAAATTAGGAAGTTTCTTGTTGTAGTCGTGCAACCACGGCTAAGAAATGTACAAAAATTAAAAAGCGTGATGCACGTGCAGAGTTGCTGTTTTGCCAATCTAAACCTATTGTTTTTATGCCATTCTCGTTGGCGTCGCCTTCGTCTTTGCTTATACTCTCTATTATAATTTTAGAAGAAGCCTGAAAAAAGTCAATACCTGTGAATACCGAGTGAACGCGTGACGAAGTCTTAAGAACGTCTGTATGGGAGGTTGTGGAGCTGGCCTTTGGGTGTTAAAATTTTGTGTTCATTTTTTGTTTGTAGGAAGTTATTATAGATGGTTATAAAGTTCCCGCTGGCCACTATGTTGGATTTCTTACAAGAGCAGCTAACTGTGATCCTAAGATATTCCCCGAGGCAGAAAAGTTTCTACCCGAACGATGGGATACTTGGTGAGCCTTTTTTTTTCTTATTTCCGTTAATTTGGACTGTTCCTGCCAAAAGCATCTGTGGCAAATAATGCAGGCAGAATTGCTGTTCAGTAATGAAACTTATAAGTTATGTATATTTGTGAACTTTTCGAATAAAAAAAAAGCCGTGATTGGACAGAACGACTTAAATATATCTTGACGCGTCTTACGTCGCGCGCACGCTCTACTTCGCAGTCTGGGCGCGCGGAATTCATGGGCCATTTTATGAAGAGAGAACTTGTTTCTCGTGCATAATTGGTGAATTTTTCAAGCACTTGAAAATTTTTGACAGCACTGACTTCAGCTTGATCCTCTCAACACTGCTCTACTGTTATTAAAGAAAGTTTCATGTACTTTTACAAAACAAAAAAAACCGCAACGTCCTCGCCAGGGGCCTGGATAATAGGGGGAGGGTTAAGAGAGACGGGAGAGGAAAAGGTGGGTGATGCAAGTCCTAAAAGGGTGGGAAGCGAGAGAAATAAGAGGAATTTACGGGGCATTGATAACTATTTCGCAATGAAGAAGCCAAGAAAAAAGAGTCGGGAGCCCGGACTGCAATGTACCGGAGGTGGGAGGCTTGCCCCCCTTGTTCTGTCCCCCTCCCCTGCTTCATTAATACTAACTGTACAAACAGTATACAACATACTAACTGATTGTCTGCGTTTGTTTTCATAGTAACCAGCTTGACAAGGACCGCGTATGGACGTTTGGCTCAGGTCCCCGGATGTGCGTTGGACATAAATTCATACATAAGATTATCAAGGTCAGTCAATACTCTTGGCGCCTGGGCCATTTACTTAGCTTGAGAAAACAGCCAAGGCCATCACTGGTTTCCCCGTGGAATGACGTCTGAGCAGCGACTGCAGAAATTCCATACTGATGACTGAACTCCCCCCATCTGGGTCAGGGTGGTTCTTCTGATTGGCCTTGCGGCGAGAGAAATTTACTTCAACCAATCAGAAGCACTATCCCACATCTAGGTAACGGCACGTCATCAGTATGGAATTTCTCTGCTCGTTCCTCAGGCGTCATTTCGCGTGGCATTACGCAATGTCGGCTGTGTTTTCAGGCTTCGACGCTTACGATCCAGTGAAATTCTTGTAAGCCGAAGCGTAAGTGGAAAAACTAAACAAATCACATGGCGCGGGAACGAACAATGTGATTGTTGTAGCCGTTCGCTGCTCCTTCTGACTCCGACAACCTGGTTTTCACTAGTTCGTAAGCGAAATCGGAACGCTAAATCGGAATTGGAATCGGAACGGGATCGCCGGTAACGCTCTCCGGCTGCCACTCCCTCGCTACTGGAAACCAGTCTGAAGTTTACAGTACTGTAAAAGACCGCTTATACAGTTTAAGGGGGGCTTATAAACGTAGGGTCCTTTATAAACAGAACAGAAAAAACGCTTCAAAACAAGCTACAGAAGTGCTGATCAAAACACGTTTTGCATTTACTGGTTTTTAATTAAGCTTCAAAACGTCATAATACGTCGAATTCAAGAAAATAAAAGCTGTACGAAGGCTAACAATCGGATGTACTTTTTGTTGTTGTTGTTTACAGGTGGATGGTCCTATATTTCGGCGGGTGGGAGGGGATGGAAAGTCGAAAGGCTTCTTCCCTTGTGGGTTAAAGAAATAGAGGTTGTAAATCGGGCAGTATATGACTAAATTCATCAAATTCATCGAAAAGATCTAACGGCTTAACCAAATTCATAACACTGTCTATACATAGCCATAGAATGAATCGAGCTTGCTTTTTATTATATATTTGCAGCTTCTCGCTAAACATCTTCTTCAGTCGTTCGAATGGGAATTGGTGCCGAACCAAGATCTGACGTACAAATGGCTTCCTGTTTCACGCCCCAAGAACGACATACAACTGATTTTTACAAAGATTGGATTATGAGTGGGCTTCGTTTTCAACATTTCCATTTCTGGAGGAAAGGGGAAGCGAATGTCTCTTCAACTTGAAATAACAGTGTGTAATGATCATTTAGATCTAAAAATAAGTGGTGATAACAATAATGATAGTGATCATGCGCATGGGCTCCTGTCATGCGTAATTGTGTAATAATTGCGGGCGACAAGAGGAGCCCGCAATACTAACCTCCAGTTTGTTATTACGCATGCGTCGCATGTAAGTAGCAAGCATTCGTTCGGACTTCCACTAAGAATGAATGGAATGTACATAACGCTATTTGATTACGCGTGTTTGAACCTTCGATCACTCGTAATCTGATCGCGCGTGTTTTGACCATCTGTCTCACGTGTAAAGCGTTGGAGCAAAAGCGTTTTAATCTTCGAGCGTTGTCGCCCGCATTCCGTAACCTTTGGTTATTACTAGTTATTAATAATGACAAAGTCCCTGTTTATGTAAACAATTAACATCTATTCCAAATACGAACACCAATGACGCGTTTCTGCAGGTCAGCCTCTATCAGCATTTCAACTTATAATAAGGGTCCGACCATTTGACTTTTGAGGGGGGGCGAAGGGTATGGGTGATTTCAGAAATAAATATCCTGCAGACTGATTTCGAGGGAAAAAAATCGTGCAAGGTAATACCTAAGGAAAAAATTCTTGCACTGAAAAAATATCTTTCATGGCCTATAATGCTGGGAAAAAAATCTTACACCGTTGTGTGTCAGGAAAAAGATTCAAACTCCAGAGGTTTGGGAAGAAAGAAATTCTTACCCAAACCAAATCACCCATACAAGCCACCCCCACCCCCACCCCCTTCAGAAATCAAATGGTCGGCCCCCAAAAGGTTACCATACTATTGAGACCCTCGATTATTGCAACATTGACTGAAAAAAAAATTATATTTGCATTTTATTCTTATTATAATCAGAAAAATAGAAGAAAGCGCGTCGAAACAAGCCATAGTAGTGCTGATCAAAATACGTTTTGCATTTACTGTTTTTTATTTTTTATTTAATAAATCAAATTTATTTTTAGCGGCATTTTACGGTAGGTCATTGGGCTAAACTGTGTGTAGAGCTCATTGGGTTGTAAAAGAACTAGGTTTCAGTGTACTTTAAAGTGCCCATCACCTAAAATTTTTAATTTTCTTATCTGAAACTACACCTTATTAAAATAACTTCTGCGAAAAAATTTTGCGATTTGAACCAAAGACGATTTTTTTCGAATTTTTTAAAACGTTCAAATTTGCCGCCATTTCGGCACACCATTCGTCTTAGTCTTCTCTGGGAGTATGACGTCATATGACGTACTTTAAGGAACACGTGACTTTATCGACAGGAAAACATTAGTTCTGGTAGGTTTTTTTGTTTCAGAAAAACTTTCTTCTTGCGAAGACACTGTTATTCAATCCTTACAATAAGGTATAATTTCAGTTAAGAAATAAAAAAACTTAGATGATGGGCATTTTAAGGATGAAAGTATCAACAGTAGCCCAAATAGTGAGGGATTTTATTGAAGTTGCAGACGTCAGTCTGGTCGAAAAAGGTTCCTTCTAAAAGTGGATTTATATTTATTTGATGGCCGCAAAAACAGCTACAGACATATATCACAGTCAATAATACACCTCACTGAATACCCTCGTCGTAACTATATCAAATAATTATTTAATGTCTTTACGCTTTTATTTTTTTAAAATGTATTTTTAATGAGTTTTTTTCTCGAACTGTTTCGAACACGTTGTCTTCTACAGTTAAAAATTACTGCCTTTGTTCGGAATTGTAATCATATGTTATAATTTGCCAGTTTATTTTTATCAGTTATTTGAATTCAATAGCGGTTAAGATCATGGTCCAGTTGTTCGAAAGGTTGATAGTGCTATCCAGTGGATAAATCTCTATCAAGAGGATAATGCAGTTGATTTCCCTCATACTTATCCACCGGATAGGGATTTATCCGTTGCATAGCGCTATCCAACGTTTGGACAACTGGGGCCTGGTGTATTTGTTTTAATTCAATATTATTCCGTAGTTTTAATTTTAAATTGTTTTTAACACTTGAAATATCAACTAAGTTGACTAACTGTGATGAAGGATATAAAGGAATTAAAAAAATATAAGGGCTCCACCGCTTGACAGACACCTAGTCTTGCGTTGCATTTTTTTTTCCGACATCTTTACGGGGGAATTTTCTTCCACAAGCAGAACTTGCTCGCGTTAATAGGCAAACTTGAAAAGGAAATATAACCTGCCAAGGTTTCTCGCTTCTGACACCCAAACTCGTATTCAGAATCCCTTGTTTCTGGGGGGTGAGATCAGCAGTTGAATTCCAATTTTTTCGAACCTTCCAATCGGACAGGCAAGAAGGCAAATACCGTATTTATTCGAATAAGCGCCCAGCCTCGAATAAGCGCCAAACCCCCTCCTCCCAAATAAGCGCCCACCCCCTCCTCCTCCCAATCAAACTCAAATAAGCGCTCACCCCCACCCCACCCACTTGAGTGAATAAATTCTAATAGGAGACTTCCCCGAGGACGGAGTTTTCTTCAGAATGTTTTACAGAAACCTTGCTTTGTTACTTCTTCGCGTTTTGTTATTAGCATTTATTGTTTCGTTGCAAAATAAATATACTTCACTTGCTGAAAATGGTGAAAATTTAGTAAGTGCCCAGCCTCGAACAAGCGCCCACCTCGAATAAGCGCCCACTCTCAAGGTCCCAAAATTTAACAAGCGCCCAGGGCGGTTAATCGAATAAATACGGTATATAATGCTTTAGCAAAGTTTTTATATTTGCTGCAAATAAAAGTTTAAAGATATCAGCCAGTTCACCTTAAGATCGCGTGCTCCGAAAAGTCGGGATTACACTAAACTGAAACTATGCCCAAGTCAAACAGTAGGAAAATAAATTCACAGGCTTCAGCAGTTTGGAGACGGTAATCACGGGCCTACCATTCTACTTTTGAAACCAGTGCCTTGTCGCTATTATTTGTTTTCGGCGCGAGAGAAGAACTGATACAAGATTGCATTGAGGCACGCAGAGAATATTGGGAAAATACTTCTGCAATTCGCCACTTTACAAACGAGAAGGGAACTGGAAACGAAATGCATCCGGCAATTGTTTCTGGGATGGTTACTGGGGAGGCGCCGGTCAGCTATTGGTCATTCCCTAGTGACAGTCCCAGAAGTCTTTGCGCAAGTTTACTCGTCCCAGTTTCGCTCTGGGAATGTGACGAAAGGAACACTCACAGACTAAAGAAAATTGCAATAGAAACGCTTTTAATGTTAACAATTGGATTACGATAAATACAGAAAGTATCTTAAAAAGAACGAATACAAATGGTAACTAAACTAAGTATCTCCTGATTTAAGGGTTGGCAAGATTGATCTCAAGGGTCAAAGCACGCCGGCGCGCATGTCCCTTAACTTAAGACCGCTAACTTGCACCACCAATCAATCAGGATAGTTACGAAAACAACTTTGTTTTAAATTAATTACCGCTACTTTTACTTACTAATAAACTAAGGTTGATAGTTTTCACTAAGCCTTCACTGTGTTCTTTAAAAGTCTGTGATCAAATGAACTTAATTCAAAACTCACTTTTGACTTTTAGATTATCGGTAAACAAGAGCCCCCGGACGGGAGAAAATACGATTAATCTGTGAAACTGAGTTTTCATTAACCATCGAATAAATTTTAATTAAATAACCAGTCGAGTTTTCATGGACTGATTTCATCTAAAACGCGAATCCGCGGAACAATCTTATATAACATTGATCAAATTTTAGAATTAATTGCTTCAACCACTGATTGGCTTCGACAAGAGTGTGGGTTCAACTATCTTCAAGTAACTCGAGCACTGAGGAAAACAGACGTCTCTTGTGGTGCACCTTTACTGCTTACTTCTAGAAACATTCACTCTAAAACACCGGGTGTAAAATTTACGTTACACTGTTAAAAAGGGCTTGTGTTAGGAGAGGGCGAGCATGGAATTTCTTGGATCAACAGAACGAACATCTTTCGAGCAGTAGCAAAGCAGTACAGGTTTGTCAAAAAAAGGTCTGCTTCCTCGTGTCATTGCTAAAAACATTCTCTTTTATCCTATACACAAGCGTACAGTACTAACTGAATATAAATGCACTCGAATAAATTTGAACGTAATTACTGAAAGAATTAATTGTTCAAAAGAATTAGGCAGATAAAGTGTAATTAGGGAAAGGATTTTGTATTCAAATTGTTTAAAAAACATACACTGGAAAATAGGAAAGATGCATTTGTTACGAAAGATTGGAATATTGGGGAAAAGTCTTTTAAAAAAATCTGACACTTTTAAGGATCAACTTGACTCTCTTTAGTTCTGAATTTTCTGTTCTCAGCTCTGTACTATTAACTCTTTAAGAATTTTACTTAACTGAGCGCTTACAAGAAACAGAAGCGCTCGAAAACGTACAACGAAGGAGACAATTAAAACAAGAGAGACCCTAGGAACGAGCTTATTAAGAAGGTCAAATATTGCATTATAAAGCAATATTTCACTCACATAGAAAAAGAGAGGTGGCCTGGATCGAAAGTGGCCGAGCAAGCACTTGGGGGACAAGAGCCAAGATCAGCGAACTAACAACGGTATGTAATGCCTCTTCTAAAGGCGGAAATAACGAGAGAGTTGCTATTTATAGGTCGAATTAACTCACGTGATTAGGAGCTAGGTAAATTTCTTGAAACAAAAGGAAGATTCTACATGAGAACAGAGTTACATTCTCAGAGGATTATTTCGGTAGACAAACATGGCCGCCGTCTCATTAGAGAGTTTTAGATCCGAGTTTACCGCGAACCTCTAACCGCTGGAGGTCACGTGACAAGTCTTTCGCGTCACGTTTGAGGTTTACAACGTGCGTTTTCAATGTGGGGAGTTGGGTTTTCACGTATGTCATTTACCTGAAAGCTTTTAGCGTATAATTCTTGTTTCATCCCACGTAATGAAACAAAAATCTTGTGGAGCAAGTCTTTATACATTAACAGTGGCACAAATTCGGGCGAAATGCTAAATTTGATAAATCCTATTGGATCTTGAAAACAAGTGCCATTCATGGCTGCTGATTCAAAATGGAGGCCGTAAAATTTGCAAGAAGAACTAATGTAAGAATTTACAGTTCTTTGCTGCTAGATAACCCAGTGTTGCCGTAAATTTCTTTTATTTTCACTGATTAATTTTTCTTCTATTTCTAAATGGAATAATAAACCAGAATCCACTTGTTTAATCCACCGCCAATCTAAATCGAATTATGTTTGAACGTCGAACCGCAAACGGGTAACCGCAAACCGCGGTTAGAGGTTCGCGGTAAACTCGGATCTAAAACTCTCTATTGTTTAATTTTGTACACAAATTAGTCCCAGTGACGTCATGTGAAAACGATCTATTCTGACTTCTAGTTTACTGACTTTTCGCTGATTTTGAGAAACCAGAAACACAAAGACATCGCTTAGATATATGCTAATCCTTAATCTCAGCTTAAGCACTATCTTTAAAATATTTCCCTTGGTTATTATTAGCGTTGACAAACTTTCACTAGATAACTGACTCTCTCAAAACAATCCCACAGATACTTGTCAATCTTCTCTAGATTCCACGCTATCTTTTTTAAAACTACCTCATGACTTCTTATCATGGATTATTGACGTAGTGATTTACAATCCCATGCAGTGAAAATAAGTGATTTGTTTTTATACCTTAATGTGTATCTAAAATAGCCCTTACTGAGAAAAGCTGCTGGGTGAAAGGCCTTTTTTTTTAACTGAATTACACCTGTGGTGTTTAAATATATGAAAAATAACGAAAATATTTATATATAATTCCCCCAAAACAAAAAAAATTCTATAAAACGACCACCAATTAAAATAAATAGGAGAAAAGCAATATCAAAAATATATAATATTAATTACATGGTAAATGGAACAAAGTTAAATCCAAACAGTACTGCTCCATTATTGGTTCTAAAATTGTATTATAATGAAACGGCTATGCACTTACTGAGTTTTTCATCTGTCCCAAGCAATTTTTTAACTAAGTATCGGTCATTCCTACTTCCAGCTGATTCAACATTCCTTAGGTTTATCGCTCATAATCTGTGATTCCTAAGTGAATAGTGTATCCCTCAAACTACATGTTTTATAATAATGACTTGTTTCAGTTTTTCTTCATTTCAAACGTGAAAGGAGAGTGTGCAAAAATTCCTCTGTCAAAATTATTCTTACATTTAATGCCTTTTTTGTACTGCATCAGTGAGGGAGACAAACAAGAAAACAAAAACAACAATAACCATGATAACAATAATAATAATAATAATAATAATAATAATAATAATAATAATAATAATTTGATATTTCATATCATTATGTATATTAGGATCGTATTAGGTTTCGTGCCGACCTTTTTTACTTCTAAGTATAGCTTCTCAAGTGGTGTAGGTTACGTTATGCGCCCTATACTACTCATAATGTGGATAGCATTCCAAAGTTTTATACTGCGAGATAACAATAATTAAGATTTAAGATGCGGCCAGGATATGTGAACGCTGCAATGCTGAAATGGAATGGGCTTTTTTCTAAATAGGGACCTTAAACAACGAGAACGTTGACGTCAAAAATGGCAACTGGAAGTTGACATTTTCTCTCTGTCAGTGCTCTGACTCAACACATTCGTACAGCGGGAGTTAAAACGAAGGCATTCAGATTCGTTGTGTGAGACAGAAGCGTTCCATCGGACATGGAACCTCCGGTTGCTAATCATGACTTCCGGGAAGTCAGCATTCTCGTTGCTTAACCTCGACATTTTTTTTCTAATATCAATCGTTTACATGTAACTTTCCTATTCTTCTTTGAGAATCAAGATAACAACAGCTACAGTTACAACAAAACGTTCCTGCGCAGGATAACCATCTCCTGAGTGCATGGAAAGATGGAGTAGTTTACCTGGCTGCTAGTTATCATATAAAAGCTGTCATATTACCTCTATTCTTTACGAACCTTAAATCGACTACTGACCCGTCTTAACGTAAAATGCTATTAGATACCCAAATAATTCCTCACGTACGTGAAGCACGAAAGATACAAGTTTGCTATATCTAAAATTCACCAACAAATAGATGACTATATTTGCATTATCTCCACTTGGGCTATCTAAAAATTCCTTGCAGAACACTCTAAGGTGCTTGAAGAATCTCTCAAAGGGAAGGAAGAAGTCGATAAACGGCACACGTTTTTTGTATCTTTAAGTCACCTTTAAATCGACGACTCGCTTTGCGGTAAAAATCTCCTGTCACTCTCATCGCCAGCAGTTTTGAAAGACAGACAAACACTGTCATCATCAGTGGAATACCGCGCAATGCCAGGGACTGGGGAAGAACTTCTGCTGTCAGGACCAGCCTGCGCAAGAGCTTCCTGTTCTGGATCAGCCTGCTGATCAGCCGTTTGTTTTTCCTGGCGGAACACAAAGCCTGGTACTGGCGTCTGGGGAGGGCTTAGGCGATGTTGTAACTGTGGGGTGGAGGGATGATCTACATCCGGGACCGCTGGGGTTGAGTCGATTGACTTACAGAAGAACCAAGAACCGAAGTAAAGAGCCGCTGAAAGAACTGGGAAGATAGAAATAATAAATACAGTCAACCCTGAACGGTAATGGGGGCGCTAAAGATTTCCGTTAAAAAGTTGCAAAGGAAACTGTAGACTTGCTACAAGTCTACCTCCTGGCGAGCGGAGTGAGCCTTGTTTGGCCGCGAAGCGGCCGACCGCGAGCGACGCGCCATATGAAATCCGACAAGACTTTTTTGAAAGTCTAAGGAAACTCGGACAAAATTTGTTCTCCAAACACAAGATCAAGCGCAACAGGACAGCAGAAAAAAGGGGAGGACAAAACGTGTGTATGTGTGACAAACGTGACAGGGCTATCATTTGCGTCTCTTCACTAAATACTACCGTATTTTGGTCTTTTACAAAACGATCTGCTTAAAGGAAGGTGAAGTTTGACGGAACATTTCTTTCACACAAAGTTATTGTCACGCTTGTAACACAAGGTTTGTTGGCTTCCTTCATCAGGCGACCTTTTGCGTAAGTTTACTAATAGCCGTTACATCACTGAACATAAAAATGAGCACAGTCACACAAGAAAACGTCTTACTTTGAAAGAAGAGTCCAGCTGCAACTAACAGGTAACTGAGCAGTTCGTTGTTGTATTCAAGACAACTGCCTCTTCCACTGCATGTCTCCTCCCATAAAATACAGGTCTTGTCAATGAATGCACCAAACACCACGGGACCCGGCATAGACCCAAACATACACAGAAACAACCACTGCAGCCCTAAAGCATAGGTCCGTTGATTGTCTGGCACACATCTGAAAGAGAGAAAACCACCGAGAAAGATTGTCATGTGCTCTCTGGTTTGTCTGTCATTTACAACTTGCTACCGATTGTTGGAAAAACAAGTCAAGTAGAAACACTACACCGCATAGGTTCTGTCCAGAAGCTTTTTACTACATAGTCATACTCAAGCTACTTCGCCATATTTATTTAGTGCATCCTAAACGGCCCAGCTCGGTAGGCGCGATGATTTTTGCATCAGTATTTTTATGTGAAGGAATCAGCCCGAAACCGGGCTGGAATTGGTCATGTGAACATTTTGGAATAAACTGGACACAGGCATTAGCCGGACCAGCCTGCCAAACAGATCTAACCCCCTTCATATCAACAGGCCCTTCGAGAAGGTTAAAAATGAGGGGTAGTGAAATTGCCAGAGCGTAATTCAGTGTCTGTTTCACTCTTTAAGCCCTACGAATGATCTCCATCTACTTTCGCCTTGTAATATCAATGCTACGCAAGACAGAGAGACCCACGAGAATTAACGACAAGATCTCGGGAGAGGAATTCGAATTTGCTTAACCTTGCACTTTAACTTCTGGCCACTACTTCTACAGCAATAAGAGCAACAACTGAAAATTCCAACTTTGATTTTAGGGTAAAGTGGGGCGTTTATTAGTAAGAGAGTAAGTTAAAGCAGCTTAAGAGAAAAAAAGGATGAACAAGAGCAAAGCGAGCTTAAAAAAGCGTATTACGTTTGCGTCTGCCATGAACAAACACACCAGAACTTGAAACAATTTCAGCACTTACAACTACGGCGCTTTCCATTTGTCAGAACTGACCGGCCAGACCATTCCCGTCGCAGTGATAATTTCCCTTTTAATCAAAACTCACCGGCCAGATCAGTCAAATCCTGAATAGTATGCACGAAGGAGAAGGTCCTTCAGCAAAAACTCTTGGAAAAAGCCTATTTCATTTTCAAACTGACAGGTAGAACAATGGTCCGGTCGACCAGTTCTGTCAAATGGAAAGCGCCCTTTGCCGCAGAAACGAACTTCCGGGATGGTTACTAAGGACGGCGGTGAGCTATTAGCCAATTTTTCTCCCTGTCCCCGGGAACAGTCCCAGAAGTCTTTGTGAACGTTGACTCGCCCCAGTCCCCTTCTCGTTTCTGAAGTGGCCAGAAAAAAACCCACCTTAACACGACAGTCTTGTTGGGTGTGGCATTCATGAAGTTGAAGATCAGCAACACCACAGCACCGAAAAGAAAGGGGATGAGATTCTTACAATCTCGGTCACATGTTCCCTGTTTAGCAGAGCCATATGGAACGTTTGTCTCTGGGGACGGGATGCAGCGACAGTTGACATAATTCTGTGAAAAGAAGACAACTGAATTTGTTAAAACTAAACGAAAGAAGAATGATGTTGAGGTCAGATAACACGGTAATATTTACTGTACAGGTTTTCGCAACCCCTTAGAATCGCAATTTAAGACTATTTGCTGGTTGAGCGCGCAAAGTTTCACAGCCTTTTTTTACAACGTTTAAGTTTTTCGCGACCGTAGATGGAAGACTGGTTTCTAACTTGCTTAAGGCCCGTTGGGAAATATGGTCGACTTAAAAAAAACTGCCTAATCTAAACAGGATTTCTTCTCATTGCGGGTAGTACAACATGGAGGCTACTTTTCGATCATCAGTACATACCGCTAGCGCCCCCGACAAAGATAACTAGCAACAGAATGTTGTTAAGAGACCTGTGTCCACTGACCAAGAGTTAATTTCTCACTACACGCAATGATACGATAACCCTGACTCGTTCTCAGTCTCTCCTGGGGTAAATTTGAAGAGAACGTGTTGCATCCTGGGAACCTATTTCATTTTCCTAGCAGTGCCGTAGCCAGACCAAACGGCCAACCGAGGCAGGCGGGAGTTGCTAGGGGGGTTCGGGGGCATGCCCCCCCCCCCCCCCCCGAGAAATTTTGAACTTTAGTCTCTCGGAAATGCGATTTGCAGCGTTTTCTGGGCCTTTCGGTAACTTTTTTTCGAGTTAATTTAAGTGGAATTTAAAAAGCAATAATCAGAAACAAGCTACATAATCTGGGTGACCGTTAACCTCGCCAATGGTTTTGATCAGTATTTGTTCCAAAAAAATTTGAGTTAAAGTACGTAGCCCCTTGAGATCGATGATATGGTAATTTTTTCATAGTATATTGACTGAATTGCTGAATTCTTTGTAATATCATGATGCGTTAAAAATATCCGATGATCGCTTATGTAAAATAAAAATGATCGGCGAAATTCGTCAAAATTTTACCGAGGCGAGTGTCTCGGTTGGCCTCATACTAGCTACGGCGCTGCCTAGGCTTTTATTGTTGTTAATGTAGAGAACAAGCAACAATTAGACTGCGAACGGGTCTGGATATATCCAGCAAGAACTTGCTGCAGTCTCAGCAAAATTGTTCGACACTTTTTGTCTTCTAGCCCTCCCAATGTTGGTGCACATGATTTCATGAGTTAACTGGGATAACCTCTGAGACTGTGCGTTCTGTGGAAATAGGAGCGCTCGAAACATCTTATGTGGTTACAGTAAGCCACATTTGGACGGTGTATTAGACTTGACCTACAAAAATGATGGCTTAAGCCTTGGTTCTTTCCCCTATGTCGTTGACTTTGCTTTATCTTCTGTGCCCACCTTTTCAATGGAAAGTAAGTTGGTCTTCTTCATCTTCTCTTTGTCCTTGACTTGTACCGTGCATCCAGCGTGACACGGAGAAAAATACGACACTTTATCTACTCCACATACGGGATCGTAATCACGACCACTGCAGTGGCAAAGAGAATTACATGGCGCTGAAATGTCTATTTCAGATAGGGTCCTGTAAATAGAAACAAGAATCACCACATCGTGTCCACCATGCTTCATGGTCACGCAATCTTTACTTTAAAAGCTCCGTGTCACGACCAAAACAACAGCTCTATACGAAATTTGCACATTGTAAACTACAACTCCCCTCAAATATTACATAAACCATTATTAACCGAAGTTCTCGGTAACTCTTAGTAGCTAATAGGACCTGTACGACGCAGGACAGGATAGGACGTTCTAAAGTTTTCTGTGTGTGTGTTGCGAGATTTTCTGAAAATTCAAGTCGCTTAGTTGATTCTAAATAAAATCGGGCTCTAGCGTCGATTGGTCGACTACCTGACCCCCTAATCACACTACGTTGCTCTGTAAGTAGGTTAGAAGTGTCTTTTCCATAACTAACAGTGCTTAATATTTTATACAGTCAAAACACGTTGATACGGACACTGAGGAGCCATAGGAAGTGTCCGTATTAACGGCGTGTTCGTATTAAGTGGGTCATGTTATTAAAGTCAAAACACAATTTTTATTAGAACAAAACAAGAACGAAATGAAAGAGGACATTGGCATCGTCAAATTAAAAATCACCAACTTTCACAATTCCGTCCTTTTGCGGACTAAATCCACGAAAACACTCTAAAATCGCTCATCTATGTATTACCAGAAGCATATAACCCTATATATGCTTCTGGTTCTCTGCATAACTAGTTTGATGCTTGAAAATATCATTCAATCCGGTTTACAGTAACACTCGGAACATTGACATGCTGTTAAAGAAACATGTATCCGTTTTCCACATTAACGCGAGTTCGTATTAAGCGGGTTGAATTTAGAGAAAATGTGTGGCTTTCCACAGGAACAAAGTAAACTGTACGTAACACTGAAGTGTCCGTATTAAGCGGGGTTTGACTGTACTATAATTGAGCTTATCAACATCATCATCATCATCATCATCAACATCGCCATCACCATCATCAGCACCAACACCACCACCATCATCACAGCAATCATGGCCATCATAATGATTTATCATAAGCAACACCACTATCACCATCATAATCACCACTACCGTCAGCATATCATCATAACCATCGTTATCATCATCATCATCATTATCACCAAAATCAAAATCTATTCTGCAACGGTAATCATGTCTGCCCCTTATGCAAGAGAATTACGCGACTATCAGCTTTTATGCTTAAATGATATTTCTGTACCTGTTGTTGAACGGATACGGATGACTGATTCCAGCGAGCAACGTGGTCTTACATCCGGGAATGAGGAAAGTTAACACCGCCCAGGTGCCGATGAATTGAAAAATGAAGCAATACTTGGCGGCTATCTTACACGACTTTCTTACATCCACTCTCTTGATAAGATAACTCCCAAGGAAAATACCACCGGCGGTCCCTGGGATAATTACGATACCGGAAAGAATTCCTGAGGAAACACACAAATGGAAAACATGTCAGGCCCAAGCTTTCCAATAGGATACAAGTTTTCGACTACAACTCTACTTAAAGGAGCTAAGTCATGAAGAGTTCCACCTTAAGTCAAGGTCAAAGCTGAGAGGCTAGCAATTCTCAGTCATCATTTTTCATACTTGGGACTCCAAAAGAAAGATATCACATGATCTTGTTAAAGGGAAAACAAGGCATAATCGGTTTTTGTTTTGGTCAACACAGTAGTTTAACTTGAAAAAGTTGGGTCAGTTTTTTCAAGTTGCAATCTGTTTACATCCTGGCTGTAGAGTGCAAAAAACACACACTAAGAGTTTACGTATAGCAGCAGAGTAATTTTGAATAAAACTGAACCATCATTTCAGGATTTTCTTTGATCTATATAAGTTTTTAGGGTTGTAGGAAATACCTAAGAATAGTGACACAGCTCCTTAGTCCAAACCTAAAATTCTAAAACACTGTAATTGCTCATACATACCGGCCGTTGAAGATGACTTGCCGAATTGTGACTGTATGAACTTGGAGACGAAAGGTCCGAGACCAGTGGCGATGAGTGTAGTACAGCAAAATGCACAGGTGTTAAACATGAAAGTCCTGTTAGTTAGAATAGCCTTTGTAGCGGGTAAAATGTCCTTCAGTCGACCTTGAATGTGTTCATCGCGAGCAGGTAGAAGACCCTCTCTGATTGCATTCATTCTTCGTTCTCTGGCTCCCGGCATCTCTTTAGGGTAACCAAGCAGGGCTATAGACGTACACAACAACAGGAGACCCCCGAAAAAGTATCCTAGCCACCAGGCCCCGATCCAGCGGGGATCATCGGGCGTTAAGTCAACTCCAGGGGGCTGGAAACCAAAACAAAATTGATGAGGTTTAAAGATAAAGTTTTAGTAAACATACCGTTGAGAAAATCTCTTGTCTTTACCACTTTTTTGATAAAAATATCAATCATTTGAATTTCATTATCTTTCCAGATCAGTGTAAGACCCTAGGTGACTGTCAAACTACCCCTCTCGTAGGACAAAATTTTGGTCAGGGGAGGGGTATTAGTGATTCAATACTGATCCATCTCTCCCGTTCATTAGGGCCTGTCCACACGAATCTAGATATTTTAAAACCGCATGGCTTTTTAAACACGAATTGACCTCCTGTCCACACGAAACCAGTGAATCCTCTCACTAAACCGCACCTTCAGATTGGTTTACGCCGGAAAAAAATATGCAGTCTCAAAAATATCCGGATTCGTGTGGACATGGCCTAAGTAGAACCGGTTTTAACGTCAAAAAGCTACACTGTTCGGTGGGGTTGTTTATTTTATTGGTGTCCTAACTTTTGAGTCTATAGATTACATCCACCACGTGTGATCGTTCAAAACGAAACTAATGGGTAGATCTTTACTGCGGTGCCGTTTTTTTATGCTATAGAAGGAATACCTAAAAACACTCTCTATCAGTATTTTTCTGTGGTATTTTGATGAATTGGATTGTGGAAATGCACAGAGGGACTCCGTTAGTGGAGGGCCGATTATGGATAACCTGGGGTAAAACTTTATTTTCCATGTCACTTAGACATTCACAGCACCCACAAGTCAAATTGTAAGCAAAAAGAATTTACTGGAGTCCGCTTTGTAAGCGGTCAGATTTGAATCCAAATTTCGCGCTAAATCCAGGGTTATCTTTATCCCGCTTTCAACAACCCGGCTTAGCTCACTGAATTTAGATGCAAACGGAAAATGAGAGTATTGAACTTTAAGTTCTGTAATAGCCATACCTGTATAAGGTCAACCCAAACGTTAAGAAGCGATCCTCCAGCCACATAACCAATGCCAGGACCAAAAAACGTGGCCGTGAACCACACTCCAAGGTACATGGGCGCCACCTTGGGACTCACATTCTCGTCAATGTAGGCTGGACCAAGTGTAAACAAGGGCGTGGTCCCCGCACCTAAAAGAAGCTTGGCACCTACAAACACTAACATGTACTTCCACGCCGTGTACCCTTTCGCTTCGGTACATTTCTCGACACCGCTCGGAGTTCCAGTGGTGTTAAACAAACAGGTGTCCCCGAGTCCAGTTCTTTGAATCTCAAGAGGAGTGTATTTTCCTACAAGGAGATGCGGAAGTGCGAAGAGAAGACATCCGAGACTAGTTACAAGGGCTCCTATACCAAGCCAGCGGGCTTTGTTTCTGTGACCTCCGAAGTAGCTAATGAAAATAATGAGAAGAAGGGCCGATACATCGTTGGCTGCTATTATCATTCCGGATTGTTTGCTGCTAAGTTTAAATCTCTTTTCGAGTGAGGTGAGCCCCGCGGCTGTCAGCCCAGTTGCAATCATTCCTGTAGAACAGAAACTACCGTTAACACAACAGAAAGTCTAGATCCTTTTGTATTTCAGATCGCTTATTTAATAAACTGTCCACCCGCCCCTCGCCTAACCCAACGTTAACACTAACTTCTCACTCAGCAACCTCGTCCCCAGGGCTTTCCCGTTCCTCTAATTTTCTAAGCAAAAGGTCCTGGGGACAAGGTCGCTCACTTGGAGCAAAAATTTTGCGTTAGGGGAGGGGTAGGTGAGCGTTTTTTCAGCATCTTAAAGTGAACCTATTACTTAATCACTTTCTTTCTTCGTCCGTTTGTTTGTCTTCTTTTTTTACGTCGAGAGGGCTAGATATTGGCCAAATTCTTTTCTGCATTTTTATAGAATGAGACGAAGCCGAGGTAATAAAAAAGGAAAAAAAACGGGGCCAATATCCAGCCATTTCGACTGACCAAGCTTGTTCAATAAAGGATTTATTATATGGCTAAGAAGAGAACTTTTTCTTGCGGGACCAACGCGGGAAATCCCGAGAAGGGACCCATCTTGCCCGCTCGCGGATTCAGCCATATAATAATATTGAACTTACTCAATAGGATGGCAGAAAGCTAAGAAGAAGACGGCAAAACGTTTGTGTGTGACGAACGTGACAGGGTTTTTACTTGTGTGTTTTGTGGTGATCTTCCCTTACGATCCCACGACGCGACAGCAACGAGAACGTCAAAAACAACATTAGTGCAGTTTGTATAGGAAATCACATGATTTCGAGTGCAATTTGGAATAAATAAGCACGAGTAAATTTTTCAAAGACCAACAAAAGTGCACGAGCCCGTAGGGCGAGTGCACTTTGTAGTCTTTGAAAAATTTACAAGTGCTTATTTATTCCAAATTGCACGAGAAAAATCATGTGATTACTTATTAATGATATACACGAAAAACATAACTACAACCACAAATTTTGACAGCGCGCGCGTTTTTAGTTCATTCAACTGATTGGCTGAAACAGACTACTACCTTTGTCAAATTCAAACTTTTTCCAGACCAATGCTTTCAAAATCATTCAGCTGAGAACTTGGAAATTTGCAAGGATTTTTTTATATGGTCACCAGCCGGTTAAAGATAACTTGGTTTACAACAATCAGCAAAAGTAAGTGTTTTTAAATTCATCCTCGATTATGAGAGCTCGGCGTTTACAAGAAGCGTTTCCAAGAAGTATACTGCCGTTTTGAAATCAGGAGAACGCTTCGAGCAGCCAAAGATGAAAGACACTTGCTAAGGTTTTTTAACGACTGTTTATCATTGTCTGTTCCTGGGACCTCATCATAGCCGGATTCATGGACAAATTTTTGAGATTTAAAACCCAAAAATGAAGGAGGCAATTTGTTTTCCTTCGACGCTGCCATCGATGGGTGAGTGGAGCCACAATTGTTGTGATGTCGGAAACTGCCAGTATTATATAATATTTGCTTTATATCAGCGCTGGAGTTTTAATTATCTTATTTGGCCTACTGCATGAGTCATCGTAGCTCTTCTTAGTCGGCTTCATCGTGGTCGTTAAGGAAATTTATACCTCTGTGACCTGTGACACTGACGATATGTTCTGAACTTACAATCTTTGCTTCTTCAGCATCCTGACTGTTGTTTTTCTTGTACCATGATTCGTAAACTTTTTTCTCAGTTTCTTTAAGGCAAGTACCAGCTGCGGATACTTTCATTATGTGAGTTGTGGTATTTTCGCCCATTAGTTTAGTTTGGACCAGATGTTTAAATTTTCGGTTTCGTTTGCTACTGAGGTAGGAAAAAACACAGACCATCGCATGGATGTTTTAATAGAGGTCTTCGCTCCACAAGACTCAAAGAGAGCAACAAATTACGAACATGACTTGAAATCCCTGTTGTTATCATGGAATTGTATCCTTGTTCATTCTGTAGCTGTCATGGTTTGTGTGTGGTTGCAACCGTTTTTGTTCTTTATTTTTTTACTTTAGCGTAGTCTGTTATAAGTAGCTTGTTTTCTAGTTTCTCTGGCTCATTTTCCTCGATTTTGTTGACAGTATTTTTCTCTTAGCAACGCATTTTCAATACATTTAGCCAGAAAGACGTACTTTTTACTGTGTTCGGGTTTTTGGAATATTTTTTTAACTTTTCTATTGTTGTTTTGCTTACAAAATTAAATCCCGCTGTCGTCTGCTGAAAACCATGGCCATTTTCTTGAATTTTTGTTGTTAAAACATCTCTAATCTGATTGGTTCTTGTTGGTTAATTTTGTGTTTTCAGCCAATCAGAAAGCATTTGTAATTTGCACTCGTGTTACACATTTTGCACTCGTGTTACAGAAGAGCTGCACTCCTTTCTCAGCCAATCAGAATTAAGTAATTTTTTCGTGTATATTATTAACCTATTAATAATATACACGAAAAAATTACTCAATTCTGATTGGCTGAGAAAGGAGTGCAGCTCTTCTGTAACACGAGTGCAAAATGTGTAACACGAGTGCAAACTTGTAACACGAGTGCAAATTACAAATGCTTTCTGATTGGCCGAAAACACAAAAGAAACCAACAAGAACCAATCAGATTAGAGCTGTTTTAACAACACAGATTCAAGAAAATGGCCATGGTTTTCAGCAGACGACAACGGGATTTAATTTTGTAAGCAAAACAACAATAGAAAAGTTAAAAAAAATATTCCAAAAAAACCGAACACGGTAAAAAGTACGTCTTTCTCGCTAAATGTATTGAAAATGCGTTGCTAAGAGAAAAATACTGTCGACAAAATCGAGGAAAATGAGCCAGAGAAACTAAAAAAAAAGCTACTCATAACAGACTACGCTAAAGTAAAAAAAATAAAGAACAAAAACGGTTGCAACCACACGCAAACCATGACAGCTACACTCTTCAGGCATTTAAATGAACAAGAATTATTCAATGATAACAACAGGGATTTCAAGTCATGTACGTTATTTGTTGCTCTCTTTGAGTCTTTTGTGGAGCGAAGACCTCTATTAAAACATCCACGTGATGGTCTGTTTTTTTTTCTACCTCAGTAGCAAACGAAACTGAAAATTTAGACTTCTGGCCCAAACTAAACCAATGGGTGAAAATACCACAACTCACACAATGAAAAGTATCCGTAGCTGGTACTAGCGTTAAAGAAAGTGAGAAAAAAGTTTACGAATCATTGTGCAAGAAAAACAACATGCAGTCAGGTGAAGAAAGCAAAGATTGTAAGTTCAGAACATATTCTCAGTGTCACAGGCCACAGAGGTATAAATTTCCTTAACGACTACGATGAATCTTGCATTAACCCAAATAAAATAATGAAAACTCCAGCGCTGAGAAAAAGCAAATATTATATTAATACTGACAGTTTCCAACATCACAACAACTGTGGCTCCACTCACCCATCGATGGTAGCGTCGAAAGAAAACAAATTGCCTCCTTCATTTTCGGGTTTTAAATCTCAAAAATTTGTCCATGAATCCAGCTATGATGGGGTCTCAGGAGCAGACAATGATAAACAGTCGTTAAAAATCCTTAGCAAGTGTCTTTCATCTTTGGCTGCTCGAAGCGTTCTCCTGATTTAAAAACGGCAGTATACTTCTTGAAAACGCTTCTTGTAAACGCCGAGCTCTCATAATCGAGGATGAATTTAAAAACACTTACTTTTGCTGATTGTTGTAAACCAAGTTATCTTTAACCGGCTGGTGATCATATAAAAAAATCCTTGCACATTTCCAAGTTCTTAGCTGAATGATTTTGAAAGCGTTGGTCTTGAAAAAGTTTGAATTTGACAAAGGTAGTAGTCTGTTTCAGCCAATCAGTTGAATGAACTAAAACGCGCGCGCTGTCAAAATTTGTTATTGTAGTTATGTTTTTCGTGTATATCATTAAGGTGATTCCATAGTAAAAGAACCTAACATAGATTTTAGCTAAAACTTGGTGCACTGATGTAACAAGTCAAGAAGATGATAAATAAGTAATAAAAAGTGGGGGTCACCGTGCTCGTTTTGACGTCACAATGCTGAGAAATACGGCTATTTAGGACCCTTTTACAAAAACCGCGGGCTGCGCAAAACTAGACAAAAAGGAGAGATTTTTTCGATGATGGATGTGATATCACACAGAATTTGACTTTAATGTATTGTTTATCCACTTACGTACCAGAAAAATGCCTTTTAATGCCCTTGTTTTTACTTTACGCTCCAAAGTAGAATTAAATTGGACGCGCGCTTTTCGACCCGTGATGGCTCAATCCGTACAATTTAGTAAAATTGCCAAAAAACTGAACATAGATTTGTGCCAATTTTTTTCTCATCGAAAGGAAGCACTGTCCTTATTAAAATCATGAAATAAAAAATGAGGGTCACCGTACTCGTTTTTGCGGTAGAGCTGCAGAGGGTGCGCATCAAACGCATTTTCTCCGATTTTTGAGAGAGGACTGGGGCGAGTTTCAAAATAGAATGTATGTGAAAGGGGGAAGAAAGTATTAAAAAATCCGTTTTTACAGAATTTACGTCGAGATATCACATTTAGGACACAATGTGATAAAGAAAGTGTTTAAATGAAAATCAAAGTGAGTAAGCACAAGTTAAACATCCACTATCGAGGTTCTCTGAGAGGAGGTCGAGCTCAGCAACACGCGTACTGCTTACGTTATGCACATTCCCAACACATTGAGTCTCACCTCGGCAAGAAACAACAGCAAGCAAAAATTCCTAGTGCGTTTCTCTTCAGTCAACTTCATTTTAATAATGTTACTCCACATGCTCTTTTTTACGGCGGCCATCTTGTTGTGCGCAGTAAGAGATGCGCAGTGCAAAACTAGGGAATCACCTTAATAAGTAATCACATGATTTTTCTCGTGCAATTTGGAATAAATAAGCACTTGTAAATTTTTCAAAGACCACAAAGTGCACTCGCCCTACGGGCTCGTGCACTTTTGTTAGTCTTTGAAAAATTTACTCGTGCTTATTTATTCCAAATTGCACTCGAAATCATGTGATTACCTATACTTATGCATCCAAGAAATTTTGGTTCTGAGAAAATCGTCCGTACGTACGTCCACCCCTTCATGTAAGCCGGGATGAAATTTTGCATTTCAAGCATCTACGCCTTTCGGCGGTAAATCGCATAGCTTCCCAGCCTTTTACAGATAAAAACAAGAACAACAAAAGCGGATTCTTTCTTTCACCTTAATTTCAATATCTACATTGACATGGATAACAGTCAAAGAGCTAATAAAAACCAAAGGAGATCAATTTCGTTAGAAGAAAAACGTAAAAATTTTATAGCGGCGGTAAGAAAAAGGGGAATGTAAGCTGCCATGAAAATGAGCGGCAGAGAAAAAAAGTGGACAGGAACACGTACAACATGTCCTCCATAAAACGTGTAACTAGGAAGTTTCTGGAAGTTTCACGTTTCAGTCGTGTAAAACAGCGGCAAAGAAATGTACAAAAAAAGGTTGTAAAGTAGTTTTTTGCTAATTGGAAAAAAGTGCGCTGCACGTGCAAAGTTTTTTTGGCTAATTAGACCTACTGATTTTTTTGGCTGTTTTCGTTGCCTTCGCCCCTTGGCGTGACACAATTTTGTATTTTGTTTAGTAAACTATAGATATTAACGAGAACTTCGCTTTTAACCCTGGCTAAATCTATGATTATATTATTTCCTAAAGCACGTTGCCTTGCGCGTCGATTACTTATATACCTGTCATAGGACGAGCGCGCGCAAGTCACGGGATAACAAGGAAAAAAAACACAAATAAAAAAAAACAGTGATCTTTCGAGCGCTGTCAGATAATAAAAGCATTCGGGAATTTCTAAGAAAAAGCGGAAAGTGTTCTTTAAAAGATCCCGCATTATATGGCTCGAAAATGTACTCGCGCGTTAACTTTTGGCAACGTTCTTTATGAATGAATGAATGAACTTTATTCGTCACTTGTTAAGCAGATATTTATAGTAAAACAAAATTTTAAATTAAACACCGATTTTGAGCAGTATTATTTCTGTGACAAATTAGATGTAAGTAAACTCTGATTAATGTAGCAGCAGTTTGTTCGCTTTACACCGGTTTCGCTACTTGTCAAATTCACTTCGTTCGAGTTCGCTACCCACATACTGGGCTCACTTCCTATTAACAAAGTCGACAATTTTCACTTTCAGAGGGGCAAGCTTAAGAGAACGAGAAATATATTAAAAGATTTATCAGAAATCTTTTCAGTGGTTTACAGAAAGTAATCTGTAGCGACCGTGTTGCGAACTAGACTAGAAAGTAGCGAATTCGACAAGAAACGGAACCGGTTGTTACCGTTTGTTCTCACCTTGCATGAAGGAATAGATTGTAAGAAACACCAGAAACCATTTCGGCGTGTTGAGTTTCTGAAGAACTTTCGGTCGAAATGACCTCCAGCCACACAAAAGATCTCTTTCGTTTGGCTTCTCGTCTTCCGCTTCCATATTAAGTAGATTGAAAAACTACGGTTTAAATGTCCAGATGATGAAAGAAAGCATGACCCTGTAGGGAACACAAATGAAAGTAGAAGTATAAAATGTCAGTACGTAACTATGATGTCGTTTCTTCTCATCACCAATGAAGCTGTGCGGCTGATCAAGTGCGGGGTATGGGAACAAGATTACTCCAAAAGTACATCATATGTACCCTCATTACATCCTGTTAGGCCTCCATGAGAACGCTAGAATCTGAACGATCAAAGCGATTTCATGGAAACCAGCTAAAAATAGAACTGAAGATGACATAAGCGATCTTTTGAGACCTGTTACTGTATAATCCGTTTGCTCGTTACACAGTGATTTTTAGGGAGTTATTTTAACTCCAAAAATGGAGCAAAAATTATAGGTACAGGATAAACCCTTTTATGGGGTTACTTTAACTCCTAATTTAACTCCAAATTTAGGGTCGTTCTTACTCCTGAAAAAGAGTTCTTTTAACTCCCATTCTGGAGTTAAAATAACTCCGAAAAAGGGGTTATTTTTACTCTTTTTGGGTACCTTTAACTTTGAAAGTAGAGTAAAAATTTTAGGTACAGGATAACTCCTTTTTGGGGGTCATTTTAACTCCTCAATATCTGGAGTGATTTGTACTCCTGAAAAAGAGTTCTTTAAACTCCTTTTTGGAGTTAAAATAACTCCCCAAAACATAACTTCACTGTAAGGAGTTAAATTAACCCCACTAGAGGAGTTATTATAACTCCTTGAAAATTACTGTAGTATATAAGAACACCAAAGGTCAAAGAGGCGACTGTACTGGAATATAATTACCGCTAATTAAGAAGTTCAGTAGGTAATGAACTTTCTTTTCGCACACTGACGAACTCACCAGGCGATGCTTAATACAACAAAAACAGAACAAATCACAGATTTCTGGATGAGTCACAATTAGCGTTATCCTCTCTATTAAAAAGGTGAGAGTGAAAAAAAAAATACAGAAAAAAAAAAAGGAAGCTGACGTCTGCCACTCAAGAAATTGCATTCGCTAGATCAGAGGCCACTGGGGAATAACGGAAGTGCCAATAAATGATAACGTTTTGAGTAATTTGATTTATAATTTTATAATTCCTGTTCGACGATCCAAAACTAGTGAAGTTGAAGTATCATTACGAGAAATCCTGTCTTCCAGAAGGGACATTAGCGGACTTGTTTTGGGAAAAAAAATAGAAAAAGAAAAACAGAGAGAGAATGAACTGTCCAACAACATGAAGCCATACTGGTAGTTCAATAGTTCAGTTGCATATTCGAGAATTAATTACTGGCAAAAATAAAAACAATAATAATAAGCTAATGCAGTGCTCTGGCCAGACAAAAAAAAGCGTTTATGTGGCAAAGTTTTCATGATAACTACAGTAGTTCCACGAGGAATGGACTGAGCTAAGTTCAGAGCTCTGTAAGCCTGACCACAATTTGTAAAAGATTTTACCAGTCAACCTCGCATGAAGACAAGAGAACTTATGACACATCAAGACTTCATACACACAATGAATTTCCCAATATTTTTCTTTCTGTATATTTTCCTTCGGAGAAGCTTCAGTTCTGAAGATAATATGTTTGATCAGTTTTAATGGCCGCTGCAAGCCCTAGCGCAAACTTACACTTCTTTCTTTTAATTGCCTAGCATTTTTGAAAATCATCACAACGTACATTTTTCTGGGGCTAAACGATATCTGAGAAATAAAGAATAATAATATGATGGTACATGCCCGATTGACCGGTATAAAACAAACAATAACGAAGGAATGAAATAAACTATGAAATATACATTTACGTAATGAAAACTAAGGAAGAGATTTGAAAAACAACCGCTAGTCTGACCGGTCTGTCAACCAAAAAAGGCCGTAAATTAGCACGCTTAATTTTGATTTGTTTTACGGCAAAAGAAATAAGTGCTGATGATTTGGATAACGGCAAACATGAAAGAGACATCAAGGAAAAAAAAAACCTTGGAAATATGCGATCTATGACCCGATACAGTTTTTTGGCCCATATACATTTATTTCAGTATCTTTCTTTAATAAAAAATATTAGGATTTGAATGACAGAAAAATAAACTGAATTATTATTTTTAGCAGTTTATCGCCATAACAAACAGCTGCGGCGATTATCACGCGCGTTTTGCTGAAATTTTGGCTTCATTTCAAGCTATTCTACTAAATATATCTCTGCTTCAGACGTTAACCTAACTTCGCAGATCTTAAGAGAAATGTTTCCTCTTACCTTCGCGAACATTCAGTCTTTTAACTTCTCGAGTGTAATTCGCATACCTGGACCATGTTGTCACCACAGCAAGCGAATTTATGATAGAAAGCTGACAAACTACAGCAGATTTAACAACAGTCCTCAACAATAGAAGCTGTGGCAACCAAAACTGCTTTCCCGAAGTGCGGGAAAGAATTAAAAACAGTGGGTAAGCCGCAGTAACGATAACAACACACTGACCATTAACGAAGCTGATTCACAGTCATGTCTGAATAACAAAGTAGGAGCGAAACTTAAAAACAATACTGTCTTTTGAAAAGATTGCTCGCCATTTTAGAGTTTTCATAACGTTAGCCGCTGAGTTTTACCCGTTAGAATTAATTTATACTTTGCACAGAGCCCAGGGGGTTCATTAAGGTTTTGAACAGGAGGGCAACTGAGTTTGACACCCGGGCAAAGAATTGGCAAGGCCCTCCGGGCCTTGCCCTCTAGGGGGGTCCGGGGGCATGCTCCCCCGGAAAATTTTGAAATTCTATAGTCGTAAGGATGTGTTTTCCTGCATTTTGAAGCTGCAGACAATGACTTTCAACAACCAAAAAAAGATAACTTTTCTAGACAATTTAATCATGATTTGACACCAATACCCACCACACAAATTGGACTTTTTGGTTCTCTTTTAATAGCTCTGCTCGTAATAAGCTTTACTCAAATTCACCGTCAGCATCTGAGCCGTAATCAACTTATCTTTAAAATTTTAATGACTAGACGGGAGGAGCACTGTTTTAACGTGAACGCACCGAAAATTAATTCATTGGCGTAAACCATAAGATGAATAAAAATCACCCTTCGCTTCGTTGAACATGATGATTAAGCCATTCAATATATACAGGCAAGTAAAAGGTTAAATCACAAAGAAGTCTACTCATCTCTTGGTCTTTTCTCTACTGGAGGCCCTTTGGTTGAAGTCGAAAAATAATACGCTATCGAACGCGTTCTTTTCTGGGCCGCCATGCTCACGTGCTCGCAACACTGATACATTTCAGGTGGTCGTTTATGAAGCACAGTTCTTTTCGCAATGTGTTATGGGGCGATTCTTGTTTTTAACACACAAAGAACGAGGGGATTTCATGCCGCGTGTAATAAAGTGGAAATTGCACGGCAAAGTATGTTTTACACTCGATAAGACTCATCAAGAAATGGGCACGATTGTAACTTAAAACTGTTATTGATCGTTCCTTGTATTAAAAAGAAGTTCTTTGAGATGTAAAGCAGCCGGGCAAAGTCGTGTTCACAGCCGGTCAATTTGCCCGGTGCCCGGCCCTTAATGAACCCCCTGAGAGCCACAATATCATTATCACACACTGATTGCATCACCACAAAGTTCTTTTCTAGAATTAGATAGATAAGCAAAAACAACATCTTTAGATTACAAAGATCTTAAAAATGTAGATTACAAAAATAATTTAAGTTCACCGTTCACGAAAATGTTTGCTTTTCCAGAGAACATGTTATAAACTGTACGATTTTCATTCTTACAATTTGCGGTTGAAAGATCGAAATATTTCAAACTTTTTACGACATCACAGTTTTCAATGTGACTATTCATGTCTCATATGATAAAAAACTGCCATTCCCTTTACTTGAGGCTAGTTTTTATTGTTCTGCACTCTCCCTTGCAAACCACGTTTAAACGTTGGCATTTTCAAACTACATCTGCCGAACACATTTCAGTGCCGAATGTCTTGATAAACTTTCCATCAATTTTAGCCAATCACAAACAAGATCTTGCCGTATTCACAAACGCCAACCGCAGTCGCCGGCTTGGGGAGGGGGGTGGGGGGGGGGGGGGGGGAGGACCACGTGAATGACCAGCTACATAGGGCGTATTCTTATTGGGCGTATTGAGGACTTGCGCTCAGTTCCAAGCCTCCTTCGCTAACTCCGATAGCGCGAACTGGCTTGGAGACGAGGCTGGAAGATTGGTTTCATCAATTTGAACGCTGTATTGAGTAAAACAACCTCGTCCCCGGGGTCTTTAGCAAAGACTACGGTGACGGCAACGAGAACGGCAAAAAAAACCACTAGGTTTAGATTAACAAAACAACAACTTCGCACTTTTCTGTACATTTCTTGGCAGTTGTTGCGCGACTACGATGTGAAACTTCCTAATTTCGCGTTTATGAGGGACGTGAACCCGAGAAAACGATTTAATTTTTCTTTTTGCTGCATTGACTTAGATACAGTTCTTTAGAATCAACTGCATAAAAATTCTACACGTTTGACAAATTGAACAAGATGGAGTAAGAATAAAGAAGTTTGAAGCAGCGCGAATTCATTTTTTGACTGACGCCTTCGCTGCCGTTGCCATATTAGATGCTAAAGTTCCCTTCCAATATGGCGGCGGTATACGAGGATATGATCGCTATCGACACTGAAAAAAAAAAAAAGTTTAACGACCAGAGGGACGATAAGGAAAAACAACAGTGAGTATTACAACAACGAAACGATGAGAAGGCCTACATATCTCTTAAAGCTTGTTTCTAGTCATCGCCAAGATCGGTGAGTTCGCTGTTCTTTCTTCAGTTAAGTTAAATCGATAGCATTCGCAACGTCAGAAAAGATTTTTACGCTTTAGATGATAAACCAAATCTGTTCCGTAGAATCATATGAGAAAAGAGAAAATGAGCTCACTCTCTTGTACGAGATAATTTTAATTTCTCAACGCCGAATTTGGAAGTTTAGTTATGTCTTGCCGACTCCTCGTTGCCTGTTTGCAAACTTCTCCTTCAAAGCTGTGACATTTGTTAAAAATGTCTTCTTTTTAACAAAAAGTACGTTCCCTGGCTGACAAAAATATCAGCAAAAAGGAAATAGTGCAGGGTGACCGGACAGGAGGAAACGAATTTACATCTGCTCGAAGGAAAAACCTATTAGTCGACAAGAATACAACGTGCTTGAAGTTTTAAAGCAGATGTTTCGTTTGTTCATTTAGTAATATTGATTCATTCATATTTTCATTCGCAATTTATCAAAATACTCCGGCTAATGACAAAACCGTAACACGCCCAATAGATATATATAAAAAAACAAATTTTAGTTGCTGGAGATTTGTTCATATTCAAGCTACCAACTTTACATATTTAAATGCTAAAAGGCGTGTTGCATTTAAATAAAGTGCAAACAAAACCCCGATATTAACCAGGATGAAATAATAAAATATAGCCACAGTTTTACTCACCGAACGCGAGTTATACCAGAAACGCGAGTAAAATGACCTTGCATGGTGATGTAGGAGAAACTTTTTCTGTCTTTCTTTCTTTTTTCTTTTCATTTTTTTTGAATGAGACTATGCTCAAAAGGGAAATCAAGCTTTACACCTGTTGTATGACCGGTACCCCTACAACACATGTAAAATATATATATAAACTCAATGTTTTTCCTACGGCAAAAGCCCTTTGAATAAAGGGAGAAAAATACGATTAACCTGGTGACCTGAGTAGACCTCAATATTGCCTTAAAAAAGGCAGCCGCCTTTGAATGGTACATTTTCAGGACTATGCTTTTAACTAAGAAGGAAAAAAAACAAAGGTAGTTGAACTTATCACATCTCTTCGACAAACCAATATTATAAGTAAACCACCAGGTGAACAAGTATATCCTGAACTCTCAAGATGATTATCCCAGCATGACATGCTGTTTGATAAATTGCTGATCTGCCTTAAAGTCTTTACGGATAGACATGGGACTGAAACCATGAAAAGAACTTATAGACGTTTTTCTTAGTAAAACCGACGCTTTAAGGGCTGTTTGTTTGGCTGTTTTTAAGTACAATTCTTGTATTTCTGAGCAAACCGAAAATTCTGAAAAGTTTCCTTCTTAATTTCTCTTTCTCTCTCTGTTCCTGTTCCAATTTAATTTACACCACAGGCAAAATTCTAGAAACTACGCACTGTTGTATTCGTATTAAACCGAAACAAATGTTTGCCTCCTCCCTCGCATTTAAACGACTGTAAGCCTATTTGTACACTAACTAATACGATCTTACAGCACAAATGTCGAGTTCATTTATAACAATTGTTAAACTCGACATGAGGGGGAAAAAACGTGACAAAAGCCATAGATGTTAAGCTTCCTTGTGTTCGCCTCAGTTCATTAGTTTTTCGGATCTGTGATATTTAAATGTGGCAACGGTCATAAACAATAGAAACAGACGAGATGACAATTCTCATAAATACACTCTAAAATTGTCGATAATTTGAATGGTTCCTGGTGGTTTGAATAACTCTGAAGATGTTTATTTTGTTCCTTTTTGTTTCTCTTGAAAACAAAACCCTGAGGGAAAACGGAAAATGTAGTGAAAAAGATTTGTGTTTTACAATGAGTTAACGGATCGTGACTACAGTCTGGTAATTAATAAACACTTTCTAAACCCAACTCACGAAGTTCATTGCTTGAAAGAATACTCTTCTAAGTCCTAATGTATGTACTGTATTTTAATAATTGAAGGGAAGGGAGGAGAGTGAGTTGTTTATAGAAAACATCAGAAAATGTTTTCACAAAGTACAAAATTAAATATTGGTCGACTACTGAAACTCACCATAAACCAAAACAACACGCAAGAGTTGTGATATAAACACAACCCAGTTCTTGTGCAAACACATTTCAAAAACAGTTAGGAATTATGACCCACTGCAAGAACCTACCTCAAACTAGTCGGACACTGATGCGCAGTTTTCACAGTTAGTTATCACAAGAATAAACGGGGAACTCTAATGCAAATTAATCCACTTGGCTAACGTTCACGTGACTTCATAAACGCAGCCTTCCCTTTACTGTCAGCAATAAATTCGGAATATGTGATCGGCGGTTCGATTTTCCACGCGAAAACTTTCATTTTTTATCTGAGTCGAGCGTGGAAAGTTCCGCTACGTCTCTGATTCTGGTTTCAGATTTGTTTGGATATTAAGTCCAGTGTTCTCACCAGGATTTTGCCTTAGGGAGTCCCAGGGCCCCATCTTCTGAGAAATAGGGGCCCTGTAAGAACATTAGGGGGACAAAGTTACAAAAAACACGCGGTACGAAGAACCTGAGCCCGCACTCCAAATTGTCTGTTACATGAAGTACCTACCTGATCCAATATGGCGGAAGAGGTGTTTACGATTCGGAGGAAGAGTTTACGATATAGTGGGACGTGCGTGGGACCAATGAAAGTAAAGGCAACAAAATTAAAGACTTTGACTCATTTGATATCATGTTTTTTATTTATTCAAACAAACAGAATGCTTTAGTGTTAGGTTGACCTTTAAAACTACTTAAGTCCGTTTGACTCGTAGCTTGCCCCTGCGCCCTAACGTGCGCATCTTCTTGGTTTTAATGCGCCATTTCAGTTTTTCTTGCGGGGATCCCGCAAGGCCGCGGCCTGGTGAGAACACTGTAAGTCTATTAAACCTGCTGAGGTCGAAGCATTTATTTGAGAAAATCTCGGTTCGGTTTCAGGAGAGTATTCCAGAATAATTAGAATCAGTTCCACGTTGCATCAAAAGTAAGAACAGCCCGCGTAGCAGGCGCCCGTAATTATTTTATTACTGGCCGCGCGAGGGGAACACGCGAAGGGGAGATTTACTCCTTCGCCCTACAAAACTGGTGCCTGCTACGTAGGAGTAAAGTAAGAAAAACAACTTGATCTGACCTGTTCCTCACCCCGGGACCCTCTTCGATTCTTTAGGTCGGAGACCCCGTGGGTATGGAGGTAAATAGGCCACTTCCGAGTTCCAAAAACCCTCACTTTCAAAATGAGGCTAGGTGCACAACCTTTGTTGTGAAAATGAGTTTTATTTGCATGAGAATGAAAAATGATTTCCATATCAAAGGCTGAGCACCTAGCCTCGTTTTGAAACAGAGGTCCGGGGAAAATCGGAAATGACCTATTGTCCAGGGTAACCCGTCCACCCGAGCTACCCGTAACCTGCGAGCAAGCTCTCCTATTTGGGCGAGCGAAGCAAGCCGCGCGAGAACGCGCGAGTGAGGGGCCTCTGCCCGTTGCGGCTGCAACCGACTTCCAATGGCATTCGCGAGCACGTGGGTATTAAATTCATCACTCACTCTCCACAGTCAGCGATCTGACCAATCAGATCATGATACCAGAATCTGCTTATCATGAATGGGCGGCATCAAAACAAAGTCTACAGGCTCCCCCGCCTTTTTTTTTTCTCTCCCAGGCCACGCTCGTCTATTTTCTTTTTCGACCCACTCCACTTAGAAGCCTGTTCGCAGTCTTCTAAACGGTGAAATTCTCTCGCGCAACGTCTCATTTATATGACGAAGAATCTTTCTTTCGCCTTCCAAACTTGGTTTCGGTCCCCAAGAATTCAATTCCAGGGAAATGCGACATTTTAAGCGAGTTGGAATAATCGCGAAGAAATTTGAAAACACGCGAAGTCTTTTAACATGGTAGTGACGTTTTCGGCCCTGCAAAAAAACATAACTTCCTATCACAACTAGCAGTCAGATAGACATACCTTTAATCACGGTTGATACGTATAAAGGGCAGGCTTTAACACTGTCACAAACTTGAAGGCTTCAGTAAGACACAGCCGGTGCAAACCAGGACTTGGCTTGATCAATTTAGAAACCTGACAATTAAAAGGACCGATTTAGAAATTACAAAAGTACACAATGGAGATTACAATGGCAATTTTCGAGTTTAATACGTACAACCTTTGTCTTAAATAAGATTTCTCTCTTGTACTTCAATTATGGTAACTTTCCTGGATCATTTATTTAACCGGTCTCTAGGACAAACCTAACAATGACATCCACGATGAGTGTTTCAGTTCTCACACAACGTCTGTGAGTTAATTTCCCCCATAGTTCCAGGGGCGGATCCAGGATTTTTTTTAGGAGGGGGTGCACTCGTCTCTTGCTCTACTTCAACACCAATAAACCACATAGTTTTTTTTTTTTTGCAGAATACCAATTGTATTAGAAAACCGCAGGTCATCTCGGGGAGGGGGGGGGGATGGGCACCCCCTGCACCCTCCCCCTAGATCCGCCCCTGAGATCGCCTGAGTGCAATAGACTTTTCACAGTGGTGGATCCAGGGGAGGGGCCCGGGGGGGCGGCCCCTCCCCCCGTTTTCAGTAGGGTCTTCATAGTGACCCACGCGCCGTTCGTGGCTTTGGCCTTTGGACGACCCCGAAATATCCCTCCGCGCGCAGAAAAAACCACCACCTCTGTTACCCATGGAACTTTAAAGCCAAATTTCCCGTAGAATGTGTGCATCTGTCAAAGTTAATGGGGTGACAAGTGACGACGCCGCGAAATGTAAGAAACGAAAGCGTTTCTCGCGTCTCCAAGCCCATTATCCTGCGAGGAAACTACATTGTTGTAAAACATTGCCACCACTTGTTTCTTTTCTGTTGTTCCTTCTGTTTCCAAAACCACAATGAACAAAAAAAGTACAGACAGAAGTGAAATACGAGAAAACGAGAATTATTCTCGTCTACGAAAGTTTTGCGTTCATGTGTACTACAACTAACAAGTACATAGCGTAGTTTGTTTATTAGGCGCTCGTGTAAGCGGCATAGGTTTTGAACTGTATTCTTTCTTTTTTCTTGGAACAGGCCAAATTACTTTCTTTCACACGGAGCTCTGACCAAAATGGTATGCGAAAAACCTGTTTAAAAGATACAGATCCAAATTCTCTTTAACATGGCTACAAAGTCAACTGCAAGCAAACGTAATTCCGGCTGCCCCTTCCACTTCGTTGGGTAACATCGACCAAGAAATGATATAAAGAAAGAAATGCAAGGAAAGACTCTTTATATACCGGCTCCTATCGTACAACAGATCGGTTTAAGAACTCCATTATCATTAGCCATCGCGTTTTATTAATTTTTACGTATACACGGCTATTTTCTCTGAAAAATAATGTTTCTCTTCGTTTCTCTTTCTATTTGTCAGACTTACTATTACTTGATAACGTACGTTGACTACACTGATATATAGATCATTATTCACTGTAAAAAGCTCGTAATTTAGTCGACTACTGCGAAATGTACTTTTCAATAACGATTTATCTATTTATCTCTCTGAGAATTTTATAAAGCCGCAAATATAAACGCTGAATCGGCAGATGTCATTAGTTTCCATAGCAACCATCCGTCAATTACGACGTCAAGTGAAACAAACGCGAAAGGTGCGGCAAATATCCCATGAAGGATGCAAAGAAAAATTCTAACCCTAAACTACTACAACTGCTTCAAGTTTTACATGAAGAAGATTATTTTATAAATCTGGTGCTCTTGAACTGACGAAAATGATGAGGACTTGATTATTTAAACAAATATATCGTTTAACATGAATTAGCAGATGAATGACACCATTTCTTGTACAAAAAATTCTACACTCTAATTTATATCCTGTCTTTCTTCGTCGAGCTTAGACAACGAACTAATGCCCTATACGATTTCAAGACTGAAAAAAAATGATCAAGAGCACTGCAGTTCCGATAAACCTCAATGAATTGAAGCGAACACAGTTGATTACCTGTCAATTTAGCTCTTCCCTCTATTTAACTGCTGTGAATTTCCTCGCAACACGACTCGAATTATTTTTTGGTTCAATTATTTGTCGCTCTGGCTTGTGGGTTGACTGGAAAGTTGTCTACAGTCCACGCTTTTACACGGTGATCGCCTCCTACACCACTTCTCGTTTAATTCTTCGACAGCTGACAATATACGCATTCTAACACAGCAAATTCAAAACATGTCTCCTTTCACATTTTCAACAGGTACATGAATTATTCAACACGAACATTTCACTAAAAAGGGCAAAGCCGCGATAAAACCACAAAGGCGGGCAAATTAAATTCCATTTTTCTCAGTGTAGTTCTACGACAACAGATAAATAACTACACTTTCAGGGATCAGTATAAAAATAACTTTCCACGATGTTTCGACCTATTTAAGACGCCTACATATGTATTTTTGTAATGCAAAAACCTCAACTACATTTACATTTACATTTACCATTTAGGTCTGTCACTCAATTCTGAGCGTTTTTGACCGCTGTAAAAAAAAAAAAAAAGGACAACAAAAGTAACTGAAATGGCGCTTATGAGCGCAGAGTAATAAAAGTGTTAATATTAGGCCTGGTTCAGACGCCGTACTTTTCATGTGCCGAACCTAACTGAATAAGTTCGACAGACTCTGTCGAACTTAACGCTTTTGCCGCACCAAACTAAAACTGCCGTACCAAATTGATTCAGACGCCGCTCTTTTGCCGTGCTTAATTCATCAGTTAGGTTCGGCACATGAGTGGAGCGGCGTCTGAACCGGGCCTTAATGTTTGAAATTGCATTTTTAAAAGCCGCCAGTGGGTTGGACAATGCTACATCCCTTGGGAGTTTATTCCATTAAGTAATAGTCGTTGGGTAGAAGGAATACTGTCTTGTAGTAATCTCTAATGGCTGTCGGCTGTGTGTAAGAGTACTCTATGGAGCGAGTTGAGTACGATTGCGGATTGTAGTTTGACATCTTCGTGAGAGACTAGCCTGTATCGCATTTTATACAGCATAGATAGGCGTGCTATGGTTCGCCTACTTGCTAGTGTCTTTCACTTCAGGGTTGAAAGCATTTCAGTTACACTAACTTTGCGGTCGCAGCGATTTAGAACCCAGCGTGCACAACCATGTGTGTTTTTAGCTGTAGGTGGATCCCACACAGATGAACAGTATTCCAGAGTTGGGCGTACTAGGACCTTGTATGCTGTTTCCTTAGTCCTGGGTGGGCAATGTATTAAGTTCCGCTTTGGAAAGCCAAGAGTTTTGTTAGCTTTATTGAAGATGGTTTTAATATGTTCGTTTCAGCGGAGGTCGTCAGATAGGGATAGGTAGACACCAAGGTATTTGACAGAATGCAGAAGGTCCAAGACTTGTCTTCTAAGCTTATCAGATAGACATAATTATATTATCTTTGCAAACATCCAGACTATTTTTCATAACAATTGGTCATTTTGTTAGCTTTCTCCTCCTACAAATGGTTACCTTTATAAGACAAAAATTTCCTCGGCTTATTTTTCTTCAACGAGAAAAGACACAATCCTTTAATATCACTTCCGGAGAATCTGTTGCAGAATTCTCCCAAATTTCTTCTTATCCTTTAGTACGAAATAATTCAGCGGCTAAACTGACATAAAACGTAGAAAAGAAGGACTGTTCGGATGGCAAGCTGCCCACAACGAGTTTTATCAAAACAATCTCTAATATCCACTATAAAAATTAACAAAAACTCGTACATTACTTTAAATCATATTTCTCATATTCCACATAAAGTTGCGTCTGCAAGCAACTGCTGTGGTTTTCGCTGAATGCGATAACTGGCGACTTATTCTTTTTTCTTTCTTGGCCAGCACTTTCTTGCTCTACACGCTTTAAACAACACTGTCTGTATATATCACTCGTGATATTATCTCAACCCCTCAATAGAAAAAACGTATTCGTAGGGGAGGGGTGGTCAATTCTATGAGCCGGTTTCTTACAGAGGTGCCATCATGTCCCCAACTTTAGCACCATTTTTTTATTTCGTTTGCTGTTACAGCGCCTTCGTATTCACTATTCCATATGCCACGTAGCTGAAAACCATTTTTTAATAATTGTTGATCTAGGTGTATTGTAGTTTGTACTTGTACAGCTCTCTTGTTAAACTTGTAGTCAAGAGTCATTTCGACGTTTGGATAAGACCACGCATGTACTTTATAAGTTCTAAAGTAACAGCATCTGCAAGCGGATGTCTTATAAGCTTGATCGTAATTTATTTTTAGACATACTTGGGGTCTTTCCTGGCCCTGAACATTTGTTGCTTGTTTATGTAATTGCGTAGGTGTGTTTTGGTCCCATGAGTTGAGTATCATAATAGCTTTCTGTTCCCACAGCTTGTGAATCCAAACATGTCTACGAGTTGGGTCTGATGTCACGCTATTTTAAATCTTTTTTGAAAAGCTAAAATGTGTCTTCGAATCAGTTGAATTCGAAAAATAATGGTCCAGTTTTGTTATTGTAGACTATAATTAGGCATTGAAACTGTTTGATATCGTTCGTTGCTACGGATGGCAAGAATGGACAGAGATTGAAACTCGAAAACGTTCGTCTCCGGGACCGAAAAGTAACCAGGAATTTGGAGGTTCGGGCCCCTGGATCGGACTGGAAAACGACGTATTCAAAAATGACGTATAATTTGTAACTGCCCGAGCGGATCCTTTTCCTTTGCACCCAGGGCGGATAATTTGCACCCAAGGGTGTACTCTAGCAGAGCCAACTGGCCCCTGGCGTCCAACTTTTCCTCTTGCGCGAAAAGAAAATCTTACTTTTTTCATACAAATCATATTTACAGTTTCAGAGCACTGGACTCCCTTCAATTTTCCTTAGAGCACAGCCTTGCATGCATCACTTCTGATGTCATCAGTTCTAATGGTCTTGGACAACTTTGACACCAACTTGTGCAGGAGAGAAGAGATCTCATTTTTTTCCAACCATACCAAAAACGAGCATGATTCAGCCAAAACGGTCAGAGAAAAACGCTATAAGCCATGTAAAATTGACCAAAACATTCCTCTAAAAATCTTGTTCCACTACCCGCCTGGGCTAAATTCCTTTCCAATAATTTCGTTCACGACCCTCGGTTAGTTCGCGGAAGCTTTTCCCACCGAATGAGGCCTACTAAACGCCCAACAACAAAAAAAATCGGGGGCAGAAAAGCAAAACAAGCGAGAAGGAGAAAATGCAAACGGTAAAAGGCGACGAGAAGTTTACTTGCTTCCTACACATGCATGTAGACCAGAAAACAGATCAGCAAGTTCCTTTCTCTAGGTATATTAAAAAAAAGGTACAAGGGGATTGTTCCCTCTTGGCATATGGTCTTAGACTATGTTGTCTAAGACTATTTTGTTGCGTGCTCGTGCTTTCCCCTCATTAAATCTGAAGAAAAAGAGAGACTGTTCTGTAGTGCTCTCAGTCTAACATGGTCTCCAAGTCAAAGATTTTTCAGTGTATTTGAGCTTCAAACTGATTCATCACAGACACTCCTACAATCAGAGACTGGAGCTCCTCACCAAATAATGCAGTCAGTAGACGTTTTCAAAAAGGCCGTCAGGTGCCACCTTGAAAAATGGTGACGCTTTTTCTTTTTTTTTTTTAACTTAATACTGGCACTATAACTATTTTTAACATAAGTACATGCACATCTGCACGTCTGCCGAAATGGGATATACCCTTTGAAGATTACACAATTAGAATTAGATTTCTGTATAGATTAAACAAGTAAAAAGGCATATCGAGAAAAATAAAAATGATATTCAGTGTCATCATAAAGCCACGGTACAACGTTAAAACAGACAAAAAGAATGAAAAGGTACTGATATCGTAAAAGACTTGTTAATCATTTGCATTTGATGCCACGGCAGCTAAATTATGCCAATATTTTATTTGAGTTCCAGCCTGGTTAGCACCCATCTCCGAGGCGAGAGCACCCAGACAACTAAATGTCGTTAACAAGATTGCATTTTTAAACTGAAACTGGTCTTATATAAAACAAAAGGCTTCTCAAAATATTCTAAAAGAACAGTGCTCAGAGGATTGCTAGACTGTGGAAAATAGTACACAAGCTGGGAAGAGGAATTCATAGCCTGAGGGGATTGGCTGATAGAACCAGCAATCTGTTGATTTTGAGAAGGCAATAGTGTTCCTAACAAAATCTAAACTTTTTGTAAACCTTCAATCAGTAATGATGGTAAAATATCAGGTAGATTACAGATTACCAAGGCTGCATAAATAGACTTCCTAAACATACCTCGCAATAACTTGTGGATTTCCACTCTTTTACAATTTTGTTACTGGTATTTATATCTGCGCTGCACAAAATTGTGCCCATCATTAGAAGGCTGGTTGCTTTAATTTTTATCATGGTAACTATGACAACCATCTCATCATTCGCTTTAATTTTTACTTTCATATTGATCAATGAGTCAAATGACAACACTTCATCCAGTTTTTGTTTTTAATTAACAACTGAGATCTTACAGAAGACAAAAAATGGTTGATCTCTTATGAAACACTGATTTAAGTATCATTTATCATATAATATATGTGTAGTAGTCATAATTGGTTATTAGTTTTAAAGTTGTAGATTTTCACACAACAAATATTTACAGGGGCGTTACCAGCTCACATGTTTATAAGGTTTACTATCTGTAATAAAAAAAATATGTTAGAATATTGTTGTTCGTTAAATACAAAGGGGAATTGAAGCCTTTGTTCTTAATCCTTTAGATATTTAGGAGCTAAATTTGTATTGAATTGCACTACATTTTTGTACTTGATTCAACAATGGGCAATTCCAGAAAATATCCATACCCAACCACAGACGGCTTCCATGTTTTAACCCCCCCTTGCCTTCGGAAATTCCAAAATGCGCTACCCCCCCATGCCCTCAGAATTCCATAGTCGTGAACCCCCCCTCCCCTTCAGAATTTCCGGTTTTTTTTGGAAGTACATTTTCGACTTAGCAACGCCTATAAGAACAAACGAACATGAATTTATGCCTCCTCAAGGCTGTGATCTAGCGGCACCAGGTGACAAGCTTTACTCTTCAGTGACAAGAAAAACCTACGCTAGTTGCCAGGCCGTGCAAACTCCTTTTTAAGTCCGAATTTGGCTATAAAAATAAACACCACTTAAGGTAATTTTACTCCTCTTTGTTTTCTTGTGCTGTTTTGACGTTTACAAAGGAAAATAGCTCAAACAGACTGTTAAAATCTTTTGGCGGTCAAATATACCGTCAAGTCGTGTTACGTCCTTTTATACGTCATGTAGTGCGCACGAAAAGCGTTCTAATCTGACAGGCGTTCCTTGGAAGTGAGGGACTGGTGCGAGTTTTTTACTGTTTATCGGACGGTTTCGGACGGGAGTAACAAGAAATTTGCAAGCGGTATTAAAAGATACATTTTCAGTTTTTATTCACGTGACAAGAAATTCATCAAGGTAAATGTGAAACCAACGTTTTACTGTTCACTTCTATAAGTTATGAGCGTAAACACGTGTCTGATCTATCGATGCTTGTCTTCTGCTTCCGCGGTCATACGTTCGTGGTTTATTTACGAACTACAAAAGTCCACAACAATAGCGTTCTCCATGATCACTTACTCTACACTTTCTACTCCAGAAATACCACCTGTGGAATTCCCCCATACCTTCGGATTTCAAATCGTAAATACCCCCCCATGCCTTCAGAATTCCATAATCCTGAATCCCCCCTCCCCTTCGGAAATCCTTAAAGCCGTCCGTGGTATGGTATGGATATTTTCTGGAATCGCCCAATATAATAAACGGCCAAGTGCAGACACTAGATTATTTCAAATATATATTATCTTTTAAAAAATAAAATAATATAACAGACTAATTACAATTCAAAAAAGACAAAGTCACATAATATTTATCGATCCATCCCTTTTTAACAGGAAGTTAGCTGAACAAGCAACAGAGAAAGCTTCTGAAAGTAATATTTATACTGTATATCATCAGTATTAACCCCTCTTTTCTTTCAAAGGGGCTTACGTATGGCAGGGAAAACTCACAACAAATTTACTACTGTTAGAGATCAAGAGATGGACAATATTACAAATGTAAAGTTACTGGAATAATTAATAATTAAATAATAATAGCGTTTGCACTTTCTAATATTGAAAGGGTTTAATTTTTGCTACAAAACATGTAATTGTGAAGCGTGTTAAAACCAGCCTTAAAAACTTAAGGTTTCTCAAATTAACTTGATATCTTAAAACAAGTAATTAACGTAGTTGGGGAACTGAATAATAATATGATAATTTCAGGGTGGCAGATCAATGGATTTGCTCTTGGCCGTAAGAGAATTTATGAGCCGAACCCATGTGTTTACCTTTATATAGTAACCATATCGTCTGCTCGATTCTCCGAGACGCTGATTTGATAAATAGTACCAATAAATGATGAAGTAAAAGACGCGAACCAGTGCATTGATAAAGCAATCACTTATGTATGTGAGATATACCCCCTGGGACACCCACGTTGCCTGTTCTTACCTTGATAACAACCGGTTTCGATTCTCAAAGATCAACTTTTTAACAGGAAACTCGTGACACAGAAAAGGAAGCAAGAGTAAAGAAATCCCCGGTAATATTCGTTCAAAAAAGGAAATATTTCTTACTTTTATCAATCAATCAATTTTCTCTAAATAAAGGTATAAAATATGAGGCACGAAAGTATGGATAAATGACCGACAAACTAGCTCGAAGTATTAAAGCTTACATCATCAATTGCTTACCGTCAACAACTCGCGCAGAACAAATACAACAAGGAATGGCAACGACAATCGATCCCTTGGTCTCCAACAAACACTTCCGCATCTTTTTCAAGTTATGTAAACTTGTATTTCTCTACAAAACAAAGTTAAAGAAAGGAATGAATTTATATTACCACACGACAACCTTTCTCAAAACGCGGTTCGTAAATGTAGCATTGGGTCGTTTCGTTTCTCAGCTATTAAATTTCGTCCAAGATTTAACGAACAAAAATGTACGAAAGCTTAATTACAGGGCACATAGTACGTTTACAATGGGCAAAGCGATTTGAATATCCATGTAAAGCTTGAATCGGTTTACTAGATGAAACAAACACACATATCGAAAGAAATGAACATGATATATAAACAAACGTACATTTTCGAGGACTGAACGGACCAATTCCTATGAGATTCGTGCAAAGCAAATAGATTAAGCGTAGTAGGACTGTTCTGTTTGTTAATCTAATGACGAAATGGAAAGAAAATTGCTCTAAATTATTACCACCGCCTGCGTGGGTAAGAGCCTTGTCTTTCTTTGTAAATGCCCTGTCACGAGTTTTCAATCGTTTCATAGGATGTGAGCCCGCGGTAAACATAAACACAGCAGTGGCTGAACTTGAGTGACATTTCCCAGCCCGCTCCCCGCCCCCAAATACTGAACCGATATTTCGCGCTATATTTTACAGCTAAAAAATTCCAGATATTCGAACACATATATAAAAAAAGCCTGCCTTGCAGCTGGCCCACGCATTGTCTAAACCATATGTACCGTATTTATTCGATTTACCGCCCTGAGCGCTTATTAAATTGTTGGACCTTGAGAGTGGGCGCTTATTCGAGGTGGGCGCTTATTCGAGGCTGGGCGCTTATTAAATTTTCACCATTTTCAGCAAGTGGAGTATGTTTAGTTTTCAACAAAACAAAAAATGCTTATAACAAAACGCGAAGAAGTAACAAAGCAAGGTTTCTGTAAAATACTCTGAAGAAAACTCGGTCATCGGGGAAGTCTCTTATTAGAATTTATTCACTCAAGTGGGTGGGGTGGGGGTGAGCGCTTATTTGAGTTTGATTGGGAGGAGGAGGGGGTGGGCGCTTATTCGAGGCTGGGCGCTTATTAACTTTTTGTGCCTTTAGGATGGGCGCTTGTTCGAGGTGGGCGCTAATTCGATGTTGGGCCCTTATTCGAATAAGTGTATACAAATTAAAAGGTTTTAAGTATCTGTGACGCAGGCTAGGATATAGCAAAAGACTGAGGTATATAATGGACAATAAACAAACAAAAACCGCAACAACCAGGTTTTATTTGAATGACCATACAAGTACAGTATAGAATTGCAAAAGCTATTTAGAAAATTAATTTAAATTAATTTAGAACTAATATTTAATCACTGGCCAGTTAAAG
>OZ037778.1:33105330-33237830 GCA_964035525.1 Porites cylindrica | reverse complement strand
TACATGTAAGATACAACCTTGCCTCACACCTCTCGCATAACGGAAGGGTCGTGTTTGCTTTTGGGCAATTTTGATTGTGCATGTAGAGTTGAAATAAAAGCTTTTAATCAAGTTGTTATTACAGCCGCCAACATTAGTTTGCAGTAACTTATGCAGGAGCCCAACACGCCAGACCGAGTCATGATCCACAAAGCAAGCATAAATCTTTTCCTTGTGATCATGAACGTACTTATCTATCAAGGCTCGGAGTGTAAAGACGTGGTCTGCTGTGCGGTTATTTGGTAAAAAACCAGTTTTGAGATTTGTGAAGTGTATTTAAAGACATGACATGTTCGAGGAGTCGTTGGTTTAAGATAGAACAAAACAATTTTCCCAGGCAGCTGGACACACAAAGACCACCACACCAAGTCTGAGGCATGGTACCTAGGGTAAGAAACCATAATCTGACTGCAACGGTCACCTGCACAAACCTAGCTTGTTCCAAGCTTCAAGAGCTTGCGCGTTTTTTTAGCTTTTTTCGCTCGTCTACACCGACCGAGAGCCTGGCACAGGCTTTGCACAGCCCCGTGACCAGTACCTCACTATTGTCACTGATCAGGAAGGTTTTCCGTGACGCGAGAAGGGTCCCAAATTATCAGCGTGATGCGTGATCATAGCCGCGTGAGGCGGATTGGGCATGGTAGGGCGCGGGTGCTTGATTTACCATTTTCACAACGCATGACGCGTGTTTTCCTTGATTTCCACAAGAGATTTCCATGATTGGTGAATATCATTTGAAACTAGAAGCTCAGACATTAAAAACAGACAATCATGAATCTCGACTCCTGTCAAAATCGAAATACGACCTCTATCTCAGATCAGCGAATACTTGCGCAAAAGGACGCTGAAAACAATTTACTAAGACTGAGCTGATTCATTCAATGCGTTGAGATATCGTGCGCTGAGATATCGCCATGTTATTAACTACCTGCCATTGCACCTCATTTACGTAACGAGTGATGGCTAACTTTTTTGATTTGGGGTGGTCGATTAGGAGAGGTTCGACTGTATTTCAAAAAGATGCTTATTCAACCTTTATTCAAAAATTTCTAGTATTGCAATAAGAGTGCCATCAAGCAAGACATGGCTGTTAACTGTTCCCTAGCAAAATCGTTCATTAACATCACTATATGGATTTAGAAAAGGGAGTACATGTTCTTTAGAAGTACAATTTTTAAGTGGAAGCTTTATAGCCTGTGTGGCAAGCGTTTCCGTTGGTTTGGGAGCAAAAAAAGACCGTGGAAGCGGATTTTCGGTTTTAACCGCGCGAAAAACCTTCCTTTCTCCCTCCCACCCCCCTCCCTGCTCTTTTACTTGCGCCATTTTTCGCGCGGTCTTTGACTATTGTTCCTCATTCTTTGCTCCTAAACCGCACAGAAACGCTTGCTACACAGGCTAGAAGCTTTATGAAAGGTGTACCTTTTCCATCAAAAATAGTGTGTACATGGTTGAACTCTTAGGGCCGAGCTTACTCCGAATAAAATTATAGCTATAGGCGGGTAGCACCGCGAAAATGATAATATCACAGCTGAGCAGAGAAAAGAATATGTACCCTAACACAAACAATTAAGATTGACTCACTTTGACTCTGAAGATGCCTACCGCACAGTTGTCGAAACGTCAGTCACTGTCAACAACAACAGTCCTATTCAGGACTACGTTCACCCGGACGATCAAACTCATCCTACTTTTGAAATGACTCCTGGGTTCAAACCTTTCACACAAACAAGATTATTCCTTAAACTTGAAGGGCGAAAATGTAACATGCCTTCTCTTTGTCCTTTGGATTTTCCGTTTTAAGAACTGTAAGCGCTTCCAAACTCGAATTATTTGTTATGACTTCACTCTTCACTAAAACACGTTTTTTGCAACTGCAGGGTTCTACTGTACTTATCACAAAACAAAGGAAGAAAAACGCACGCGCAACAATCTGACCAATAAGGATTCGTTAAGGATTCGTTTCATGGTTGCTCAGTTCTTTTTGTGCATGCGCATTGCGGGAGCCTGCTTGTCCTTACTTGTCCTGACTTGACTGTGCTACTCAAGGTAATTCCGTTGTTTTGCACTGCGCATCATCTAGTGCGCATAACATTGCGACTTATAAAATGGCGGCAATTTTCACCGGTCGCCTAAAAAGGGATAATTAAGGCCTCCTTTAAAGTCCAAATGCTCCTAAATAGCAATTTTGATAATTCTACCCGGCTAAAAAGGTGTCGCACAAAACGATCATTTCAAACCAAAATTGTCCCTTTGTTGTCGTTTTGGGATGAAACGAGAACCGTGATCCCCTTTTTTTATTTGTGTTTTGTACTCGTTATGGTTACACGAAAAATATATATTAAGGAGAAAAAAGTCAGTACGGTAGAAGCTGATCGGGGTATAAATTTACAATCGTATGACCTCCTAGTCCCCTGAAAACGTAGGCTAATTTCGGTTGGGAAAGAGATATTCACAAGATTGGAATTGATCTTATAGAACATCGTCAAACAGCCTGCGTAGCATGGCGGTTTTGGTTGGGCGCGCAATGAATAAAGGCGGGCGTGCCAGTTCAGGTCTGCTAGCATTGCAAGACGCTACTGGCTGTCTTTACACTGCTTGGTTAGACTTAAGAGCTGCTTAGTTTTACTTAACCAAAAATGCGTGTGTGAAGGCCTAAGTAAAATCTAAAGTAACTTTACTTTGCATCTCATTAAAGTCCGAAAGTTGAAACGATTCAAGGAAGTTTCAACTGACTTCAAAACCATCCTTAAAACCGACTTTATTTTGAACTTGCGGTTTCCGAGCTTTAAGAAAGGCGAAGCATGTCAATCATGCGTGGGATAACAGGCTTAAGTAAACCTTAAGTAAAAAAGATAGGTTTTGTGTGAAGCTTTCTTTTACTTGAAGCACTTCCTCCAGGAAAAAAGATAAAAAGGAACGCCTGATCAGATATCAACTCCTTGATCCGGGAAGTGGTAGGATCACGTGATAGAAATTTCCCTCCCGACCCCCCTGTAGTGGTGCGGTCATAACATTCCACGGTGCGCTGCCATATTGTTTTTAGTGGTAGTCAAAGTACGGTAAAACTTGAAGAGATTGAGACTCACTTGGAATGCTACCAAGACCTTTGTATTTCTCTCACCCGAGCAGCTATTCAAGGCGACGATCAAGAAATCGCAGAAGCTCGCGTCGCCCGAAGCCCGAGTATGAGCGAAACATCGTTTCCGCGTTTTTCGCTCTCGCTTCTGCAGTGCTTCTTGCCATTGCAGAGGCTGAACCCAAATGGCTTCATATTGTCTCGGGGAAATGCCAAGGAAAATACATGGGATTGTACAAAGTCATCGCTTATAAACATCCTGAAGACCTAAGTAAGTTTTGTTTTTTCTTGTTAATTAGGGATAAGTTGACCGAGACGTGACGTCTTAGAAAACAGCATCACTTCTGACAGCAGATCATTACGGGAATTCTTAATTTGCTTTAACTCATTCCAAAAGCTTGCAACCCTCATTTCTTTATAAACTACAGTTTTTAGACTTTTTCTGTTTATTTTTTACATATATTCTAACAGCACTAAAGTACAGCAAACTGAATTAAGAACGTAAATTTAGTGTTCCCGGAAATCCTATGCTGTTTTTAAGTATATAAATTGCACTATGATGTAATTTGAGACTAGTCTCAATTTGTTTGTTACCCTGATTTTTTGTTTCTGCCTCATCTTCAGTAATAGCGTACATGGACGATTTTCGTTTCCATGAGTAAAGCTAATTTCTTCATAACTGCGGTACATGCAAATATCTTGATAATTTATCAATATAGGTACGTAGTACATGTACCTTCATGCCTGATCAGTAAAGTCTTTATCCTAGGCTTCACTCGGCAACAGTGTGATGCGGTAGTTAACAATAATTTTTATTCAGCAAAACTGTGGTCAATCTCAGATTGATCGATACCAAGTGAGGAAGCTCTACTTTGAGCAGCTAATATTGTTTTAATACACACTAAGCAAGTGAAATAGCTGCCCACAAAATTGTTGCTACTGAAGGCTTTTTGCCAAGGGGCCAACGGCCAAGGATTCAGCCCAGGATTCCCTGCTTGTAGTTAAAGTCACTCTAATGTTGCATCAAGTCTCAGTGTAGCAAGAAAGTGTATTTTCAGTGATCATTTCTTTAAGAGCCTGTTTATATGAGATGAGCCAGCCTGCTAAGCTGGGCTGGCTCACGAGGAGGGAAAGCATGATCCAGTCCAGCCTGGTAAAGTGAGCTAGCTTAGCTAATATAAAGCAGGCTGGCTCACATCATATTGACAGGCCTAGGGAGGGAGGGATAGGAAAAAACCAATGACAAAATGGCACACAAACAGCAAGCTATTGCAAAAACACTTTGTGAAGATCTGCAAGAAAGCAACTGCATATACAAGTCACGAGGTGCCCCTGCTAGAGGCATTGGACCACCCCCAGTACAGCTGGAAAAACTGCTGACCAGCATTATTTCGAGGTTAACTTTGCCCAAATTGCATTTAGCCACATCTAATCTGTTACATCTGTCTAAATCATCACCATCTTCAGAATCATCATACTTTTTTATTGCCATGTCAATACCACTTTGCCTGACCACTGAGTGGGTTCTTTCAATAAGCACCAATTGCCAATGAAAAGCATCGTCTACTTCACTCAGAGAGGTCATCTAATTTTTCCCCAAATAATATACATGTAACTGTTGCAGTAATGAAAGAAACATTTCAAAAGTAGGTTGAGTGTGATCGTCTGGGTGAACGTAGTCCTGAATAGGACTGTTGTTGTTGACAGTGACTGACGTTTCGACAACCTGTGCGGTAGTCATCTTCAGAGTCAAAGTGAGTTGTATCACGTCAGTTGATGGTATTATACTCCGGCTATTGATGTGATTGGTCAATTATGTCGCGATGTTATTGGTCGTCTGTCAGTTAAGCCGTGATGTTATTGGCCATGAAGACTCGTAATCAGTAATTGGTGCGTTTCGATCCGTCTATTGTCACAGTTAAACAGTTGTCTATTGTTAGTCAAATTGTCAGTTCTCCAGTCGTTCTCTCATTCTTTGAATTTAATTGACACCTCTTCACACTTACTAAAGGTGAGCCTGGTATGTTTTGAAATTGTGTCAACATAGCTTAAGGGCTGTTTAGGCATGGTAGTCTCTATAGAAGAATGTCAGAAACGACCTGGTATTTGGCCTTGAAGCATTGGCTTGCAAAACAAGCTCTCCACTATTTCATGATCATGAGCATCTTAGGTTAAATTTCTCCGTAGATCACTGCCTTTGGCTTTGCCTAAATAGAGTTAGAGGGATACTATATGAAGAACTTAGATCATGACAAGTCACTGGTAGGACTATAAACGTCATTTATGCCAACTCTCCTGGGTTATCTGGGAGCCTCAAGGATGTGGCACTGATTTCCGGCTCTCCTGTACAGGTCTCCAAATCTCCTGGATAAAATGGACTTTTGAGCTTTTCTGTGCTGTAGTTTGAGATTTAGCCCATTTTTTTCCCCATTGTAAGGTTTCTGGGACATTTTTGCACTTATTTAGCCACTGATAAAGATTATAAGTTTGTCATTTATACAAGTTACGATGAAAATGAATTTGATAGCATGTACTTCACGTAAGACTTCGTGTACAGTTCTTTTCAAAAGTAAGTTGACAGTCCATTGCAAGTCTCGATTCTCAACTCGATTTGAGATCGAGAATGAGCTATCAAGAAACAAGTCATGGATCGAGTCTCGCGAGACAGAAAACAAAAGATTCACCCATGACTGGTGTTTAGATAATTTTACATAGACATACAGCTGTAACACAACATGATATAGTTTATTCGCGCAAGAGACTGTATGCTCGAAGCAAGACCAATTCAAGTCATAAAGTGAAGGTTTCTTCAAGGCTATCTGTATCAAGCTTCATTATTTCCTCAAGTACAGCTTCAAATACTTGCTCCAAATGCAAACAACAGTGTAAACTCGTGTACGAGCAAGAAGAGAAATAACAGCATGTTTATTTTGTAATGTCAAATGATTCTGGGCTCTTTTGGCCACCCAGCATGATAAAGATCAGCTGTAACATACAGAGAGTTAAGGTGGCGGAACACAGTGTTGGCAGTTTGTGAGTATATGTCATTTGTCAAATCATGGCAAGAGAAAGGTTGCAGCTTACAAGCTGAAACTGGCAAGTGAAAAATATACTGATGAAAGATTTTGATCGACAGGTAAAATGTGACATTTTTGTTGTTTCCATGGCAACATGAATGATTGAATACAACCTTAAATTTTCACTTTTGCTCAGTTTACATAAAATTCTATCATTAGATTTTCCTATAAACTTGTGTACAGCTTACTATAATTAATCATTACCATTTGAAGCTTATTTGACCGAATTTTAACAGACGGGTTTTCAGATAATCAATAATATAATTGTATTGTAATTATTAAATGTCTCACAAAATTTGTCTGTTCAGCTTTCATTTCAAAGTTCTCATTATTTAGAATACGATAAATGTCAAAATTCTGCCAAATATCACAAAATTTTGATGAGTAGATTTTGAGAAATCGTCTTCTGTGTGCCATTGCTTTTTTCGCTGCCATGTTTGTTTGTCTAATTTAAAACACGCGCCATCACGCGAGTTACCGCTGACTGCCCACAAAACTGTGTTCAGCCACCTTAAGTGCAGTATGTACATGTTAACACCAGGTTTATATTACATGTATATTCAAAGAGTTTCTTGTAATGTGAAATATACTTTGTTTTCTGGCAGAACTGTATTGCTTCACAACAGACATTGTTCTTCTTTTGCGTGTGGTTGTGGCAGTGTGTTGTATAGGGATTGTTGCAAGCATGTTTGCTTGTTTACTGGATTTGTGTGGTACACTGAACAGATGTCTTAAAGTTGTCAAGGATTATTCTTTTGGAAATGTCATCACAGGTAAGCTTGTTTTTGTGAACATTACCTTTAAAAATGCTGTATACATTGACACATGAGTGGTATTACCTTTTCTCTGACTGTTAGCTGACTGGTGAGCAACATTTGACCAAAATTAAAGTCACTGAGCCGATGGTAAGCTGACAGTTGGCTGACAGTTTTGGGAGGGAGATGTTCTTTATTACATTTACCAATTTATTATTTCATTACTCTGCAGTTAAGTTTTGGCAAAAACTTGGACTTAAGTCTTATGCTGCTTTAGACTGCAAAACAGTCTGTATTTTTGCATATTCAAGTATGCACAAACGCTCAAACAAAGTTCTGGAGTGAGGCTGAAAATAGAGAATGAGACTGGGGGGAGATACTAGAAATACGGACTGTCTGTTTTGCATACGTTATATATATTCATTTAAATTACTCGCTTCTCCCAGCCATGGGCAATTCCTACTGGCTAAATTTTGATGCAAGCTGTTAACAAGCCATCAAGTTATGTTTCCAACAAGTCGTTCATTATGTTTCCCTACGGTGATGAATTCACCGTCCGTTGGCATGTTCAGTTTTTCTCTAATTAAATTTTTTTGCTAACGCATCGCAGCGCAGTTTCTAAGCTTTGTTCCGCTTGGCAAGCAAACTCTTGTGGAGAAAGATTCTTGGCGGGTGTATCAAATTTGCAAAGAGGGTGGAGGTGTAAACAGATTTTTGACAGCTCATCGACATTTTTTTTAACTCCCCCTGGTCAGAACAAACTCATTGTATGGAAAATGGACTAGTTGTTTGTTTGTTTTTTTCTCTTGCACTTTGCGTGCAAGTCTTTATTGTTATTCTTACACTATGCTTAACTGATTTTTGCGGTCTAATGCTGTTCACCAGTCTGTAAGTGCAGCTTCTATTTAGTAGTCATTAGGGACCTTAAGATTCGACGACGGCGACGGCAACTGGAACGCCACAAAAGCAATAGGGTTAATTAGCAAAACAACAATTTTGCAGGTGCATCACCCTTTTTTGTACATTTCTTTGCCGTCACTGCACGACTATGACGTGAAAATGCCTAATTTCACGATGTACAGAGTAAGTACACAAGCCAGGGCTCGACACTAGCACTTGCCCGTTCACCACTGGAAAGTAATATTTCTGAGTGGAAAGTAAAAAAAGCAAATGAACCGAAAGTACTTGCTCGATCGGGCAACTACTTCTAGACAACGCGGGAAAGTATTTTTTTTAAACAGCCAAATAAAAAAGAAAAGAAAACGAATGTGTTTAGTTATTACAAGTGAGCTTCCTTGCTAAACGTCTAAGTTTCGCGTTTTTCTATCTCGGCCATCTTGGAATCATCAGTGACAGATTGAGAAACCCTGGGTAAGAAATAGATGATGCAATCGACCGTGCTCGTCATTTTGCCTTTCGCATGTGGACTAGTAAATAAAACATGAGTGTTTTAAGCGCGCTGGTGAGGTTAACAAAGGAAACTCCAAAAAGATTGATGAAGTTCAGGGCTCGAACTTAACTTTTGAACTTAATAGTCAAATGGCTAGTACATGCTCAGGCTTTACTAGCCATAAACGTGTTTCACTAGTCTAGGCACTTCTGTACAGCATAAAATAAAATAAAAATGTCAAAAATCCTGTTGTTATCAAACGTTAATAAAAACTGCATATCGATGACAATCACGCGTGGACTGTGATCGTAGATTTGCATTTCAAGATGGCGGACATTTGCTTTTTTGGCTAGCTTTGCATCATAGGTACGGCTTGGCCCATGCTCCCTGGTTGTACAAAATTTCAAGATGGCAGCGAATAAACGCGAAACTGAAAACCGAATTAACAAATATTATTCTTATGTAGAATTACTTTTCTTTCTTTTATTCATGCCAGTTTTTAATGGGGGAATGAAATAAGAGGTTACTAGAAGGTGCGGATCAACTGGGAAAATGTTGAAAACATTTCAAGGCTTATGTTGTTTACAGGGGCAAAAATTAACTAGCCAAGATGGCTAGTAAGTGAGCTAAATCCACTAGCCAAAAATCAAAATCCACTGGTATTTGGCTAGTAGACCACCGCCAAGTTCGAGCCCTGAAGTTGACCAAGAAAGCAACAAAGGAGGAGAACAGACTGAAAATCAAACAGCTGGAGCATATTCGAAGTAAGCGACGCCACGATGGCTTAAGGAGTTTCCGTGGCTGCAATACAAGGAAGAACAGAGTCTTAATTTTGTTATGTTTCTACTATGGATAGTGGAAAATATGATTCTTTCATTTTTGGAAAGTAAAATTTTACTATGGAAAGTAAATTTTCATATCTACTTTCCACAGTGGCAAGTTATGTCAAAAGTTAGTGTCGAGCCCTGCAAGCGACAACGAAATTTCCTCTCTCTTTCTGAACTTGGATATGGTTCTTAGGAATTCAACTTTAGAAGGGTTCGCCTACATTTGACAAAGTTAGTGACTTGGAGTAATCGCGATGAAGATTGAAAGAACACGAATTCACTTTTTCAGCGACATTTTTTCTGCCATCGCCGTCTTCGCATCTTAAGGTCGCTATTACTGACAGTACTTGCCTTTTTGTGCAGTGAAGCAAAAGTTTCTTTTTTGCTTTTGGAAAGTTGAATCTTTAAAAAGGATTCAGACAAATCTGCACTGTGATGGTACCATTCTCCTGTCTTAGGATTTTTCAAGCTTTTTCATCATGTTGACTTTCAAGACACCAAATAATTGTGGTCACACTATATCTTTTCCCAAGGGCTCCCCTTTGGGGAATAGCTTGGGTTGGGCTTACTGTGGGTTTGGGTTAGGGTTAGAAAAATTTCCCCAGAAAAAAATTTCCTCAAAATCTGCTGTAATGCTGCAGTAAGTAACTTGTTTTCCTGCGTGAGTGCCTGTTTTTGTGAGGCTGGTTTTCTATTTAGGCTTGATAATAAGTGGCTTAAGCAGAGGTGTTTTTGAACACTGCATGTCAGCCCGTGCTGAGGCCTTTTCCCTTGTAAAATGCCTTGGCACTACTGAATTTTTAGCGGTTGGTACAGTGTCATCCACTCTAATTATAGAGACGATTGCCCCCTAATCATAACTATAACAAAATTGTCAAATCTGATTGGCTATCAACTGCCCTGATTTCAGCCTTAATTGGACAGTTTGATAGGACAGTACACGTCATGCCGAAGTAATTGGACAGTACGCGCCATCACGCACGTGCTTAAATGGCTTTTGTTTCACTGCTAGCAAAACAAAATTTCAAATTTCTTGTGTTTTGATTTAAAAAATAGCCTATTGAATTACAATTTTGTTAAAGCTATGATTAATTGGTAACAGAACTTCGTGTCGTCTAATTTGGTCTGTAATCATACTCGTGATTAAACAAAATCGAACTCCCACTATGCGGTCATCTGGTTTTGTTAATCACTTGTATGATAATATAGACAGAACTGGACTCCACTCAGTCCTGTTACCATTACAAATTAGGGAAAAACCACTGCCTAAGAATACAAAAAAACCGCTTCCTGTTGACTTGCGTCGCTCAAAAATGTCTTTGCTTAAGCTCCACAATAATTAATCAGTGTGTAAACAGTGAAGAATTTCATGGCTTTATTAGTAATACATCTTGTTAAAGTTCATACACTCCTTTTTTTCGCTGCAGTTGTCATGTGTGTTGGCTCTACTCTTCTTGTTTATTGGGTAACAAGAATTCTGGAAGAAGTATCAGAGAAAGAGACTGGAATTAAATCCAAGATTAAATTTGATATCAGCTTTTTTCTTGTGGTGGCAGCTGGAGCATCATCTGTAATGGCTACTGGGTTTAGCTTACTCATGCACTGTTTCTTAAATCGTGCAAGCAGGGAAAGAACTCGTTCTGACGATGAGCTCTCACTAGAGCTTATGTATTCCATGTTACCTGCAGACAGCTTTTCTGACATTCCTCCTCCTGCCTACTCTCCTTGAAAGAGGAAAAGCACTTCATCAATCAATCCATCAACGTTTGGAGCCCTTTTTCGCAAAATATTCTTAAATGAGCAGGTGGGGGTAGGGTACTCCATTCAATAAACTTTACTAGGACATAACAGCCCAACCTGAAAACCAGTATGAGGGGAACAAATCATGTAATTACCTAATATACTAGTATAATTATAATCAAAAAAGAGATCTTAGTTTTGAACTGCAATTTCTTTATGCTGGGTCTCTAGGTCCTTGCTTCTTGCACTCCCTCCTGTTTTTGCTAGCCTGTGTCTACACTATACTATATAGCTTACTGATATTTTCACGTGGCACCAAAGGGTGGCACAAAAATCTGACTGATAGGTAACTATTCAGTTTCAAGATCAGCTTAGTGCAGCTTCATGCCGTTACAGAAATCAGGCAGAAATCACTGTTCTCAAGTGTGAACAGAATCTGCCAGATATGGTGTTCAATCTAGGCCACATTTTTTTAAAAAATTCTATTCTGATGCAAAAAGAATCATTGTGGAGTCATACTGATGCAAAAAAAAGTTGACTCATATGTAAGTTCTTCCAAAACAGTAGGCAATAGAAATTATTATTAAAAGTAAAGGTAAAACATAAGGGTGCTTACTAGCCTGAATGAGCATGCAAAATCACTATCATGTGATTACGATTAGTTTTTATGTCAAGCGCCATTCCACACAATTCCAGGAGAGACTGGAGGGTACATTTGGACTTTCCACATACATTGCTTTGCCGATCGATTTACGCTTCATTTATTGGCGTTCTTTTGTTTTCATTTCATTATAAAACAACAACAAAAGCTAAGTTCATTTTTTGCGCAAAAGAGAATGGGAGTTCAACCTCAAAAACATGAAGATCAGCTGAATAAGGATGGCGGTGAAGCTGGAGAAGTCAGTTCAATGATGTCAGTTGTTCAAAGTTTCAATATCATAGTTTGACCCAGACCATTTTGGAAATGACCAAATTAAAATGCCATGTGGCACATATGACCCACTTTGACTAATTTCTAGACTGAACATTGCAGATACAAGAGCTATTCTGGTATAGTGCAGACAGTTCCTTAGAGTACAGCCTTGGGGTGCATTGAAAAAGCTGCAGAGTTAGATTTTGTCTAGTATAAGATTTTTTTTTTTGTAACCTTGAGCATGCACAGTTAATGTAGTCTGGTAGAGACTGAAGGTTTTGGAGTCCCAGAAATCATCAAGCACTAACCCCCTCCCCCCACAATAGAGAGCTTAACCAAAGGCATTTTAAGCGATGCTTGTCAACTGCAAGTGGACTTTTTGCAAACATAATCAGGCAATTTGTGTCTATAAGTTAGAGTAAAGATGCCCAGCAGTACAAATTTGGTAATGCCAAGGCATATTAGAAGGGAAAAAGCCACAGTTCCAGTTGGCCTGTGTTGATCAAAAGTGCCATTGTTAAAGCTCCCTACTGTAGAGAAAACCCCCACCCCTTAGCCCCACCCAAAGTTATCAATAATAATTTCAAATAAATTAGGCTTGTAGGTAGACAATGATTTTATAAAAAAGGTTTACATATTGAGGCAGTCACAAACATCCATCACTTTATACAGTAAAACAAACATCCAAACACTAAAAATATGTCTATACACAATTATCATTTCCAAATCCTTCATAATTCATGTTTAAGAAGGACTTTGATTATGATCATGATCCCTGTATCGATCTCAATTGGCCTTCAACAAACACCTTCCACTTCTTTGTCCTTCATGCGAATTTCATATCTTCCAAACTGCAAATCCAGCAGATAGTCAACATACGAAGTCTCATATCACCGTAAAATTCATGAAGTATCATTGTGTGAGTCCTTTTATGTTCACAGCCCTTCAAAGAATGCTTCTTTAGATGCAACAGTAAGTGATAGACTGAAAACCTGTGATAAATTTATATGCAGTACAGGGCTCGAGCCATTTGTCTGTGTTTCGAAAAAAATATTTTGTCCTTTTTATAGAGTTTGCATTCTGTGCATTTTGGTCTCCTCAGAACCAACAAAGCTGTTCCGAGTAAAAAGTTGTCCACAGTAAGAGGATTATTGCATGTCGATAGAATTTTTTCCAATGAAGTTGTTAAAATAATTATTTTTTATTAAAGGTAATGAAAATCTCAAGGAAAATGAACTCACTGGTAATCAGAGTTTTATATGATGGAACGCCATTGAAATTGTTTTGACTGTTAGACCAACCACTAGTGAATGTCACATGCCATGAACTGTGAACTGAGTTGTAGATATGTTTCTGAACAATACAGAGCTGAATTCTCAGATCTTTTAAGGAAAAGATCAGTTAGCCACCAGTCATGATACCCTGAGAAAACACCCGACATTTTGCGACACCACCACTGGTTTCCCTGTGAAATGTCTGAGAAATTAGCCTGTTCTAGGAATTCAGATAGTGGGGAGTGATGCAAGGTGAAGAAAGTGATGAAAAGTGGAGGGGGACTCCTTTTTACTTTGCACCGCTCCCCACTATCTGAACACCTGGAACAGGCTACTGAGAAATGAGTGCAGAAATTCCATACTGATGATGTGTCACTTACCCAGATCTGGGTAGTGCTTCTTATTGGTCATGCTGCGAGGGAAATTTGCTTCAACCAATCAGAGCACTTCCCAGATCTCAGTTGTGACGTGTCATCAGTATAAAATTTCTGTTTTTTTTTTCTCAGAAGCCATTTCGCAGGGAAACCAGCAGTAGCCTTGTGAATTGTTGGCTGTTTTCCGGGTCATAGTTATCGGCAACTAAATGAAGTATCTACCTGCAGACTTCCAATGATGAGCAAAATATCAAGGAAACTCAGAATATTGGAAGTAGAAAAAAAATTTTGATGAATGGAGAAAAGGTGTACATAGTATTTGTATGAAAATATAACATTATTTTCAGTGTAGCTAAAGACAAGTTATAAAATAACAGCTGTGTAATAGTTTTTGTACTTTTTTAAAATGATTGTTATTGTTAATAAGTGTTTTGTGGCTGGTTTAAAACTGGTTAGCCAGAAAATGGTTTTATTGAAAAGTGTACCATGATAATATTACTGACAATATTAATTTCTTTAACTTTTAATGATGTGTACATGACTATGATGCCCAAGTACTGTGAATTAAAGTAGGGTTTAATCTTTTCCCATGTCGTGTTTCTTATTAGTCTTTTTCGCAGCCGCTCGGGCTGGAGTCACATAAGCTTCCTGCCGCAGGGAGCTTGCGTGAGAGGCTAGTTTGTTTAGTTGGTAGTATTGAAGAAAATATTATACGTGTTTATTAGCTTGTTAATAGTAATTGAATGGAAATCAATAATATTATTGTGGACAACTGTACATAGGTAATAAAAGAAATGTTTTTTTTACTATTTACAAAGATATTTTCTAAATATTGTGTTCTCCCGAACAATGTACACTTAAATTTTCTGTGGGTGGGGGTGTAGTAGTGAAACTATCCTGCAAACATACCTGGAATGGAAAGAAAGAAAAGGGAAAGAAAAAAACTTGTATCGCGTTAAGGTAGATCCAAAAATGTAGGGAAAGGTATTTCTTACTCTATATCACCCGGCCTGCTTAGAAAAAGAGTATCGTAGACTTATCAGGATGCACCTGTTTGCCCCGGCGGCGATAGCTTACACGGGCCGTCACGCAACGTTGCGTCTGTTGCTTGGCAACCTGACATCGCAGCGTTCCTACACCCACTGCACCAGGGCACATTTGCATTTGCAGGGCAGAGCAGAATCAGGACCAGAATACGCTACATAAACAACAAATCGAAGCTGTTATGCGACGAAACTATATACAACTTGCTCAAATGATCGGATGTCGTCGTCCATTGTTAGCTACGCCTGGACCTTGGGTAGCCTGGGAACAATCTCGCAGTTGTTGTTTCCAGGACTCTCGCCTCGATTTTGTTAATTTCCGTTCACGGAACGTCGCTCGTGCGGTCTCTCGTGCCATCTCCATCGGTTTTACAAGTCTCCACAAAACGCCAGAAAGAAAGACTGCGGTTAAAATGACAAGTTTAAATGACTACGACTGGATTGGGTTTGATCTAGATCATACATTGATTCAGTATAAGCTGGATTATCTTTACCCGGTGAGTTTGTAAAATGGCGGTGTCTGAGCCTGAAAAAGCGCGCGGAAAAATAGACCGATGTTAACTTCCTCCCGATCCTGTTAAGAATAGAGGCGTTTATTTGATACAACACACAAAAAATGTTCAGTTCAACGCATGATCTAGCTTTTATGATTGCTTTTTTGGGATTTGTGGTCCTAATATATAGGTTTCCCTGCTTTCATCTTAAATTTCATACTCAAGTTAAGTAAGCTTTATATATCCACGTGGAAATTGTGCTTCTTACATTATTAGGGTGTTTTTGTTTGCATTGCTAATCACTTTATAGCTTAAGGATGCAAAGAGTGCCGAGGACGATAATTTAAGGATAGATTTCTGCACAGCCCCACTCAAATGCATGCAGCAAAATCATACTACTTGTATGGGACATTCCATTTATTTCTCCTCAGCGACGACCCCCTCCCCCCCCCAAGGATGGTGGGCTTTTAAATTGGGCCGGGGGGGGGGGATCCTTCAAACAAGCTCACGAAATTTGTTATTTACCCTCGGCAGTGTTTATAGCACTGATGCTAGTGGGGCCGGGCAAATGTCTGAAACAAATAATTCAAATCAAACCTAAGAGGGTTAAGAATCCCAACTGGCGGGAGGCAAGCCAGCTGGCTATTTACAAACATTGCCGAGGATGTGAACTCAGGACTACCGTGAACAAATCCAACTAGCGGTCAGAGCAGGACTTGAACTCGGTACCTTCGAATTGCGAGTCCAGCTCTCTAACCACTCGGCCACCCTGCCTCCTATAATCCATGGTAACCCAGGATTAACGTTAAACAGGCTTTGAACAACTTTTGCAGTAAACTACCCTACCTGTGGACTAGGCCATGTGCATCATGAAAGAAATAATAAATACATCAAGTGCATTTTTGGTCTGTGTTATATGCTAGACTGTCTTGTGGGAGGCTCAAAGATACTCAACGGGTAACACATAATTGCGAGCAGTGAATAGGGTTGAACACAGAAGTGCTGATGTATTTCAAGTTGTGATAAAAAGTTCTGTAACTGAAATCTGAAATGACAAGCTTTTTAAGCAAATTATCCATTACTTTTGTTGAAAATAATGTAACTTGATGCAGTTAACCAAAGGATCAGAACTCATTGAGAAATTAAATTGCGGCAAGGTTGAAAATAATATGAAGACAAAAAAAGAAAAAAACTGAGGAAGAGAAGAAAAAGAGTGTTGATCGAAAGAAAGTTAATTTCAAACCAGCTGGTACAAAAAGGATTAAATTCCTAAGGCCTTTTAAAATTCCCTTCTTGAAACAGAACCCTTTATAATTTCAGAAATGGCTCATGTATGTGATCATGAGGCCCTCATTGGCCAACTCCTAAAATAAACACTGCTTTGAGTCCTGAGTACCCCCATATCCCTGTGGGGTCACGTCATGGGGATGTTTGTTCAATATCATAGGGTGCGTTCCTTTGGGATGATCCACATCAGGATCACTGATCCGAGATCACTCGGATCATGGTAGATCAAATGAACTGATGAATCCTTGTCCAGAGTGGATTCATCGGTTCATTTGATATACCATGATCCGAGTGATCTCGGATCACTGATCCTGATCCGGATCATCTCAAAGGAACGCATCTATAGTGTTTTAGTGTATTTAGTAAGTGGCATTTTCTATCATGATGATATACCTTATAAAGTTCTTTTCTTTTTTTCCAGTTTATTTATAAAATATTCACAGAAGCCTTGGTTAAAGACAAAGGCTATGATTCCAGCTTACTGGAAGACAACTTTGAAGACCTTAAGGACTTTTGGTATGAATGACCATATTTTCAGCTTGCAAAGCCTTATCCATTCTCATCCTTTTTCAAATATTTATATAGAGATCATGGCTGTACACCAGATACATCATATGTTGTTCAAGACATTCAAAAAAGTAACAAAATAAACATTCATTTATTAAACCTTACACCAGCCTACCAGTGGCCAAGTCATGATCAGTATTATTGCATAATACTAATCATATAAATAAACCTTAATGGCATGCGTATTGCTATTGTTTTATTATAAATATTGCTTTTCTCTTAAAACTATAAGCTGACTATGCCTTTTTAATTTCATGTATACTTACACTGTAGCTGGCATATTTTTTCTCCAGTCTTAGGGGACTGGTCTTGGACACACAAAAAGGAAATATCCTGAAAATTGACAAAGATGGGTTTATATTGAGGTTGGTATTAAAACTTTGTGCTACAAAGCCATTTGCAGTTTCTGGAATGGCGTCTGTGTTGTGTCATTTATTGTTTCCTCAAGAACAAGATATTACTTAATACTTTATACATAATGGCCATTTTGAGCAGCTGATTTTGCAGGAATCGAATGTCATCCACCTCTCAAAACAGGGAAAGCTTGTCTTATGAGTTCAACGAGTCAATGAGTCATGAGTCAAGCCTTGAATCAGGTTTGGGTTAAGTACTGAAAATAGTGATGGGGTTAATAATTGGTAATTTTAGTTTTGATAAAGGCTATAAAGCACTGACTGTAGTGATTCCCCACAAATGCACATTCTAATATTTTAGTTTCAGGGTTGTCAGATGTAGCTGGCTGCCGGTGAAAATTGCCGCCTACTTGGTTAGTATCGGCTGGCTACTCTGCTTGGCATTTCTTTATCAAAGGCGTTTTTTAAATAAAATATCCCTAGACTGGCCGTTTTCTTTGACAACTCAGCCATCTACTTCAAAACTTTCTGACAACCCTGAGTTTAATCTTTCGTATGATGAATAATGAGGGTTGGTCCTTTTTTCACATTTTAGCCTTTCATAACATCTTAAAAAAGTAACAATAGTGATGTAGGGTTAATGACTCACTCAAAGTGGTTAGCATTTATTTAGGTTGGGTTTTTCACTATACAGTATCTTCTGTAAAGCAGTTACTGATAGCAAATCTGAGAGATGCAAACTATTGACTCATGACTCATTGACTACTTATTGACTCTTTTCCACTTAATTAAATTTATACTATAATAGCCAACACTTCATTACAATGGCCACTAATTAAAATTAATTACATCTGAACTGTAGCCAAACAACTCATCAACATGGTCATTTAAAAACACAACCTTGTGTACAGTGTTATACATGCATGTACAAATTAGGAGTGCAAAAATGGACATCCCTGGACATCCATTTTCACCATAGTCTAGAAATACAGGCCTTTTAACCAAAAGATAATTTTTTCATGCTTTTTACCATTGATTTTTATTAGGGCAACACATGGTACAAAACGGATGACAAGAGAAGAAATTACAGATTGGTATGGAGAAAAGAGCATATGGCCTGAGATTAACAGCCTGAAAGAAAATCCAAGTCAACAGTGTAAGACACAATAATATGTACATTTTTGACTGTGTATTGTTATCTGAAAGTTTCTGCTTTTACTGCAGTCGTTATCGAGGTTGCATAAATTTCCTATCATGCTATGAGGACAGACCACAATGTGGTGAAAAATTTCCAGTGCTCTGATGGAAGTATGAGGAGAGTCAGTTTTTCCAAAATAATATTCATATAAGGATGGCACTAGCCTTTCCTATACCTTCTATTGACTACTGGTACCCCCTTTCACATACCTTTTGACTGCTGTAAATTTACTGTCTTTTAAATATGTGTAAATCACTAGAAAAACTAAACTAGAAAATTATCTTGTCTTTTTGATAGCCACAAAATGCTAACCTGTTGTTCTCAAAGTGTCTTCACTATAGCCTTGTTTCTTTCTTGCCATTTTCATGCTGTGTTTCTCCCAACCCTGTCTCCTTCTTTTTTGAATTCAGGGCTAGGTAGGCAGGGCTGTCTTCAAATATTGAGAATTGATAGGGAAGGGATGATAGATAATGTTATAATGCACAACACATGACGTCAATTGTGCAAAAAATGGCACAAAAGATGTTGGAATTGTAACATTTGACCTGATTGGTTTACTTCCCACCTATCACTTTATTGCTTATCTTACAATGGCATACCGGAGTTTGTGAGGAAACATTCAGTGTTAACAGTAAAATAGGTCAAACAACACAAAATATTTGAAATTTCATTGTCATAAAGTCGAATCTACAAGAAATGGCGAACGTTGGCAACTGTTAGGGAGATTTCAGACTCTAATCTGGAGACCTGGAGAAACGGTTCAAAATCTGGAGTCTCCTGGATTATCCGGGAGAGTTGACAGCACTGGGTAGCTATTGGTCAGTAAGTATTCCACTGAACAGTTCAGTGTGACGGTGCATGGTTGAGGCCGCTCGCAGGGTTGCCATGGATACCTCATTCCTGGTGCTAGAGCTTTACCATCTCCACCAACCTTGTAGGCACCAGTACCCAAGCTCATCTATTGCTGAAAATTATTTTAATTCAGAAAAGTATTATCTATATCAATTTTCCTTAACCAGCATAAGCAAATAAAACAATTATTTTATTTTAATATGATGGTACATGTATGATTTCTTTTTCTGGTACAGCTTCCATGTTTAGAGTGTTTGAGAATTACTTTGACCTTCCTGTGATGGTAATATGTGCACGTCTCATTGATATGATAGATAAAAAGGTAAATGGACATGACTTTTCCTTCAATTATCAGCAGTAAGCAAAGTTTGATCACAATAATGTTATCTGTAACTTGCTGGTGCAAAAAATGTAAATGTGATATTTTTGCTGTTTTTCTTCCTCTGCTAGAATGGAAGATTGGAAAAATACAATTTTTGGCCAGATGTAATTTATATGTTAAGACATGTTTTTAATCCACTAAAGTTTTCTGGTAGGTCATAAATATTTTTATTTATTGTTTGTTTGATAGTGTTTGTATCAGGGTCGTCTGTAAGCCTACAAGAGAATGACAATTTGACTAACAATAGATGACTGTTTAAGTGTGACAATAGACGGATCAAAATGCACCAATAACTGATTACGAGTCTTCATAGCCAATAACATCACGGCTTAACTGACAGACGACCAATAACATCGCGACGTAATTGACCAATCGGATCAATAACCAGAGTATAATACCATCAACTGACGCACAGGTTGTCGAAACATCAGTCACTGTCAAAAACAACAGTCCTATTCAGGACTATGTTCACCCGGACCATCAAACTCAACCTACTTTTGAAATTCTTTCTTTATTTTCTTTTCAGATCAAAATGGGTACTTCTTTCCTGTCATAACAAAAAATACGTCTAAATTTATAAAGCCATGTAGCAAGAAAATCATTGACTGGATCAAATCATTACGAGATGGAAAGCAAAAAGTCTTCCTCCTCACCAACTCATACATTGACTACACAAACCTTCTTATGAATTTTGCTGTTGGGTTAGGCTGAATACTTATTAGTTTTAGCATAATGATTAAGATTTTTGGTACTGTGGAACCATTGCTCCCCCATTTGAGGTCCCACATCATAATATTAATGATGATAATGATGATGAGGAAGATGAAATTGTATGACTTTTATATATGGTGGTTGCAATGATAATCATGGTGATGATGATGATGATGATGATGATAATGATGATTTTAATGATGATGATGATGATGATGATGATGATGATGTTCATGCGGCTGCGGCTGATGATGATGTTGGTAGTGGTAATAATGGTGGTGTTATTGGTAATGATAATGGTGATGATTTCATATGTTGATGATGATGTTCTTGAATTTGGTTGTACCTAACCTCTTAGCATTTTACTTAATGTGTGCTTTTTGATTAAGTAATGGTCCAGAAGAGAAGGAACGAACCAAATGCAATGAGCATTTGTTGAAATGCAAAAAGGTGCTAACTTTACTTTTGTCTCTATTACACGTCTGATTGGTTTATTTTGTTTTAGGGAACACTGGCCAGAAATGTTTGATGTTGTTGTTTGCATGGCTGGAAAACCAGGTTTCTTTCAAACTCATGTTTTTTCTGGTCATACCAACTGTTGATAATTATTTTTAATGCATAATTTATAATAATACAGTTTATGTACTGAAAGTGCCCACACTTAAGATTGAAGGTGCTTATGCATTGTATAAAGCTGTTTTAGTCCGGTAAAGATCAACATCAAATTTCTCCTAAGTTATCATAATGCTTAATGACTTTTACCTGAATTTGTCAGTCACTTTTTATACTTTTGATAAGCAATCTCTTACCATGAGGCCTTTAAAATTACCAGATGTGATGATGATCAATGATAATTTTAAGACTAGTAATCAGAAAGATTTAGGCTTTTTCTACACTATACTGGCCACATGCATGGATAGCTACATTTTGTATACATGGAAAGCTATAAAATCATTCACACACATCGAACATCATGCCAGAGCTAGCAGTCAGCCAGGAGGGATACATTTTAAATGTGATCATGAGCAAAGTACAAATTATAACCTAGTGATTAATTTATATTTAAAATGTTATTTATTTTTTTATTAATAATTTTTGCAGGTTTTTTCAAGTCCGAAGAACAACTAACCCAGTTTTATGAGATTGGTAAAAATATTGAATAATGCTCCTGTGTTTTGTTTTACATTTTCATTTTATTTACTGGTTTTGGCTGTCAGGTTTTGGGTATTGTTTTGTCTGGGTGGCCTAGCTATAAATTCATTGTGCTTGATAAACTGTAATGCTTGAATGATCATTTCAAGTTGTTTCCTCAAGATGTAAGTTGGTTAATTGACAATTGCATAAAGGCTGTTGATAGTTGCATCTAACTAGTTTCAAGAGAAGAGAGGTGCCAATTACTGAAAACTTTGACAAAAGCCGTTCTGGTTTAATAATTCTTTCAGTAATAATTGAGTGTTGAGATCTAAGATGATTCATGCATGCAAACACAAAAAGGCATTTTAGATGAGGAAGAGAACCTAATTGAAAATGTGACCACTAGTCAAAACGTCTAAATGATTATTTTTTTCATGTGTACAAAAATTGTCTCAGTTTAGTGTACAGTATGACTGTGTTAATTTTGTTGAGCTGCAAAGGTAATAAAAAAGAGAAAGATGGTAAATTTTAAGCGAGGTGAAGAAATGAGAAATGATGTGATCAGCATGTCAGCAGCATATACATTGAACTAAGAAAAATGTGTGAGTCCGCGACAGTAATTGAACCTATGACCTTCCGTGCACCAGTCGGATGCTCTAACCACTGAGCTACGAAGGACTCGTGGCTAGCTGTGCCATACACACAGTTCATGTATGACATGCGTCCTGACATGCCCCATGCTCGTGACATGTTGATCAATCACATCATTTCTCAATAAAATTTTTATTTAACTTTTAACAGATGGTGAAAGAGAAGGTGATCCTGTAAAACAGCTTCAGCAAAATAGAATTTATAGCAGAGGGAATCACAGGGACTTCACTGCATTTCTTCAAAAACAAACCAACAAAGAAAACCTTAAGGTATGTAACCTTTTAATTACCAGGCATGACCATTGTCAATTTTCTCCAAACAATATCTATACATTATCAAGAGAACAGGTCATGAGAATAAAACAATATTAATGATTATCTAAAGTACATGCAAATTGCTTTGATTTTTTAAATTAAATTCTTTCAACTAATTCCTTAAGGAAATGTTGGTGATCAGTCTGGAGGACTTACGGGTTAAGATAATTTTTACTGGCCCGTTAGGCCTTCCTCTTTTATTCTTCATTTAGCGTCGTCCAACCACCCCGTATTTTTGGTATTTCAAACAAAAAAAGAAGTAACGACGTAGTTAAACCATTTTTCACTTGAAATAATTCTTTTAATCTGAAAAATGAGCATAGTAACAACATAGAGAAAAACAGGGACAAAAGCAGGAACATTTTTACACTATATTTTGTTAATCCAAATATGTAAATGTTAACTTTTAATGTTGTCCTGGGGTACCAGGGCCTCCAATTCCGAGACTTCTTGTGATTTGTTTTTTTAGGTTTTTTTTAATCCAACCGACCAACCCAATATCAGGAAATGCATTTGACACTAAATGAAAAAAAAAAAGGGGATGGCCTTAAGCCAGAAAAAAATTTTTATCTTTGACCCGGAGTTCAATATATGCTTAATTGATATTTTCCAGTCCAACACATTTTATTTTGCTAGCCCTTAACTGTATGTTCATTAATGCCTGTGTAGGTTTTGTATTTTGGAGATAGTATGAGGTCAGACCTGTTCCCATCAGTGGTACATGGTGGCTGGGATGTTGTCACAATACTGGAGGAAATGGAATCAGAAGGCCTAGTAATAGAACACCTTGTAACACATGAAGATGAAAAGGTACTTAAAATGGTTGTGTTTTTAGTGATCAACTGATTTTTTTCATGGGTTGGAAGAGTGAATTGACCACTCCAGAAAATACCATAACATACCATAAGACTCTTTGTTTGTGACCCCCAAATTTTGCATAAGCATTGTTTTCAGTTTCTCTTGGGGCCATTTTAACTCCCAAGAGAAAATGAAGACAATGCTTATGCAAAATTTTGGGCTGACAAACAAAGAGCATTATGGTATGTTATGGTATTTCTGGAGTGGGCAATTAAAGATCTTCTGTCATTATTCTAATAATGTTAAGCTGCTTTAGTCCGTCTTCTATCAGGGACGTGAGTTATGAAATAAATTTCTGTTGTGTGACAGATCACGCGAGGATTTTAACATTGATTGAACAATGCATTTGTTGCAGCACCTTGTCACTTAAGTTAAATGTAGATATTGTTTTCAGTTAACATTCTAGGAAATATCTATTGAAAACTACCTTAATTTGATTATTAGAGTCTGTTGCAAATGTGACATGACCTTTGTAGGCATCACTTAATTAGTGATGTGATGTGCCACGCCTAGTATTTATTGTTCTATTTTCTCTATATATCATTTGATAATGTAACTGTTACTTTTGGCAGTTGCCCAATGATTGCTTCACAAGAAGCATGAAACTCTGAGTAGCAATGAATGTTCAAGACCATTTACTCCATAATTTATGATTATTTTATTATCATTTTCAAAATAGGAATCACTTGAAGATGGTCCCAGTCCCAAGAAACCTGCCAAGTATCTCCATGTAAGATTGCTAGATTATCTTCTGCTGTCTTGAGTCAGAGCTAAATAGCATCAGAAACGCTTAACCTCTGATAATTTCATCCCATGTGTGATCAGGCATTTTTTGAAATTTAGAGATAATAGGGAGAGGGCATGATCTCAGGCTAGCTGGGGCCAATGTATCAATTGCGTCTTAATCCTGCAGTCCCAGGTTCGTCCCTCCCTGATGACTCATGGGATTTTGTTTCTTGTTATCCCCGAGGTAAAACCCCTTGGCCACACTTACTGGTTATCCTTCTGCCAGTTGGTTTTCTTGACCTCCTCTCCTAATAACTTAAGTATTATTGTAAGAGACCTTGCATAAGGGGTGTGGTCAAAAGCATGGCAAAGCCTGGCCAGGGCGTGCCAGGCCTGGTTTGCCACTTACAGTTTGTGGGTAAGGGTAGCCTGGAAAAGGCAATTATGTCACCCTCATGTTAAGAAGTTTATTTATTATTATTATTTTTATTGTTTTTGCCAAATGTTATTATTGTTGTTGTTGTTTTTCCTAGTGATATAAATTGCTTCTTGTACCCTCTTAGACTGGGGCCCATTCCTTGGTCCTGAGGTGTTGGATGGACAGAAATCTTTTATATTATCATGCACGCTGATCCCAAGAGGATCATCTTTTGCAGTTCGTTGATGTTAATGGTTCCAGGGATCTTTCCTAAATTCTGGTTCACTCCCTTTTTAAGAAGTCCCAGCACACCAACTATGATTGGTACAGTCTCTGTCTTATTATTATTATTATTATTGTTATTACCTAGCAATTTAATCATGATTATATTTCATTTCCTTCACTAGGATCACATAGAGATTGAAAGGCACAAGGAAGAGGTACTCTTGTCAAACCAGTGGGGCTCATTTTTCACTGATGCTGGCACTACTCAAGAGGGACCCAGCAAAGATTATGACCACTGCTTTAACAATGTATTGGATGGTTTCTTTGTTTGTAACAAAGCCAAAGAAAGAAGAGAAATGAACACTTTTTGGGGAGATGTGATACAGAAATACAGTACTATTACCATTCCACGGATTGATTTTATCACAGGTAATTTTCCTCCAGTGTGGATTGCAGGACACTACAGTGGAATCCCACCTTACAGCCACCTCGTTATTACAGTCACTTTTTCTTGATGCAGCAAAATGGCCATACATTGCCTTAGAAAAATCCCTCGTTAATGCGGTCACCCATTGATATGGTCAATGGCCACATTTTAAAATCCCTAACAGTAGAATGTGTTATAATTTCACCCTGTTAAAACGGCCACTCATTTGAAATTAGAAAATTAAAATGCCTGTGCCATGTCAATTTCATCGACCTAGTAAGCTAAGCCTTTTCTTTTATTGCTTTTAAACTACAATACACTTAAATTCGTTTTTGGCAGTGTAATAACCAATTTCTAAGGAAAGAAAAGGAAAGTTTTAGGTAGTTTTTACAATAAGTGTGTGCAATATCTACATTCCGGTTGTTTACTAGAGAAGACAATTGTTCAAGCGGTGCAAATGTGATCTATGGTGTACTCTTCATTACAACCCTTATAAAGTCATGAAATTTGACCCTGTCCCGGTAGTGCGGTCACCCCATTCATACAGCCCAATTTTTTGGATGCATTGGTGACCATATTGAATGGGTTCTACTGTTTATTGAATTAAGGTGGAGTGACACATGCCCTGGAAATAAATGGCGACTGTCTCCCTACCCCACTCCTCCTTGGGGCACCCAAATATGACAGATGGTGTTTGGTTCTTAGGGGACGTAAAAGAACCCACACCACTCTTCGAAAAGAGCAGGAGACGTAGACCCCAGTGTTGTGGTCAACCTTCACACATCATTCACATCATGTGTTGCGAGGGTACAGTAAGCTCACAAATGGACTGAGAGCGGCTACCAGTGGTGCCTTTGTATGCTGACGTCCGAGCTTACTGTTCACATGTTAAAATGTATTGTAAGAGGGCATGTCTGTTGTCCTCTCATCCACTCCTCTTCATTTCATTTCATGGCAGTATATAGTGCTGGAATTGGGAGATTTTTATTTACTCCACTGGGAACCCCTTGAGAGGATTGCGGAAAGGAGATTGTTCACGTTTACACACATACACAAGTTAAAACTGCAACTGTTTGCTTTTTAAGCAGAGATGTGTGGATAACACTAATACTTATCCCCTGGATATTGAATTAACCAGTGGATAGTGCTATCCAATGTTTGAAGAACCAGGACCTGCCTGATGTTTTTAAACATAAAAGAACCTTTTCAAACTGACTTCTAAAAACATACATTCTTACATGTATGTGCACAGTAGGGATTGTTGTATTTTCAGTTGGTTTCATGAAACCAGTGTTAATGTATTGTGTTACCTTAGGTCAAACTCAGTGGAAATTCCTTGTTTAATATACAAGTTTATGTGTTTACTAGTGGGTATCATATTTAGCGTATTTACCGTAGTGAATAAAGGCGGCATATTTTGGGAGAAAGAAGCTAATAAGTGCTGCCCTGGATTAGCTGCCACGGTCCTGATATAATCAAAATCAAAAGACGTCAATTCTGTCAGTTTAAGTAATACAGAAAAATAATGATAATAAAATTATAAGCACCCCCTTTTGAATAAGTGCCACTTTGAGGGGTTAAAAAATTTAATGAGTGCTGCAGTGCTTATTCAAGTAAAATACAGTATCTCTAGCTAACTAGTTGTCATATTATTATTACCAAACATATTGATATAATTATAAAAACATTTTGTAAGCTGGTACTGCATTTACTGATGAATCTGATGAATCTGTTACTGATGAATCTTTGTCTTACTTTGTTGTAGAACTACCACTTGATCATGAATTTCAACTCTTCAGTGCATCAGCAGGAGGATTTTACCCAGGAAGTCCAAGATCTCTTCACTTATAACATAAAGTAGTAGAATCATCTTCATCCATTGGTGCAGTCTGATGGATCTATGCCTGTATTAAGATGCGCCAACTTTCTAACTTTCAACTGTCGTTTTACGTAAAACACTTATTCAACTTTTACCGGTTAGCAAAAGATTTTTGTTAGTTGAAAAGTTGCCTGAGAAAATAGCTGATATTTCGCAATGTCACCACTAGTTTCCCTGTGAATAATGAAGTCTAACAAATGAGTGCAGAAATTTCATACTGATGATGCATCACTACCCAGATCTGGGTAGTTTTTCTGATTGGCTGAAATTGAACAAGATAATTTTGACCAGCAACATGACTGGATAGACATTTTGAATGGTATTGCCTCTTTTAATTAATTTATTTCCATATCTAAAACAACTGGCAGTAAATAACAATTTGTGAATACCAGTAGGTGTTTAAATAACCAAATGTCTATTTATATAATAATAATGATAGGAAAGATTTTAAGCACATTAATGCATCCAAATAAATTATTTTGTTATTATTATTAGTGCACCTTATTTCACCTCCACAAGTAAAACATTAATAGTATTTAATATTCACGACTGCATTGTATTACAGTCAAACCGACAAAACTGTGAACACTTGAATTATTTCAGGATAGTGTTATTGTTTGATGTCCCATCACAGCAAAATATCTAGCCTGAGTATCGGCGCTTCTGGGGAAAAGGGGAAAGATGGAAGCCATAAAGGGAGAGAGCTGAATGGTTTTGTGTCAGGCCTTCCTCTCTCTTCTCCCCCTCCACCATCTAAAATCTCCTCTCCCCTAGCCCCTTAGGAAGGCCTGATACTCAAGCTACAAAATATCAGGACATGCGCGCACCTTATTTCACCCCTGCAAGTAAAAAATTAATAGTATTAATATTCACAGCTGGATTGTATCACAGTCAAAGCGACAAAACTGTGAACACTTGAAATATTTCAGGATTGTGTGATTGTGTTATGTCCAATCACAGCAAAATATCAGGACATGCGCACTATCCACAAAACCACATTTAATGCTGTTCACTGTTGCTTCTGAGTTAGTTTCCTCACTCCTGATTGGCCATTTTCTGGGAACAAAACATTCCAATCATATTTCTGGTGTTCTGTCGGTTTGATTGTAATAGTGACAATACAACTTGTACATGGTATGTAGTCCTGTTTTGTTGGATAATATAATTATTACATTATACTATCACAGTATTTAAATCAGTTTATTTTATTATTATTTTTCTGGACATTCTTAGTTTCAAGTACATTATACAGTACAGAGTGTATTGAAAATGTAAGTACAAAACCTAAAAATGGTGTCAAAAATAATAACAATATTTTTTAATTGATTCTGTCAATTTACATTGTTTCAATAACTGATATTTGAATTCAGATAATTACTGCTCCTTTTTTTAATAAAATGATGAAAGGTCATTGTTAAAACATCTGAATGTACCAGTTTCAAGATCATTGTATGCTTTACAGTTGTTGGGATATTTGGTCAAAATACTGTCAGCATATTTTAGCTGCTCAGGGTTTTCTCCTGACCAAAATCCTTACACGATAATTGGTTGCCTTTTTTACCTCTTCACGCAACTTCTACGCCTGCCAAAATGCCCACCGTTGGCACTGGGGCCAATTTAATAAAACTTTTCCAAGTGTAATTTACCAGTGTGCCCATTGTTTTGGTGTCTAAAAACAATGGCAACAATGGCTAAAGTTTGTAATAGTTTTATTAAATTGACCCCTGCTTTGTCCTTGGTTTGCATCTGCAGTGATTAATCTATCAAACGTAACCCTAAATTTTCCTTACTTTCCATGACCAATAATTCAATTCCATGGAATTCCAGGTGTGGAGGAAGAAAGTCTTAAAATTAATTCCTTGACTTTCCAGGTTTTCTATGACTGGACTGGTACAATACCCTGATCTTGAACTGAGTTTAAAAGGCTAATAAGCAGGGTGCAAAGAAAGTCAGTTTTAGAGCTTGCCATTCACGCAAGCTGTAGCTACCACGCACTAGCCCTAGAGTCTTTTTAACTATCCCTCCAATTTTTTTTGATGAGCAGGATTGTTTACAGTTCTTCTGTAATTTGAATTCCTCTAAGAGCATCACAGAATTCACTAGTCTAATAGGAGAATCCACTAGCTCCCAGCTGTAGGACACGCCTTTCTTACGAATTAGATACAAAAATTGACTAATAAATATATCAAAATATAACCCCTTACAACTGTAATAGTAAGAAATGCTAACTAGCTTCTCCCATCATCTTCATGCGCCTCCATTCTTGTCATCAGTTCCAGCAAGGCTCCACATGCACCAAAATAACCCTGTCATAAAAAAGAAAATGATAACTATTGACAAACCTCACACTTCCAAATAATAATGGAATTAACCTAAAATTAATGGCATGCAAAATTGTAAACACAAGACCGTGCAAGATGGTAAGACTAGCTTTTGTTCTGTCTTTCGCGTGAGTTGCGAATTCGCGCCCTCGCAACTCGCGCGACTTCGCTGCTCAAATAATCCGGCTTACAGATTTTCGAGCGAGAGACTGCTCGCAGTGTACGTGAGAGTGCAAAAAGGGAGCTTCAGCCCCGGGGAGGGGGGGGGGGGGGGGGACTCCCATATGAAACAGACGGGGATGCTCGTCGGAAATGTTGAATTTAACCCCTAAAGGAGACCATCTGGGCGTGGCTCAAGCTTTTTGTGACCCCTAAAGGAGACCAATCTGGGCGTGGCTTAAGCAAATCTTGACCCCTAAAAGAGACCGCTTAAAAACACACAAATACGACATGCAACGAGTTTTAATGATATAATGACTAATCATCGAATGCCTTTATCTAAAAGTAGTTTTTAAAAGCATTGTCATAAATCTCAAGTTCTTCGCGGAACCCTAAACGAGACCCTGGCGGCTTAAAATATTGGCGCTTTGCCCGGAACACCCTAAGCGAGACCAAAATCCAAAATTTACACCCCTAAGCGAGACGACGAGCATCCCCGTCTGTTTCATATGGGAGTCCCCCCCCCCCCCCCCCGGGGCTTCAGCATCGACGACGACGACGGCAAGCGAATTCGTATATTTTCAAACTTTGTCGCGTTTATTCAATTCGCTGAGAATGTCAAATGTAGACGAATTTCCCTTAGAGTTTATTTCTTGGGGACCGCACTTAAGTTGAGAAAGAGCCAGAAAGAAAAATTCGTCGTCCCTTGTTTACTTTCTCCATAAACCGTGAAATTAGGCATTTTCACGTCATTGTCGTGCGGTGACGGAACGGAAATGTACCAAAAAGCGTGATGCACGTGCATGCATGCAGACTACGAGTAGACGGAGTAGTCCCCCATTTTTCCTCAGGGATAGTTAGAGCGAGCGCGTCGCCTTTTCTCGCGTGGGGTGATTTTCACGCGCACTCGCGTTTATCCCTGAGGAAAATTGGCGGACTACTCGTAGTCTAGCATGCATGCGTGTCGGCGATCAAAGAACAAAAGAAATGTTGGGAGTTATTGGCTCAAAAGTTTGACCGCTTTCAAACTTTGCGCAGCAACCCCCAAACAACACGCAACAGCGTGTGCAAACGAACGTAACATGTACCATCCAACAATGTTGCGTCCTTTTGCACGGGACTGCGGGAAGTTTTCGTCTTGCGTCGACGTCCATAAAACGTGAAAATAAGTAAGAATCTTCGCGTCCTAGTCTCGTGCAACAGTAAAGTAATGTACAAAAAAGCGTGATGCTCGTGCAAAGATGTTGACATTCTCGTTGCCGTCGCAGTCGTCGTTGCTTAAGCTCCTTAATATGAAGAACAAAAAAGGGAATTATTATAAACACTATGATGGCAGTTTAACAGTATTCCTTTGGCATTTCTCTCTCTTAGAGACACATTTATTATTTCTTAATACCTCATGTTTTAAAAACAGAGCTTTTAAGGTTCCTTTAGACCAATAATCCATTGCATATGAGAGCAACTTCATAGCTATGGTGTTCTTACGGAGGAAGTTGCCCACAAATACCACGCGACCAATTTTCTGCAAAAAAGAAATGATAAGAGAAAACCTATGAAACTATAAACTGTAACATCAGGAAGGGTGGATAAAAACTATTATTAATTGTACACTAAAGGTTTAACAGACTGCTGAGGACTGGGATTTTAACATTCTATTCACTCCCCGGGGGGGGGGGGGGGTACTCCCTATAACGGCCTATACGGGGAGGCTCCGCCTGAAGGGGTACCTTTCCAGACTTCAGGTATATCCAAGGGTGGGGAATTCTGCCCACCTACCCTTGCCCTAAGCCAACATTAACACTTACTTCTCACTTAGGGCAAAATGTTGGCTTAGGGGAGGGGTAGGTGGGCAGTTTCCTCGAAACATATAATGGTTCGGAAAATCTATCAAATAAGTATTTAAAAGACATTAATTGAAATGTTTCAAAAAGACATGCCTCATGGCTTACCATTTTCATTTATTGAATGTTATGCGAAAATGGCAAGGCGACTTTCCGTTTCAGCAATTTATTCTTATTATGTAGGTAAGTTACAGGGTACCATTTTTCAATGTAAAGAATACGAAGGGGTATCATTTCTTTCTAAAATGGTAAATAAAAGGGTAAGGGGTTGGACCTAGGGGCGAGGCCTCCTCATACACAGTATAAAACTTTGTTGAGTAGTCCCCCGGGATTTAATGTCCACTCTCTCTTAATGGACAGCTCTATATAAAGATGGACACCTTAGTAAAATGGACACCTAGAGATGGTCCCTGCCTTTCTTTACTCCCTTTATTTGACTCTCCATAAGACGGACACCTCAGGTAAACGGACACCTAGAGTTGGTCCCTGCCTTTCTTTACTCCCTATATTTGATTCTACAAGACTATATGAGAAGGGGGGCTGGCCCACTTGCCAAGATCTCACCTTGAAGGACTGGGATCTCGGCAAGCGGGACAGCCCACCTTCTCATATAAACACAATTACAGTTTTATGAGGAAACAAGGCATGACTCGAGCTAGGCCAGCTAACCAGGCTTGCTCACCTCAAATAAACAGGGCCTTAAGCAGAGCACAGTGTTGGAGCAAGGGTGTTTAAGCACTGATCAAACGATCTAGCATGCACTTCCTAACCTTAGTTATTACCAGGGGTAATCATTGATTACAGATCCGCATTCGTCACTTACGGAAATGATAACTGAGTCAAAAGGAGTCCAGTTTCAATCAGTACGGGCGGCTAATCGGCAGTCACTCCCAATACCTCAAACATTTGTGGCTTTGTGCCACAGGACCACCAAGATTAGGATGCGTTCTAATGAACGCGACTAGTTGTCATAAGCCTACAAGCAGCAGGGCCTGACAAAAGTCCTAGCCCCGGTTGTTCAAACGTTGAAGAGTGCTACCCACAGGATAAATCGCCATCCAGCAGATAAGTGTTAGGCAATCCAATTGCACTATCCAGTGGAGAGCAATTTATCCAGTGGATAGCGCTATCCACCTTTTGAACAACTGGAGCCAGTACGACAGCCCTGCAGGGATCAGTGACTCGTATAATTTAAAATCACAGCACTCACTTGGTTTACAGCACACATCCTCGCTATTGAACCAATATTGTTTGTTATGGTAACTAACATGGCTCTTGCTAAATCTTTGTTACTAACCAATGATCGATTCTCCTCACAATTCATCTTTCCAAAGCTAAATGTAGAAAAGAAACCTTGACTGAGGTAGTTGACAAGGAGGAAAGATTATTTAAAAGGCCAAACGTCTGTGCTTTTGAGCCAATAAAATAAAAATGTGATCCAAATATATGGCTGGCTAAAACAGAACACCAGGTTCATTACATCAGAGAGATGTAGAATCACGAATATGGCAAATGGCCAATGTCAAGTTGTTAATTTCTCCTTTATACTTACTTTTTAGCATAGGTATGGTGATATGAGAACCACTTTGTGGAATTACCATTAAACTATTATTATTACTATTATTATTATTATTATTATTATTATTATTATTTTTATTATTATTATTATTATTATTTCTCAAATTGTGGAAATGAGAAGGTAAAGACTGTCTAAAATCATTCGTTTTGATTAACCAGTCAAGAAACTTTTAACTTTTGTGTTGAACTGAAAGACAAGTACATTGTAAAGAGGAACCTTATCTTTCCCTATCTTTACAAACACCTCTCTATTATCAAACAATTGTTTGGTCCTTAATATGCCAAACATCAATGCATGTGACACAGTCTATAAAGTTAAAAAATGTAGACTTCTATTTCTGTCCCTTTGCTGTTCATATTAATGTGGTCTGACTGTAAAATTAATACATTGTGTTATAACATTAATAATTATCGTTAAAGCTGACATAATTCTACCTTGTCCCAAATACATTGCTGACTGATCAAACAGCTTTAATTTTCCACTTATAAAAAAAAAGTGAAAGGTTAAGATCAAGTACATGTGGGCCATCTGAGCCAGAGCATATAAGGCTTTGTTTTCATACAATTTGTTACTAAAGTCCTTGAAGATCAGGAACTTTAACATTTTCTAACCATTAAAGATTCTAGTATGGCTGAAGCACTGGCCCCAGGCCATTAATTTTATAAGAAAACTGTCAACTAACCTGCTTGCCACCAAATCTCCTGGTAAACCAAACTTGGTGTAATCGCCTCCATAAATATCCCGCACTAGTTTATCAACCTTTGTGCTGTCTCCGTCCTCTGCCATGGAAAGAGCTTCTTCAAATGACTCACATCCAGTCAGCAAACAGCACAAGCCAAGAAAGGTTCCACCTCCCAGACTAAAAACATTTTAAAAATAAAATATTTTTAAAGATATATTACCATTAATGTTACATCTTTGACATAATGATAAATATGGCCAATAGAATTAGAAGTCAGGGTAGAGGAGGGGAGGGGGAAGGGGAATTATTTGGCTTATACAGGTGTCTGCTACTGAACAGAGTATGTTTTTTGGGGGGTCTCGAATCGTCAACAGGGTGTATTAAGATTTCACTATTTACAGCGTCAAGAACAGGGTGTCTTTTTAAGCGGATGATGTTAGTTTGAAAAATTACTTAATTCTGTATGCAATCTGAAATAAATCAGGGTCATTAAGTAAGGTCTGTTGTCTTAAACAAGGCAGTGAAATGAGCAACCTTTGTCTTAAACAAGATCAGGGTTTGAAAGCCCTGGCAGAACACACCTCTACACAAAATACCTGTCAATGCCACTCAGGGTACTGTCTCCTGCGTACATGGGACTTTGGATGTGTAGGTCCACTGTGTTGTTTTGTTAGAAAGAAAACTTTGTTCTACACAAGGTGCATTCAACTTGTCATACTCCAGAATAAGAATACGCAAAAGTTTTGTTGCAAATCTCTTGTGTCATAATTTTTGGACCACTTGAAACACTACATATAGCAGGAAATTTTTTTTATGGAGATTTCTAGATAATTATTGCAAGGCAATGAACCCCAAAATAAGTGATTTCTAGAGTGTATTCCATTGATACTTATTCTGGAATATTTTCAATTGAAGATGCTCTTAGCCTCTCATGACTTTCCCAAGGGTGGGAAGATGGTTGATCATGAAAGGGGATGGGGTTAGTTACGATTTTGTGTAGGAAGGTGGAGGCACTAGATTTATAGCTGTCACAAAAAAATCTCTCAATTTACGATTTTCTTGAGGATGATATGTTGTGCACAGTCTCTTCTTCTTTTTAAGCAGAGTATTAAAAGCTACATGTATGTATTTTAGATATTTTACCGCTTTTAATATTTTAATCTATCTTAACCTGTAGCTTATATTAGCGGAGCTCCACGCGCGCGCGCCCCATAGCTAAGGAAATGTGGTAATCTACCCTTCCGAGATGTTTTCTCTCACACTTTCTAGCTAGTTTGGGAGCCCAATAGAAAACTAACTGCACATCAATGTTGTGATCAATTGACAGCTGTCAAAACAGGATATCCGCTGACCAGTATCACCTGACCGTACCGCGGGCTCAAGTGTCGACCCATCGAGGTCGAGTACTTTTTTGAAGTTATCCGCTAACAAATTACCAGTTTCAAATGATCGCAGGCTCAAGTCTATTTTTTCCAATGATTCATATGAAATATGTTGTGTTTATGTCACTATGGCCCCGCACTGTCAAGATTTTGATTTCAAACTGACCTCAGACGCGAAAATGCAGCCACTTTTTTAATAATAATGGCGGGGAAGACGTTTCTTACCATGGTCACGCGTTGGTCACGCTCTACGTCCAATTTTTGTACTCTGATTGGTCAAAATTTCACAGGTGAGTTCATGCGGAAAACTTATGCAGCATCTTGAAAGTTGTTTACTTTGACAGCAAAAGCTGACAGAGTTTTGTGTCAACTTGTGATGTTTTTAACTGTCTTTTTCCACCGGATGTACAAAATGAAATACAGCTGCTATCAAGAGTCTTCTGTTATCCATGGCTGGTTTGTTTATTGGGTTTTTGGTTGAGAAATGCGTCGCTTGTCAAAATTGGGTAATCCGATTTCGGATGGCATCGTTTTCGTCTTTCACTTTGCTCAATGCGTAAGAGGGTTTAAAAGTCTCAAGCAACTATGGCCTTCCTTGATATCTTTCAGGAACTGAATCTCGAATGGTAAGCCTGAGTAATTATTAGATTCAATGTTTGTTTTTGTTATATCTAATTTCATGAAGTCGAGCACAGTTTATGCGGCAAGTTTTTGCACGTTTGTTGAGATTTGAGTCAATGATCTGATCTAGTATCAGGTTTGATATAAGCTTACAGAACTTTAAAAGGCCTTCAGATATATTTTCTCAAGGCAAATAGAAAAAAAAACGTTCCGAAGAATATTTAGTTATAAATTTGGCTGTAGAAAGAAAACTTTGAGTGATTTTCTTGTTTCCAGGAGTTCATCTTTGAAAAAAAAACAAACACCGGGAGGCCGGCTGAAAGTAAACCAAAATAAACTTAAGCTTAAGCTTTAAGCTTAAAGACTCAGGATTTTTAGAGACACTTCAATACTTGTCTTCGTGAATGAAAATTGTTGTCTCTGTAAATGTTTTACCGAATTATATTTCTTTTATTGATTGTTAGTAGTCTCTCTTGCAATTTTAATCGCTTGTCCGTGGTGTTTGTTTTCATCGTTCATGAACATCGCTTGCAGAGTACTTAGAAATGTCGCGCGTATCAAACGCTTTATAAGAAGATTACACATCGTTATAACTGGAACCATTAAATAACAAAAAATAATGATAATAAATTCGTTATTATGTTGAAGCGTATGTCCATTAAAGTTCATTCAAACACTCGATCACACTGACAGCTCGCACTAAAAATGAGAACTGGCTGGCCGTATGGGTGATTTTAGAAATTTCTTGAATGGTTTCGCTAAAAGCCCATGATTGATCGTCCTGAATATTGAAAAATTGTGAAATGCCGTATTCTGTCCGAGGTCTGTATGATAAAAAGTACTGTTTCACCTCAGATGTGATGTATAAAAAGTACAAAAAGCTGGTTTACACACCCTCAGATTTGTTGGCAAGAATTTGTAAAGTAAACCTGTCGAACGCAAAAAAATGCGGCCTGATTTGTTTTCCAAGAATTTGTTTTCGAGGCCTAATCTACTGTGATCAAGAGCCATTATGGCTCTTGAATGTGATAGAAGATGTTTGCTCTTTTTTGGGTGTACATATATTTAGGCTATCAACTCGATGTAAGATGTTTCACTCTAAAATAACTTATCCTTTCCCTCAAAAGTCACATGAATGTGCCCTTAAGTTAACTGATTTGTGGATTACAAGTTTATTGTTTGATTTAAAATATAAATTTATTAATGGGAGCTTCGTTTTTAGCCCTGGCTAAATCTATTAGTAAAGTTTTTAGGTCTCAACTTTTTTTAGTTATTACTATTACATACTCATTTATCTATTTATTTTTCTTTTGCTTTACAGAACCTCATTGAAAATCACTCCTTGTGAAGTGAGCTCCTGTTATCACCATCATCATCATCATCATCACCATCATCATCATTCTCATTGTCATGTCAATATCATTATTATTAAATTATCATCATCATCATCATCATCATCATTATTATTATTATTATTATTATTATTATTACACAGTTGCTCTTACCTTGTGCCAGTTATTCTTGAGAACTTCTCAGCAGATTCCACTGACAAAATACTGACTCCAGATCCAATGTTTACAACAATATAGGGATAAGAATCATTGGTAAAGTCATAAGGAACCTTTTCGGATTTCTCTAAACAGTGCAGATTGTTCCAGTAGTAAAACTCATGAACACAACAGGAATTAATGAAGTGTATACCATGAATGAGACACTCCAGCTCATCGTACTTTACCAGCTGTACACCTAGGACCTGCCATAAGTGAAAGGGAAAAAAAGGATAGAGAAGTGATGGTGAATATTGAGCCTGGTGAATACATGAGAAAGGTGATTTTTCAGTCAGTGACAGTGAAAAAATCCACGTACTCTCAATAGGAATCGAACCTATGAACTTTTAGTTACTACGTCCAAATGCTCTACCACCAAGCTACAGGGACTTATAAGCACACGTGGGCCAGTAAACCAAAAATATCCATCTGGTTATATGCCCTCCCCTCCCCCCCCCCCCCCCCCCCCACCACCAAATTCCCCCAAATCAATTTTTTCTACCTGGTTTGTTTTGAAATGGGTTTTTCAGTCTGGTTCCCCTGGATATCAAGTAAGCCGTGTTTATAAGGCTTCCTGAAATGCCTTATAAAGTTATATGAGCCCAGGGCTTATTAAGCGGAAGTTTAAAGTGGCTAAATGTAATTTAGGCAAAGTTAACCTTGAAGCAATGCTGGTCAGCAGTTTTTCTAACTATGCTGGGGGTGGAGTGGGGGTGACCCGATGCCCCTAGCGGCTGTACCTCATGACTTGTATACCCAGTTGCTGGCTTGCAGTTTTTCACAAAGTGTCTTCGCTATGGACTTATTTCTTGCTTGCCATTTTTGTGCTGTGTTTTTCCCAGCCCTCCCTCCCTCTTTACTTCAGGTCCAGGTACATGTAAGTATTGGTTAGTGATTAGTATTCCACTCGACAGTTCAGTGTGTAGTATTCCACTGAACAGTTCAGTGTGATGGTGCCTGGTGGCCGGGGGGGAGGGCATTCACAGGGTTGCCATGGATTCCTCTTTTTTCAAGCTAGAGCATTGCCCGGCTCCACCAACTTTTTAGGCACCAGTGCCCAAGCTCATCTATTTGTGATGAGTTTAAATTATGGTATATTACTCAGGGTAGTCTGGTGAGGGAGCTTTAATACAAAGCAGCACTGCTACGGCTATATCTATGGGAGCTAAAGTTGCATCACTGCCTGATCACTGCCAATCAATTTAGTTACCCCTCGATCAAAGTCAGGTTAATGTTTTTAATGTTGTAGGGTTCCACTGTGTTTTTCAAGAGAATATGAAAAACAGTGAAATGGTGATGATCCAAAAAATTGTATCAGGGCTCAAAAAATGAATTCCAGCTAGTCCTTTGGGCAAGTAGCTCTCACATTCTGCATGCCCATAGCAACTTCTTGCTCAACTTAGTTAATGTTTTTTTTGGAGGATAACTTGTGGACTGGACCCTTGCCCAGCAAGACAGTCTCCTTGTCTCAGACTACCGGACAGGATTTTTTTCGAGCCCTGCTGTATTTTTTATTTCTCCTACCTCTCTGAAGTCTTTTTCAAACTTGAAAGCTCCCCCTCCAGTTGCACACACTTTGTTATTTAATACTGATGCATGCAACTCCTTAGCAATTACAAGAAAGTTCTCTATCACATCTGTCGGAAAGCGAATAAAATGAAGATGCCCTTCTCTTCCACCCAATACCACATTTTTTATGGCTAAAACTTCATCTCTTGTTCCATTTTCACCATAGTGTATATTAGACTTTATAAAATCTTGCATGGCCTCTAGGCCAACCTTTTCTTGTCCTTCGCAGTTTAGTTGAGAATTGCATGGTTCAAAATAGACCAGTTTCACCAAAGTACCCCCAATATCCAATCCGAACCAGGGAAGACATGCTAAAAAAGACAAAAACTTGTGTATTTAAATTTTATACACGTATCATGGTCTATACAATTGTAAATGATTCTTAATGAATGGTGAAGGAAAGCTAGTTTTTAAAGAATAGTAAGACTAATAATCATTTCAGGTTTGATGGATTTCATCACTTGGCAGTTGATTATATGTACTGTACAAAAATTATAATTATCTGCACATAAAGCATCGAAACTGGCATCATCGAGGTTCTATTCCAATAATTATTTCACATTAACTAAAGAATACACCAGAGATCAGCTTTAAATAGTTTTATTTTGAAAAGGATGCCTCACTAACATAAGGGAGGAACAGGGTTTTGTTATTTGGGATTTTAAATATCTTCCCTTTTGCAGTGAATTTTATTAATTTTACTATGGATTAGTTTAATTTGATAATACATCTTAATAATTATTTTTAGTTTAAATGGTGGTCGTCTATTTCTAATCATCGAAACAGACTCCCTACTACATTTCAAGCAGTTTAGCTAAATTAATAACAAAAGGAGTTGAAAGGATTCCTTCATATCTTGGGTGTGGTTACCAGTAAAAGAGCCCAACTTAAAGAAAGGTCCAGTACTTACTGAATATTCTCATTGCAAATCGTAAATTTACCAAAATGTCGCCTTTTTTACTTAAACTCTGTACTTTGCAAGAATACCAACTAGCACTCAGCCAGTAGTTTGTGAGAAATATTGAAGTCTTGTCCACAGGAAGTTAATAGAATAACAAAACAGTTTGCCAAATAATAATTTGCCCTCTTTTGCTCAAAAAAATTATGAAAAATTAAAGGTGTAAAGAACAATGGCTTACTAAATATTTAATCAATCAGATGGGGCAAATAACAAAATTTGCATGACCAGCTAAATGCATACAATGTATAGGAGTGGCAGCAAAATATCTCATTTCATTGTCAAACATGAAGGCATTATCACATTTTAAGACAGTGTGTTGCGAAAATTTCCACTGTAAAATATGAGGATGTAAAATATACTCTTTGGCTGATCCGCACCATCACTGGAAATATACAGTCCTCTCAACCATACCACTCATGATCGTTCATGTGTCTGTGCATGTGTCACATCGACCCTGGGCTGCCTGTGGTAATACTATATTGGAATACCTTCAAAACCTTTTCATTAACCTGTTTAACATCGCCCTTAGGGAAAGACTCCGTCTCATTTTCACATTTATCATTGAGACATACGTAAAATACGTTCAAAAATAACTTGACGCATAAGAAGAGCTACCCATGGCCTCCCCTCACCCGGCATTTTCCAGAATACACTTTTATACGCTAATATATTTGGAAGCACACATGCCCGGCCGTACTAACCTTTATTCATTCCAGATCTTTCAAGCAGAGATGAGAAAGTTTGTCTGGTTTGTACTACCGCAGTATATCTTTCCAATACCCAAACTCTCCTCTTTTATGAACACGCCACGTGAAAGTCCACGTTACGTCACGCAAAGTTTGTCCAAAGTGCGAAACTTTATAGGGGTTTATATTCCGTGTGTTGCGATTATGTCCCGCGTGCATAAAACCATTGAGATGAAAGTCCAGGTCATGATTGCATGAAAGCAGTCCAACAAACATCAAGGTATTAAGATAGACCTTTAGAAGTTCCAGAGATTATAGATTTCATTGAAATAATCATTGATCTTCATTGAATTGATGACATTTTTAACTGTCGCCTCACCAAATATAAATTTTGGAATTTCTGATCAGCGGCTATATCAGAAAGGCGAACTGATTGAGTGTAAAGTAAGCGAAATGTTTTGCAAAAAAATTACCCACTATTCCTTTTGGGAATATAATCCACATGCGAACAAGATGTCGTCCATTTCGCACTTCAGCGAGAGAGGAATCAAACGAGATCTTCAATATCTTGCCGATATCATTCTCCTTGATCATTCATACGCTAAACCCTGGTCTGCACATCCGGATGCATCTAAAGTACGCCCTGTCAAAACATTATTTCTTCCCCGAGAAGGCGTTGAAAAGTTGTCAGTGACTCAACCTAGGGCAGAAGATGATATTGATGTGTGCGAACCGGCTGCATCTTCGTGTAATGCAAGTATTATGTACGATACTGCGAAGGCGAAAGCAGTGATGGCTGAGTGCGAGAAGTATGTAAGTACTGTATCGAGTAAAAAGACCCCGGATACTTGGGAAGAGCAAATTTCAAGGTAAGTTTCTGGATTATATATATTTATTGACTGCTGAAATAAGCTTAAGTTTAAATTGAGTTTACGTTACAACACGTGTGACTTGACAACTAGTGACAGAAGGAAAATTGAAGTACTGCTTAACCCGAGGTATCCATCAGTCTGTTCAAGTTTTTGCGTTTTATCTTTGAGAAATTTGTAACAAGGAATTAAAGAATCATGAGCTCTGCACATGTGTATCTTGTATATGTTATGCTTCAATTTTATCCTGGGTTAAAATTTTATTTTCTTTTGTTTCAAACTCATTATCACACGTTAACATACCCAAAACAAAAGAAAATTAAATCTAAACCAAGAATAAAATTGAACCTCAACATATAAAGAAGCTGAAAGAAGTTTTGGTGTCACACAGTTGGCCTATGCTTCAATGCTTCATTGTTGTATTTCCCCCACTTGGTAGTAAATTTGGCCTCTGCCAGTTTGCCCTTTAAATTTGACAGTCTTGGGACCAAATGCCGTAGTTTATGTATAATAGACTTTAGCCACTTGACAGCAAATACAAAGAACAAGAAATTTATTACATGTGTGGGCAGGTTTGGCTTATTTTTGAAAGCAAACAATGAAAGTTGTCTTACCATAGAACATATAGCTTAGGATTAATTACTTACACTGTAACTGATTACCAGTAAATGATTATCTTTTGTAGGAATGGATGGGGAAGTAAACAAAATGTGCTGTTCGACAAAGTCATAAAGGTCCTTTCAAATCTTAGACTGTCAAGGTTAACATATGAAGGGGTAAGCCTTGGTACATGTACATTGCACTTGCTCTTTACACCTTAACTCTTGATCCAAAGAGATCATTCCTGCATTCTGCTCTAGTATAAGTAAAACAAAACAAAACTAGGTCAAGGCTTGGGAGGAAAATAACTGTATTCACTGCAACATTCATTATGTTTTTAGTTTTCCAGTGTGGTGATTATTCACGGGCAACATTTATTTGAGGGCACTATTGATTTTAAAATCACATTTCTTAAATCACTGACAAAACTTTCAGTGTCTCCCTTTTGTCTGAGATAGAATGGTACTTGTCTGGATGTTGTAGATTACAAAGTTGTTTGAAGTTCAGGGCTCGAAATATTTTCGGATGGTGACTGGACACGATGACCAGCCAAAGAAAATTTTGCTCAGTCAAGTCTCGTTTCTGACCAGCTGAAAATATTTGATAACCAAGTTAACTGATGATTGTGTACTTTCTCATTTTTGAGCGTGATATTACTTTTACAAGGACACAAAATCTAAGTTTTACAGGTGGGGATCATGCTGTTTTTTCAAGAGAGAGAGAAAGTTCTTGTGTGCATGACTGGTCAGCAGGACTAGCGAGTAAATTTTTTGGCCGGTCAAGTCACCATTTTGGCCGGACATTGTCCATTGACCAACTGTTATTTGGAGACCTACAAGTTTTTTCTAATAACCTTTGAATACGTGCCACATTCTTCTGATTGCCTCATTGCTATGAAAAACTTCGCTTATAACAAAAACATTGCTTTAAGGTTATTAGAACTGCTATAAAGTCAAAAATATTGATCATGCTTATAAGATCGCTTATTTGAAATGCACTCTTACCCTGAACTCAAATTCCAAAATGAAGGCCACAGTTGGTATCTAAGAGTGCTATTTGCAAATATTATCAATCACAGGGCAGAAATCCGTTGCAATACTTCCCAGTGTTGACTGAAATATGCAATTCTTGATTTTTTTAGCTTGCAATATAACTCAAAATCACACCTTTAGATGTGAAAATTGACACCTCGGATATCAATTTTCTGAAAGCTCAGCTCTCACTTGAGAGACTGTGTATTTTTTAATTTTTTAAATTTCTTAATTATTTGAGAACTAAATTTTTCAAATTGAAGGGTTTGTAGCAGATCTAATACCTTCACAACTTACTGTGAAAGAATGTGACTGAACTGTCCATGAATGAAGTGAAATGAGAGTAAGGAAAATATTATTTATTTGTAAGATGTTCATGTTGTCCAAGAACTGTAAATCTGATCATTAATTTCTTGCCACTTGTTTTGTTGAGAGTGGTTGTTGTACACGTATAATGCTTGTATCATGCCACACAATGCTCCTTGAGAAGTTAACTCCTGCTCTTTCCTAGATTCATTGGCAATTTGTAATAACTACTAAGACATGTACATTATTATTGTTCCGCAGCTTCCAAATGAACCAGTCATGAGACGTATTACAACTGATAAGGCAACAAAAAGAATGAGGCAAATTTTAAGTGACTCAGAATGGGTGAGTACATGTTCATAATGTTACTAGGGAGCTCAAGGAATGACGACGGCAATGAGAATGACAAGAGGCAATAGGCAAAACAACAACTTTGCATGTGCATCACGCTTTGTTGTACATTTCTTTGCTGTCATTGCACGACTACGATGTGAAAATGCCTATTTTCACATTTTATGGTGGATGTGAACATAAGGCAACAATCCATTTCCTCTTTCTTTTTGTGAACTTAGGTACAGACCTTTAGAGGTCAACTTCTGAAAAAATCATTTGACAAATTAAAAGAGTTTGAATGAGAGTGATGAAGTTTGAAACAGCGTGAATTCACTTTTTTGGTTAAGTTTTTCACTGCCGTTGCTGCCATTGTTGCTTAAGCTCACTACTGTTTTGGTTAATACCCATCCCTTCCTGTCTCATACTGTACATTTTTACTATAAACTTCACGCAATAAACAAATAAGGTTTATAGAACAATTATTGAAAATAGATTCAGCCTTTTCCAGTAGGCTTGGATAAATTCTGGGGGCAGAATTTCAAGCAGAATAAACGCTTTTTGAGGCCCGCATTCTGCCCGCAGAATAAGGCATTTTCAAGCAGAATCTGACCAGAATAGGAAATCAGCGGCACTAATGATATGCAAAACAGTTGTAAGAAAAGTTTAAAACTAAATAAAAAACAAAATGGAAAATACCTAGTTATTAATTTGATTATTTAATAGCTACAATGCACTCACATTAAAAGTAAGATGAAAGACAATTTTTGGTACCCATAATGAATGTCTAATTAGTTTTTAGGAGTTAGGCTTCCTTCTATACTTGCGAAAAATAAATACAAATGTACAGCCCGAAGGGCCGAAATTGTTTTGGATACCAAGCAGAATTCAAGCTGAATAAGGGTGTCTGAGCAGAATTTTAAGCAGAACAAGCTATTTTTACGAGCACTGCCGGTAGGCAGAATAAACCATTTTACCAGCAGAATTTATCCAAACCTATTTTCCAGGCATTCTAATAGTCAGAAAGCAGCTGTAGATCTATAAAATGCTGCAAGATGAGGCTCAGGTGCATGGTGTGCCAGGTATAGATATTATTGCGAAGGACCAAAGAAGCCTAACTTCCGAGTTGGTATTACACAGTGTGTACAGTGTGATCCTCTGTTCAACCCTTTAAGTCTTAATAGTGACTAACGTCGATTTTCTCCTTACGATATCCATACAATGTCAAGAGATTAGGTTATGAGAATTAATAAAATGATCACCTAAGGGAAAATGCCTTGATCTGTTATCAAATTCCCTCAACTCATTCATGAAGGAAATGTATGGAGATCAGTTTGGAGAATTTGTATGCGGATATTGGGGCTTAAAGGGTTAATGTACTGCTATGTGACCAACATTTCTTTCTTCCCTCTGTAGGAGACAAACTTGATGAAATGGCTCCACAGTACATTGCTAGATGGTTTAAGTATTCCCTTGTTGGCTTGCTATCTTGATGTCCTACAGACTCTGCGAGCCAAAGTGAGTGGAAATCAATTATTATTATTGTCCTGGCCTGTTTCCTAGAGCCTGAACCAATACCAACTGATCCTAAAATTTATTTCTTCCTTGAGGCCAAACTAATTTGGTGAAAATATTGAAATTGTTCATTATGATATCACATTAAAAATCAGGGGCCTGTTTCTTGAAAGGCCCGCAAAGGTTTCAGACCAGGTGAATAGTAGCACACAAAGTGGGCAATTTTGCTTTGTCAACTGATAGTTTATTGTTTCAGCTTCAAAATTATTGAAACTTTGATCTTGAATGAAAAGACGGCAAACATAAAACAGCTTTCTGGGCCCAAAAAGGTAACGGATCTTTGGAGAAACGCCTCTGTTTCACAGCTGATTAACTTTTCGTGCATGACACATTAATACTCAGATAAATACAAAGGTGGTCAGATGTCTCGAGTTAAATTTCCCCTGTTTTTTTTTCCCTGCTCTTTCCTATAGTGCTACTGATTGAAATAAGCTAGAACTGATCTAATTTTTAAGTCAATAATGATAATATTTTTCTTGGAAACTGTGAGATTTGGAGTTTTCCAAGGGCTGTAACACAATACCTTAAAACACAAGTCTTTGCCATGATAATATTGACAAGACAGAAAATTCAGGGATGAAAACTAGGTGGTTCTTGCGGTTGCTAGTGACGATTTAAAAGTGACCCAAGCCACTAAAAGCCATGGTTTGGTTGCCTGAACCAGTTATTGGTGTCTGATTTCAGAAGTGTACAAAGAAAGTGTCAAAAATACAATGTCTTTCCTTGGAGTAATTCCCTTTTGTCCTTTCTTTCCTCATTAATTTAGTAAAATTTCAGTTCTAATTAATGTGCAAAATTCAAAGCTGTTTATGATTTTTTAGATTGCCCCAGTCACTCAGGATATATCTAAACACCATTATGGTTTTATTGACTTCAATCACTCTGACAACACAACTCAGTAATAGGCTTATTTTTTTAAATTGACCCATTCGCCCCTGAACCGCCCGTGCGCATCCAGGTCCTTTCTACCCTTTGTGACGTCATCAGTTTTAACGGTCACGGACAACTTTCTTCGCTAACTTGTGCAGAGTGAAGAGATCTTTCAAACCATACCAGAATGAGCACAATTCAGTCAAGGACACCGGAGAAAGAAGCAAAAAACCACGTGACAAGGACCTGAAAATCTCCATGAAAATCTTGTTCCATTACCCACCTACCTTTCCTTTCACCTAATCCTAAGATCCTAAAAGCTTTTCTAAAAACTCTTCCCACCAAAATGAAGCCTACTAAATGCCTAGCAAGAGAAAAAAAAATGAGGCAAGAAAAGCGAAAAAAGAAGGGAGGAGAGAAAGCGAAAAGTAAAAGTCAAGACTGCTCTGTCACTTTTAAACCCAAAAACTATGTCGAAATTTTGCTTTCTGTGCATGCCCGAACTTTGCAAGCTGATATTTTGCATCTGGATCAGAAGGCCGCCAAGTGCACGACCTGTAAACCGGTTTGTGGTAAGTTTTAGCTCTTTATAGCACGACAGTGACCAGAAAACGACACGACTAGCTTCAAAACGCGTTTTTCGGCAAAATCTCCAGGAGCGAATGGGTTAAGAATGGGGGGCTTCCTCTTGAGGTGCAAGCCACCAGTTATAAATTTATTATATAAATTAATGATCCATTTTTGGGGGGCGTAATTTAAATTAAGCCGTGACTCATCCTAGAGGAAATTCTAAGCCCACTTTATTTTGACTTGAGCTATTTTGAACTTAGAATTCAGGGATACTGACCTTAGTGATGACCAAGCACTCAAGTTAACTCTTAGCCCTGTAAACTACATGTAGGTGTAGAGTTTGCTAAAAAATGGTTGCTTATTTGCAGATTCCAACCCTCGTTGATCGCATGCTTATACAGCCATCTAGTCAGCGCCGTGGACTTGCAGCCAGTTCAGAGGCCTTAAGCTTACTATTAAAGAGACCATGGGACCCTGCACATGGCCTGGTGACTCAGCATAAACAGGTAACACCCCACACTCCCCTTCCCTCACTCAAGAAAATAGACCCACCTACCAACACCTACATGTACAGTCACGAGGGACTTTAAGATCCAACAACACAGCGACAACGAGAACGTCACTTAAAAAGTGAATTTGTGTTGTTTCAGTTTTTATAGCGATTACTCCTACCCACTTACCTTGTCAAGTGTAGGCGAACCCTCCTGAAGCTGAATTTCAAGTGACCATATTCAAGCTCAGGAAGAGAAATAAAATTTCGTCGTTGCTTGTTTATGTCCTCCATAAAACACGAAATTAGGCATTTTCATGTCGAAGTCGTGCAAAAACAGGAAAGAATTGTACAAAAAAGGGTGATGCACATGCAAGGTTGTTGTTTTGCTTATTAAACCTTTTGTTTTTTTGACATTCTCGTTGCCGTCCGCATCGTTGTATCTTAAAGTCCCAACTTTCAGATATCACAAGATACACTGGGCCCAGTTGTTCCATAATTTTCCATCATTTGCACAAACAGGGCCTGAAGTATAGACCTTTCCCTTATAACTAAGCATGCAGGATTTCCCTAATTCTCATGGCATTGTAAAATACTCTGTTTATTTCTCAAGTCGTTTAAAACAGCAGTGACGGCAGCATCACAAAAGCCATGGCATGATTTCATTGAAACTTGAGTTTTTAAACATGCTGAAGAGAACATGTTTACTATGTTGAATGGCTTAAAATCTCTCACTGCCTTTAATTTTGCAAACAGTTCAATTGTGTGATCTATTTTACTTGAGCACAGTACAAAGTACCGTTACAGCTTGTACTCGATCTCAAATTTGTTGTCAATTACTTGGAACTACATGTAGGCAAGAAATTGAAGAAAGTATAAATTATAATTTTATAGCTCCAGATTTGAACATTCCAAGTTAATTTAGTGTACTATTTTTCTATCAAAGTAGCCAAAACGCAGACTTCTTATATCCAAGAAAAATCATCAGCCCTCAGTCCTTAATTACAGGCCTAATCTCTTTCTCCAAAGCGCAAACTCCCTGGCACTCCATTGTTACTGATTGTACCAAGTGGTCCCACAACAAGTGTAAGTGCTGGTACCTCATCCAAACGAACTCGCTTCTGGCATAACCAACTTTCTGTCCTCGGCAAAGTTGTTCCCGTCACGATGCACACCAGCAATGGGGGAAGTGGTGTATCCATCAATCAGTGCCTTGATCACATCATTGGTGCTGTCAGGATTAAAGTGCTGGAGGTATAATGTGTACATGATAATAAGCTACCACATAGCACAGGGAACCTGAATGCTGTATTATTTACCTGTGTTTATGAGTCTGTATGTGAGTCGTTTTGGGAAGGGATTCCAATCAGATCAAAGACGGTTTGCCATGCTGGTTTCAATTGTTTTTCATCTGGTGCATCATGCAAAGGATGTGACAGTTACATCTCAAGTTTCTGATTATTATTAAATATTAACTCTTCGTGGAAAAGAAGAGAAGAGACAAAAGATTACTCTGTTCTCTTCTCTTGAGCATTTAATTGAGACACAAGAGTGTCTCCCAAGGATAGTTAATAGTAATGGAAACTTGAGACGAGACTGTCATGTGCCAGACAAGATTGAACATTTGAAACCAGCAGCGTAAACCATCTTCAATCTAATTCAAATCCCTTTAATCAAAACTCGTAAAGACTCAGGAACTGCTCATGAGATAGCTAATACAGCATTTGGGTTCCCTGTGCACATAGCAGTTTTCAGTGGAGGAAGCCCTGAAATGCTCTCACTGTGCTTTTCTTTTCGGTTGTAATTAGAATGAAGCGGAACTCAAAACGTTGTCTCAAAACTGGAATTGCATATCAAAATTATGCATGGTTCAATTTGACCTAATACCATGCCCCCCCCCCCCCCCTGGGTATACCCCCAGGGAGTTGCAATTTTTTTCTCTCCTGGTGGTTAATTCCCCTCCCCCAGGAACGCACAAGGAGACATTTCCCTACCCCCGAGCTCCTGATCGACCTCATGTACGTTTTTTGTGGGGTACATCAGTGTAGTATTTCCATACAACAGCAAAACGAGACTTTTGCAGAACTTTTGTAAGCGCTTTCCATAGTTTATTGAGAGAAGAATAATGCAGGTATGACAGTGTCCTGTCCTATCCTATCCCCAGTACAGGACAGCTCCAAACAGTTCCCCACCCCTGGGCCCAAAGGGTTGGACTTTTCCGGCGGGTTACCCTGGGGGTGGTAACAGGTCATATTGAACTACGCATTATCTTCTTTCATTCTTTTGTTGCCTTTTTTTTCAGTTAAGAAGTCATTTTCCTAATCGTCCCATTATTTTGCTTGGCTGGTCGGTTGGTGCTTTGGTATCTTGCCAGGTAAACTCTTTGTCAGTGATTGATGTGCATGTCTAGATGTTAACTTGGTTCAGAATCTATGTAAACCCTTGAATCCCTGGTGGAATTAGAGTAAAAACATTACAAAATTTAATTTGTTTATCGTCGAAGCATTTAGGAGTTGTTAATAACTTGTTTAAACGTGTCTTTGCGTTCCAGATCGAGTTAGAATTTGCAAGTGTCGGTTTTTGAGGAGAGGGGAAAACCGGAGTACCCGAAGAAAAACCTCTCGGAGAACAGGAGACAACCAAACAAAAAGAACAAAGATTATAATAAAGTTGTCTCTTGTGGTTGGGAAAACACAATTGATCCGTTAAGAGCCTCACAAGTTCTAGGCAATGTTATTTTATTTTATTTCTTCTTCAAACAGATATTGTACTGAAAAAAGCGCGTGGTGCCCTTAACAATCAGAGTTTGGCTTCATTTGGGACCTACTGCTTGCACATCTAGTAGTTTAACGCCCTGGGGATGTCTCCTTTCTCCTTTCAAACTAACGCAGTGACACCTCATTGATATTGCCACCCAAAGGACAAATTACTGTAGGGCTCTCCATAGTAATGATGTAAGAATTGTATGAAGTTTACACCTCTGAGACCAAGTGATTTGATTGTCCGTAATATAGAAGAGCCCGTAAGGAGAGTTTCAGCTCTGTGTGCTTCTGTCATGAATGAAGGGTGTTTTTATACAACGTTGCTTAATTCAATCTCATCAAATGATGTTAGAATTGTATGAAGCTCACATCTCTGAGACCAAGTGATTTGATTGCCCGTAATCAAGTGTCCGTAAGGAGAGTTTCAGCTCTGTGTGCTTCTGTCATGAATGAAAGGTGTTTTTATGCAACTTTGCTTAATTCGATCTCATCAAATCCATACAGGTTGCACTGATGGAGTCTGTCTGTGCTGTTGTCTGTCTTGGATTTCCTATCACTGGTCTTAGTGGAGTCAGAGTGGTTAGTTGTTTACTTGTCTACTCTGTTTAGGGAGTTCAAGATGTTACGACGACGGCAACAACGACAACGGCAAAAAAGCAATAGGTTAAGGCTATGCTCACATTATAGTATGAACAGTATTGGTCCGGGGCGGCCTAAGTCGTTCACACACATCGAACATCGCGCCGGCCCGGTTGTCCGAGAGGGTTTGGTGCACTGAAAGCGTGTTGGTATAATCACACCGAGGTTCAAAGAACGCTAAGTTTTCACCACCGTTGCTGTCGTGGCATCTTAAACTTTCCACTGTCTGCTTGCTTAATACTAGAAAAATTAGAAATTGACCACATTAACGTTATTCATTTTTCACAGGGAGTGGAAGATCCTCTTTTAGAGCTTAAAACTCCAACCTTGTTTGTCATCGGCTCACACTCAACCCTGACCTCTCAGGAGGAAGTTGAGGTACATCTACATGTAAACCCTATAGCTAGCCCCTTATTTTTCTGCACTGTTCACAGTCCTCTATTTTCCCGTAAGATCGTCGAGATCGAGCGCTTTGCGTCACGGGCTTCCATCTTGCTTAAAAAAAAAAAGGTTAGAGGCTTGTTTATAATGGAAATTGCACTTAGCTTGTCCAGCTAATTTACAGGCACTCCACTCAAATATTTAGAAACAAATAATTCAAATACAACATAATAGGATTAAAAACCCCAACTGGCAGAAGGCGACCAGTTGGCTATTTACAAGCGTGGCCGAGAATTTGATCTCGGGACGACCGAGGCCAAATCCAGCAAGTGGCCAGAGCGGGACTCGAACCCGGGACCGCCGGATTGCGAGTCCGACGCGCTGACCACTCGGCCACGCTGCCTGCTTGAAAGTCGAAACTACTTCGGTTCATGTACATTTGAAATTTAAGGCAGCCATCATTAACGGTAAGACGCGCTATATCTCGACGATCTCACGAAAAAATAGGGGACTGTGAACAGTCATATTTTTTTTAACTCCCAATGTCTTAAACCAGTTCTCAAGTCAAGTTCAAGTATGTACAGTTTAACCCCTTCACACTCAAAGTAGATTCCAAGAGTATTTAAATTATGCTTACAAACATTAGTGTGAAGCCAACATAATATTTTGCTGTGGTGGCCCTTACATCTTAGGCCTCCCGCAGAGATTCAGCTTTGACTTTTTCGCCTTCAGTCGAAGTCCACTTCAGTGAACTGTTTCTGTTTCTTTTCTTCACCACTGTTTCTGCACACATTTCCTTGACTGTAAAGGAAGTTTAGTTGACCTTCTTTATCTGTGTTCTTTTCTATGCAGGAGATGCGTGAGAAGATGAAGACGGACACAAGTTTGTTGGTGGTGGGTGGAGCCGATGAACAGGTCAGTTCTAGATGAATCTTTCTTGTGGCTTGTTCTTCGAAAGTTCCTATATTAAAATTAAAGTCATTGCCAATCAAGGACCTTGGGAATCGGTGCCTTAAAAGTTAGGGATCATTGTACCTACCCCTCCCCTAAGCGAATACTAACACTTACTTCTCACTAAGGGAAAATATTGACTTTGGGCAGGGGTAGGTGGGCAGTTTCTCAGAAACGTATAATGATCCAAAGTTAGCGGAGTGGGGCCTACGTACAGTAACCCAGGCATCACAATGCAGAGAGGTATCCATAGCAACCCTGCAAGCAGGAACCACCCCTGTTACAGCCACTAGGAAGCTTAAGCAACGACGACGGCGACGTCAACGAGAACGGCAAAAAAAGCAGTAGGTTTAGATTAACAAAACAACAACAATCTGCACGTGCGTCGCGCTTTATTGTACATAATGTGCCGTCACCGCACGACTACGACGCGAAAATGCCGATTTCGATTTCACGTTTTGTGGAGAACGTAAACACAATGACTTTCTTTCTCCTTTCCTGCACTTCGATACAGTCTTTCAGAAATTTCAGCTTCAGAAGAGATTGCCAACATTTGATGAATTGAACGAGGTGGAATAAGCGCGATAAAGTTTGATGCAACACGATTTCACTTTTTTGGGGACGTTTTCGTAGCCGTGGCCGTCGTTGTTGCTTAAGCTTCCTACTAACAGGCACACGCGAACCTGATCTAGTGAAATAGAGTCACCTGATCGGATACTCACCTGCACGAACTGACCAACCTTGAGGAATGGGCAGGTAGGGCAAGAGGAATCCGCAAAGATTGACAGAAAAAACGAACCATAGATCGGCAACTAAGTGCTCTGCGAGGAAGACAAAACTGAGGTAATGTGTAGAGAGCCCTGTAACCTAAAGGGGCGTCCCCGCAGAACGCCAATTCACCAACAGACGCAAGAACAGTGTCGTCAATTATTACGTGCGTCTTAATATAGTACTTAACAATGTTGACAGATAAACATATTTTCCTTTATTGCTCTTGACAATGTTTATTCCTGGTACACGATAAATAGGTATAGTTAGCTGTTCAAGGATTGGAGATTAAATGGATCTCATTCTTTTACATTTTAGCTACGTTTGACTCGTGCTAAGAAGAAACAAGAAGGCCTGACTCAGAGTATGGTCGATCGGTTGATCATGGTATGAATATGTTTCGTTTTTGGTGTAGAGAAGATTTGTTTTCGTTTGTTTAACAGACCATTAAGTTATTTTGTCTGCTTTTTTTGTCTTTAGGATGAAATTGGTGACTTTTTAGGCAATGTGTTAACCTGCATGAACAGCAGCAGTGTACACAGCAGAAACGATTCCTCGGATGTGGATGAAGCCGACGTACGCAAAAAGAAAAGAAAGCGGTCCGTGTCTCGCGATTTGAGCTCGGAAATGGAGCGCTCTGTGGGTAAGCATGCGCTAACGTCACAGCCATCGGCGAAGAAGTCGACTCCTCAAAAGAGCTCGGTTCAAGAACAGGGCAAAACGATGTTGAAACTTCCGCTCGGCAACACTATGGGGGCGTTAAGTCGGGGAGGGCTTGCGCTTAGCCAGCCTAGTCCTGCCAAAAGACCAAGGACGTCCAAGTCGAAGACAAAAACGGCAAACCCGCCTCCGGGAATAATTCACGTGACTGGAGCTGCACCTGCAAGTGTTGTCAGCAGTGTACCTCAAGGAATTCCCGTGCATCCGGGGACCTTGCCCGGTTTTCCGCTTCATGGTGCTACTGTGGCACGTCAGGTACCCCTACAAGGTGCCTCTGCCGCCGCGCTTGCGTCCGCTGGCCGAGGACAGACCTTTATTTCGCTAACCCCGAAGAGTTCGGACCCCGGAGCCAGGGTCACACAGACCCTGATCACCATCCCGCGTGGGAGCTCTCCCTCCGTTTTGTCGTCAAATACCGCGGGTGGGCAGACTGTGCAATACATAATTAAACCTCAGAGTCAGCGACACGCCCCTGTGTCCCTGAGTGCTGTCAGTGCCTCTTTGTCAGCACAAGGGGCTGTTGTGCCCTCCGGTGCCCAGATACCCGTGAGGACCATCGTATCGGCGCCAGTTAGGCAAACACCTCTATCCCAATCCGCTAGTTCGTCGTTTACTTCTGTAATGAGCCTCAAAGGTACTGCTGTGACAACGCAGGCACCGTCCTTTGCGTCCAGTATCGTTCCAGCGTCGGCTGCTGCTGCTTCTCTAACTACATCTTCCTCCTTTGGGAAATTTCCTGCGTCATCGGCTGTCCTGACTTCCGGCCGACAAACATTTACTCGAGTGGCGGGCGAAGCAACACAGCCGTCAACCATCAGTGTTCTAACCAAGGACGGTAATAAGCTGATGGTTTCTCAGGCGCTATCGTCAGCTGGTCTAAAGGGATCTTACAAGCTTGTCAGTGGTTCGGCTTTGCAGACTGCTGTACCGACTGGAACCAACACTGCAATGACTGGTGGTCAATCCGCTCAAGTCGTTCTTAGCCATCCAGTCCGACCGTCCTCCAGTGGCTCGCAGGTGCAAGTCACTCACAAAGGCGCTAGTGTCCCTGGCAGCATTGTCACCTCGCTGCCTGTAAGCCTTGCTGCATTAGCTGGAAAACTGCCTGGTAACACCACAGTGTCACAGTCCGGTGGTCGAGTCACTCTCGTGCAGAGCACTCGGGCGGCTACCATTCCGAGCCAAATGGTCACCTCCGTACAGAGACCCACGGCAAACAGGGTTACGAACCTTGCGTCTGGCTCATTAGCGAGTCTTCAAACTGCGGTTACGGTCGCCAGAACAGGAACCAATCAGTCAGGCAAGATAATATCTTCTCCTGTTCTCGTTGCCAGTAGTCAGCATGGTACAACAACCGTATCCGCTAAAGCGGTTGGTAATCCTGTGGCGTATGCACAGGGTGCACGTAAAACGGCACAACCCACCTATGTTTTGTCCACCACGACAGTTTCAGCAACCAAAGTGGTACCATCACCACTTGGGTCAACAGTAGGGGGGGCGATAAGAGCGACTAGTGGTTCTGTTAATACCACTGTCCCCACGAGCTCTACAGTAAGGAGTGCCACGCAGTTGGTTTCAGTGGCAGAAGCGGGGACTGTGAAGCAGGCGCCTGTCACCGCCCAATCGCAAGAAAAGAAGGAGACCGTTTTGAAAACTGATCACAGTAGCGACTCTGTTAAAGGGGTTTCTTCGTCTTGAGTTTACAGGCATTGAGCTTCAATCGGCGACGAAAGTTGAGACACTCCGCCTTTAATTAAGAGCCTATCTAACGTTTTGTCGACTTTCCAAGAGGAAAATGAAGCTTTCCCTCTCCCATCCCCGTAATTTAAGGGCGGTGTAATTTTCAGAGGTGTTTATGACAAAACGTTGACCTTTTCGTTAACTGCTATGATGTAAATTGTTGTTTAAAAGAGAAAGAGATGTGTCTCTGTATACATTTACATCGTCGTACAATTGTCCTGTTGTTGCTATCTGTGTTGCTATCGACCATTTCAAGTTCGTGCGTGAGACAAGACTGGCCAGTGTCGTGTCGAATTGCCCTACGAAGTGGTTTTGGAGATCTGTCGACAATTAATTTCGAAGTTGCACGGGAAACTGCGTGAAAATATGCCCGTGCAACACTTTTTAGATGCAATTAGACACAACACTGACCCAGCCTTTACGTGGCGATGAGATGTTGCTATTGCAAGGGCTCCACTCCATTTCTATAATATCGCACATCCCTTGTAAGGTTCTAATTTTACCTTTTAAAGCCATTTAAAGCGTTGTTCCTGAGTTCCTAGAAATTGCCCCCGTACATTTTTAGAACGGTCAACAAAGTTTTTTTGTTTGCGTGGGAAGGGAGGGTGGGGGTACCCCGCTCCGAGGTCCAACCCATTTTTCCTTTTATTTTTTTCCCTTTTATTTAATATATATTTTTATTTTTCACGAAAGTGGTACCCCGTATGCCTTCCATTGACAAGTGGTACCCCTTTCACAATCCTACTTTAGAACTTTTCATTCCTTTTAACTACTGAAAATGCATTGTCTTAAACATACAGTATGAATAAATCATAAAACCAGAACGTTAAAATTTCGCGCATTTTTCACCGCCATAAAATGCGTCCGTTATGAACCGAACAACAACAACAACAACAACAACACTTTATTTCACCCCATAATATACAAGAAATAAAAATTTATAATGGATGGATTTCCCTGCCTTGTGAAATCCTTATCCTTTCATATACCCGAAGCCTGAAAAAATTAACCCTTTCGGGCGGAGCCTTCCTGTATTGGCCATTATAGGGAGTACTCCCCCGGTTGTTCCTTCCATGTGCAGGGTACACTACAAGACAGCGTCAGTGGAGAGGAGGGAAGTTTGACGTGAATGTCCCACTTTTATACCCGTGCTACGTCGAATCCTTTTAACTGTAGCTAACTTTCGGGAAGTGAAGATACAGTTGCTCATGTCAACAAAAGGAGAGTAACCAGTTAAATGATCAGTTTAGTCAGTTTTCCGTAATAGACCTACTTGAAAAAATTGACATGGTCATTTCAGGGGCTAGTTTTTCTGACAGACAGAACCGTATGCAACGTCTGATTTACAAGGGCCAGAGATCTATTTGGAATTCAATAAGAACCTGGTTTTACACGGGCTAAAATTTGAACAGTTAGGCCCCCTCAGTACAAGAACCTGGTAGGCCTACAATTTGAAACAGGTTCTTATTTTCTAAATCTTTATAAAAAATTCTGTACACATGGATAAGCCAAGATTTAGGATCCTGTTTGGAGACACAGGTGTCTTATCACTCCAACTGCAATGTATTTGGTTTGCAGATTTTACATAAAAGGAATAAGCTCAATACCACTAGATGCTCTTAGCCAGAATTTTTTTTCCTTCAGAAAATTAGAACGTATTTAAGCCGAAATTTGTGCAAGTAATCACCTTATGTAAGGATATCTTTAGGCTAAATTGGGAAAATACAAGTTTTTTTACTGTACCTTTGACCTAAAACGGGCATTGGAGGCGTTGGCGGCAGTGGAGGATCAGGGGTGTCGCCCCCCTCCCCCCATTAGACGTGACGCTTGTTTGAGACTGAAATGCTTACATCGACAGGACCGTATATCACTTTTAAAGTGGCTGATTTTTTAATGAAACTCGTGTTGCATATTTTTGCCACTAAACCAATTTCCAAGGATATTCAGAAATGTAATTGTTTTCTGGTACCCTCCTATCATCTGTTTGCCTCTGCTCGCAAAGCAGTATTTCCCGCGCCATTGGCGACCGGCATTCACAGATTGAGAAACACGTGGTCGTCTCTGCTTTTTCAGCTGGTCGACAATTACGGCACAAGAGGAGAATGTTCCAAGGGTGCATCCCTTTACGAGTAGAATTCAAGTACACGTAAGGGGCCAAGGATTTATAACGTGCAACCGTGATTGGTGGGAGGGGGTGTGGGGAGAAGTAATTTGCCACAAAAAAGTTCAACAGTCCTTTCTGAACCAAAGTTTGGACCCCCCCCCACCCCCAATAAAAAATTCCTGGATCCGCCCCTATTGAGTGAGAACTATTTGTGTGATCTTTCACTGTTGAGACAGATTACCCCACACAACGACTTCGACGACCCCTTTTTTTGCAGCCATTTCGAGTTACTCGGTTTCTTAAGAGTCATAACGAAAATAATGCAGTTGAACGTAACGGCCACCTCTCTACAACGGCCACTTTTTTCCTCCCGGCAGACAAAACATCCATAGATTGACTACAACGGCGACCTCTTGACAACGGCCACTTATTTCTGTCCCTAAGGCCAAGGCGGCCTTTAGGTCCAACTGTAATAAGGATATTCAAGTGAACGTCTTTAAGTATTTCCGCCAATCGCCCCAGGGTGTCGGAGCATGTTTTTTTTTTTACAGTTCTTGACTCGGGCGTATTACATAATCATCTTCGGTGTAAAAAGCCGGCCGGCGTCGCGAAATGTTTCCTCACGCTCTCAGCTTGGTCACCTGTAACTCCCTCGCAAACATTGGTTAGCTCGTAAAGCCTAAAATTCGTTAACTGCCTTATTGTCCTTAGTGATCTCTCAGTAGATATGAAGAGCTCAAATCGCACAAGTATTTTCAAGTTTCAAATCGCGTGATATGAGGGGGACGAGGTTATGCAACATTTGTTTAGTCTGCACACATTATCTCATTTCCTATTCCACTTCAACACTTGTCACATCCGTTCATCTGCCCGGATGTCTTAAATATACTAGGAATAAACAAAACAATCGTCCTTCCGGGATTTTAACCCTACATCCCGCTTGTAATTTTTGACAAAAATTGGCGAGATCATTTACCAATCATAACACCGGAAATTATATATGTCACGGTATTAATCACAACCAATAGGAGGCTTTCACTGACATTCCGAGGAAACCAGAGCACAGACGACACAGGTGTCTCTCTCCCTGATTTTGTTTGAGGCGAGGGACGGCCATACACAGGCTAGGCGACATTAGGGCCATTTATATGAGGAAAAATTTCCTCCTAAATAAGATGCAAACTGTCCCGTATAAACGGCACATTTCATCTGAAGTAAGACGCGTGTTATCTAAGAAGAGCCATTAACCCTGTCCTTCCATTAGAAGAGTCTTAGTTAAGTCGCGTCTTATTTCAGTCGAAATGTGCCGTTCGTTTACCCTACTGTGTGAGGTAATTTGACCTGTATATATGCTAACTTTTAGGGACTATTAAAACAGTTAGTTTGCGTTGTCGGTCATATGTCGAGTCATCTTGATTGAGCAATTATCCTTGAAATTATTTTGGCGCTGCAAGTGAAACCATATCAAGTATTGTGCGCTAAAAGGGAAGAATCTGTTTGCATATCTGCAAGATAGAGAATACGGAGTGACCAAATTATGAGAAATATACATATCTAAACCAGATGACGAAAAGAAAGAAAATAAAGTTTGAGAATGCCATGACTTTCGCTTTCTCGCCGGTAACGGAAATCATTATTTTTTCTCGTACGTCATCAAGGAAATAACTCTAGGACCTCTAGGGACGTCTCTGGTCCTTCTGAATGGGGCCTTTTAAAATGTTATATCGCTGTTTCTCCATTAATACTATGGTCTACCTTTTTCCAAGAATTCGTTGCGGGGACATTCATACACAACCTTTCCCGTGTGACAAAGTGGTTGATTCATATACTTTATTCAAGACCAGAAATACAAAACCACCAATGGCTAGCCGGCGTGGCAGGCCATTAAAGGGAAAGGCAAGAAACAGGAGGGAGGAGGGGGAATCAAGGCGCGCGTACTCATAAAGAAAACACAGGCTACCCAATGGTACGCAGTTGGCTGCAGCGTAAAAACCTAGCGCGCACTTTTCTACGGCCACAGCGAAGATTGCGAAGATACATTTGTTTATTTTTTTTTCTGCCTTCCGTAATTTGCGATCAGTGTGTTCTCCCAGGTTACATAACGTTCACTAAATAGCCATAGTTCTGTTTTCTTTGGTTTTTAATCCCGGATAATCAGCAACTAATCAGTTCAAGAATATGATTGCAAAACTGCAGATCCAAAAGCTACCACCATGATAAAATATGGCAGTTACGGTAAAACTCCGCCTTAAGACCACCCAACCGCCTCTTTTTCCGACCATATTCTTTCGACCCAAACGTAAAAATCACTGAGTTATTCTATTGTTTTAAAGACCTCGTTAATGCTACCACCTCATTATTACGACCAGGATTTTGTGGCCCAACGGTGGTCGCATTAACGGGGTTCCACTGTACACATTAGTCGAGGGAATCTCCTTATTTAGCCTACTGTACGGATATTCCTACTTTATGTTCAAGACATGGCTTTTTGGCCTTTCTACCCTGAAAGGGGATACGTTTAATACGAGTTTGTCGCCCGGGGGGCTACTCCCTTAAAAGGGCTTAATAGGGACGTGCGGCCAGCCAGGGTATGTTTTTCGGGATTTTTGTCTTTAACAGGGTATTGATTTTATCAATTTTTGTCTTAAACAGGGTATCTTTTCTTAGACAGGAGCCTATAACCCTGTTCTTGGACGATAAACAGCCTGCGCTTACGTTCTACGAATGTCTTAAACTGGGTATCAAAAATCGGAATTCTGTCTTAAACAGGGTAGGAAAATCAGCGATTTTTGTCTTAAAAAGGGTCAGGGTATGAGGGGCCGAGCTGCACCTCCCCACCCAAGGATATATCGAGTACCCCCCCCCCCCCCCCGGGGTTTGTCGTAGCCAGAGGTCGTGGTCCTATACAGATTTTAAAGTATTTTAGGCCAGGATATTTTGTGAGTCCAAAAACATGGCCATGGTTTCAAATCCTCAGCACCCTTATCTTCAAACTTGGTTTAGAAACAGCCTGAGTAGCTGGCGGAATTGTTTTTGCGTGAGTGAAAGGTTTGCCGCCATTCGCGCGGCTTTAAAATTCAAGGCATTTTCTCCCCATTTTCTGCATTCTGCCAAACCTTTGCTCGCGCTAACAATCGCAAAAAACGGAAGCACTTTAATGTTCGTAATCTGTTCGTAATCTGTGAGCAGGAAAAAGCATCTTAAGTTTAATACGGGAACAGACTTGTTATTGTAACAAGTTAACTCTTAAGTCAAATTAGACGAGCATTATCTCTGGCCGCCTTACAGTTAAGTCTGTTTAGTTAGGTTAATAATCAATATAGATCCACTTAAGACCTTGTGCGAATTTTTTAGGGTTTAACCAACCCACACACTGTTATTGCGGAAAAATGCACGCCAATGGTTCCGGGGGGGTGCCCCTGGGAATTCTTGGTGGGAGTATGCAGCCCTGTTCTCCGGACCTAGCCTCTAAGAAATTATGTCATATTTACTTAGATCAGACGCCAACAAAAAAGATTCTTAAATTCACTTTTAAATTGGCATATTACTCTTTCATACTCCTCTACCGTAGTTCCCTCGAAAACCATACCCGATTCCAGACCAAAGTGGACAAAGTCTTTACTCGTTTTCAGACCAAAACGGCACAAAAAACCTACCCTTTGGGGCGGCACATACCCATATGGTTTACATAAGAAGTATCCCCCGGGCCTACGGCTCAAAAGATTGTATTATATATATAGCGAGATTATTTGTCATATCTTTTCGGTGGGGGAAGACGAAGATCCTTTGTTGTATGAGTACTACTTAATCCTTAGGAATTTTCACAAGGAAATTTAGATTTAGATTTTTTTTTTTCTTTGAACGCTTTTAGGGGTAAAGACGAAATGCGGGCTTTTGGTAACATTGCAAAGCTCAGGAAATTGAGAGGACCTGAGAGGGACTAAGAAGTGCGGTTATCGGATCAGACGGCGACCGCATCTCTATTAACTGAAGCGACCACCTGAATTGCGCAGATTTAGGGTCTCATAAGAGACCCATAGGCTGTCTTTTTCGAGTGGAGGTCCCAATACATTTTCCTTTTTGAAAGAGGCCTTTCTGCGTAAGGAGCCCGAAATTGCACTTTTAATTTATCAAAGTTACGATATATGGAGGTCAAAGTTGTTACCAAAAGATCTTCGTATTCTCCGATTAGCGCAGTATATACATCTAACATAGAGACCAGATTATGGGTCATAGGGTCGCTTTTAAAACATCATTCATGGAAAATTTAAACAAAATTAAGAACTTTAAAAGTGACGGAGGTTGTTTTTAGTGGGGAGGTTCCAACTGTAAGGCCGTGGCTGAGGAAATTTTGGTATTTATGATCGGTGGTTGCAATGTTGGTTTGACTGTGGTGCGCTCGCCGCTCGATCGCGTGCTACACATGCGGAAAGTTTCAGACCGCTCGCAGCGGGGACAGTATTTTCGGACATTCTTAAAACAATATCGATGGCGTGAATCTTGTTTTACTATGCCCTGACTATGGCGTTGCAGGAAATAGGTTTATAAGAGGTCTTTTTATTGCCGGAAATAACTTTCCCGATGATCGCTTAGAAGTGGTACATTAAAGTGTAAGATATCAAATACGCAACTTAAAAAAACGCCACAGTTATCTATAGCGCAGACCTCGAGTATTTGCATTTTTGGCATTTTCAAATGCTCAGTGTTGGTTCCGATTAAAAATAGATGGCTTGATTAATTAAACCCGTATCCAATTATTGCGCATTTTGATAACATTTCCTTCCTCTTCCTTGATAGCTTGTAACAATGTAACATCGACCCATGCAGGAGAGGTTCACAAACCTCCCTTAGAATAGCCTGCAGTGCAGGCGTATTTTAGGTGGGCGAAACCTTGTTCGCGTTCGTAATGTTGTTGTAGCCGCCATCTTTGATTTTATGACAGTGGAAGATTGGGTAGAGTAGAAATAGTAATCCTTACGCTTATTTCCTATTCTCGGTTTTCACTCACGCGAGGAAGCAGAAATAAAAACGGAAACCTTTTAATACAGAAAGTCTAGCATCTGGGAAATGAAAGACGATAAATATACAAAAAGCCTTGCAATAGTTCATATGCGGTCATGGCGCTTTCGCGAGCAAATTGCGAGCTCAAAGAAAACGCCTGCACTGCAGGCTACCCTTATAATTAGAATGTAACACTCGTCCCTCGCCGATGTCCCGGGAGGGCATTCCTTTATTTGGTCTAAAGGAATTTTTGCCGCTAAACAGGATGGATATAGCCCAGTTCACCTCTCTCTATTTCTATTCTCGGTTTTTACTCACGTGAGGAAGCAGAAATGAAAACGGAAACCTTTTAATACAGAAAGTCTAGAATCTGGGAAATGAAAGAAGATAAATATACAAAAAGCCTTGCCAAGAATCAGGTCTATGCAATAGTTCATATGCGAGATATTCGGAAAAACGTTTTACCCAAATCTATAAAGCTTTGTATGGAGACGCCATGTTTGTGTCCCTTTCAGGGGCACGAATATGGCCCCCGGAAACCAACAGAAAAATCTGTTTTTGAGTTTTCCTACTTATGCGTGAATTCTTCTCTTGAAGAACTCATAAAGATTAAGGTAATATTTATTCTAAGAGAAGGAATGTTTAGATAGCAAAATCTCCAAAAATTCGTAATGTTTTTAACCCACATAAGAGCTTTCCCGGCCGCCAGCTAAATGACGTGTCACGCAAAAGCCTGGAAATTCAAGCGTCCTGTATCGCAAAACAAAGAACCCTTTTGAACCGAAAATTTGTTTGTATGAAGGGTGAAAGTAGAACTGACTCAGAAGAAGCGATAGTTTCTTAGTTTGAATTTTGGCAGGGGCACCCAACGAGAATATAGTTCAAAACCACATAAACATAGCATTGTTGAACGTACTTTAGTATTTAAACAGTAGATAAAGGCTTATTTTTATCCCCTAAAAATTTTTCATCTGTTCGGATTTCCTAGCTGAAAGTATAGTGATCCGAAAATTATAGGGATCAAAATCTACCTTTCCGAAAATTTCACCCAGAAAAAAGGCTCCCGAAAATTCTAGGTGACCTTTTTAGGGTAAAAATCCGTTAAAAATGGGAAAATATACCATTTTTTTGATGTTCGAAAATCCTAGGAGAAGCAGGCAAGCAAGAAATTTTACAGAAAATGATCCGAATATTCTAGATCTCAAATCGTCTTCCGAACAGATAATTTTCCGAAAATTGTCGTTGGGTGCCCCTGTTTTGGTGACATCATGTGAAAACCGAGAATAGAACTATGAGTCTGGACAGGGCTTACAATTTCACCATTTTTTTAGCGTCTTTTAGGACCGCAAGTCTAGACTCTAGCGTGTGAGTTGGCGACTGGTGGTCGACGTTTGTTAGTGTAACAATTCTTTTTTATTCCTCAAAAATCTAAATCCGTAATGCTCGTCTGAAATATTGCTTAGTTCTTGCTGCAATGCAAAACGAATCAGGGTCATAAAATAGGGTCTCTAGCGTAATGAACCATTTCTGTTAGGTTTGTTCCTCAGTGCTCATAGGCATAATTACAGATTCGTTTGTGTGTTGTACAGAAAGGTTTGGGTCTCAATGACGATAGTGACAGCTCGATTCAGGAAACGTTGCGCCGATGTGTTTAGGTAGTACTCGTAAATTATCTGTATTACTAAAAAGGGGGGGGGGGGGGGGGGGGGGTCGGAAGATTTGACACGTTAATAAAGTTGTTCATACATTCATTCCGATCAGCCTGCTAGGAACGGAGGAGCGGGTGTTCTTCTCTCTAGTCTGCCTAGTGCAAGGTTACGCAAATGAAAGAAAATAACTAAAACAAGCATACAGTATCAAGCTAAGCACAGTTATAACGGGCTCGAATTGAATTGAATTAAAAGAGGTGAACAGTATCAATATTTAAGTCAGTTTGATGAGTACTTCACGATAAATTGCGTGCTAGGTGGCAAGCACGGTTATCACACCGTTGACACATATTTCACATTTTGAAATTTGTCTCAGTCGAGGTTTTCTACTGCGCGTATTTTGGTTTATATTGTTCGTGCATTGTGTTAACTTTCCTTCACTTGGAAGATATTGAATGTGCTCTTTTCTCTTAACCGACCTTTGTTCAACTTCAACGCATTTCTAAGATGTACTCTCGAAGGTGTTTTTGAGCCAGAGTGCTCACTTTAGCCTCCTGGCGAAACGTCCCGGATAGCGGCGAAGACAGTTTCTTCGAACTGAATTTCTTGTTATCGCATTGAGACAACAGTTGCTGAAAATTCATCACTGTTCTGTCCGTGTTGGCACTATTGATATTAAGCCTGTTAAAGTAGTGCGTAACCTCGGCGCCTGGTTCGACTCGCATTTTTCTATGTGGACCCATATTTCAAGGTCTTGTAGTGCGGCATTTTTCTGGTTACATACAGTAATATCAAGATAATAAGCCAATTTCTGCCTAGGGATAAATTAGAAATGGTGTTGCACGCCTTCGTTACAAGTAGAATTGATTATTGGACTTCTCTATGGATTACCGGATTGTGAAATAGCTAAGTTGCAAAGAGTACTGAACGCTGCAGCTAGGCTGCTTATGTCATGTAAAAAGTATGACCATATTACGCCCATTATGATAAATTTACACTGGTTACCAGTAAGATATAGAATTAATTTTAAAGCTTTATTACTTACTTTCAAAGCCCTCTATGGCATGGCACCTAGTTACATCATTGATTTAATTCATACTAAGACTAATAGGCGCTATTTGCTACGCTCTAATGAAGGTGTTTTATTGAAGCATCCGTCAGGCAAAATGAAAACTGAGTCATTCGGTGACAGATCAGTGTGGCTGCGCCCACTTCATGGAAAGCTCTTCCTGTTAGCCTCCGCAGCATCAAATGTATTTCTACTTTAAGTCTAATCTTAAAACTTATCTTTTTAAATTAGCTTTTAATATCTCTTAGACATTAAATAGATTTTTATATTTCTAATATTTGTAGTGTTCTTAGGTTTTTTATTATTGTAATGCGCTTTTGATCACATAGTACGTTAAAAAGCGCACTATAAAAGCTTATAAATGAATAAATTATTATTAATTATTATTATGAAGAGCGAGGCTAGACGGCTGTTTTCGCAGGCTATGCCTACTTAGGAATGCGCCGGGGAGGGAAAGAAAACGCTCGAGCAAATGAGAATTATTTTGCTGTTAGATCTGAACACACAGGCTTCCTAAATGGTGGAATAATTGTTTGAAGAAGAAAAGCAAGACGTTGATTTACCACTGAATTCTCAGGAGTAGAAGAGGACGAAGTGGTGAGTTTGATGTTGGCTTCATTTCAATACATCAAATAAGAATATAAATGCAGCAGATAGCTTTAATTTTTTAAAGTGGAAGATCAGAGTTTAGGTACATAACATTGTCAGGCCATTTTGGTTATAATGTTTCTTCTGAATGTATATTTAAGAACAGTCGCAACTAGCCAAAACTAGACCGCAAAATATAAGAGGTTTTACAGTGACCTCACTAGGGTCTCAATCCGCCAACCACTACATAGACTCCGCGCGACTGAAATGAAAAGATGATTTCCTGCCTACAAGTGTTTCAAGGAACTGTCGACCGGTTTTGTGGTAAAAAAAATTGGGTCGAAATAACAAAAATCGTATTGACTTAATAAGATGACTTTCCGACCGGCAACGCGTGGTCATTCTGCTTGCAAAGAGTAGCCAATTTACAGCCTTTGAGAAGTATTCTCGATTTCACTCTATCTAACACTTGCTTGACCTATTTTAAAATAAAAGTTCCATCTTCCCAGTCAAGAAGCGATCTTTATTTGATCTTTTGCGCGGAATCAAAAGCAATAATTTTGTATCGTTGGGACCCGAGATCTCGGATAGTCGAAAGGGAAAACAATGTTTGGAAATTAAGCTAATCAATATCTACAGTGACGCTACGTTTTTTTCCGTAAAATAACTGTGCCTAAAAATTTCTAAAACTCGAGGAAAGCTAAAAATTTCTAGATGACCGTTCAGTTCCATTCCAGACTTAGCTACTATTTTCGGAGGTTGTGTTTTTCACGTTATTGGCAAGATATTGCGATTATTGTTCAAAAAAGTTTCATGAAAATTTCGGTATAAAGACAAAGCGACACCATGTCCTCGAACTTTCGCTCGAACCCACACGGCACAAGGGTAGCTGTCAGTTTCGAATGAGTGGGAAAAGCTACCTAAAACGGCCTTCGAGGCGACTTAACTACCCTTAAAAAGTGTAAGAACAGATTCGTAGTTTTTCAAGGGCACCTCCAAATTTACCAAACAGGCCTCTAAAGCATAGAGAACCATTTTAGACACTACTGATGTATTTGGAAACATTCCAATCGGTCCTTAGGTGCTTCTAATCTACCGCGAAAAAATCAAGGTAATTATAACTTCAGCCTGTAAATTAAAATGTTCCGCTGAGAACCGAGCCAGCCGGATTGCTGACTGAAGTAGAATTAGAGGTGATACCATTTGGCATAACATTATTTTCGTGCATGAACCTGCATTCATCTAGGCATTCAGAATGACGACACGGTATCAGCTGAATGTTTGTGAAGGCGCCGCGCCAGGCCGCAGCGTTTGATGTGTCAAGTGGCATTTTTCAGTGCCAAATATTAGTATTTCATTGACACAAATAATATCGTTTTGTTATTTTGACTCGTATTAAGTAGTTAAAGTGTTTAATTCATTTTTGTGCCTCTCAAAACTGTGCACCCGATGCCAATTTAAAAAGACTACCGTTACGGTGTATGAGCTACTTTCTTGCCCTTGGAAACAAAGTCAGTCTCAAAGTCCACTTTGGTAAGTGAGAATTAAAAACGCCTGTTTTAAAACAACTTTCAAATCTTGCATTGCAACCTCAATCAATTTTCACTACTGAGAGACCGGCTGAATGCTTGAATATTCAGACATTGAGGTGACTCACTGAGTAATCAGAACTCAGGTTCTTTCGCCATTGCATCTGTATACGTCCCGTGAATGCTACCGCAGGCACTGCTATATTCAGCTCAACAGGCGATTTACAGCATCTGCTCAATTTGACTGAATTCAGCGTACTTGAGTATCATGTAGCTTTTTGGTCCTGACCTTAAAGTACATACATTTAAGCACATTTTAATTAAAACACTTAACTTCGAAGCTTCATCAGTCCCTCAAAGCCTTTCACCTTCTGATCACGAGAATCAATTACACACTGCGAATTAATCAGGAGCACCCAACGACCGTTTTCTATAAAATATCTGTTCTATTTACTTGAGGACGACTAACTAACTAACCTTGATTCGCTACGATTTTCGGAAGTTTAATTGTTCACATTTCACTGTCCAGGTTAGGCTTTTTTTCGAACAAAAATGGAAACCTAAAATTTTTGGATTCAAAAATGTGATGGAGCGAGGAATCAGATATATTCTCACTTTCATAGTACGCTAAACTGCACCTAAAATTTTCGGCAAAATAATACTGATTGGAGTCCTTGTAATTTCGAAACGACTCATAGGCAAGTTCCCCTATGATGACCGAACTGGCACAAATTGTATAGCGCCGCTAAGAATGCATTTCTAGAGAGGTCTCAAATCAGAAAAATCAGAAATATTCTCACTTTCATAGTACGTTAAACTGCACCTAAAATTTTCGGCAAAATAATACTGATTGAAGTCCTTGTAATTTCGAAACGACTCATAGACAAGTTCCCCTATGATGATCGAACTGCTACAAATTGTATAGCGCCGCTAAGAATGCATTTCTAGAGATCTCAAAATCAGAAAAATCAGAAATATTCTCACTTTCATAGTACGTTAAACTGCAGCTAAAATTTTTGGCAAAATAATACTGAAGAGTCCTTGTAATTTCGAAAGGACTCATAGACAAGTTCCCCTATGATCATCGAGCAGGTACGAATTGTATAGCGCCGCTAAGAATGCATTTCTAGAAATCTCAAAGTACCCTGAGTAGCCTAAAAGGTGTTTTCAATGTGTTTAGGATGAAACCGTTTTGGGGTAGGACTTAGTACTTTATGTAGAAAACATCAGCGTTGTATTTCGATTTCTTTGCGTCTGCACTAAAATGAGAGCTCGATCATTCATGGTCTCTAAGCCCTAAAGGTTTTAGAATGCAGTGCACTCCGTTTAGTGGCCACTAAGTCGCTGCGCTGAATACGCAAAACTTTTTCAGGTAATATGTAGAGTTTTTCCTCTTGAGTACCGAGTTACTTAAGAAGCATCATGACTTATAAGCTTTGAAATCGTCAAGCAATCCATTAGTTGAATGTTTCATGGTCTTTGCTAGAACAAAAGTCTTTCATTGGGAATATGAAAGCCATAGCTTTAGGTTGTAAAGGTACAAAGAGCAACATAGTTAGTATTTCCTTCCGGCGCGAGATAAATTGAGTTTTCAAAATTCTTTTACTGATAAGCCTTTCCGTTTCGAGTTCTGCCTGCAACCAAACGAGCTCGAGCGAGCTCGAACGAGCAGGGCAAGTTAAACAATATTGAAAGCGACCTCTAATAATGAACATATGAGTAAAATATATGTAATAGAAGTGCCGCATGATCGATGAAAAAAAATCGGGGCTGCATTTTTTTCAGCCGCCCTTTCTTTGGTTTTCACAGGGTATATAACTGCGATGATCTCTATGAGCTATATGCTTCAAGATGCGATGTCGAAAATAATCTTTATTGAAGTATTTATCGTCGACTTCTTCCCGTCTACAACTACAATTGTTGTATTTTCAAACTGACGATCATTTATTTATTATCTCTAAGCCCTAGAGGTATTTAGGGGGCTAGAGAAACGAATTAAGGAGTGTATCTTCTCAAACTAAGAACCTGCGTAAGAAGTCTTTTCCACTTAAAAATAGTAGCGGAATGTAACCTCCAAATCTGAGTGATTCAGCCTTTAAATAAATGAGTTCTTTTTTTCCTACCTTTATACTAAAATATTATGCTATTCCAAACTAAGGGGCTATTAACATGGAGAGAGGAAGATCCTAAAAGGCGGAACAGCTTTTCGTTGGGTTTACACGCAAAAGTTTCGGTCCGTGTGCATGATGTGGTTAACAGTAGAGAAGGAATTAAAGATTAAAGATTACCTCCTGAACTCGGACCTGTCTAATACTAGGATTCACAACCAAAAACAACCACAACCAAAAACAACCTTATTTTTTGGTATGCACAAGGAGTTAAATACCTTGCTCCGCAAATAGCGGGAAAGCTAGTCGTGGCGGGGCAAGGCAAGTACATGAATAACATATCTACTGAAAACAAAACAAAACAAAAAATCTTTCCAGCGAAATCAGTTTACACAGGAGCCGATAATCGGCTCCTGGTTTACATTGTGCCAGGAGTGCTAAGATCTTGCTTGTGTCATGATCTTCCTACCCCTCAGCCAGGAGGGACAAGGAAGACCCTTTGCATGTAAACTGAATACAGACAACATATAACGCTAGGATGGATGATCCAACCTCTAGGATCTTCCTCAGGGGCGCCCAACGAGAATATAGTTCAAAACCACTTAAACATAGCATTGTTGGACGTTTTTTAGTATTCAAAAAGTAGATATAGGCATATTTTTATTCCCTAAAAATTTTTCATCTGTTCGGATTTCCTAGCTGAAAGTCTAGTGAACCGAAAATTATAGGGATCAAAACTTACCTTTTCGAAAATTTCAGCCTGGAAAAAGGCTCCCAAAAAATTATAGGTGACCTTTTTAGGGTAAAAGTCTGTTAAAAATGAGCAATTATACCATTTTTGGAAGGTTCGAGAATCCAAGGAGAGGCAGGCAAGCAAGAAATTTAACAACAAATGTTCCGAAAATTCTACATCTTGAAACTTCCGAAAATATATTTTCCAAAAATTGTCGTTGGGTGCCCCTGATCTTCCTGGTGGTACAATCTTCCTCCCCCCCTCATGTAAATAGCCCTAAACTAAAAAAGTGGTGAGTTCTCTGGTTCCTCTTGCCGGATTTCTAATTAAAGAGATGCTGTAGCCAGACGTCTGCACTTAAAGTGTAAAATAAAACAAAACTGAATGCAGGGCTGGCACTACAGCAATTTTAGGAGCCTTTAAAAGATATTTTCTCTCAGTATAGCTCTGGCACTGAGGAAGGCTACTTTTGTTAGCCGAAATATTGGCCTATAATAAATCAGCCTTTTGCCGTAGTGCCAGCCCTGCATTCAGTTTTGTTTTGTTTTCCTCGTGTTTTTAGCTGAATCCCACAATATACTGTTGAAACTGTTACGGGGCTTTTGAAGAAGATCATTAGGCTAGTAAGTTCAGGTATCTATTCCTGACTGACGGTTAAGATTATACCAACATTAGATTAGATACGCTGTATATGGATAAAATCTTCCATGGAGATAAAACTTTGTACTTCTCGAACCGACTGATTGCCCCTTTCGTCCTCTGATAAGCACTACTTGTTTACTTTGAACAAAAGCCATACTAATAATTTAATTCTATAAATATAGACCTACTGGCTAAAAGACCCTTATCTTTGAGGAGACATCTTGTACTGGCAACGTGTCGAATGGAATTTATACAGCTATTTCGAGAAAGGTTGTCGGAAAAAATGTGCTCGGGACAATCCCGAATGGCAATATGGGATATGACCAATTCTCTGTTCCTGACGACTGTAGTTGTCGATCCTACTTTTGTTGCTTTCCTTTAGCACTCACAAACGTATGTCCATGGCCCCTCGTGTTATTCTTTCAAATTTCTTTGCAGAACTGACAGTATTCAATACCACCCGCAAACAATACCTATCGGGATTGGCGCGTGCACTTTTTCCCACAACCTTTCTCGAAATAGCTGTATACGAGGTGTAGCTATGACCCCGCTCCAGCGAAATTATATTTACACTTCCATGCAGTCGCAATGTTTTAAGATCGATCTTTAATGATAATGGATGGGAGTGAATGGTAAATTACTAGTGATTAGTTGAAAACTGATTTATTGCGGCCATTTCTCTTTCAAAACTACTATCGTTTCCTTAGAGAAGAAGTGTTTCAAATTGAATAAGACGTAAAATTCTCTTATAAATAACACAAAAAATGTCCTCTTGTCTTTATAAGACGCAATTGAGCTAAAACGCACTTATTTGCTCAGTCAACAAATGGTACAGTTCGCGTGCTTTCAAAGATGCGCCTTATGCGGGTACAGTATTTTCTCCAGTATAAATCAGTGACCTAGATAAACTTTCAGAAAAAGGCAACGTGCACAGAATGAGTACTTGTTTAGCGTTAGAGGTTATAATCTGTACTGACTCTAAGAATATCTTTTACTATAATAAGAACGTGACCACATGAAAGACCCGCGTAATAGTTTACTTGCCCTATGTCAAACGTATGTCTTAACATGTCACTAAGAACCTATAACGTGCCCTTCGCGCGGTACGATTACATCTCATGGCGGAATCCTCTTCACTTTGGATGAAGCAGAACAGGCTAGGCTTTAGAGGCCTCTGATGCCTTTGACAGGGGTCGGTCGATATCGAATAATTCTTAACAACAGCGGGCAAAACATTTCCTCAACATAAAGTTATTGTCGAAATACCTCCATCAGGGACATAGCGAATGTTTTAGTTAGTGCAGTGGACCTTCGCGTGTTGGAATGAAAACTGGACGTGCGCTTTTTATCTGTATTGATTTTCGATGACCCGCTTACAGCATCAGCATAAGAGCAATATCGTTTCCCGCAAGCTTATTAACTGAACGTCCTTACTTAAATAGTGCAAATAGCATCACGACTACAGCTTTCTTTTGCTGAGAAGTCGTGCGCCGTGAAGAGTTAGAACCTGGCGGCTTTCAATTGGACACCTGTCATAGCTCTGCTGATAAGAGCATCTTAAGCTTAAGGGTAAAATTCGTTCACTGTCTCACTGTTTCTAGGGATCAGCAAAGCTCAAATAGCATGAAACTCAATAAAGTCTTACGCTTTTGATTTGCTTTTTAGTCGGTTGACTATGTATTTTGACGCCCCTTCAGATCGCGTAAAGCGGCGTTACTTCGTCATATGATCGAACGGCAGCTACCATTCCGCGGCTTTTAGTAGCAATCTTAAATTGTTACGCAATTTAGTTTTTCAAAATATAAAATGCAACGGTAGTTAGGATTTTCTGGCTCTTTAACATACCCTTTTAAATGCAGAGAAGAACAATGATGCTTGGAATCTTGAATTTTGAAGTTGAATCTCGTGACTTGAGAGAGCAGGGCTTTCGACCAATTGCTACTGATGGGGGATCGAGATTATGCAATATTTGTTTGTAAACATTAAGACTAAGAGAGATAGTATAATCACACATACAAAATAAGCATGCCTTCATAAGCTGCCGTTAAGCTGTTCGAAAATAGATTTAAGCCCGATCGTGGCTGGCGAAAGGCGTGTTTATTGCGTGTAAAAATAGCTAGCTAATTTCGAGCCGCAATTTACTTTGAGTTACTTTTTTCTGTCGTCGACTTCGGCTGTGGCTTGGCAGCGGCAAGCTAAGGGGTAAGGGGCGACGTGAAAATAACAGAGAAAGGAAATGGCTTGCATACCTCGATAACAAAAATTCGATACAAACTACCTGTCCTCGGGCTATTGCTTCCCCGCAGAAAGTAAAACAAACTATGTGAGGTCCCATCCCGTAACTTGCGTAGCTGAGGGAATTGTTTTTCAGGTGTGTGAGTTTTGGCGCAAGCTGCCATGAAGCCCCCACACCCTATTAACCGCATGGCTCCCGCCGTTTTTGCCGGCCAACTTAGCGCTCCTTTTTTAATTCTCGCTCAGAAACTCTTTGCAATTAATCAGTACTGAACACCTGTTTGTAATATTTTCAACAAGTGCATCAGGGTTAGTTGATTAATTTCCCTGATTTCCCTCTTAGTGGATTAATTATATTATATTCTGATAACATTTCTTTAGAGCGCACGGATTTGTCGAACCCGCTTTTAGATATATTTCAAACAGTAGTTACGATCCAGTCTGTCCGTCATTCATCTTGGTCAATACGTTTTCCCCCGTCGACTTCCACGGGCCGAAAGTAGGGCCGAAAGTAGACGGCTTGCATTACCAAAAAACTAGTATTAAAGTTAAATCAAGAAGACGCATTGAAACCTGCAAAGCTGATCGTAATACGTGAAGATTAACTTTGTCAGACGTAAACATGAAACCGATAGAACCCAATAAACAGCAGGGTTTTGCTGATCAGATTTGGTGTTGTGCATCGGGCCGCGGCTGTTTTTCGGGGCGGGGGGAGGGGGGTTGCTTATTAACTTTTTGGTTCCAAATGAGGCGCCGTAAATACGGCCGATGAAATTATCTTCAAAGGAAAAACGTATGGCCATTAATGGCCGTTATTGAAATTCGCCTTTCTAACCGTAGGAGCTTCCGATGCGGCAATGCGTGTGGGAAATTTTGTCGTATTCCTAAATAAATAAAATGTTGTTTATAATGAACGAAAAAAAAATAAATACAAAAACACATAAGCCATATCCGCATCTGCTAAAGAGAGTTTTGTCTACTTTTAAAAGCCTCAACAACTCCAAAAGCCTTGAGGTATGTGGTTACAGTTTGACAGTGCGGCTCATTATTAATTTCCTTCTACAGTTCTGTCTGATTTCCTTAAAACGTGGCCACGAGCTAGGTTTTCGCCTTGCGCCGGACGCGGCCCGGTTCCAGGCCAGTTCGGTGTCCAAAAACCCAAGAGGCTTGCCGTCTTGGTCGGTACAGCTGGATAGCCCAGAGACTGCCCTAACAATGGGTGCGTGGATCAGGCCTGGGGGGCAAAACTAGTGGGGTAGCGAGGGGGCTGTTTTGACACAACCCCTTCACTAAGCGGCAGTGTTCAGTACAGGCTTTGACTGGCAAGTACCTCGATCGTTCTTACTTTGCCCTAGCCCGCTGAATAAGGCCTCTGCTGAGAAAGATTGTCATAACAACTGCAGATCTCAGTGGGGAGGTGCAGACAGTCACCCATTGTCCTGGGTGGGGAGGGTCAAAGTCTTGATACCAAGGCCATACTAAGCGGGAGAACTGTAGACACTCACTGAAGCCATGTTTACATAAATTCAGTCGGAGTTGTAAGACTGTACGTTGGCGCCAGCACCAGCACTAAGCGTTCGTCATAAGTGAATTGTTGTTCAAACGTAATTAAAGAGGAGAAAAGAATCCATCGAAGCAATTCAAAGAAGACAGGCTGCAAATTATAGTAGTTGCTAAAAAATATATCTACAATGTAGGAACCAATTATAGGTGCATGTCCATTTTAGGGAGGCCATACATACAGAGGAACCCCTAGCTTGAAAGACTTGATTACGTCACTTTTATAATAACTTCGCGTTTTTAAAAACTTTTTCGGGTTTATTCCAATTTGCTGAAAATGTCAAATGCAACCGAATTTCTTTGGGGTTAATTTTTAGGTACCGAACTCAGGTTTAAAAAGAGAAAGAAAAATTCGTCGTCGCTTAATTACTTACTTCATAAAACGTGAAACTGGGACGTTCTACGTCGTTGTCGCGCTGTGACGGCAAAGAAATTTACGAAAAAGAGTGATCACGAGCAAAGTTGTTGTTTTGCGTTATGAAACTATTTTTTTTTTTTTTTGGACGTTCCCGTTGCTGTCGTCGTCGATCCTCGTTGCTAAAGTTCCCTATTGAAATCCAAGTTGGGATGGGTAATAGATGTGCTTCATGGATTTGTCGGTGTTCAGTGTAACCCGTATAGATAGTCAAAAAAAATGTCTGAAGAAAGGCCGAAGCCAGCAACAGGGGATATTTTTAGGGAGGTGTCCCTTTTTAGTTCGTCGCGTTATCCATGAAGTGTTGACAAACATTTCTGGGATGTTGACTATTTCCTTTTCATATAAGATTCTTATTACTAATTGGCTTAGGAGTCTCAGGAGCGCTTTAATCTCGTGCAGAAGAAATAAAGCCGGCGGGGAGTATTACTGGTGGCCATTACTCTGCAGATTACTCCAAACAGTGAGGTAAAATGTCTTGATTTTCTCCAGGAAAAATAGTTCACAATAACGTTCTTTTTCTTCGTTTTCTTTCCGGTGACAAACACCTCCTTCACTTAACAGAAAATCAGTTTATGTACCTTTACACAAGCTTTTCTTATTTGCTCTGACAATTGGAACACCTCACTTCTACGTTCGACTGACCTGTTGTTTGGTATGAAGAACGTACATGGTATTTATCATAATAGACATTTTACATTGAGGCAATTGAGTAAAGCCTTTCATGCTAAACGGGATCAAATAAACGCTATGAGAGAAAACAAAGACTTGACTTATCCCTCGGGTAGAAACCTGCATAAAACTTTCAGCGTTGTTTGAGCTACCTTCCATGAACTCTGATACATTTGCATTTGCTGCTCTTACTTTCTGTGCTTTTGTCAGTGAGTCTTTCAAATACTCAAAGAACCAAAATTCGCTCTCCTTTTTAGTTTTTTTTTTTCGGGTGGAGAGAAGTGGCACCGCCCTCTCTGGGAGAACTTTGATCTAATAACACATTAGAATAGATCGGGAGGAAATTCAAGATCTAAGATGGTAATCATGCCACAGAAAAGCCACAGAAGCTTCTAGTCTGAATGCGTCATTTGTTGCAAGTGACAAGAAAAAAACTAATGGAAAAGTCAGATGACACAGATGGTTTTAATCGAATCGGCTCAAAAGGAGATGCTAATTTCTCATTTATATAAAATACCTACATTTTCTAACTCTTTTCTTACCATGTGAATACTTGTTCGTAGTTGTCGAGTAGCCTGTGAACAGGCCTTTGGTCGAGCGAGGTGGGGAGAGGGAAAAGCGAAAAGGCTCTCTTCCCGCCCTTTCCCTTCCCTTTCCACGCTATGTTTTTCCGAGTTTGTTTCATTTGCCGAGTCGACGTGAATGGAAAAAAAATGATATTAACTTTATAGGTCTCGACCAGTTCTGTGAGGTCCTTCCGTAAAATTAAGCTGCACGCTTCCTGAAATCCCTCTTTCAGACCGAAATTTGTGAATTTCTCTGCTGTATTCCTGGGGGTAGACCCTATGATGTCCTGCATAGGAAGGCTCTGCACGAAAGGAGCACTTTTTCAGACGAAAAGAGTCGGAATTTCACGAGTTGAGGCATGAAAAAGTAGGGAAATCTGTCATTTCGGTAATTAAAGAAGCTCTAAATTTTAGTACTTAAAATTAACGCGTCTTGAAAAAAGAGGGCAGCGGAAACTTAGTGATTTGTTCATATTATCAGTAAAGCAGCAGGTCAGTTACAGCATTCAAAAGGGGTGCAGTGTTTTTTCTAACGTACGTGAAAGGCCATCATTTGTCGAGGCAAGGTATACGAAAACCAGAGCAGTTTTTCTCTCTTCAAACTTCTTGGTACATAAAACTAGAAAGGAGTTGGTCCTCGGAGCGAATCCTGCTCGAGCCTACCTAGCTGTGGATAAAGCTTTGTCAGGTGTCCTTTCAGACTTCTTAATCAGCTGTTTGAACGTGTTATAAGATAAGAACTGATTTTAAAAAAACATAAACATTTTCAGAGGGTACAAAACCTTACCTATTTCAGACTCAAGCGACTGAAGGGGTTAAAAAATAAAGAATGCGCGTAGCGATATTACTTATGTACGGAAGTACCTCCCCACCACCACCGACACACACACGACTCACTGCTTGACCCCCCCCCCCCCCCCCCCCCTTCTTCAGGGCAACTGGTTGAGTGAGATCATGGTGCCCGCATAATCCGGACTTTTCGAGAGATTTCCGACTAATGGAGCGTTGAAAGTATTCCGTTCGCGCCACGAGAGCTGGAGCAAATTCCAAGATCAAGAAATTCCCAAATTTAACGAATGACAGCGATAATGACGAAACCGATCCATCTTATCATAATTTCACTCAAAAGTGAGGAATTTTCATATAGCGGATTTGAATTGTGCAATCTCCCGTTAGCGGAAATTCGGATATGTAAATAAGGTCGTGACTTTTGAAAGCAAATATAAGATACCCTTAAGGATGCCGAACACTTAAAATTAGGAAGTAATTTTAAAAAGCTGTTGATAGGTGTTCTTCCTCAAGCTCATTTTAAACATTTGGCGTTCGTCGCTAAACTGTAACCTCGCTTAAGCCGATTTCGCGCCATTTTGGTATAATCATGTATCCAAGCACCTTGCAAAGTGCCCTTTGCAAAATATCACTCGGATGAAAGATTATTGAAGATTTACAAGAGGATTTCGTACTTTTTTAAGCCGTACTAATGCGTGCTTTTTTATGCATTGTCATGCAAGGTGGTCTAAAATACACAGGTCGTGCGCTATCCGGATTCCACATCTTCAGATGGATTAATACAATGACAAATAAACAAAACGGAACGATATGAATCAAAACCACATAAACGGACATGAAGTAGAAGTAGCCATTGTCTTTGAAGCGTGTCGACGCCGTCTTCACCCTCAATGTCTTTGAAATAAGAATCATGAAATTGGAAATGAATGCAGGTTCTGGACTCTTTGGAAATCTCAAGGGGGATCGTCAACCTCGATGACCTCACACCAAGATATACATATTTTGTTTCACAACAGTGAGCCGTCCCCATATTTCCTGTTTCCGACCGCTGAGTGATAATAAACACATCCGTCTTCTGGGAATATAAAATGTAATATAAAACCACCCAAACAAGGCATACTGTATAAAGTTCACGGCAGTAGTTGTTTCATTTAGATCACGACGACAACCAGCTATTGGAAGATACAAAGTTCAGACCAGCGACTGCGGAATGGAACTACAACTTTGTCAAGTTGCATTTATACTGACGACGCTTTTTGGCAAATTTGACGCGAGAGCTATTCTCTCGAGACATTCTGAGATAACGAGACCTGACCAATCTTTGGTAAGTGTTAGACCTCGTGTCTATACGGTATATTGAAGAGAGCTAGGAAGCGTGCAATTATCTTAAGCTGCATGTGGAATACCCTGTTTAATACATGTACTCCGTCAAGCCCAGGCGTTCAGTTCAAGCTTCAAAGAGCCTGATACTTAGCGCCTCAATATTGAGCTATTATGGCAGTGGTGTGAGCGTATGTATGTATCTCTGTGGCTTTGTGGCTTTGTGTGTTCGGATTTTTGTTGCAGGAGCCAATAAGGTTGAAGGTACTATGAGTTGATGCAAGGAACCAATGAGATTTTGGCATCTAAACATGACATTGCTTAAGGTCAAACAAGGGCACTTTGAGACCTCCATCTTGATTCTTCATAATTTTTTCGCCTTTTATTATGGCTAAGGGTGTTTAGAAGCATAACATTGAAATATCTTCAGGATTCAAACGCTTTGCACAGCGATGCAGCCGTTTAAAAGTTCATATTTTAGTGTGGGTGCTGCCTCAAGACATTTCTGACCTAATTCGGCTATTTCGAAGGGTAAGATCGCACGTATTTCACAATTTATAAGTTATGTTTCACCTGCTTCAAGGTAGAGTATGAAAGTTCAAATATTTTTCAAAGTAAAATTAAATTAGGGAGTATCCGGCCTATAAATTTTGTTTTTAAGAAATTTAAAAGGCAGCTAACGTTTTTTCGAAAGCTGTACCGAGTAAGTTAATCCAGTAAACAATCTTTATTCTCTCGCTTACAAAGTTCAACAGACCTTTTTCGTTCCGGCAAAAAAACGTGATACATGCTTGCTGCTTAATAGTCATTATAGTTATTGAAATGTATTTTACATTTAGTAAAGATGCGTAACTTAAGTAGAAACAGTAGCATTAGGGAATAAAATGGGAAGGAGCTAGTTGACAAAATAATTAGACATTGTTTTATTGAGTGGAATAACATGATATGAGTAGAAATATATAGGGCTTATTTTTGGAGGGGCCTATATTCGGAGGGGCTTGTCTACGGAGGGAAATTTGTGTTTCAAAATCGATTGGGCTATTCTTATAGTTGGAAGTAAATTTTCCGTTTTTGCTTTGTTTTACTTTGTATTTGAGAGCAATTTTCTAAGTACAAGCCCCCCCGGGGGGGGGGGGGGCTTATATTTGGAGGGGCTTATTTTTGGAATTTAAGGTAATTTAATTGCAGATGTGATACAGCCGAAGTGATTTCTGAAAACCGTTTAAACAAATTTTCTTGTAAACAATTTGCGTTCTTTTATTTACGAATTGTAAAAGGGACAAAGTCCAACATTGTCACATGCATATTGTGTTGGATTACTGAGCGCTTACCATTTGTACGGAAATTTCGGTCAAAAATTTCCGTCAAATGGTACTGGTATTTTTTTTGGGCACCGAAAACAGTAACGGGATTGAGTTGTGCCATTTACAAAATACCGGTAACTTTTTCGCTTTCTCTCGACATGAAGCCTGGCACTGGTAATCCAAGCAAATGGTACAGAAAATTTCGGTCGTTTCGATAAAAACGGGAAAAAGGTAATACCTCGAAAAGTATTACTTTTTTCCGGAAAATTTCCAACCGGATGAACCGTTCTATTTGAATTCTCCCCGGAATTTCCGGGTTTTCCATTCAAATGGTAAGCGCTCACTGTCTGATAACTCGAATTCTCTGACTTACAAACCACAAAAGGGGCAAAGTCCAACACCTTCATGTGCCAATGATGAAAATTGTGACATATCTTAAAGCTATTCGGTATTCGACGAGATTCATTATCTTAAGAAACCATGAAGAAACCTTAAAACCTTTGAGTGTTCCCTTTAAGCAACGTTTGGTGAGTTGATATTCATAGCACTTTAACAATTTACTTATTTTGAAACAGATGTTAGAAGGAAAGACAAAGAAAAGTGAATCTATAGTATGAGGATCGACTAGGCTGTGGAGGGGATTCTTTTACCGGTCACATTCCACAGGTCACGATTACAGTTCCAAGTAATTTCACCTCGATCAAAAACAACCGTTTTGGACAAGGATTAGGACTAGGAGACACTTTTGGTCTAGTCGGCTACCCAGCCGTTTTTAGTGTCGTCACGCAACGCTCCTGCGTGACGACACTAAAAACGGCTGTGTAGCAGACTATTTCTGGTCTTGTTTTTTTATCTGTAGCACGGTGACCCATATTCTGACCTGTGGAATGTGACCTGTACAAAATACCTGCCGCTCAACTGTGCGCAGCGGTTCGCGTTTTCATTAATGAACAGCAATCCTCAATTTCGCCCAAAATAGTCTTATTTTAGGACTGAAACAGTAGGTTGTTGATACGGTTACACTGAAGCATTCAAAATAGCTCACGCACGTTAAACGTGCCTATATTTATCTACACAGTCATTTTTTTAAACTGCTTTTATCACGTTTTGCCCACATGATATCTCTCGGCGCGGATGCGCACGGATTGAGAAAGACCACGTTAATACTATACGTCATATTCTTAGTACTTTTTTTGAAGTGGATACGATACTACGATGCACACTCTGTTCGTATTACCGGTACATGAAAGGGTAGAAATTTTACAATTTGAAGTAATTTAAAGGTAGGCAAATCGGATCAATTTAGGTCTCTTGGTTAACTGACCACCTACCCCTCCCCTAAGCCAACATTTTGCCCTAAAGTGTTAATGTTAGCTGAGGGGAGGGGTAGGTGGGCAGTTTCCCAGAAACCTAAACTTGATCCGGGAAATCCGTCATTTCGGTTTATAAAACGTCCCAAGAGGACTTGCAGACGCATTGTATGGCTGTGAAAAAGTCCAGAAATTATGACGTTCTAGTTTTGCGATTTATTCAGCTGCATGTACAGTTCTAAATTAGGTCATAGTCAACAGCGTTTTCTTTAACAACTGATAAATATGTATACATTTTTGCTGGTGAGTATTACCATAGATACAATTCAACAACAAAATACATATCAGGGGCAAAATTGATCGGCGATAAGTTTAAGAATTTATGTCTAATTGAGATGGAGATGGAGATGATAGAAATTTAATAAAAATGGCGACCTTCAAATCCTGCTTACCGTGTGGCACGAAATTTTGCGAGACTTTATTTTTGCGGATTGGCGATTTTTCGTGTTTTGTGGGAACTAATTTTTACGATTAGGACAGATTGGTTTTTCTTGCTGGGAATTAATTTTTGCGATTTTCAGAAAGTACCCAGTACCCAGCATTGATAATATTTTCCTTTTCATTGAGTACGTGCAATAGTATACAACTAGCCCCCGAAGGGGAGGTGAATAGTGGTGGTTCGCGTCTCGGTATATATCTAGCCCTATGAACCGACCCTGAGGGAGATAGTCGTTTTAGTATTTACCAAATCAGTTGGATAAAAATCAAAAAGGAACTTTTTGTAAATAAAAGACGTCACTTAGATAGAGTTTGTTTACGTTGCAATTGACAGTGTTTTTTATTTTTTATTTCATTTATTCCTCCAATTTCTAGCTGATACATAGTTATGTAAATGTAAGGTGAAAAAAGTAATATAGTAAGAGATAAAGATTTACAAAGGAAAAAAACGCGTAAAACAGAAATTACAACACTTAAATTGAATTACATTGTATATTGGAAGGAGAGGAGAGGGGCACATCTACAGTCACAGACAAAAGTAGTTGGGAAGGTTGTACAACTTAACAGTAGTCAATTTTGACCCTGAAAAAAGAGAGTTTTCTCTTTTGCTAAATATCCCCCTTCCCCCCTTATTCAATGTTGAGATATAACAGAACAATTACGCATACAAACATTAACGTTTTAATCAACATTGGGCCAGGGGCGGGGGGAGGAAGGAAAAGAAGAGGTAAAAAGGGCAACCTTCCCGACACTTTTGACGATGATTGTAGATAAACTAATATTGTGCCCCTTAAAGTTATGTATAACAAAGGACTTGAGATTATTAATAAAAAAGTAAAGGAAAAATGACAAAATAGCTCAGAAAGTTATAAAAGAGATAATGTTTATTAGTATGTTTTGGGTAACATTTGTTATGATTTTGTTGCATATTCAGTGAGAAAATTTTTTTCTACCGACCAGTAAACGCCGACAAGCCAAATTTTGTCTCTTTCTTTGTATTTGCTGGTACAGCTGCTTCATTTACCGCTAAAATTTCATCTTTGGAAACTGTCGCGAAACGAGAAGCCATTTTGAATCCCGTCTCAAAACAGTGAATATCCAAGGATATTCCAAGTTACGGGGAGCCAATCAGAATGCGCGAAAATCGCTATCCACTGATTTGGTGAATACTAAAAATAATATTTTCAAACAATACCACGGTGTACGTACCCTATGTAAAACCAGTATTTCATTGTATACCGTTTTGTTTCTGAACGAAAGAGGCAAGTTGTAATTGAACAGACACGATTTCTTAGTACTGCATTTTTGTGTGGCGAATTTAAGTTAAAGAATATTTACTCTGGAGTCCATTTTTGCAGGAAAAATGTTTGCGGTAATTTTTATTTGCGGGAACTTACTTTTGCGGATGGCTGGAAAAATCGCAAAAATTAGACCCCGCAAAAATTTAGTGCCACTCGGTATTTAACAAAGAAAAGTGAACCTCTACAATAAAAAAAACCACAAAGACAAGATCGACAGTTTTGTCAGGTCGCTCTTGTTGCAAAAACGAATGAGACAATTTATATGCGGGCATGACAAAGCACTAATTTTTTTCTTGCTGAAAAGCTTTTATTGACAAGGGTTTCTTAAAGTACCTGAAGGTATCATTAGTGTAATAATGTAATTTCATTACACGTACGCTCTCTAATGTATCGTACTGACCCAGTCGACCCCACGCATCGGTCACCTGGCGAGGGGTAATGATATGTAATTCACGATATATAAAATTAGAATAACTTGCGTTTTTCAAGCGTTTTCTCCTCCATCCATTTTCTAGGTTCAAAAACTGGAAACGATAGACGTTAAGTCTGAAGTTAAACAATTCATTAAGAGACCCTCGGACACAATAGATCACCGTGGCGGCCTCGACAGAAAACACCGGTCTCGGCGTTTTGCATTGCACAAGAACACGTGGTCCAGGACTAATTTGACTTGGACTATCCCATCCGGAAGCCATCCCTCTTCCGTAACGAGCTCTGACTTTAAAGATATTATGACCACGGCTTTCAGAATGTGGGCTGAAGTAAGCAGGTTTACTTTCCACTATGAGGATCCTCGGAATAAAGTAGACATAGAAGTCAGTGTTAAATCAAGTAGGTAACAATATCGTCCTACTAAGAATGGCAATCTTGCCTCAGGGCTCCTCCTTCTCCCTTGTGGCCATGTGCACACGAATCCGGTTATTTTTTGAAACCGCGTATTCTTTATCTGGTTATCGTGGGGACCGGGCCTTAAATGGCCCTGGAGAGCGCTGTCCAGATTCACTGGTTTCGTATGGTGGGAAGAACAATTGGTGTAAAAAAAAAAGTATGCGGATTCAAAAATGTCCGAACGTAGCCTTAAATGGAAGGGGCGCTGAAAGGGCTGGGGACGAGGTTGGTAAGGATAGGCCATTTCTGAGTTCCAAAATCTCTCACTTTCAAAACGAGGCTGAGTGCAAAACCTTTCTTGTGAAAATAAGTTTTGTTTGCATGAGAATAAAAAATCATTTTGGTCCGCACTTAACCGCGCTTTGAAACAGATGCGACTTGTGCAATGTTGCCATGGCAATTTTGTAATTTCGCACGTTAAATCAAACATTATCGCTGAAATTTCGCGTCAAAATAAAAGACGCTGTGTCACGAAATTTATTGGAACTCGTTCAGCGGGAACTGCCACCAAACTGAATGAAACGTGTACTCGTAGTCCATGTACTCGTGTCACGGTGTTTTTACGGATCAGATTATTTTTAGAACGGTTTTGGCGCAAATTTAGAATATCTTTTAAGTCTCACAAAACAGTCAAAAAAAGCCTACAGGCCTCAAAATGATAATTTGTGCCTCTTAATGACGTTACCTTTTACTTTTTGATATCTAATTCTTTGAATGCGTTCATAGACGTGGCGGAGATTCCATTTTCGAGGGAAGAATTGCCCTAAATCTGTCTTAAAATAAACCAGTCTGTAAAAACGCCTTGACACTGGCCTAGTATGGGAGTTGCACGCTCCGGGTTATGCGCTCCTGGTTGTGAACAGCGCCTTTAAGGAGTAATTTGTCACCCATGATATTATTTGTGTAATGTCAGAGACTTTTCATGCGTGGTTTCCCATTTTGCTCAAGTTGACGCGGCTTCGGCCATTCTTAAGCAAATAAATCCTCTGCTGCCTAGGATAATTAAGCCGTTCTCTTTGACAAGTGTCAGCAGATAAGGTGTACAGTATGTGTAATGATCCGCCATTCTAGACTACGAGTACTGTCGCCTTTTCTCGCGTGGGGTGATTTTCACGCGCGCTCGCGTTTTGCTCGCTCTACTATCCCTGAGGAAAAATGGGGAACTACTCGTAGTCTACCGCCATTCCATTTCCTGATTGTGTTTAATTTTCAGTTGGCTTTCTTCTTAGAGTGGCATAATTGCAACGCAGGTGCTTTCGACGGCCCGGGAGGAAAAATCGCTCACGCGTCATACCCCGAAATAAGTTCGCCATCTTTTATTCACTTTGATGGAGATGAACAGTGGACCGTTTCTGATGGGACAAGTAATAAATATAGCCTTTTACCGGTAGCATTGCATGAGGTAGGGCATGTTCTTGGACTGAAGCACTCTTCAAACACAACCGCTGTGATGTATGAGAAGTACAATAAAGACAGGAGATCCATCCAGCTCGATGACGACGATGTGGCTGGTATCCAGCAGAAGTATGGTGGGTTCAATTGTCTTTAACTTTATCTATATTTTACCCAGTTCAACCCTTGGGATATGTGAATTTTACCAAAGTTATTTTTAGACCAATTAAACGATTAAAAGTTGGTTTCCAGTGAGGTCCGCAAATATGTTCAGTTTTGTCAAGAGCGAATTCAACAGTATTCTCCACTGATTGCTTTAAGGCAATCGCGCCTGGACTTGATGACGTTTTAAATAAGCGATTAAAATGGGCGGACGTCTCAGGAACCTCTCGACATATTTCAGTTGAAATTCACATATCCCGACCAACGCCCTAAGATTCCCTCTGTGTCCATTATTCTCTCTTGCCTTTATTCATTTGCAGTATTGCAGGGAGCGGGTTTGGCGCGATGGTGAGGGCATCCGCCTCACTGGTGGAAGGCGAATGCTCGGTGTGGCCTGGGTTCAAATTCCGGCGTCGACGCCATGCGTTTGTTGAGTTTAAGCCAGTCTTTATCCCTCTTCTCAAAAACCATGAACATTTCCAAATTCCAATTATACCAGAAATGGTCGACGAAGAACGATTATGTGGGTGTACTGGTCTCTATATCCTTTGTTTATTCCTCTGGCCAGTTATGTCGAAAAATGATATCTAACGTTGTTACTGTGCCGTTAAGTTTTATAATCAGCTATCACCCTCTTTTAAGGGGTCACTTATCAAAGACTTATAATGGAACTATATGGAGCGGTCACGGTCACCCTTTCCTCCTAGCTCAGCTTTACTGAGCTATTAGTTATTGTCTTTCCCTTTGCTAAGTAGTACACTTTTCCATGCTCTTAGCTTGTCGTGGTCTAGGTAGGATGCACCGGGAGCGAAGACCTTTTGCGTCGTAAAAATGACTTCGCCTTTCCTCAAACCTTTCGCGATTATTCCAGTTCAGGAACGGTACCCAAGCGTAGCGGAAAGAGAAAGATAATTCCTTATCGTGTGTTTTGTGTCGTCCAAAAAAGCTTTGTCATATTCAGAGACCCTTTCAGCGTCTGATATTACAGTAATACTTTTCTGAACTCTGACAAAACAGGTTCTTGTATTTTGACGCTTATACTACTACATGAGAAATTTCTGCAATTTGATTGGCTTAGAGCATTGATATTTCAGCTTAATTTGAAATACCTACATGTGAAAATTACAAAACTTTTGCGGGTAGTAGTATAAACAAATAATAGCATGATTTTGTACGTGATATTTGGCATAAATACCACTCGTGAAATTTCAAAATTGTCTCAAATTTCACTCGCGTATCGGCTCGTGAAATTAAGTGTAACAATTTTGAAATATCACTCTTGGTATTTATGTCAAATATCACTACAAATCATGTTATTACCTATACAAATATTGTGATTAAGGCTAAGTAGGTACTTGATAAGGCTTTTAATTTCTGTGAAGGAGATACACATTGATTTTTGACTGACAGAAAAATAAATAAACGTGGGTTAAAAATACAAGATATATTCTCAACTTTACTGTTATAACCCTAACAAAACTAATAACAGAATTTATATACAGTTTGGTACTATATATTTTAGTTATACTTAAATTAACAATCTAAATTACATAAATTACATGTTTATCATAATATAACTGTAACCCACATATAAGAACTTGGCTAAGCAGGTTCTTTTGCTTTAGTTTTGGGTATTAAAGTCGCAAATCTCTGCCAGAAAGTTCTTAATCGCAGTTCTTATACGTGTTTTTTTTTTTTTTTTTTCACTGTAACAAGTTTACCACTATATATCACTCCACGCTCGCGAAATTATTGTAGTCGCGTGACCGCACGTTCCCCCATCCACCCATCCGTCCTCGCCATAGGAAACCAATGTGAAATCTCACACTTTTTAGCTTGTTTGGCAGGCTGCAACCTGATGATGCACATCCATGTTGTGGTCAATAGACAGCTGTCAAAACAGGGTATCTACTGACCAGTATTACATGACCTTATCGCGGGCTCAACTCTTAGTCGATTTATTTGCACTGGTTACAAGTTTATTGTCTGAAGTAAATGATAAATTTATCAGCGGGAGCTTCGCCTTTAGCCTTGGATAAATCTATATATCACCATTCTTTGCAGGTCAATGTGAGCCCAAGGACCTGCAGGCAGCTGGTGTTTCACAATCTCAAACGTACTTTTTCAAAGATGACGTCATGTGGCGTTACAATCATCGTAAAGACGAGAGTGAGCGAGGTTACCCGAGAAAAATTTCTAGAAAATGGAGTGGTCTCCCAGCGGGAATCAATTCTATGTTTGAATGGAGAGGGAATACATACTTTGTCGCTGGTGACTATGTTTACAGAACAAACCAGCTAAATAACGGTATTGATCCTGGATATCCCAAATATATCTTCAGTCAATTTCAATTTTCTACCAGTTATTATTCCCCACAGTCAGGGTCTACTGTCCTTGCTGTATCTGAATTTGACGATGGATATTTATATATTTTTAGAGGATCGGAGGTGTTTCGGGTTGATAAACAGTACTATAACCTTATTCCATATGGATGGCCTAAATCAATTAGCACGGTTTTCCCCGACTTCCCTCTCAAAATAGACAGCATTTTCTATAATAAGGAAAATGACAAATTAGTATACATTTTTTCGGGTGAGTATTACTATACGTACAGTTCAACAGCAAAAAAAACATCAGGACCATATCCGATAAAGAATAAGTTTAAGAATTTATGTCTAGTATAGATGGAGATGCAAATGGCAGGACAGCTCAGAACTTTGTTTAAAATGGCGACCCCAAAATCCTGCTTTTGAACAATGAAAAGTGAACCGCTACAATAAGAAAACCACAAAGACAAGATCGTCAGCGTTGTCAGGTCGCTCTTCTTGTAAAAAATTGACACAATCTATATAACATGACGAAGCATTAATTTTTTTTTTGCTGAAAAGCTTTTATTGACGAGGGTTTCTTAAAGTACCTGAACGTATTATTAGTGTAATGATACAATTTCATCACACGCACGCAATCATCTCTAATGTATCCAGTCGACCCAACGCACCGCAACCTAGCCACAGTCTTCTCTCACTCCTCTCATCCCAAAGACACAGAATATAGCAACTGGGTACGAGACTGGCAGAAACCCTAGCTAGGCTCAATTTCCACCGCTGTCTCGTTCGGACGAGTAGCGCGGGCACATTTTCCTAACAGCGGCTGGTAATAGAGCTTAGCCTGCGAGCAAGCTCTCCTATTTGGGCGAATGACGAGGGTCTCGCGAGAACGCGCGAGCGAGCGGCGAGGAGCAGAGGAAAGGATCCTTTCCTCAGCCCCTCGCTCGCGCGTTCTCGCGAGGCTCACTTCGCTTGCCAAAATAGGAGAGCTTGCTCGCGGGCTAAATCGAGCTTAGCAGTAAGATGCAGAAGACGCTTAAACGGGCCATGTCACGCTATTTGCTATCCAGGTTCGTTATTTATTATAAGACTATATTTAGACATTGAAGCTGTTTCCTGTTTCCTCCTGGAGGGGGTGGGGGATAGCTGCGAACAGCAGACGCATTTTCGGTCGACCAGAAATGCGTCTGCTGTTCGCAGGCTAGGTGGGAGAGAGAAGGCAATGTCGGTGTTTAAGGTGTTATAATATTTAGGTTCTTGTTAAACACAGTTATATTGAACAAACTTACCAAACGACGTAACGGGAACATAGCTGTATTATTTGAGGTTATTTCAGTTAAGTTTCTTCTGATGATATCGAATTGTAAACATTCTCTACTTTAAAAACTACTTGTTTATCATGAATCAGTGATGAATAGTAATTGTACAAAGAAGGTCTTGGCAGATTGACGACTGCTTGCAGTAGACCTGTGTTAATATTTTAATCTCGATCGATCGATTTGTTTCCCCATCAGCAGGTCCTGAGTTGAAATAAATTGTATTATTTTCTTCATTATATCCATTTTGAAATCACTGGTGATCCCTGCGCAGAAAAGAGGCTGCGGAGGAGACTATCTGGCTGATCAGGCTATGGGCTCCAGGCTGATTTAGCAACAGAACGTGAAACGTTATTTGACGACGGGAAAGCGCGCGAAAACGACTAAACTCGACTTCCGGTGCCCAATTTTGTCGCTCTGTCATTGGTCAAGCCAGTTGCTTGATTTGCGCGCGCCGTCGTCAACTGACGCTCCCGTTCGGTTGCTAAATCAGCCTATTAATTTAGTTGTGAAGACTGAATTGGAGAAGGGAGTCTTAAAACAGAGGTGGACCTAATAACTTTCTTCTTATAAAAAGGGGAGGGGGAATAATTAGAGAGGGGGGCTAATAGAGGATTTAGGATAATGATAGGTAACAACCCATAAGGGGAGCCATGCATTCACCAATCCACCATCCTCAGTCCTTGATAATGTATTTACAGTCGAGCGTATGTCCCATAAGCGACCATCCAAAATGGGAATATCTTAGTGGTCACTTGTAGGAGGTGGTCGTTTGCAACAATGGGAGTGGCGGATCCATGGGGGGAGGGGGGGGGCGGGCCTCCCCTTATTTTGAGGCCAAACTGAGGCCCGAAGGGCGGAAAAAATTTCTTTTGGAGACCCTGTACTGTCGCAATTTGTAATAATCATCGCACTTTGTAATACCTGTCGCGATTTGTAATAAATCCATCGCACTTTGTAATACCTGTCGTAATTTGTAATAAACCGTGTCGCACTTTGTAATAAAAAAGCTGTCGCAATTTGTAACAACTGTCCATCGCACTTTGTAATGAACTAAGCTGTCGCAATTTGTAATAATTCCATCGCACTTTGTAATAACTTTTTGAGAGTAATTAAACTTACTTCGTCAACGTTAATATAGCGTTAAAATATGTATGGTACTTCATAAACAAAGATGGAGATGACGTCTGCTAGCACGTAAGATCTCCGCTCATTCAAACATTTAAGTCTATTCACAGTCCTAAACATTTTTTTAGATTAATGTTGATTAGTTATCTGACTTACGAAATGCTGTATTCTTGAACCTTGCTATTGGACTAGGTGGCATAGTATAAAACCAGGACTGGACTCTGGACTCTGGACTCTGGACTCCAGATTTTTTCTCAAGATTTGTCAATGAAAAAAAAAAAAGAGAGAATTCAATTGTTTTTAAAAAAAGGAAAAAAAATGAAAATAATAATAAAAAATGCTTATCCCCGGGGTTAGTCCGCGGGGGGGGGGGGGGGTGGGGGTGGGGGGGAGGGGATGGACGCAAACCTTAAGTGTACCGCCCCATTAAAAGCGAACCGTTCCGAATGGTCATGATTTGCAGTTCGAAAATACATGATTAATTTTGTCGAGTGTGCGCGACCTTCGCGTATTATATTCTTAAAAAATGGGTACAAGAGATGTTTTGAAAGTTCTCAAATAGCACTCGCCTTTTCCGTGTGTACCAATTTTTCACGACCGTTTTCCAGGTTTTATTATTTCTTAACATACATTTCCGTCGGTAGCCTATATATCAACATCGAACCCATGGGTAATAAATTCGAGACCGTCTGGGTTACTTTATTTTCATTTCTTTGGTTCCTTCATTAGCGTAAAACATGTAACAGTAAACTCAATTACCTGGCGAGAATCAAGCAAAGACTCCTCCAGTGCCTTTCGCATGGCCTCTTCCTCTTCCTCATACTGACAAAAAAAAAGTACTGGGGCCCGGTTTAGGAGAAGAATCCATAACTCAGAGGAGAAACGAAAGTCAAGACACGCTTTGAGCAGTGCCGACTACAAAGTGAACAAGTGTGCCCGGCAAGAGTGTAGTGCAGAAGGACTGAGACCGCGCGATAATTAGATGACATGCCGCCCGATAAAAAGATAACATTATGCAAGGCACTTTGGGCTTCATTATTGTTCGTGTCACTTTCTGGAGCTTAGTTTTGAATTTAGTTACGCATGAGTTATAATTGAAAGGTTGTGTACGCCAGGTTCTAGATAAAGCCGGTAAATTCCAGAAACTCAGAGAAAACACCTAGCGAGTTAAATAAAAAACGAGGGTTTATGACCGGAAATTCTGGCGAAGCCAAGTTAGACTGCCTCGCGAGATGGTATAATGTTAAATGCCGCAGACAGTCGGATTTCCATTATTATTTGCCAGACGCTCGACACGTGACACAGTTCGACACAGTTCGCGCTGTTCAGTTTTCGTAACAGAACTTTTGAATTGACAGACGAATTTTAAAATCCTTCTAGTTCCTTTCGATTAACAATGGCACACATGGTATTTACGCGCGATGAATAATGCTTTGCCGATCGTTTGACGGCATGAATAGAAGAATTCGTCGCACACTGCTCGTCTCGCCCAAAATAAACTTTTTCTCCTTCGCATAAATATAGCGAGATTTAATACAAGAAAATACATTAAAGAGTACTTCGGCGCTCGCTATTTTTTGAAAGTTTTAACATTTTTTATTTTCATTTTATTTTCCTTTTTTAAAAACAATTGAATTTTCTCTCTTTTTTTTTCATTTAAAAATCTTGTCAAAAAATCTGGAGTCCAGAGTCCAGAGTCCAGTCCAGCTTTTATACTATGCCGTACTAGGTGGCTTGCATTCAATGGTTACCCGGCGGCTATACTTCCTTATATGGCCAATACGGGGATGTGCCTTTGGACAGAGCATTGCCAGAGTAGAGGATCTAGACAGAGCTAGACACACTAGACACAAACAAGCCATTAATCAATTTCCGCTAATCGTAACATCCATCCTACATCATTCGAATAAGGACACCATGAGAGTTGAAGCTTTCCTTGTTAGATCTTATAACAGGTTGACACAACATGTGGTACACCGTTCTTGTCTAACGAGCAATCTTAAAGAAGTAATAGTGGCTTCCATATTTTGGCCAACGTAATCAAACGAGTCCTGGAAAGATTCAAAATGTTTACTGCAAATAAAAAAAACCTCACCAGTGGCAAACCTTCGAACCACAACAGAAACTTAAACACAAAATCCAATTAGTCGCTGGCCAATACCTTCGTATGTACCTGTTTTTATAACACTCACTTGGGGTCTTACACTGACCCGGCTGGGCATTTGGTCCATTATTCTCACTTGATTTGGTCCCATATAGAAACAAAAGGAGTACTCATTCCATCTTAAAACAATTGTTTTCTGTAAGGAGTCCTCTAAAGCAAATACCATGGGGATGGTAAAAAATTATCCTTCCCTGCGTATATACAACTCATAAGACCTTGCAATTCTTCCGAGCGTGTTCTTGATTACTGTTTTTCTAGAAAATGGAAAGGATGGAATAAACCATCCATTACTACTTGAGTTACCCTATCTAAGGATCAAACCAAAGACACAAGGCCAACAACGTAAAAACTGATACCCTATTAAAGGCTCGAGATCCTCAAATACCATACCCTATCAGGCGGTACTTACCTATCTATAGCCCATCCATATATGGAATTATTCCCCCCCCCGCCCCCCGCCGGAGACTTCACGTGTCACGTGGCAAGCAAACATGGATTTGGACGACGAATGCCAGGTTCTTCATGAATTTTCTGTTGTTAAATGTTGCCTTTCTTATTTAAATATTTTTGAATTTAAACGTGATTCATATCTTTTTGGTGATATGTCACAGGAAGTTTCATGTCTTTCATAAAAGCGTTTCTAGTTAGTCATGTGATTAATCAAGGCAGAAAAATTTACAGCGGAAGACATGTATGTTTGACCAAAGAAAATGTTACGGACATGTTACATGCTAGCAGACGTCATCATCTTTGTTTATGAAGTACCATGCATATTTTGACATTATATTAATGTTGACAGAGTAAGTTGAATCACTCTCAAAAAATTATTACAAAGTGCGATAGAATTATTACAAATTGCGACAGCTTAGTTTATTACAAAGTGCGATGGACTTTTATTACAAATTGCGACACCTTTTTTATTACAAAGTGCGACATGGTTTATTACAAATTGCGACAAGTATTACAAAGTGCGATGGATTTATTACAAATTGCGACAGGTATTACAAAGTGCGATGATTATTAAAAATTGCGACAGTACAGACCCCCCCCTCCCCCCTTATCTCAGGGCGTGGATGACCAGCCGGCCCCCGCTTCCTTGTCTAAAGGTCTGGATCCGCCATTGAATCGTACGATAAGGGGTGTCTTCCGAGAGGTCCGGACACATCTATTTTATGAAAAATAAATTATTGCATGCAATTTCTAGTTTACAAAATGTGTCGTTTCAAGTGTTCATTAAAGGTTTTTTTTGTATAATCTGAGTACCGTAGGATAAATAGCAAACTTTGAGGTCAAAATTTGCGTCAAGTGGTCTCTTAGAAAAGGTTATATGTCTAGAGACTAACTCGAAAACCTCGCGGTTCATTTAGGCTCTGGACATCTCCTTCATTAACACTTATGTTTTTGTTATCTTAGAAATTAACTCAAAAACGTAAATATGTATTATAATAATATATACACGGTGTAACTTAAAAAGATAAAAGAAATGCAACTAAAGTTGTTGTTGTTGTTAAAAACAAAGGAAAATTATTAAACTGTCAGCCCCCAAACTTGGTCGCGGTCGCTTAGAGAAGGTGGTCGTTTACTAGAGGTTCTAAGCTGCAAGGCTTTGACTTGGAAAATTTTGGTATTTTGTACAGGCGTTCGCTTATGAGTAGCCTGTTCCGGCTCCGAGACGGTCGGGTGGCTCGGGCCCAGCAAAGATATTCGCGTACGTCAAATTGAGAAAGCGCGAACGCGATAACAAAACGGGAGGAAACTGGGGAGAGGAAGGGCCCTTTTCTTTCTCTTCCTTTTTCCCGCCATCGCCCCCTTTCCCCAGATCACGTACTTATATTTTCGCATGCCTTCAAGGAAGCGTCATCTGCATCCCTACTATCTGAGAGGCTGGAACAGGCTACTTATGGGAGGTAGTCGCTTACGAGCGGGTTATCGCACATGGCGGGTTGGACTGTAACAATCAATCAGAAAATTATACTGACGTGAACCAAACACAAGGAATCCAGGATTTTAGACAAGTGATTTCCGGTTTTCCCTGCCAGGGAAAAAGCTTTCGTCCTATCAGTATATATGAAATGGTTAAATCTGACTTGGCGAATCGTTCTGGGGGATACTCGCTTAAAGTTGCTTTAATGGTGGTATGCCTCTATATAGCTAAGACTTTGAGACTATATACACATACACATATACATATACTTGTTATTCCTTTTTGATAGAGCGACTTTTCTATGACCTTGAAAAATGGTTTCGGTAAGTGCTCGTCGGTTTATCAGCCAAGAGATGAAAAGGTCAAAACATGGACTCTTCGTTTTCCCGCCAAAGAAAACCCTAATATGGAGAAAGCATTGTTCGATTGGCCAATCGTGTTGCAGTATGACGTCAAATCGAAGTATCGATTGATTTCTAGAAAGTTCTCGGGCATGAAATTTTTTCACCGGAGCGCTAGCTTAACCAACCATAAGCCACGCGCGTTTGTATCCGTTCGACAAACCAATGAAATCGCTCTATTTCCGTTCGTTTTTTGTTTCTGTTTTGTTCACGCATTTTCATTTCAAGTTCATACGAAAATCGGCTCTAACATGCAGTGTAGCGGTAAACGAAAAAGTGAAAATTCGTCCAGTGTCGTGTGAACTGCACTTCGAACGGGGTCTTCATAATGCTGTTTGTAACGAGGAAGAGCCAGAAGCTTAGGGAAGTTTTGGCAAAGAGACTCTGGCAAAGGGAGTGTCGACTATTTAAATTCTAAACTCTTTTGTGTCTCTTTTCCTCTTTTGCGTGACCGCTCATGATGTTTTTCACATGAGGAAAACCATGGAGCAAACAGTGTTTATATATTTCGAACTGTGGACATGAAATGACTTGAACAAAAAACTCTGAATATAGGTTTGCAAACAAAAATTGTAGACTTTATTGCAACACTGACTTACCATGAAAAATGCCTTGCTTCAAGAGCGCCGATACAGAGGACTCGATGGAGTCCAATACGGTTCATAACCCTACCAAATTCGGACCGGGGGTACTCATCAAAGTGTTATACGATGCGAGTGAGACTTTGCCCCGAGGTCCAACCCCTTACTCTTTGCTATACGCTTTTTGACAGAAAAAAAGACCCAAAAGGGCTAACAGATGCATTTTATGGCTGTCAAAGAGTCGTAAAAACGCTCTGGTTTTGTGATTTATTCGTATTGAAAAGACGGTGCATTTACAGCGGTTAAAAGGGGAAGCAAAGTTCTAAACTAGGTATGTAAATGGGGTACCAGTTGTCAATAGAAGGTTTACGAAAGGGGTATACATGTTATGTTAAAAATGGTATGTAAAAGGACAAGGGTCAGACCCAGGGGGAGTTTCTCCGTACCAAACCCCCCGGAAGTAACTCGCTCCCGGCTCCCATCAAAACCTCTTCTTTATATGGGTAGTCACTTTAAGGCAAGCTTGTGAGCGGCGTCTGAACTTGGGTCTGGGGATTAGAAAATACTCGTACAATGGAACCCCGCTCTAGAAACACCCACTTACTACTGACCCCTGTATATAACCGACATTTTCGTTTGTCCCGACCAAAAGCTCTTATATTTTCTTTAAAACTAATCCCGCTTAATCCGGACACTTTATCTGAGCACTTTCTATTACTGAAGAACTTACTAGTGAAAATCTAACAGTAACTAAAAGAAAGGGCGATTAAACATTCAAAGGTTCTGTCTAATATTTAGTCGACTTGACAGAGTCGCAATCTAAAACCATCAGTAGAAAGTGAGGTCTGGGATTCCATTGTTGTGTAGACTGTAAAACAGTGGGTTTTTTTTTTCTTAAAATCAGTTTAACATAACGCTAAAGAATAGCCTAAGAGTCTCACGCGCCCGAAGCACGCGAGTCTCTCTCCAGTCTCGCTCTCTGTTTTCAGCCTCGTTCCAGACCTTTTGTTTTACTGTTCGCGCGTAATTTAATACGCAAAAATACAGACTGTTTTGCATGTTAGAAAGATTCAAACCCATCGAGCACTCTTTGGACATTTATTCTTAAACATACGCTGTGTCACAGTTCACAAGGACGAGCGCGAGAAAGGAACAGAACAGTACTAATATATCAAAACCACATGTCAAAAATTAGCCAATGAGAAACGTTCATTGAACAACATAAATTATCATAATTCTAACACTCCCACTTGATGATTATGCTGTTCAGCAAAAATAATACTTTGTCTAGAATCATAGAGCTAAATAATCATCCTCACACAACATCATGCATGCCTAATAAATCTCTCAGTTTCTCAAAAGTAGGTTTTGGTAGTCCCTTTGTCATAATGTCTGCTACCATGTCCTCAGTACGACAATAAATCACTCTAATTTCATTAGAAACAACTCTTTCTCGAACAAAATGATGACAAATGTCAATGTGCTTAGTTCGGCTATGGTATTTGGCATTCTTTGCCAGCTCTATGGCTCCTTGGTTGTCTTCATAGATGGTAGTCGGGGCATCCGTCTGTTTTCCAAAGTCTTTCATTAGACGACGTAGCCATATAGCTTCTTGAGTAGCTGAACTCAAAACAACATACTCTGCTTCAGTCGAGGACTTAGCAACTGTGGGTTGTTTCCTGCTGGACCAACTGATGGTACCATTTCCAAACTGAAATACATAGCCTGATGTTGATCTACGAGTGACAACATCTCCTGCCCAATCCGCATCACTGTAGCCATTTAATTCTGTTTGCTCTCCATGAACAGAGAATTTCAGGCCATAATTCAAAGTTCCTTCGAGGTATCGTAGAACACGTTTCACACCCATCCAGTGGTCTTTGCTGGGCTTTGACATATACTGAGACAAGACTCCAACTGGTGCGGCGATATCCGGTCTGGTTGCTGTTGACATGTAGGTCAAACATCCAATTGCCTGTTGATAGGTCTGAATATCAAAGGGCTCATCACTTGAAGATAACTGCTGAAACTTTCTTCCAGGCTTAAGTGGAGTAGAGACAGGTTTGCAGTTTTCCATTCCAAACTTCCTTAGCACTTTCTCTGTGTAGTTGGGTTGACTTATTGTTAATGTTCTCGACTTTCTGTCTCGCTTGATTGACAAACCAAGAAGATAATGAATCTCTCCCTGATCAATCATCTCAAATCTTTCACATAATGCAGCTTTCTCTGCTTTCAGCATTGCAGGGTCGTTTGAAACTGGAATTATGTCATCGACATACACGCCAAGTATCACGAAGCTGATGTGACCATTAGCTTCCTTCACAGACTTCACATAAATACATTCATCAGCCTTGCTTTTGCAGTAGCCAACTGATTTCAAATACTCATCCAGAGTAGTGTTCCAACAACGAGCTGACTGTTTAAGTCCATAAATGCTCTTCTTCAGTTTGCAAACGTGATTTGGTCTGTCAGGATCCACAAATCCCTCTAGTTGTGACATGTAATTTTCACAGTCCAATGAACCGTTCAAAAATGCAGTTTTTACATCCATTTGGTGTATCTCCAAATCTTGTGCGTTAGCTAGGGCAAGTAACGATCTCACAGATGTATAACGAGCCACTGGTGAAAATACTTCTTCATAATCTACACCTCTAACTTGGGAATAACCTTGCGCAACAAGTCTGGCCTTAAAACGATCTATGGAACCATCTTCATTACGCTTGACTTTCAAGACCCAGCGAGATCCAACAATGTTCTTTCCTTCAGGTGGAGGTACTAGTTCCCATGTATCATTCTTTATTAAAGATGAGTATTCAGACTTCATGGCTTCTTTCCACTGGTCCGAATGTTTACCATTCAATGCTTCATGAACTGTGCCTGGATCGTCAACTTCTGAGTCAACAAATAGGCAATCATAATCTTGGAATCTTCTAGGCATTCTTCGCTGCCTCACTGGTCCTAAGTTTCGGACTTCTTCCATAAATGCATCTTCATATGTTCTTCTAACTGTTTCTTCTTCACTCAAGCTCTCTCTGGGCGGTGCTCCCACTGTTTCAACATTCTGCACAGGTGCGGGTTCAACATACTCTTGAACTGGAGGTTTAACATTGTCTTGAACTTGAAGAGCTTCAGGTAAGACAGGTACGGGAACACTTTCATTTTCTTGGTTCATATCTGGGTAAATGAACTTCAAATCTGCTTGGCCAGCATCATCTGATTTGACCTTCTCGTCAGAATGATCAAAGTTCTCTTCAAAGAATTGAACATTTCGACTTACAATAAACTTCTTCTTCTCCAAATCATACAACTTGTAACCCTTAACACCAGGAGGATATCCAACAAAAATTGCTCTGTGGGCCTTAGCATCTAGCTTTCTGCGCTGACTATCTGGAACATGTACATAACTCACACAACCAAAGACTCTCAGATTAGAAATGTCTGGTCTTCTACCAAACAAACGCTGAAATGGAGTTTCGTCTTTCAACGCTGCTGTTGGACTTCGATTGTGAAGGTAAACTGCTGTGGTGCAGGCTTCTGCCCAAAAATCCAGCGGTAAGTTGGCTTGGTAGAGCATCAATCTTGCTCCCTCCATTATTGTGCGATTCAATCGTTCAGCAACACCATTTTGCTGTGGACAGTATGGAACAGTGAACTCGTGCAAGATTCTCTTGTCCGCACAGAATATAGTGAACTTGTCAGAAGTGTACTCTCCTCCATTGTCACTTCTGAGGACTTTGACATCTTCCTCTGCGAGAATGTTCAGCTTCATAATCTGATGACCAGAATGTTTCTCAACAGAATTTACATATGAATTTTGGAAGCACTTCACTCTTGGATTTAATGAAGTAGGCAGTGGTATATCGTGAAAAATCATCTGTGAATGTCAGCATATATTTACTGCCGCCTTTTGATTCCACTTGCATTGGGCCACATACATCACTGTGTACAATCTCATATGGTCTGGTTGCCCTGTGTTGGCTCTGTTTTGGAAAGGGCTTCTTCTGCATTTTGCCAAGAACACATGCTTCACATTCTTTCTGGGATTGTGGGTCAGCATCATAGTTCAGGCCATCAACCATTTCTTTCTTCATCAACTGATTCATATAGGTGTAATTGAGATGACCCAACCTGAGGTGCCAAACGGCAGGTGATGGTGCACTTTTTGCTGTTGAAACTTGAGCGTACTCGGCAGAATTGACTATGTACAGCTTGTCACGCAATAGACTTCCAATAACAAATTCTTGGCTATTCTTCCGTACTAAACATTTATCCTTGTCAAAGTAAATTTCTGCTCCCATCGATTCCACTGCAGGTACTGAAAGTAAGTTCTTGGTCAGTCTTGGTACAAACAACACTTGATGCAAGTCAAGGACAATTTCATGGGTTCTGTTTACTGTTGGGAGTTTGACTTTTCCTTCGCCATGTGCAAGAATTACTGTGCTGTCTCCCAGGTAAATACTTTTTGGTTCTTGGTACTGAACATAGTTTTCCAAAATCCTTTTGTTGTTTGTCATGTGCTTTGTCGCTGCTGAGTCAATAAACCATTCATTTGACTGATTCACCGTGCTTGAGATTAGTGCAACTCCTTCGAGTTCGGCCACATTGGAACTTTCTCTTTTACCAGTGTTCTGTTTGTTGTTGTACGGACAGTTCTTTACGATATGTCCATGCTGGTTGCACTTGAAGCACTTAACACCACTGTGTTTATCACGATCATCACGGCTGGACTGAGCATTGAAGTTAAAATTCTGAAATCGACCACCGCCACCGGGACCGCCACCAGCTCCACCACTTGGTTGAAAACTTCCACGGTACGACGATTTTCCTCTACTGACAAAAAGTGCATTATCAGATTCTTGTTTCTCGTTCTTCTCAGTCCGCTTCATATATTCTTCAATCAACAGTCCTTTTACGTTTTCCCAGTCGAGATCATCGGTGCTTCGGGCGTTTAAACTTGTCAGGAAATTATCATACGAGTCGGGTAAACTTCCTAACACGACCGTAGCAAATTTCTTCGATGAAATTTCTTCATTCATTTCTCGCAATTGTTCCGCTAGAGAAGTCATGTGAGTCAAATGTTGCATCAAATCTGCGCCTTCCTTCATACTTGCTGCATAAAACTTGCGATTAAGACGAACAATCTGAGTGACTGACACAAATTCGAATTGCTTCTGCAAAATATTCCACGCAGCGAGCGGGTCTGTCACCGACGATATGTGAACTTGCAAATCCTTTTCCACGTTCAACGCAATAAGCGAATAAGCTTTGTCAGATCGAAGGCGAAAAGCATTCTTTACAGCTGCTGATGCATCGGCTGCAGGAGGAGTTTCTTGGCCTTCTTGAGTGAAACCCCACAAACCACGCCCCATTAAAACGAGCTTCACGTTGTACTTCCATGACTGGCAATTTCTCCCGTTCAACTTTTCGATCTTTGTGATCTCTGTCAACGACATCTCCGCCATTCGCTTCGGCAAAATAACAATCACGTAACTTACAGCATTGGTTTAACGTCCTGGGCCCATAACCCGTTAGAAAGATTCAAACCCATCGAGCACTCTTTGGACATTTATTCTTAAACATACGCTGTGTCACAGTTCACAAGGACGAGCGCGAGAAAGGAATAGAATAGTACTAATAAATCAAAAACCACATGTCAAAAATTAGCCAATGAGAAACGTTCATTGAACAGCATAAATTATCATAATTCTAACATTGCAGTCTAATGGTTTCGGGAGGTTTTAGTCCGAGACTATCAATAAAAGACTTTGAGGTTTCTTGAGAATGAACTTATTACAATTACAGGGTTAGAAATTAAACGTTTTCTCGTCTGCTTTCGTCTTCGCATCGATAAAACACGTGTTTTCCTGAGAGCATCCTTAATACGGAAACCTGGCTAATACGGACAAAGAGGGAAGTCCCCTTACTGTCTGTATTAACTGGCTTCATCTGTAACATAGTACAATGCTAATGTTTTTAGGTCCAGGTAGAATATCCCGGGGGGACAAGCGCAAAAAGGGGAAGGCAAGGGGAGAAAAGCGCGAATGGGAAAAAAGAGAGGGAGACTTTCCCTTTCTTTCTCCCCCATCAGTTCCCTCTTCAGCTCTCCCATTCCCTTCTCCCCTCACCCACTCCCCCCTTTCCGACGCCTGCCTTGCAGACAATGCTGCACGAGTAGCACTATTCTATCTCATGAGCTATACACAACAGAATACACTGAATTAGAAACTCGCATCAGATGGAATGGAAAGTCTTCTGCTGTAGCGTCATTGAGTTGACATTCGCCAAAATTTCCTCCTTGCTCTGATATGAAGTTGACCGATTTACAAAATGGCGAGTTGGTGCACATCAGCGCACAGTGAATTAAAGTCGACAAGGATTGTTTGTAGATCACGTGATGTGCCAGACTTTTCTGCTCGTGTATGATGAAGTTCTGTTCTTTTTTCAGTGCATTTTTGTCTGAAAAGGAAACAGAAAGGCTTTTTAATTCGAGTTTGACAGAAGCCCACAACCCGGAGTTACTATAGCAACTCTGCCTCCGCGTTTTCTCGGACCGCTTTATTTTTATATACATTTTAGAGTGCTTTTTTCAGCCGAAACGGAATCTCCGATCCACCTATGAGCGCATTCCAAGTGTAAAGATATAAAAACGGAAAACTAAACCTCTTTCAAACGTCAAACATATCATTTTTAGGTCTGTGGGTTTTGCTGACTGGTCTATGTGACTAAAAGTATATTCTGAATTCATGCCAAATTTGTTCTTAAAATAAACTGGTCGGTGAGAACGCTATGACACGAGTACATGGCAGTTGCTCGCTCAGGGTTATGGACTCCTGAGTTTGATGAATTGGGGTGTGAAATAACTCCACCTCCAATACCAATCCATCCCGCCTCTTTTATATAAGTTTGCATACACTATAACTTTTGAAAATTCACTATAATTTGTTCTACTTAGAAGAGCAGTCACACCTAAGCGCTCATCCCTATTCATTGATTGCTACCTACGCAGGCTATAGACATCAAGTGAGTGTCGTTTAGGCGGACGTCGCCGTCGACGTTACTTAACCTTTGGCCTGCTGTCAAACCGAGCGGAACTGGGTACAAGTCTGTATACTATGGTATTAATATATAGATCTCGATAATATTTATTGTTTGCTCAAACAAAATATAAAATCGTGTAACGCTACACGGCGAAGGCAACGAGAACGGTGAAAAACAACAGCAGGTCTGATTAGCAAAAAAAGCAACTTTGCACGTGCAGCACACTTATTTGTACATGTCTGCCGTTGTTTTGCACGACTACAACGTGAAACTTCTAGTTACACGTTTTATGGAGGAAATGTCCGTTTTCGTCTTTATTGACTTTTCAGTTGTCCCTGCTTCACAAGACGCGGGTGGCTACGCGATTTCCAGCCAAAATAACCTCGAATTGCATTTGGGTTACCATACCTGTTCGTTGAGTTATTTTACATTGGTATACCTGTGGTGCGTACGGACGGACGGGCGTACGGTCACTTGATTACCAAAATTTCTCGGATGGGTAGAGTACCACATTTTCTTGGGTGTGGCGCTACGCTCTCGCGTGGAGCTCCGTTATAGTGTTCTAAAGTGATGACGTCATAAAAATTAAATTTGTGAAATTATGAGATTTGTCGAGATATTCTGAAAGAACAAGGTCCAAGACGCCTACTTGCCGAAATTTTGCGCTCCTGCTCTTAGATATCAGCCCAGTTATGCTCTGATTCCATAAAAATCCTTCTAAAATCCTGCTTGGGTCTAAAAGTTTAGACCTAAGTCAAATTTAGAAGGATTTGTAAGGAGTCATCAGAACATAACTAGGCTAATATCTCAGAGACAATTTGCCCAACAATGCTAGTTTTCGGCAAGTAGGCCTCTTGGATTATGTTCTTTGAGAATATCCTGACAAATCCCATGGTTTCACAAATTTAATTTTTTATGACATCACACTTTAGTACTCTATTAACCAGTGAGCCACGTATAAAATCCTCAAGCACGGGTGTTCATGGGGCTAACAATGAACGAGATATATATACACCCATCCAACATCTCTAAATATGGGACTCCAGCAATCCATACATTTCTTTGTAAATTGTCATGTTCTAAAATGGCTCTATCGTCTTCAATATTGCCCTTATTAACGCCAAGCTCGGGGATTTTATTTGTCAAAACTCGGCGCGCTGTTTCTGACTATTTGTATCTAATTTTGATAGTCCCATAACACACGGACACGTCCCCCTAGGTTAAAAACTAGGCAATTACCTGGCCGCAGTTTGGGTTGCGAGCTTGTGAATTTACACACAAACGGGTACCACATCTCACATGTTGTCTCTTTCCACCTGCCGGCAGGTTCCACGAGGATAACACAACAGCCGTCTACTCCACAATGGCCGTTAGGTTCTCCGTTTTCCCATCTACTGTAATCAAAGGTGCTGCCATCCGACCAGACAAAGCTGTCATTGGACTTTGCAGCACGGAGACCAATGAAGACTTCCTCTCCTTCGGACACATTGTAGACGAATTCGTTTTCTTGGATACTTGCAATGGACACCAATTCAGCGCCACTCTGCCTACAAATGGATGAGGCGTTGAAGAATGGTTGAAAATCTTTGTTTAACTTGTAGCAGGCCTGGTTCCATTCTTGCCATCCCATTTTACACTGGATTGAAAAGGCGCGCCCAGACAGCGGAGCAACTGAAAGAAAAGAAAGAAAAACGGAAATATAAATCGAAAATGAAAAATAGGCAAATTAGCAAAAGGGTAAACATTCGGTGCGACAGAAAGCGTAGGTACCCAATCGATCTCGGCCTTAAAAATTCGTAACAGGGCCTTAAGAGTTTTGTTCCTGGGCTATCGTATGTTCTGTCGCACTTTGTAATTCCTATCGTACTTTGTAATAAAATTGTCGCACTTCGTAATAAACTTAAAATGGGGTACTATACGGGGATGTGCCTCTGGACAGAGCATTGCCAGTACAGGATCACGCGCTAGACACAAACGAGCCATTATTAAAACGCATTTAATTTCCGCAAATCGTAACATCCATCCTACATCATTCGAATGAGAACACCAGGAAAGTTCAAGATTTCCTTGTTAGATCTTATGACAGGTCGACACAACACCGTCCTTGTTTAACGTGCAATCTTAGAGAAGTAATAGTGGCTTCCATATTTTGGCCAACTTAATCAAACGAGGCCTGGAAAGATTCAAAATGTTTGTAAACTGTAAATAAACAAACGTTATCAGTGGCAAACCGTCGAACCACAACAGAAACATAAACACAAAATTTAATTAGTCGCTGGCCAATACCTTCGTATGTACCTGTTTTTATAAAACTCACTTGGGTTCTAACACTGAGCAGGCTGGCCACTTGGTTCATTATTCTCTCTTGATTTGGTCCCATATAGGAACAAAAGGAGTACTCAATTTTTTCTACATGGAGCCCTCTAGAGCAAAAACCGTGGGGATAGTAAAAAATTCTTCTTCCCCGCGTATATACAACTCGTAAGACTCGCAATTCTTCCGAGCGTGTTAAGGATTACTTAATTTTCCACAAAATATCTACAACTACAGCCAAAATTATCTACAACTTCAGCCAAAACTCACGGCACCTGACTGGTTCGTTTTGCTTAGAATAGACTGTGTACTCCCATGTTAGAGGCGCGATTCAGTCGCAAAGCTTGAATTTCAACTTTCTCATAAGGGGAGGCAGCGAAGGTTACAATAACAACAACTCTCTTTATTATGCTCTTGATACAAAAGTGTAGAGTCATTAAAAGGAAATAATTGTGAAAGAAAGAGAGAACAGCCACCCAGAAATAGAAAAAGCTAACCGCGCTGAGTGGCTGGGCCATGCGGAAAGGTAACTCGATGTCAAAGTTGTTATAACTACCAAAGGCACACAAAAACGCACAAATTAAAAAGTAGGCTGTAAGTTTGGTAAAGTAGTAAGGCCTTGTGTACGAAAAAAATTGAAAAAAAACCCTTTTTAAAAGCTTTTCTGATAATATTACACTTAGTAGCAAAACAAGATTGAAGATGAATTTATAAGGTGTGTTGGCTTTAGTCATACCTTGATTTGCACTATCAATGGAGCTTAGCCAAGCTCCCCATGAGAGAACAAAGGCCAAGAAGAGTGCTTGAACAGATAAGCAACAACCAGCCATGCCGGATGAATTTGCCAGAGCTTGCCAGAATGCCACCCTTCTCGATCCTCGTCTTCATTTAAAGTTGAGACGTCACGAACTAGCAACCCACTCAGTTCATTTTGACACGTTCTGTTATCAGTTGTCGTGTAAATTAATTTTCCAAGTTGACAACAACATCCAGCAAAATTAAAGCCTACTCGTTATTTTCAACTTTCCTTCAGTTTCAGTTATATTTATCAACTCTAATTGCCTTTAATGCAGTTAGCCACCATTTGCATTGAATTTTTTAACATCTGCCAAAACGGCCGTAAACGTTGAAGTCTTCTCGGTTAATAAATATCTCCCGAAAGAAATTAAAAAATATTATTCATCATGTTTTAGTTTTTGTTATTGTACGTTGGATTGTGCGTCGTGTTCAGTTGGAGTACGAGCAGCACAGTAAGATATGAGAAGAATTTCAAAGTAACATTTTACCTAACTTCAATTTAGTGCGGGATCTTTCTTGTTTGGCATGTTTTTAATAATATTTTAAGAGATATCAAACAGAGTGAAACTCTTTCTGGCAATTTTTGTTTCACTGTTTAATATGGACCTTTTGATTTAAGGCCGTTTTTTTAAATTCAAAACGTCTAGTGAGTTCTCTCCTTCCAAAAAAAAGTTTATGGGCGTAACACATGCACTTGTTGGGTGCTTTTGACTAAATTTGAAATGACAAGAATATTACGCAAGGATCCGCCCTGATACTACGTATCCTAGTAGCTCGCGCGTATACATAGGAAAGTACTTACAGTTACAATATGCAGTAAGTATACCAGAAAAATGTCGATTTGCTTAAAAAGGGTCGCGAGGAATCGTTTGATAATGACGTTTTAGCCCTAAACAATGCTGAAAGCTCGCAAGTAAGAAATGGTCAGGATGACGTAAAATAGAAAATCAACGCTGCGTTATGATCGGCCTGACTCAGTGCATGGAATCTTGCGTTTCCTGCTTTTATTTCACCTATTGTAGGTTTAAAGAGTGAAAATCTCCAATACGAATTCGCGGTATATTTCAAAGAGCTTACACAAAAACCAGGGCTACAACGACCGACAAAATAGAGAGCTAGGGCAGCTGTAGTGTCAACCATTATTAAACGGTTGTATTTCCCGTTATCACGTGTTTGTAAAATTAGGAGGAGTTATTTTAAATTATTATTATTATTATTATTATTATTATTATTATTATTATTATTATTACAAAGGGTTGAGTTTGATCGTCCGGGCGAACGTAGTCCTGAATAGGACTGTTGTTGTTGACAGTGACTGACGTTTCGACAACCTGTGCGGTAGTCATCTTCAGAGTCAAAGTGAGTTGTATCACGTCAGTTGATGGGTTCAAACCTTTCACGGTATTATTATTATTATTATTTTTACTAAAACGGAATATCTCCTAACAGTTGCATGAATATCGAGATCAAACTTGATCTTCGCGGAAGACAGCTGTTAACCAAACGTTAATAAATTCTTAATTGAAAACAACTAGTAAGTTTTCTGAACTCACAAATGTCTTGTTGAAATACAGTCGACAATTAAACAGAACGTTTTAATAAAAGGTTTGTTTGACAAGTTTCGGGGAAGTTTATTATTTAAACTTTCTTGCAGATTAACGGGAGTTTTGAGAAAATATATTGAAGCAATTAGCGTATATTATTTCGGTTTATGACCGCCCTGTGCATTTAGAGACAAAACCTTTATCATGCAGAAAGTCTCTTTTATGAAAGCTGTCGTAATATTAACGGTTTATGAATAAAACAAGCCCCCTCTTTAGATTATTAAAAATGGAAACTGTGCATAGCAAACAGCCGGACGAATCTGCAGACCCCACGCGCCCTCGCGCCCTCAAATTTCCCCTTTCCCTTCCCCTTTTAACGCCTGCCACGCGGGCTAATGCACTGTCTGAATAAATGAAAAACCCACAACGTTTTCTCGACTTCCTCACAGCCATAATATTCTTCTGTTAGTCCTTTTGGGCCTTTTTAAAGACCGAAATGAAGGATTTTCTTATCCTTCGTGGTGAGAATGGACACCTGGAGCCAGGCTGGAAATTACGTTTATTTGAAACTACTTGAGTTTCATGATAGTCAAGTCCCATAATGTGTTTGTCTTTCGTTTTGTTCACCTTTAGCCTGCGAACGGCAGACGTTTCTCCTGGCTCATCGCCGCTGAGCGACGATGAGCGAGGAGAAACGTCTGCCGTTCGCAGGCTAGTTCACTTTAGCTAAAGTACAACATACATTTCACTTGAAGATAACTAGCGATTTATATCTGGGATACAAATTCAGACTCCCGACGTGAACGATCGACTCAACATACGCCAGCCGAAGCCATTTCCCATCAAAAGCAATTTCTAACTTGCGGTTGTTATTAATAAAAAAAGGGAATTTCGGACAATAATAACAACATCACATTCTCTAGGATTATGCATGGTCTCGTGCAATTTCCTGAAAATCTTAGTAGTCGCAATAGGTGTTCGGATGGTAGGAGAGGTCAACTCACTGATGGTGAAATATTCACGGCTTTAGTATAACTTCAATTGGTTGAAAATCCTTCAGCGTTGCATTTAGAAAAAAGATTTCAATTTTATCAACAACTTAGTCTTTTTACGAGAGCTTTACAGGAAGACATTAAATACGCGAAGCCACTTAAAGTGATAAAATGAAAAATGTGTTTTCCGTGTGCAGGTGAAATTGTTTTTAGAAATCATTTAAATGTCTCCTCTTAGTAAATTATAAACAAAAAAACTGTATTCCAGTTCAAAATCTTTGTACCGTGGCCGTGCAATTGAACACCGGAAAACCTCGAAACCCGTTAACATCACTGTGATTGTGCAATCGTCTTTGGAGTTAAGTCAAAAGTTTAAAACACATGATCGTGAAACAGAAACCATTCTTACTGCACAATAATGACGTTTTGTTTTCGACATACCAGACAATCGAACGAGAATACCGTTCCGGCTTTTGTACGATATTCAACCTTTGTAATATTGCTCCCTTTTAAAGCCAAGTGTCTATGTTTCTTTGAAGGCTTTTCAAAAGACATAAGAATATCAGGGAAGAAGAATATTGGCCTTATAGGATAGTTGTCTTTTGAAATTTGGATGTTGTCCTTTAGCTATTATCTAAGCTATTATCTATTTTGCGGCACGAGTAGAATTGACTTCTTAGTTTTGAATCATCTATAGATAAATCCCCAGTAACATGTGTATAGTGCCTAATTATGTCCACCTAACACAGCCAATCAAAATTTTGCCACAAGACTTAATGCATCAGTCAATTCCACCTGCGCCCAGCCCTCCCCCCCTGCCCCGGGATGACCCCCGGGAATAAGCATTTTTTTTGCCTTGGATGGTAAATTCTCGGGGGTGGGGACTCTTAAGCTGTAAAATCCCCCGGGGTGGGGACGAAAAAAGAAAGCAAATGCCCCGTCCTCCGTCAACACTGCAACATTAGGGAACTAATAAGATGGACACGTTTCGGGGCGACGGCAACTTCAACCGGACTTGACTTCAACCGCGCATGCTCTTCCTCACCACTAGGGCGGATAAAGGTTGGGCGGTGAAACGAGCGCGTCCGAGCAAAAAGGTGTGATGCAGTGGACTGGGACTCTGCCTAGAAATGTCGCTTGTTTTCGACTTCGGTCAGGGCTTGCGATGTGGTTAGTCCATTAGACAGTACCGCTGTCACTGGATTATGGCAGCTTGATTTGTTTTCTTGCACAATTCTTCCTCGTTCCTTTGTGCTGGTATGCTGTCTCCGAGAGGCAAATGTTACTATTTTTCTGCGGGAAGTTTAGTTGGAGTAGACAAACATCTCTTTCAAAGGGTTTCTCTTATTACGTCCATGACTCTACCACTGAATTATATTTTTCGTTTTACTACTCGCCAGTGTCGATGTTATTCCAAAACAAAAACAACTAAATACTGTCTAAAACACGAACCATGTCATCCATGGCAAAACTAAAAGACAGCAGATCGTGTTTCATAACTAGATGACGTGTAGTTTATAAATGCGTGCAGCTCTTGCAAGGTGAAATTATGCTAACTTCAATCACCATCATCCTTCTTCTTAATTTTGAAAAAACCATCTCATACGTCTTTCTGTTTCTTCGAAACTTCAAAATTAGCTTCCCCTCAGTTTTACTGTTTACCTTGTCTTGTTTTAGGGAGAAAAACGGAGAAAAAACCTTACAACTAACCTCAATAAATTTTGTTTACATGCGGTTGCCGGATTTGCGACGCATTGCGCGAATCGCCATGGCGCGTTGCACCCCAGAAGCAAAGTTTGAAGCAATACAACGCCACTATATCAAAATATATCCATCTAATTTCTTGTTATGTTTTATAAAATTTATCCCCCTTTAACATATGTAAAAATTGAGGTTAAGAAGTGTTAAGCTTTTGCAAACGAAACGGCGAAAGACGATTAGGTGATATTTAGTGGAAGGAGGAGGTATTCAACACTTTCAAATTAAACTCAAATTTTGGCATTATACGAACAACAAGTTTGACTTATAGGCATACAGACACAAACATATGAAATTGTTTATTGATATTGTTATGAAACAAATTTATCTATTTAACATTGTAGCCTGAAATTACAGAAAGAAAATACGATTTCCAGTTTACAAAAAGGAAAATTTCGCCGGCCTTCAAGCGCACCGGAAGCGGGGAAAGAGCGCTCGTGCCAGTCCTACTCCACATCACACATTAAATGAAGAGCGGAGCGCTCGTTTCACCACCCAACATTTATCCGCCCTGCTCATCACATTGTCGTCGTGCTCCCGTCGGCGACGTGAAACTGGTCAGTTTGGCGTTGTGGCGAGAACGTGAGTATTTAACTTTCATTTCAATCAGGTTTGTTACGTTTAGCAACCAGAATTTTGCAGATTATCGTTCTTAAATTGTCCTTGTTTTCTTTGAGTCACATTTCAAGCTCGATTTCCAAACTCTGTTATCTAAACTTACATCTTTATAATGTTTCTATGTTTCATGTCACAGAGTCAGGATTCAATCTGATCCAATATGGCAAACAGCAAACCGTAAGTGAGCTTTACATGGACAAAATTGTCCTACAAGCCAAATGAAAGTATCCAGACAAAAAGGATGAACTCCGATATTTTAAATTTTGTGTTTTTCGTTAGAGTATTGTACAAATGAAACGTATTGAAAATTGTTTAGAATAGTAGGTAATACCTCGTACTAACGTGGGATACTGACTGATAAAGTTGTTTTTGTTGTTGTTATTGTTGTTGCATGCAAGCAAATAAACATTAATTCTCTTAATTCTTTATGTGAAGCCATATTTTCGTCTTCGGTAGTTTTCCAAGGCGCCGTCCTCCTGAGTTCACTGCGATCTTAATGTTCGAATTTTGGAGGGAAGCGACGGCTGCCTCTGTTCCAGGCTTGCTCTTCCAGTCCGGTCGCCGTCGCCCCGAAAACGTCTCTATCTTAAGTTCCCTATTTTTCATTGATCGCATAGTCAAGTAGTGCCATTTTAAGCATTTTAACGTGCGATTTTGAGTTTCAATTAACGTCTTCCTTTGTAATAGCGCTAGGATTCTAATTAAGACTTCACACCGCGACGACATGCACCAGTTTATGGTTTTAGTATTGATATCAAATTATTTACATTAAAATTAATAGAGTGCTGTAAAGTTATATGTTATGAATAGTTTTATAAATAATGTCAACAGAAATTTGATTCAGTAACCAAAAAACGTTGATTCACATCGATAGCTCCAATTTTGCTATGTAATTCTGGCTTGATAAGCAATGAAGAAATGCGTACATACATGTAAAATCGAGAACATGCCTTTACAACCCTCTACAATTTATTCCTGTCCTTGACAGATGAGCCAATCTGCTTTTTTTCCAGTAAAACCTTCTGTGTAGTTAAATTCTGATAGGAAACCGCGTACCTGTCAAAAGCTCGGGAATGGCCCGGGGGTTGGCAAATGCCCGGTCCCCGGGCAGTGCAAAATTTGCAAATGCCCCACCCCCGGGACTGACAAGGCGGGCAAATGCCCCGCAGTAGCCGGGGGGGGGGGAGGGCTATGCGCAGGCAGAATTGACTGGTGCATAACCTCGTAGCAATCAGAAATCAAAGGGTTTGTTTTACTGCACGGTATTCTAGCGACTATGTGCGACGTTCTTAATTTTCAGCTGTCCGAGCTTGGACAGTGGCGGTATTGGCGAAAGGGATCTCAAACTGATCAGAATTTTTTAGTCCAAACTTCCTTTTAGTGGTCTTCCTTTTTGCTTCGTGATAAATATTTAATTTTTACGTTCGTTTAGCACTGGTTGTGGCAGGTGATTATCGAAGGGAGGGATATTGCTTCGGCAAATAGCCAGAGCTGTCCACAAATAAAATCAAATTTTCTTCAATTTTGTGTCAACGCTTTTTCATTAAACACCTTTGTACAAATTCGTTAATTTTCATCCGCTACAATCAGTGTAAAAATAAACGTCCTTTTCGTTACGGTATAAAAGCTTAAAAATTGTGTTCAAATACTAAATCCAAAAAATTTTTTTAAACCTTATTTTTTAAAGACGTCTAGCATCGATTAGCTTTAGCTAACTAGCGTTAGAAAAATCGTCTTCTAAAAAGCCATAGTTCTAAATAAAATCCTTTGCCTTTGATATAGGCTGTATTTAATTACAATCCATTGAAAATCAAGATAGATTCTTAAAAATTCTCTACTTTAGAAACTACTTGTTTATCACGATTAAATGGTGAATAGTAATTGTACAAAGAAGGTCTCAGCAGATTGACGACTGCTTGCAGTAGACCTGTGTTAACTTTTCAATCTCGATCGATCGATATGTTCCCCCATCAGCAGGTCCTGAATTGAAATAAATTGTATTATTTTCTTTATTATATCCATTTTGAAATCACTGGTGATCCCTGCGCAGCAAAGAGGATGCGGAGAAGTACTATTAATTTCGATGTAAAGACTGAAGTGGAGAAGGGAGTCTTAAAAGAGAGGTGGATTTCATAATAACTTTCTTCCCATATAAAGGGGGGGGGGGGGGAATCATTAGGGAGGGGATAGTAGAGGATTTAGGATAATGATCGGTAACAACCCATAAGGGGAGCCATGCATTCACCAATCCTCCATCCTCAGTCCTTGATAATGTATTTACAGTCGAGCGTACGTCCCATAAGCGACCATCCAAAATGGGAATATCTTAGTGGTCACTTGCAGGAGGTGGTCGTTTACAACAATGGGAATGGCGGATCCATGGGGGGGCGGGCCTCCCCTTATTTTGAGGCCAAACTGAGGCCCGAAGGGCGGAAAAATTTCTTTTGGAGACCGCCCCCCCCCCCCCCCCCCCCCCTGGATGACCGGCCGGCCCCCGCTTCCTTATCTGAAGATCTGGATCAGCCATTGAATCGTACGATAAGGGGTGTCTTCCGAGAGGTCCGCACACATCTATTTTATGAAAAATAGATTATTGCATGCAATTTCTAGTTTACAAAATGTATCGTTTCATGTGTTCATTAGTCTTTTATTATTCAACAAAAATAACATTTGGCGTCCCACTTGCTTTATTGTACAAACGACCGGTTTCAATAGACCGGCGAAATTTCTCATTTTATTAAAGCACAGAGGTTACGACAACTTCGAGTTAAACTGCTTTTACGGGTTATTAAAGAGTCCAGCGTTTCTCTTTTCCCAGGTGGGCTCCGACTCATTTCGCTTCAATATTCAGAAATGCTCTTGATGTCTTTACGCGTTCATTACCTTTCGCCCGACATGTTTTGCACGGCGTTTACAGTCATGCGAAACCTCCACGAAACATCCACGCACCTCGCGAGGTAACTTTATCCCGATTCTAAAAATAACTCGAGACGAATTACCTATGGAATAGGATGTGTATAGGAGATGCCTTCTCTGTCCCCTTTATCCTCTCTTGTTATTACAAATTGCGACAGTATAACTTCTCTACGATTTTCTTGCCTTGTGGTTGTAACAAATTTAGGGGTAGGTAGTAAAAATATTTTAACTAAACGATTATGACGTTTAAATGACAACATCAAGTCACTTCAGCAAGACTTGTCCGGTGCCGTCGAAACCGTCTTCAAAAATTTTGTTCCTGTTACTTCGTAATCTCTCCCGCCTTGGTTTTTTTTCTCTTATAGTTTTTGTTTTTAGGGCACTGATGACATTACAAGTAATACTTTATCTACAACTTCAGTCAAAACTCACGGCACCTGACTGGTTCGTTTTGCTTAGCATAGACTGTGTAGTCCTCTACCATGTTAGAGGCGCGATTCAGTCGCAAAGCTTGAGTTTCAACTTTCTCATAATGGGAGGCAGCGAAGGTTACAACAACAACAACTATCTTTATTATGCTCTTGATACAGAAGTGTAGAGTCCGTAAAAGGAAATAATTGTGAAAGAAAGAGAGCACAGCCACCCAGAAATAGAAAAAGCTAACCGCGCTGAGTGGCTGGGCCATGCGGAAAGGTAACTAGATATCAAAGTTCTTATAACTACCAGAGGCACACAAAAACGCACAAAGCAAAAAGTAGGTTGTAAGTTTGGTAAAGTACTAAGACCTTTTGTATGAAAAAAATCTGAAAAAAAAAAACCTTTTTAAAAGCTTTTCTGATAATTTTACACTTAGTAGCAAAACAAGAGTGAAGGTGAATTTATAAGGTATGTTCATATGTTAACAGTTGGCTTTAGTCATACCTTGATTTACACTATCAATGGAGCTTAGCCAAGCTCCCCATGAGAGAACACAGGCCAAGAAGAGTGTTTGAACAGATAAGCGACAACCAGCCATGCCGGATGAATTTGCCAGAGCTTGGCAGAATGCCACCCTTCTCGATTCTCGTCTTAATTTAAAGCTGAGATGTCACGAACTAGCAACCCACTCAGTTCATTTTGACACGTTCTGTTATCAGTTGTCATGTAAATTAATTTTCCAAGTTGACAACAACCTGCTCGTTATTTTTAACTTTCTTTCAGTTTCAGTTTTATTTGTCAACTCTAATTGCCTTTAATGCAGTTAGCCACCATTTGCATTGAATTTCTTAACATCTGCCAAAACGGGCGTAAAGGTTGAAGCGTTCTCGCTTAATAAATATCTCCCGAAAGAAATTTAAAAATATTATTCATCATGTTTTAGTTTTTGTTATTGTACGTTGGATTGTGCGTCGTGTTCAGTTGGAGTACGAGCAGCATAGTAAGATATGAGAAGAATTTCAAAGTAACATTTTACCTAACTTCAATTTAGTGCGGGATCTTTCTTGTTTGGCATGTTTTTAATAATATTTTAAGAAATATCATTCCGAGTGAAACTCTTTCTGGCAATTTTTGTTTCACTGTTTAATATGGACCTTTTGATTTAAGGCCGTTTTTTTAAATTCAAAACGTCTAGTGAGTTCTCTCCTTCCAAAAAAAAGTTTATGGGCGTAACACATGCACTTGTTGGGTGCTTTTGACTAAATTTGAAATGACAAGAATATTACGCAAGGATCCGCCCTGATACTACGTATCCTAGTAGCTCGCGCGTATACATAGGAAAGTACTTACAGTTACAATATGCAGTAAGTATACCAGAAAAATGTCGATTTGCTTAAAAAGGGTCGCGAGGAATCGTTTGATAATGACGTTTTAGCCCTAAACAATGCTGAAAGCTCGCAAGTAAGAAATGGTCAGGATGACGTAAAATAGAAAATCAACGCTGCGTTATGATCGGCCTGACTCAGTGCATGGAATCTTGCGTTTCCTGCTTTTATTTCACCTATTGTAGGTTTAAAGAGTGAAAATCTCCAATACGAATTCGCGGTATATTTCAAAGAGCTTACACAAAAACCAGGGCTACAACGACCGACAAAATAGAGAGCTAGGGCAGCTGTAGTGTCAACTATTATTAAACGGTTGTATTTCCCGTTATCACGTGTTTGTAAAATTAGGAGGAGTTATTTTAAATTATTATTATTATTATTATTATTATTATTATTATTATTATTATTATTATTATTATTATTATTATTACAAAGGGTTGAGTTTGATCGTCCGGGCGAACGTAGTCCTGAATAGGACTGTTGTTGTTGACAGTGACTGACGTTTCGACAACCTGTGCGGTAGTCATCTTCAGAGTCAAAGTGAGTTGTATCACGTCAGTTGATGGGTTCAAACCTTTCACGGTATTATTATTATTATTATTTTTACTAAAACGGAATATCTCCTAACAGTTGCATGAATATCGAGATCAAACTTGATCTTCGCGGAAGACAGCTGTTAACCAAACGTTAATAAATTCTTAATTGAAAACAACTAGTAAGTTTTCTGAACTCACAAATGTCTTGTTGAAATACAGTCGACAATTAAACAGAACGTTTTAATAAAAGGTTTGTTTGACAAGTTTCGGGGAAGTTTATTATTTAAACTTTCTTGCAGATTAACGGGAGTTTTGAGAAAATATATTGAAGCAATTAGCGTATATTATTTCGGTTTATGACCGCCCTGTGCATTTAGAGACAAAACCTTTATCATGCAGAAAGTCTCTTTTATGAAAGCTGTCGTAATATTAACGGTTTATGAATAAAACAAGCCCCCTCTTTATGGGCGTAACACATGCACTTGTTGGGTGCTTTTGACTAAATTTGAAATGACAAGAATATTACGCAAGGATCCGCCCTGATACTACGTATCCTAGTAGCTCGCGCGTATACATAGGAAAGTACTTACAGTTACAATATGCAGTAAGTATACCAGAAAAATGTCGATTTGCTTAAAAAGGATCGCGAGGAATCTTTTGATAATGACGTTTTAGCCCTAAACAATGCTGAAAGCTCGCAAGTAAGAAATGGTCAGGATGACGTAAAATAGAAAATCAACGCTGCGTAATGATCGGCCTGACTCAGTGCATGGAATCTTGCGTTTCCTGCTTTTATTTCACCTATTGTAGGTTTAATGTGTGAAAATCTCCAATACGAATTCGCGGTATATTTCAAAGAGCTTACACAAAAACCAGGGCTACAACGACCGACAAAATAGAGAGCGAGGGCAGCTGTAGTGTCAACTATTATTAAACGGTTGTATTTCCCGTTATCACATGTTTGTAAATTAGGAGGAGTTATTTTAAATTATTGTTATTATTATTATTATTATTATTATTATTATTATTAGTATTACTAGAAGAGAATTAAGAAAAGAAAAGAAAAAAAAATTGGGAGGAGTTATTTTAAATTATTATTATTATTACTATATAATATATAATAATAATTACTATATAAACAGCCGGCCGAATCCGCAGACCCCACGCGGTCTCGCGCGCTCAAATTCGCCCTTCCCCTTCCCCTTTCAACGCCTGCCACGCAGGCTAATGCACTGTCTGAATAAATGAAAAACCCACAACGTTTTCTCGACTTCCTCACAGCCATAATATTCTTCTGTTAGTCCTTTTGGGCCTTTTTAAAGACCGAAATGAAGGATTTTCTTATCCTTCGTGGTGAGAATGGACACCTGGAGCCAGGCTGGAAATTACGTTTGTTTGAAACTACTTGAGTTTCATGATAGTCAAGTCCCATAATGTGTTTGTCTTTCGTTTTGTTCACCTTTAGCCTGCGAACGGCAGACGTTTCTCCTGGCTCATCGCCGCTGAGCGACGATGAGCGAGGAGAAACGTCTGCCGTTCGCAGGCTAGTTCACTTTAGCTAAAGTACAACATACATTTCACTTGAAGATAACTAGCGATTTATATCTGGGATACAAATTCAGACTCCCGACATGAACGATCGACTCAAGATGCGCCAGCCGAAGCCATTTCCCATCAAAAGCAATTTCTAACTTGCGTTTGTTATTAATAGAAAAAGGGAGTTTCGGACAATAATAACAACATCACATTCTCTAGGATTATGCATGGTCTCGTGCAATTTCCTGAAAATCTTAGTAGTCGTAATAGGTGTTCGGATGGTAGGAGAGGTCAACTCACTGATGGTGAAATACTCACGGCTTTAGTATAACCACAGGGGGCCCACACAATCTGTTTATGTAGCCGATTGTTATTTTATAGTAAATGTACTGGATTTGCCGTTTGCTTCACCTATAGCGATATATCGCTAACTATGTATATAAATCAATGATAAATAAACGTTAAATTACCTTACCTGTGGTGTATGGTCGTCCTTTTGCCTCAAAAGCGGTTTTTTGAGCGATTTTGAATGAATTTGAGTTCGCCGTTGACTGTTCCATATAACTCAAATTCATTCAAAATCGCTCGAAAAACCGCTTTTGAGGCAAAAGGACGACTATACACCACAGGCAAGGTAATTCAACGTTTATTTATCATTGATTTATATACATAGTTAGCGATATATCGCTATAGGTGAGGCAAACGGTAAATCCAGTACATTTACTATAAAATAACAATCGGCTACACAAACAGATTGTGTGGGTCCCCTGTGGTATAACTTCAATTGGTTGAAAATCCTTCAGCGTTGCATTTAGAAAAAAGATTTCAATTTTATCAACAACTTAGTCTTTTTACGAGAGCTTTACAGGAAGACATTAAATACACGAAGCCACTTAAAGTGATAAAATGAAAAATGTGTTTTCCGTGTGCAGGTGAAATTGTTTTTAGAAATCATTTAAATGTCTCCTCTTAGTAAATTATAAACAAAAAAACTGTAGTTCAGTTCAAAATCTTTGTACCGTGGCCGTGCAATTGAACACCGGAAAACCTCGAAACCCGTTAACATTACTATGATTGTGCAATCGTCTTTGGAGTTAAGTCAAAAGTTTAAAACACATGATCGTGAAACAGAAACCATTCTTACTGCACAATAATGACGTTTTGTTTTCCAGATACCAGACAATCGAACGAGAATACCGTTCCGGCTTTTGTACGATATTCAACCTTTGTAATATTGCTACCTTTTAAAGCCAAGTGTCTATGTTTCTTTGAAGGCTTTTCAAAAGACATAAGAATATCAGGGAAGAAGAATATTGGCCTTATAGCCGGGATAGTTGTCTGTTGAAATTTGGAGGTTGTCCTTTAGCTATTATCTAAGCTATTATCTATTCTGCGGCACGAGTAGAATTGACTTCTTAGTTTTGAATCATCTATAGATAAATCCCCAGTAACATGTGTATAGTGCCTAATTATGTCCACCTAACACAGCCAATCAAAATTTTGCCACAAGACTTAATGCATCAGTCAATTCCGCCTGCGCCCAGCCCTCCCCCCCCCCCCCCCCTGCCCCTGGCTGAGCCCCAGGAATTAGCATTTTTTTGCCTTGGATGGCAAATTCTCGGGGGTGGGGACTCTTGAGCTGTCAAATCAGTGGGGACGTAACAAGAGAGCAAATGCCCCGTCCTCCGTCAACACTGCAACATTAGGGAACTAATAAGATGGAGACGTTTCGGGGCGAAGGCAACTTCAACCGGACTTGACGTCATGATCTGTGCAATATTGCGCATGCTCTTGCTCACCACCAGGGCGGATTGGTTGGGCGGATAAAGGATGGGCGGTGAAACGAGCGCGTCCGAGCAAAAAGGTGTGATGCAGTGGACTGGGACTCTGCTTAGAAATGTCGCTTGTTTTCGACTTCGGTTAGTCCATTAGACACTGCCGCCGTGTCACTGGATTATGGCAGCTTGATTTGTTTTCTTGCATTTCTTCCTCGTTCCTTTGTGCTGGTACGCTGTCTCCGAGAGGCAAATGTTGCTATTTTTTGCGGGAAGTTTAATTGGAGTAGACAAACATCTCTTTCAAAGGGTTTCTCTTATTACGTCCATGACTCTACCACTGAATTATATTTTCGTTTTACTACTCGCCAATGTCGATGTTATTCCAAAACAAAAACAACTAAATACTGTCTAAAACACGAACCATGTCATCCATGGCAAAACTAAAAGACAGCAGATCGTGTTTCATAACTAGATGACGTGTAGTTTATAAATGCGTGCAGCTCGTGCAAGGTGAAATTATGCTAACTTCAATCACCATCATCCTTCTTCCTAATTTTGGAAAAACCATCTCATACGTCTTTCTGTTTCTTCGAAACTTCAAAATTAGCTTCCCCTCAGTTTTACTGTTTACCTTGTCTTGTTTTAGGGAGAAAAACGGAGAAAAAACCTTACAACTAACCTCAATAAATTTTGTTTACATGCGGTTGCCGGATTTGCGACGCATTGCGCGAATCGCCATGGCGCGTTGCACCCCAGAAGCAAAGTTTGAAGCAATACAACGCCACTATATCAAAATATATCCATCTAATTTTTTGTTAAGTTATATAAAATTTATCCCCCTTTAACATATGTAAAAATTGAGGTTAAGAAGTGTTAAGCTTTTGCAAACGAAACGGCGAAAGACGATTAGGTGATATTTAGTAGAACGAGGAGGTATTCAACACTTTCAAATTAAACTCAAATTTTGGCATTATACGAACAACAAGTTTGACTTATAGGCATACAGACACAAACATATGAAACTGTTTATTGATATTGTTATGAAACAAATTTATCTATTTAACATTGTAGCCTGAAATTACAGAAAGAAAATACGATTTCCAGTTTACAAAAAGGAAAATTTCGCCGGCCTTCAAGCGCACCGGAAGCGCGGAAAGAGCGCTCGTGCCAGTCCTACTCCGCATCACACATTAAATGAAGAGCGGAGCGCTCGTTTCACCGCCCAACATTTATCCGCCCTGCTCACCACATTGCCGTCGTGCTCCCGTCGGCGACGTGAAACTGGTCAGTTTGGCGTTGTGGCGAGAAAGTGAGTATTTAACTTTCATTTCAATCAGGTTTGTTGCGTTTAGCAACCAGAATTTTGCAGATTATCGTTCTTAAATTGTCCTTGTTTTCTTTGAGTCACATTTCAAGCTCGATTTCCAAACTCTGTTATCTAAACTTATATCTTTATAATGTTTCTATGTTTCATGTCACAGAGTCAGGATTCAATCTGATCCAATATGGCAAACAGCAAACCGTAAGTGAGCTTTACATGGACAAAATTGTCCTACAAGCCAAATGAAAGTATCCAGACAAAAAGGATAACTTCGATATTTTAAATTTTGTGTTTTTAGCTCACTTTTTTCGTTAGAGTATTGTACAAATGAAACGTATTGAAAATTGTTTAGAATCGTAGGTAATACCTCGTACTAACGTGGAATACTGACTGATAAAGTTGTTTTTGTTGTTGTTATTGTTGTTGCATGCAAGCAAATAAACATTAATTCTCTTAATTCTTTATGTGAAGCCATATTTTCGTCTTCGGTAGTTTTCCAAGGCGCCGTCCTCCTGAGTTCACTGCGATCTTAATGTTCGTATTTTGGAGGGAAGCGACGGCTGCCTCTGTTCCAGGCTTGCTCTTCCAGTCCGGTCGCCGTCGCCCCGAAAACGTCTCTATCTTAAGTTCCCTATTTTTCATTGATCGCATAGTCAAGTAGTGCCATTTTAAGCATTTTAATGTGCGATTTTGAGTTTCAATTAACGTCTTCCTTTGTAATAGCGCTAGGATTCTAATTAAGACTTCACACCGCGACGACATGCACCGGTTTATACATGGTTTTAGTATTGATATAAAATTATTGCATTAAAATTAATAGAGTGCTGTAAAGTTATATGTTATGAATAGTTTTATAAATAATGTCAACAGAAATTTGATTCAGTAACCAAAAAACGTTGATTCACGTCGAGAGCTCCAATTTTGCTATGTAATTCTGGCTTGATAAGCAATGAAGAAATGCGTACATACATGTAAAATCGAGAACATGCCTTTACAACTTTCTACAATTTATTCCTGTCCTTGACAGATGAGCCAATCTGCTTTTTTTTCAGTAAAACCTTCTGTGTAGTTAAATTCTGATAGGAAACCGCGTACCTGTCAAAAGCTCGGAAATGGCCCGGGGGTTGGCAAATGCCCGGTCCCCGGGCAGTGTAAAATTTGCAAATGCCCCACCTCCGGGACTGACAAGGCGGGCAAATGCCCCGCAGTAGCCCGGGGGGGGGGGGGGGGCTGGGCGCAGGCAGAATTGACTGGTGCATAACTTCGTAGCAATCAGAAATCAAAGGGTTTGTTTTACTGCTTGGTATTCTAGCGACTGTGTGCGACGTTCTTAATTTTCAGCTGTCCGAGCGTGGACAGTGGCGGTATTTTAGTGGTCTTCCTTTTTGCTTCGTGATAAATATTTAATTTTTACGTTCGTTTAGCACTGGTTGTGGCAGGTGATTATCGAAGGGAGGGATATTGCTTCGGCAAATAGCCAGAGCTGTCCACAAATAAAATCAAATTTTTCTTCAATTTTGCGTCAAGGCTTTTTCATTAAACACCTTTGTACAAATTCCTTAATTTTCATCCGCTACAATCAGTGTAAAAATAAACGTACTTTTCGTTACTGTATAAAGCTTAAAAATTGTGTTCAAATACTAAATCCAAACAATTTTTTTAAACCTTATTTTTTAAAGACGTCTAGCATCGTTTAGTTTTAGATAACCGTCTTCTAAAAAGCCATAGTTCTAAATAAAATCCATTGCCTTTGATATAGGCTGTGTTTAATTACAATCCATTGAAAATCAAGATAGATTCTTAAAAATTCTCTACTTGTTTATCACGATTAAATGATGAATAGTAATTGTACAAAGAAGGTCTCAGCAAGTTGACGACTGCTTCCAGTAGACCTGTGTTAATATTTCAATCTCGATCGATCTAAATTAAAATAAATTGTATTATTTTCTTTATTATATCCATTTTGAAATCACTGGTGATCCCTGCGCAGCAAAGAGGATGCTGAGGAGTACTATTAATTTCGTTGTAAAGACTGAAGTGGAGAAGGGAGTCTTAAAAGAGAGGTGGATTTCATAATAACTTTCTTCCCATATAAAGGGGGGGGATCATTAGGGAGGGGGTAGTAGAGGATTTAGGATAATGATCGGTAACAACCGATAAGGAGAGCCATGCATTCACCCGACCATCCAAAATGGGAATATCTTAGTGGTTGCTTACAGGATGTGGTCGTTTGCAAGAAATGGAATGGCGGATCCAGGGGGGCCCGGGCCTCCCCTTATTTTTAGACCAAACTGAGGCCCGAGGGGCCGAAAAAATTTTCTTTTGGAGACCGCCCCCCCCCCCCCCCCGGATGACCGGCCGGCCCCCGCTTCCTTATCTGAAGGTCTGCATGGATCCGCTATTGAATCGTACGATAATGGGTGTCTTCCGAGAGGTCCGGACACATCTATTTTATGGAAAATAAATTATTGCATGCAATTTCTAATTTACAAAATGTGTCGTTTCATGTGTTCATTAAAGGTTTTTTTGTATAATCTGAGTACCGTAGGATAAATACAGGGGCACCCAACGACAATTTTCGGAAAATATCTGTTCGGAGGAGGATTTGGGATCTAGAATTTTCGGAACATTTTTTCCAAAATTTCTTGCTTGTCTGCCTCTCCTAGGATTTTCGAACATCTAAAAAATGGTATAATTGCCCTTTTTTAACGGATTTTCACCCTAAAAAGGTCACCTACAATTTTCGAGAGCCTTTTTTCTGGCTGAAATTTTCGAATAGGTAAGTTTTGATCCCTATAATTTTCGAATCACTAGACTTTCAGCTAGGAAATCCGAACAGATGAAAAATTTTTAGGGGATAAAAATATGTCTATATCTACCGTTTTAATACTAAAATACGTTTAACAATGCTATGTTTAAGTGGTTTTGAACTATATTCTCGTTGGGTGCCCCTGTAAATAGCAAACTTAGACGTCAAAATATGCGTAAAGTGGTCGCTTACAAAAGGCTATATATTTAGACCTCGCGGTTCATTTAGGCTCTGGACATTTCCTTCATTAATACTTATTTTTTTGTTATCTTACAAATTAACTCAAAAAACGTAGATATGTATAATAAAAATATATACACAGTGTAACTTTTAAGTTAAAAAAGATAAGAGAAATGCAAATAAAGTTGTTGTTGTTGCTAAAAACAAAGGAAAATTATTAAACTGTCAGCTCCAAAACGTGGTCGCGGTCGCTTAGAGAAGGTGGTCGTTTACAAGAGGTTCTAAGCTGCAAAGCTTTGACTTGGAAAATTTTGGTATTTTGGACAGGCGTTCGCTTATGAGTAACCTGTTCCGGCTCCGAGACGGTCGGGTGGCTCGGGCCCAGCAAAGATATTCGCGTACGCCCAATTGAGAAAGCGCGAACGCGATAACAAAACGGGAGGAAACTGGGGGGAGGAAGGGCCCTTTTCTTTCTCTTCCCTTTTCCCGCTACCGCCCCCTTTCCCCAGATCACGTACTTATATTTTCGCATACCTTCAAGGAAGCGTCATCTGCATCCCTACTATCTGAGAGGCTGGAACAGGCTACTTATGGGAGGTAGTCGCTTACGAGCGGGTTATCGCACATGGCGGGTTCGACTGTAACAATCAATCAGAAAATTATACTGATGTGAACCAACCACAAGGAATCCAGGATTTTACAACCTCGTTCCCGGAAATCACTTGTCATCCATTTTTTAAGGGAAAAGCCCTGGGGACGAGGTTGAGGATTTTAGACAAGTGATTTCCGGTTTTCCCTGCCAGGGAAAAAGCTTTCGTCCTATCAGTATATATGAAATGGTTAAATCTGACTTGGCGAATCGTTCTGGGGGATACTCGCTTAAAGTTGCTTTAATGGTGGTATGCCACTAGATAGCTAAGACTTTGAGACTATATACACATACACATATACATATACTTGTTATTCCTTTTTGATAGAGCGACTTTTCTATGACCTTGAAAAATGGTTTCGGCAAGTGCTCGTCGATTTATCAGCCAATAGATGAAAAGGTCAAAACATGGACTCTTCGTTTTCCCGCCAAAGAAAACCCTAAAATGGAGAAAGCATTGTTCGATTGGCCAATCGTGTTGCAGTATGACGTCAAATCGAAGTATCGATTGATTTCTAGAAAGTTCTCGGGCATGAAATTTTTCACCGGAGCGCTCGCTTAACCAACCATAAGCCACGCGCGTTTGTATCCGTTCGACAAACCAATGAAATCGCTCTATTTCCGTTCGTTTGTTGTTTCTGTTTTGTTCGCGCATTTTCATTTCAAGTTCATACGAAAATCGGCTCTAACATGCAGTGTAGCGGTAAACGAAAAAGTGAAAATTCGTCCAGTGTCGTGTGAACTGCACTTCGAACGGGGTCTTCATAATGCTGTTTGTAACGAGGAAGAGCCAGAAGCTTAGGAAAGTTTTGGCAAAGAGAGTGTCGACTATTTAAATTCTAAACTCTTTTGTGTCTCTTTTCCTCTTTTGCGTGACCGCTCATGATTTTTTCCGCATGAAGAAAACCATGGAGCAAATAGTGTTTATATTTTTCGAACTGTGGACATGAAATGACTTGAACAAAAAACGCTGAATATAGGTTTGCAAACAAAAATTGTAGACTTTATTGCAACACTGACTTACCATGAAAAATGCCTTGCTTCAAGATACAGAGGACTCGGTGGAGTCCAATACGGTTCATAACCCTACCAAATTCGGACCGGGGGTATTCATCAAAGTGTTATACGATGCGAGTGAGACTTTGCCCCGAGGTCCAACCCCTTACCCTTTGCTATACGCTTTTTGACAGAAAAAAGGACCCAAAAGGGCTAACAGATGCATTTTATGGCTGTCAAAGAGTCGTAAAAACGCTCTGGTTTTGTGATTTATTCGTATTGAAAAGACAGTGCATTCATAGCAGTTAAAAGGGGATGCAAAGTTCTAAACTAGGTATGTGAATGGGGTACCAGTTGTCACTGGAAGGTTTACGAAAGGGGTATACATGTTATCTTAAAAATGGTATGCAAAAGGACAAGGGTCAGAGCCAGGGGGAATTTCTCCGTAACAAACCCCCCGGAAGTACCTCGCTCCCGGCTCCCATCAAAACCGCCAGCCACGCTGAAGGCACAGAAGAGAACTCTCCTATTCATTTTGCTGTCTAGTCGCATCATTCTAGCTAACTCAGGTTAAATACAGCGGAATACACTGAATTCAAAGATCGCGGATGATATATCAATTGCTATATAGCTGGAAATTTTTTCCCAAAAATTCGCGCTCTCATTGGTTACTTCGTGGCCACGTGACATCTAACAATGAAACTGTTTCCCGCCAAATTGCTGCAAAATCTATGACGGTGACGGTACTCCCGAATGTTGACCGACGACCGCCGTTACGTACAGCGATCGCCTCGGGAAACATTAAGAAACTCAGGAAACAAACTTAACTGTTTCCCTCGGGAAATGTAGCGTCATTGTGGTGGCATTCGACCAATTGGAGTCTAGGAAAACATCGGTATATGGGTAGTCACTTTAAGGCAAGCTTGTGAGTGGCGTCTGAACTTGGGCCTGGGTATTAGAAAATACTCGTAAAATGGAACCCCTCTCTAGAAACACCCACTTACTACTGACCCCTGTATATAACCGACATTTTCGTTTGTCCCGACCAAAAGCTCTTATATTTTCTTTAAAATTAATCCGCTTAATACGGACACTGGTAAATACGAAATCACCAACTTCCATATATCGTTAACCCCGTTTTGTGGACACTTTATCTGAGCACTTTCTATTACTGAAGAACTTACTAGTGAAAATCTAACAGTAACTGAGAGAAAGGGCGATTAAACATTCAAAAGTTCGGCCTAATATTTAGTCGACTTGACTGAGTCACAATCTAAAAACATCAGTAGAAAGTGAGGTTAGGGATTCTATTGTTGTGTAGACTGTAAAACAGTCGTTTTTTTTTTCTCAAAATCGGTTTAACATAACGCTAATGAATAGCCCAAGAGTCTCACGCGCCCGAAGCACGCGAGTCTCTCTCCAGTCTCGCTCTCTGTTTTCAGCCTCGTTCCAGACCTTTTGTTTGACTGTTCGCGAGTATTTGAATACGCAAAAATACAGACATGTTTCGCAGTCTAGTTGTTTTTGTGAGGTTTTAGTCCGAGACTAGCAATAAAAGACTTTGACCTTTCTTGAGAATGAACTTATTACAATTACCGGGTTAGAAATTAAACGTTTTCTCGTCTGCTTTCGTCTTCGCATCGATAAAACGTGTTTTCCTGAGAGCACCCTTAATACTGACACCTGGCTAATACGGACAAAGCGGGAAGTCCCCTTACTGTCCGTATTAACTGGCTTCATCTGTAACATCCTACAATGCTAATGTTTTTAGGTCCAGATGGAATAGCCCGGGCGACAAGCGCAAAAAGGGGAAGGCAAGGGGAGAAAAGCGCGAATGGGAAAAGGGAGAGGGAGTCTTTCCCTTTCTTTCTCCCCCATCAGTTCCCTCTTCAGCTCTCCCATTCCGTTCTCCCCTCACCCACTCCCCCCCTTTCCGACGCCTGCCTCGCAGACAATGCTGCACAAGTAGCATTATTCTATCTCATGAGCTATACACAACAGAATACACTGAATTAGAAACTCGCATCAGATGGAATGGAAAGTCTTCTGCTGTAGCGTCATTGAGTTGACATTCGCCAAAATTTCCTCCTTGCTCTGATATGAAGTTGACCGATTTACAAAATGGCGAGTTGGTGCAGATCAGCGCACAGTGAATTAAAGACGACAAGGATTGTTTGTAGATCACGTGATGTGCCAGACTTTTCTGCTCGTGTATGATGAAGTTCTGTTCTTTTTTCGGTGCATTTTTGTCTGAAAAGGAAACAGAAAGGCTTTTTAATTCGAGTTTGACAAAAGCCCACAACCCGGAGTTACTATAGCAACTATGCCGCCGCGTTTTCTCGGACCGCTTTATTTTTATATACATTTTAGAGTGCTTTTTTCAGCCGAAACGGAATCTCCGATCCACCTATGAGCGCATTCCAAGTGTAAGATATAAAAACGGGAAACTAAACCTCTTTCAAACGTCAAACATATCATTTTTAGGTCTGTGGGTTTTGCTGACTGGTCTATGTGACTAAAAGTATATTCTGAATTCATGCCAAATTTGTTCTTAAAATAAACCGGTCGGTGAGAACGCTATGACACGAGTACATGGCAGTTGCTCTCTCAGGGTTATGGACTCCTGAGTTTGATGAATTGGGGTGTGAAATAACTCCACCTCCAATACCAATCCATCCCGCCTCTTTTATATAAGTTTGCATACACTATAACCTTTGAAAATTCACTATAATTTGTTCTACTTAGAAGAGCAGTCACACCTAAGCGCTCGTCCCTATTCATTGATTGCTGCCTACGCAGGCTATAGACATTGTAATAAGTGAGTGTCATTTAGGCGGACGTCGCCGTAGACGTTACTTAACCTTTGGCCTGCTGTCAAACCGAGCGGAACTGGGTACAAGTCTGTATACTATGGGATTAATATATAGATCTCGATAATAGTTATTGTTTACTCAAACAAAATATAAAATCGTGTAACGCTACGCGGCGAAGGCAACGAGAACGGCGAAAAACAACAGCAGGTCTGATTAGCAAAAAAGCAACTTTGCACGTGCAGCACACTTTTTTGTACATTTCTTTGCCGTTGTTTTGTACGACTACAACGTGAAACTTCCAGAAACTTCCTAGTCACACGTTTTATGGAGGAAATGTCGTACGTGTTCTTGTTCACTGCCGCTCATTTTCAGCTTCAAGACCGCTAGCATTCCTCATTTTCTTAACCCCGCTACAAAATTTTCATGTTGTTCTTCCAACAGAAAGTCTCCTTGGTTATTTATCTCTCGCTCTAGCTCTGCCGCTCTTTTTCTCGTTGAGCTTCGCTACCTGCCGCCTACTTTCTCTTTTCTCTGTCCTTCTCTTTCCTTATATGCCAGATATGTGGACATGACAATTAATCTAAGCTTAATAATTTAAACAACAGGATACAGAAACAATTTCCGCTTTCCGTTTTCGTCTTTATTGACTCTTTAGTTGTCTCTGCTTCACAAGACGCGGGTGGCTACGCGATTTTCAGCCAAAATAACGTCCAATTGCATTTGCGTTGCCATACCTGTTCGTTGAGTTATTTTACATTGGTATACCTGTGGTGTGGACGGACGGACGGGCGTACGGTCACGTGATTACCAAAATTTCTCGAATGGGTAGATTACCACATTTTCTTGGGTGTGGCGCTACGCTCTCGCGTGGAGCTCCATTATAGTCTCCTAAAGTGATGACGTCATAAAAATTAAATTTGTGAAATCATGAGATTTGTCAAGATATTCTGAAAGAACAACGTCCAAGACGCCTACTTGCCGAAAATTAGCGCTCCTGCTCTGAGATATTAGCCCACTTATGCTCTGATGACTCCATAAAAATCCTTCTAAAATCCTGCTTGGGTCTAAAAGTTTAGACCTAAGTCTGAATTTAGAAGGATTTGTAAGGAGTCATCAGAGCATAACTGGGCTAATATCTCAGAGACAATTTGCCCAACAATGCTAGTTTTCGGCAAGTAGGCCTCTTGGATTATGTTCTTCGAGAATATCCCGACAAATCCCATAATTTCACAAATTTGATTTTTTATGACATCACACTTTAGTACTCTATTAACCAGTGAGCCACGTATAAAATCCTCAAGCACGGGTGTTCATGGGGCTAACAATGAGCGAGATATATATACACCCGTCCAACATCTCCAAATATGGGACTCCAGCAATCCATACATCCACTCATGTTCTAAAATGGGTTTACTTTCTTCAATATTGCCCTGATTAACACTAAGCTTGGGGATTTTATTTGTCAAAACTCGCCGCGCTGTTTCTGACTATTTGTATCTAATGTTGATAATCCCATAACACACGGACACGTCCCCCCCGGCTAAAAACTAGGCAATTACCTGGCCGCAGTTTGGGTTGCGAGCTTGTGAATTTACACACAAACGGCTGCCACATCTCACATGGTGTGTCATTCCACCTGCCGGTAGGTTCCACGAGGATAACGCAACAGCCGTCTACTCCACAATCGCCGTTAGGTTCTCCGTCTTCCCACCTAGTGTAATCAAAAGTGCTGCCATCCGACCAGACAAAGCTGTCATTGGCTTTTGGAGCATGGAAACCAATGAAGACTTCCTCTCCTTCGGACACATTGTAGACGAATTCGTTTTCTTGGGGACTTGCAATGGACACCAATTCAGCGCCACTCTGCCTACAAATGGAGGAGGCGTTGGAGAATGGTTTAAAATCTTTGCTTAACTTGTAGCAGGCCTGGTTCCATTCTTGCCATCCCATTTTACACTGGATTGAAAAGGCGCGCCAAGACAGTGAAACAACTGAAAAAAAAAAAAGAAAAAGAGAAGTATAAATCGAAAATGAAAAATAGGCAAATAAGGAAAAGAGTAAACATTTGGTACAACCAAAAGTGTAGGTAGTCAAACATTCGTAACAGGGCCTTCAGAGTTTTGTTCCTGGGCTATTGTAGCTTATCAGAAATAACGCAAATAGCGGTGACGTCATCGACTCACGCATTTTCACACAAACGTGACGGAAAACAATCTTAATGATATCACGAGGGATCATTCTCGTCCGAGCAAAACTGATTGTCAGTGCCAAATCAAAGAAACATGGTTTATTCAAGAAATGCAGCCAGCTTTTTATGTCAACGTCAACAGCTCTACCATTTAGCAATAGCTTATCTTACATTCCGGTTGAGGTTGTTTCGCTTCAGGTCTAGTCTGGAGATAGCCTGCGAACGGCAAACGTTTCTCCTTGCTCATCGCCGCTAAGAAACGTCTCTCAAAGACGATGAGCGAGGGAAAATGGCTGCTGTTCGCAGGCTAGTTTGGAGACCCCTTATTCATTTTTTTATACATGAGTAGATGTCAAAGAATTGTAACTTTCACTCTTGAAATTATATGTTGACTAGCCCAAGAAACGTCGAGTTTGTAGAAAAATGCGTAAAATCTATAACCGACAAACCGCCCCACAAACCGCTTGATTCAGCAGGCGTTTGCGGGGCAGGAACACCTGACGATCCCGTAAGAACTTCTGCGTGGGAGGCTATTCCGGGGGGCACTTAACAAAGTTTTATACGGGGGTGCGCGGGCGCTCCGCCCGGAGACGATCTAACACCTTCACATATCCGTTGACAGAAAAGGCCCCTCTTTCATATACCTTCTATTTAAAACCCTTTCAGAAATCTGTTCAGAACGCTGCATCTCTTTTAACGCTGTAAATGTATCGTACTTTAAATATGAACAAATCACTAAACCAAGTTGTGGTCTTGGCTTTTTCGCAATTCGCGCTCATAAGATGTCTCTGTTAGCGTCATTAGGTCTCTTCATATGATTACAGTCCCAAATGACAGATTCACTTACGATCACTTACCCTTTTACCAATATGCCATTTCTGAGTTACCCCGGGCCTCTGTATCAAAACGAGGTTAAGTGCTCAACCTTTGATATGAAAATAAATTTTCATTCTCGTGCAAATAAAACTCATTTTCACAAGAAAGGTTGTGCACTTGGCCTCAGTTTGAAAGTGATGGTCTTTGGAACTCGGAAGTGGCCAATTGACAAATGGTACCCCTTTCACATACCTAGTTTAGAACTTTGCATCTCTTTTAACTGATGTAAATGCACTGATGTAAACACACAAAACAAGTGCATGGTTCCCCTTTCAAAACCTTAGTTCAGTGATTTGCATCCTTTTTACAGTAACTGACTTAAATGCACTGTCTAAATAAATGACAAAACCAGGACGTTTCGTCGACTTCTACACAACATAAAATCCTTTTGTTAGTCATTCTGGGCCTTTTTAAAGACCGAAATGAAGGATTTTCTTACCCTTCGTGGTGAGGAATGGACATCTGGAGCCAGGGTGGAAATTACATTTATTTAAAACTTCTTGAATTTCTATAGTCAACTTGTCCCATAATGTATTTGTCTTTCGTTTTGTTCATTTTAGCTAAAGTACAACATACATTTCACTTGAAGATAACTAGCGATTTATATCTGGGATACAAATTCAGACTCCCGACATGAACGATCGACTCAAGATGCGCCAGCCGAAGCCATTTCCCATCAAAAGCAATTTCTAACTTGCGTTTGTTATTAATAAAACAAGGGAATTTCGAACAATAATAACAACATCACATTCTCTAGGATTATGGTCTCGTGCAATTTCCTGAAAATCGTAATAACCGTAATAGGTGTCCGGATGGTAGGAGAGTGAAACTCACTGATGATGAAATATTCACAGCTTTTATAGTAAAACTTCAATTGGTTGAAAATCCTTCAACGTTGCATTTAGAAAAAAGATTTCAATTTTATCAATAGCTGAGTTTTTACGATAGCTTTACAGAAAGACATTAAATACGCGAAGCGACTTTAAGTGATAAAATGCAAAATTTGTTTTTCGTGTGCAGGTGAAATTGTTTTTAGAAATCATTTAAATGTCTCCGCTCAGTAAATTAAAAAAACTGTATTTCAATGCAAAATCTTTGTATCGTGCCCGTGCAATTGAACACCGGAAAACCTCGAAACTCGTTAACAACATTGTGCAATTGTCTTTGGAGTTAAAGCAAAAGTTTAAAACACATGAAACAGAAACCATTCTTACTGCACAATAATGACGTTTTGTTTTCCACATCGCAGACAATCGGACGAGAATACCGTTCCGGCTTTTTTACGATATTCAACCTTTGTAATACTGCTCCTTTTTAAAGCCAAGTGTATATGTTTCTTTGTAGGCTTTTCAAAAGACATAAGAATATCGGGAAGAAGAATATTGGCCTCATAGCCGGGATAGTTGTCTGTTGAAATTTCGAGTTGTCCTTAAGCTATTATCTAAGCTATTATCTATTCTGCGGCACAAGTAGAATTGGTTTCTTAGTTTTGAAACATCTAGATAAATCCCCAATAACATGTGCATAGTGCCTAATTATTTCCACCTAACACAGCCAATCAAAATTTTTCCAAAAGACTTAACCTCACGGCAAACAAAAGTCAAAGGATTTGTTTTACTGCACAGTATTCTAGCGATTGTGTGCGACATTCTTACTTTTCAGCTGTCGGTGCTTGGACAGAGGCGGTATTGGCGAAAGGGATTTCAAACTTATCAGAATTTTTTAGTCAAAACTTCCTTTGTGATCTTCCTTTTTGCTTTGTGATAAAGATTTAATTTTTACCTTCGTTTAGCTCTGGTTGTGGCAGGTGATTATCGAAGGGAGGGATATTGCTTCCGCAAATAGCACGAGCTGTCCACAAATAGAATCAAATTTTCTTCAATTTTGCGTCAAGGCTTTTTCATTAAACACCTTTGTACAAATTCCTTTCCATCCGCTACAATCAGTGTAAAAATAAACGTACTTTTCGTTACTGTATAAAAGCTTAAAAATTGTATTCAAATACTAAATCCAAACACTTTTTTCAAACCTTATTTTAAAGGCGTCTAGCATCGATTAGCTTTTACTAACTAGCGCTAGAAAAATCGTCTTTTAAAAAACCATAGTTCTAAATAAAATCCATTGTCTTTGATATAGGCTGTATTTAATTACAAGCCATTGAAAATCAAGATAGAGTCTTAAAACGTAACGTGCAAATGTCTTAAAATCATTGAAAAAAATATCACCAACTTACTTGTAAATGTGAAACGAACTACCGAAAACCACCTTCTCCAAATCATGACGCTCCGTCAAGGAAAGGTTGTTGCAGAAAATATATACCCGCTTTTGCACCTCATTTTAGTATCTAATGATATAAATTCATAAAGGTACCGCTTGTGTAAAAAATGACAGATAGCATATGTCTCAAGGACGGGCTGTCGGAACACATT
>OZ037778.1:33017830-33100330 GCA_964035525.1 Porites cylindrica | reverse complement strand
CAATACTTACCAAATTTTCCAACCCCAAAAAATCCCGGAAAAGCAAATTTTCAACTCAAGAAAATCCTTCGATCACCCCCGTCACTTGAAATCCGGAGTAAGCCACACCCCCCTCCCCCCCTCGCCCCTCCCCCGGGAAATTAGGAAATGGACGCCCACGGGTCCCTCGCTACGGAAAACGAAATCTTACAGCTAAAATTTTCCATTTCAAATATGGGGAAAATTTTTAAGGTCGCTTTTTTCATTTTACTATTGTCTTTATAACATGCCAGGAGCCGATTCAGTGTTCAAGGAATTTTTAAATTTGCTTACATCACACCTATTATTCTTTTGGTGGAAAGAGCTGACCACTTAATAACGCTTTGTCATAAACAAACATGCATGGCGACCACGTTTGGCTGGAAAAGAAAATGTCCGCAAAATCTAGCTCGTAAAAGAGCTGCTTTGTTTGACGAGAGCAATCAAATACCGAATGAAGATGAGAGCGAACCATTCGAAGAGGACTGGCGTGTCCTTTTAGTTAAAAGAGGAGTTCTGGGTATTGAGGATAGTGTTTTAAAAAGTAAGCGACTTCAAGATGAAGGCGTTGCGCTCGCCGAGCAACAAAGGTACATGTATTGAAATGATCTAAACTTGATTCTACCCGTGTGGTTTCATTTGTAACTTCTTTTAAATTGAAGTGTAAAGCTACTGCAAGCATGTGTATAAAGTCACCCCCTAGGGGTGGAGATGGGGTGTTAATAGAAAAACATGGGGATATTTATCATTAATATTTTAAAAATGGTTATTACTTTATTGATAGGGAAAGCATATGTCAGTTAATTTTGGCTAAAAACCAGCAAAACGTAAGAGAAAAGAGAAAAAAAAAACCTTAATATTATAGGAAATTATTTACTTCGTAAAGTTAATGCAAAATTTTGATATTTTCATTAATTTAAATTGTGTTAATTTTTGTAAATGTTAATTTCTGCTTTATTAATTAAGTGGAATGTTAATTTCCATGCAACCCTAATTTCCATTACACTCTTTTGACAGCTACATAAGAGGAGTATTTTGGAGATCAGCCATTCTTTGCCTGATCCTCTTCCTACCTTGTACCAAAAAAGTAGCAAACAAAGTTTTCATTTCAGGTTATACGTTTTACTTTGTCCTTGTTGTCCCTATAAGTTTTGGTCTCTCTGTGAACGCCACGTGAATTTCCTTCATTCTGACATTTTACTTTTAGTCATGTTAATTTCCAATACCTTAATTTCATGGACCGTTAATTTCCTTTAATAAGGTATCTGTCGTAGTTAATTTTTTATCTCAGGTAACTTTTATTTTTCTGTGTCAACTTCATTAGCATGTACATTACCATACCCAGGAGAAAAACACTTGGCAATAACATCTGAAGACTGCAACCAGGCTGTTTGTTATCCAGACACAATTACTTGAACTCTGGACAACTGTTGATGATTGTTTTCCTGACAGAGGGGATGGTTCCCAAACAAAACCCTCTTTCTGGCCCTCTTTCCTCCTTCCTCACTCTCCTGACTCTCCAAATGCGCTTCCTCTTGCAACTTCATTTCCAAAGAAGAAAAAAGACCCTGGAAGCTACTGCAAATTGTTGCTTCTTTTTAATAATTATTATAAATGAATATTTCACTTTGCCATTAAATTCTAGGTACTGGGAAGCAATTTCAAGATGGAATGAAGCCATATCGTTAACACCAAAAAATGAAAAGCTTTATGAAATGAAGTCACAGGTGAGATTGAGGGTAGAAGAGGTAAGGGGAACCGGAAGCCAAAGATGGCTTACTTTCAACATAAATTTTATTTCATGTTGAATGTTTGTAGACAGTACAGAGGGTGTGGTTGATTAAAGAATTTTACTATTATTTTATAGGATCATCTACCTCAATGTAATTTTTGTGGTTCAATTAGTATCCTTGGTTTCAATTTAATTTTTTGTTATATCAAATTCATTAATTTTATTACTATACCCAATGAAGTATTAGAAGATAGAGTTACACTGACATTAAGTCTTTTTTCTAGCAGTGTGATTCACATTTTATTTGTTAGTAACCATGCAACACGTCAGAGTTTGAAAATTTATTAAAGTCATGCCTAGCTAGTTCATTTTGTCGATAATGCCAATTAAGCTTCCTTATCCTGGGTCCTTATTGGCTATGGAATTTGAGAAATAACTTGTTCATAAAAAAATAACATCATCGTGTCAAGCAAATTAATATGTCGCCAAAGCATTATTTCAAATGTTTCAAACAACAAAAAATGTACTTGAAAAACTGTAAGGCTAACAAATTTTCAAAAACCACAAATGCTGTCCATTCCAATCATCTTCAAGTTTGTCAATCTATGTCTCTTTTTGTATTTGCTGTGTTATTTAAATCATCCATTCATGTTTTGAGTGGTTATATTTTTCGTGTGTCACTCAGTTTGGTGGCGGTACCCCGCAGTACCCACTGTTTGAATTTTGATAAATTTTGTCACACAGCTCCTTTAAGTTCTGTTTTGAACCTTGTAGGAATTAATGTCTTGAAACTTTTCAGGTTTTAATGACAATTGGCAACAAAATTGTTGAGACATTGTCCTCAAATAGTTGGGAAGCTATTAAATAGGTAGCTTGAACAGTGGCACAACATTTCATGGAGTGGATGGGGGAGGGAAGCTTTACTTTTCCCATTTTGAGTTCGCAAAATGTCGAACAGGCCCTTCAGGGCAAAGTGTCTCAACTGATTATGTTGCTGATTTTGAGCTTTTGATAGGCTTCCAGATGTCTTGGACTCAAATTTGCTTATTAAATGCAAAGCCTCAGTCTTGAATTTGGTTAAAGAAGAAAAGTCTCTGTCTCAGATTTTGTGATCTCTCTACTTCATTCTTCATGATAGTTTGCTTCACTTAACATGATTACTTTTAGGTTTTTTACACTGGGTATATTTTTAAAATACATAATATACTGTCAAACAGTACAGTCAGATAGATTAAAATGGAAATGTTGGGATTGTAACTTTTTTGCATTATTTATAACATTAAATTGCAGGTACTCTTGGAACTCCATGAGTTATTTCCTGCCATACAAGCAGCAGAGAAAGCAGTCTCACTTAACCCTCAGTGGTTTGTGGCACATCAAACTCTTGGCCGGGCACAGATGGGATTTGGTGATCCTGAAATGGTAAGTACAGCAGAGATTTTTTTACAAAACATCTTTGTTAACCAAAATTCTCCCCATGACAAAATTACTGAAGTTTTGTTTGAAAAAATAATCATGGGCACCAGTGCTACTGTTTACACAAAACCTTATGAAGGATATAAGCCTGGGGTTACTGTCGCAAGTTTTGGGCAAGGGTGTGCTGCTATATTAGGACCCAGTGGATTTAGCCTTAGCCTTTTTATATACCAGACTACAGTGCAGTTCTGCTGTTGCCACCCTATACATACTAGACCATAAAACTCCCCAAACCTGAACCTTTCCTACTGAGTCACTATTTTCCAGAAACTGTAATTGAGGTCTACTCTTCCCCTGCTACTATGAAACTAAGTTGTGGGTACTTCCTCCAATAATAGCCATCTCTTGATTAATCTCCTCCTTCGAATAATTGCTACCCAGCTTTGACAGAATTTAAAATAATCGCCTCCCTGAAATAATCACCACCTAACCCCTCTTGCCATCTTTTTTTTTATCCACTCCCTGTCTGGTTAAAAATTGACAAATGAGATAACAAACATATCTGAAGTGGAGTCTGATGCAGCAAAACTGATCAGTGATCGTTCAAGCTCTGATGTCAAGGATATTGACATTTGAAAATTTAAATCTGAGGAACCAAATCTGGAACACTTAAAATTCCATGTTCAGTTTATTTTTTATTAATTAATAAAGGAATAATAAAACAAAATATATAGGGCATGACTTCCAGTGAGCAATATTTGAAAGAATCGCCTCCCTTGAACTATCACCTTCCCTTGAATAACTGCCCCCTTTTGGTTCGAAAAGAGAATAATATTGCCCCCGGCTATTATAGAAGGAAATACAGAATGCAACTTAAAGTCTTGGGTTTCAAAAGCTATGTCATTTTTTTTGCGTAACTTTTTACTTCTCCCAATCATCAGTCACTCATCATTTTTTATGTCAGTTGTTGAAAGACTGATTATCGCTAACATGGGGTTAAATTTTTATCCAAGTTCCTGTTTCTTTATCTTCTAAATGTTTTTCTGTTCGTAATTGGATTAGTCATTTTAGAGTGTCTAAACATCAACTTTTGATAAAAAATAATTTACTGGGGAATTTCCTTTGTAAGCATTCAGATTGGAAGTCAAATTTTATCTATGGTAATCCAGTTTTATCCTCAACCGACTTTGAACAATGATGTCATGGCTTGGGGGTCTGAGGGGGTCCTCATCAAATTTTTATAAGTGGAGGCTCCTCCCTGAAGTGTAACCCCTTATACTTCTATACACCATTTTTGACCAAAAGGTACCCCTTTCATATACATTTACATTAACAAGTGGTACACCTTTCACATACCTAGTTCACAAACCTAGTTTAGATGAGAGCATTACATCTCTTCTAACTGCTTTTAATGCTTGGTCTTTTGATGAATAAATAACTAAACCAAAAAGTTTTCTTGTCTCTAGTTTGTCTGTTAGCCCTTTTTGGTCCTTGTACAGAGTGAAATGACAGATTTCCCCAGCCTTTCATATATACTTCAACTTATGAAATCCCTTCTTCCCTTTTTATATACCTGAAGACTGAAAAAGGTAGCCCTTTTGCAGGGTTCTCACTAAGATTTCAAGTTGCCGCATAAATACAACAAGTAGGCAGGGAATCAAACAGCTGGGGGTTTATTTTGGTTCTATTTTTCTTCCATTTTCCTTTAAAAGTAGCCAGCAGGGCCACGTTCATTGTAGCTGGGGAAAATCCCTGGCCCCCACCTCTTAATGACAGCCTTACCTTTTGGCTGGAGCCTCCCCTTGTATGCCTTTGTAAGGAGTACCCGCTGCAGTGGAGGGGGGGGGGGGGGGGAGCATGGAGTATTATATTATTGATTCAGTACATGTAGGTTCAAAAGAAATTTTTAGAGTGAGGGCTGGGAGATTGAGGGTTTGGGTAATTAGGGGTGGATCTAGGGGGAAGGTGCAGGGGGGTTTGCACCCTCCCCCCACCCCACCCCCGAGATGATGATGTGCAGCTTTCTAATACAACTGGTATTTTGCCAAAAAAATAGACTTTGTGGTTTATTGGTATTGAAGAAAACATGACACGGGGTTGAAGAATTTATGTTACACACCATAAAATGGTAGTTCCTTATGGGTTCACCCCCTCCTAAGAAAAATCCTGGATCCGCCCTACTGCTTTTGGGAGTAGGGAATTAGAGCGTGAGTGAAGATCTACAGAAAGGTAGCAAAAAAACTGTTTTACTTTTCTTCTCTTTTGGGGGATTTTTTGTGTGAAAGTAATGCTTGCAATAACTAGGCATGCAGCTGCTGGTTTAAGTTTTTATGGCCCATTTTCTCCCAAGCATGAAACATCAACAATAAGTATGTTTGCTGATGGACTTGTCATTAATTTTTTTGATTGCATTATTCTTTGTTTGGAAATTATGTTAGGGTGTGAAGAGCTTCTCAAAAGCTGTTCATCTGCAGCCTGACGATTTAGAGGTAATGGGAAATGCAACTTTGATAATACAGTGTAGATGATAATTTAATTTACAATAAATTAGTTAACGGTCCAGCAATTGTTCTGTTAGTGGCACCATTTTGACCAGGAAAGACAGCTCATCAGAATTTTACCTTAACTCATGGGCCTTTTAAATGAAAACAAAAATGCATCTACATCTTTGCCAAACAGGGTTCTTACAGATTCAAGACTTTTTCCAGTCTTTTTCCAAAACAATAATTTTTTTTTCCAGACTGAAGGTTATCAAATAGGTGATCAACAGACACCTTAAAAACACAACAGCAAAGCTTTTTTCATGATGTGCTGGAAACATATGGGCAAGTTTGAATAAGATTTGACCAAAACAAAAAGAATCAAGACTTCTTGCCATTTTTTCCAGACCTAATCTCCATTTTCGAGCCTTTTTCAGGGTCTGGAAAATTGCTGTGCAAATTTCAAGATTTTTTCGAGAATTCAAGACTCTGCATGAACCCTGGCCAAAACTAGTTGCATGGAAATGAGACTGGTGACTCCAGTGACTAGAGGTTTTTTCCCCTTTGTGCATAATTATTTGTGTCTCACCGTCACATCAGATTTTATTTTAATGGGAGTAAATTTTAGGAATGAAGGAAAAAGCTCTGGCACCCCACACCCCCTCCAGGTATAACCATAATTGTGAGACTACCCTGTGTTACTGATATCTATAGCAACATTATTTTTCATGTACCAATGGTAGTTCCTGGAGGTGGGGGGTGGGGGGTACTTAACAAAGTTTTATATGCAGAAACCCCACCCCAAGGTCCAACCCCTTACCCATTTGTACCCCATTTTTGACAGAGAAGACTCACCTTTTGTGTGCCTTCCAACCCCTGGAAAAACCAGGAAATTTTCTCAATTGTTTTACGGCCATAAATTCTTCTATTGGCCCTTATGGGTCTTTTTACAGACTGAATTGACAGATCCCTTCCCTTTTATATCCTTCAACTAGTGAGATCCCTACCCTTTAATATACCCGACGCTTGAAACAGGTACCCCTTTTGGGCAGAGCCTCCCCATATATAGGCCATAATAAGGATTACCCCTCCCTGCTCCCCTGATAGCCTGTTCCAGGCTCTCAAAAAGTGGGAAGACATGAAAGTGAAATGCATGGAAAAGGGGGCAGACAGGAATAAGGCTACAGGAATAGAGACCCTAACCCACCACCCTTTCTCTCCTCGATCAGTTTCCTCCCATTGTATTTTCATGTTTGCGCTTTCTCAATTCTGCGGACCTGACTATCTTGGAGCCTGGATCAGGCTACCCCTTCATGTGATAGTTTTATGAACGTGAGACCAATATAGACTATTCTTGTTGCAGATGTGGACAGAGGACCTCCACTGGGCCTGGAAACTGAGAGATCAAAAGAGACAACAACACAAAGAAAAATTGGACTCTATAAGTACACAACATAGCAAAGAACTTTCGGAATTATACACAGCAGATCTTGATACTGAAACAGAGAAAGATGAATTTGTAAAAAAAACAAACAGCATCAAGGAAGAATCTCTAAATAATTAAAGACATGACGAATTTCTTGTGTCGCTTACTAGAGCTTTTCATTACAGAATTTTCAGTCACAGATCAAATGGGGTTTACAAAGGAGGTTTTAACTAGAGCTGGTCACTCACGAGTGGTCGCAAGGAGAGCTTTGACTGTGGTTTAGGCCTTTTAAAATATGGAACAACCATGATGATTCTGATGAAAGCTATCAGAGGGAGGACCAGAAACTTTGAAGGACTTTTAAAAAAAGCCTGAATTTCAGCTGTCCCCGTGAGGCCGTAAGCTCCCAAAAGGAGGGACGGATGAAATTCAGGCTATGAAACAGAATAACTGTGTTTACTCTAAGAAGACCGACTTCCTTAAAACAAAGTAGTTTGTGTCACCTGAGAATTCTTTTTTCTTTAAAAAAAGGGAATTCATGATTTAGGGAAAAACATAAAAATCATATCAACTGTTTCACAGAACCAAGTACAGGCTTTCTTTTGGAAACTTTTAAAATTTAATGATTTGATGACCATGGTGAGGGAAACAAGGGAAAATTTAGTTATTTATAATAACAATTAACAACCACAGTTTTGTAGTTTGGTTTTCTTTATTCATGGAGTAAAACCATTACATTATCATTTCATATCATTTCCAGTCTTTTGCAGCAACATAAAATAGTAATTTTTCTAGCTAATCTCCAGATGAAAACGCACAATTGCATCGTAGTTGTGCTAGCTTCACACTTTCTATGGACATTCCAAATTATTGCTCAACCCCATAAGCCCTTATATCAACTTGCAAATTCTCCACACATTTCTATAATACTCTAGCTAGAGGACACTCTCTGGCCAGGCTTAAAGGGTTAATCAAAAGTAAAAAAACTGCCTAATACACTACAATACGCATGCAGTTTTAATAGTACAAACTTTACAAGATACTTGTCCTATATCTTTGTTTAAATCTGAATTTCGACTCCCAGATTGATGGCATCTTCTAACTCTGGAGTCTGTGGATGAAATACCATGGTACTACCGCTTAAATGAAAACCCTTCTTCAGTAATTTCATGTGGTACTATAAATTGATTAAGTTTGCACTTCTAACTTCTGACTGTGTGGACATAATCCTATGGTTTTACTATTCATGCAAAGGAATTGTCATCAGTACTATTTTCACATGGTAAATTGTAGACCTATCTCTTTGACAACTTCTGGGAGCGAAAGATTGAAAAGGGTGCAGGTTTTAGAGTGTACATGAAAATAATCTTCATGCAAATGGCAGGTATGAGCACAGTGTATGGAATAAACTCCTTGGTGAGAACTGTTTATCTCAAGCTAAATTCTCCCTTTGTTTGTCAAAAAAGCTTATTGTAGTTTGCAAGGAGAAACTAGCAGTTTAACAGCTAGACCTTAACCTCGTCCTACAAAATGATATGGCAGGAAAATCTGTCACCTGACTGACTGTTAAATCTATAGGCAAAACCCATCATCAATAATACAACAAAATCTCAGTCATTTGAGTGCAATGGTAGACGTGTAAAAAAATACTTAAGCTTAGTGAACAGAAAAATGGCTTTTGAGATTTCTTCGGAAGGTATACAGAACACAGTCAAGTCAACTTAATCTACAACAGATGCCAAAGGATCTGCACAAAGTGCCCATATCAGTGAGTTGCCGAATTCTTTGTGTCTGCCGAAAGGCATCTCATGATTCGAAACAAAATGTTAGTTCTTGTAGTGTATCATTCTCATCAATGCAAATTATTGGTCAAACATTTAGCACTGCTAAAGAATAAAATTATTATACATTACATGTATGTACCTAATGTGTGCTACAAATGCTTCGAGCAGGAATATGAACTTAAGAGCCAGCCTGACTCCAAGATTCAAGAAGTAATAACAATATAATTATTTATTATAATTGTCAATGTCATACATGCATTAATATGTTGCTCCCTTCATTTCCAAGATCAAACGCTACATGTATTTCTCCATTAAGCCTCCCATACTTTTCCCTTGTTATAGTACTGACAATTTGCCACCTACCCCCAGCCTCAATTGGGTACAGTGAATTGTATAAAGATGGCCACTGATCCACCTTCGCAGACAGATAATTTTCTAAGTGCTGTTACTTTGCTCATGTATCTCCAGGATTCATAACAATGATCAAAATTCTAAAAAAAATAGGTACTTTAAATTATCTAACTTTAAAATGAGGGAATCATTTTCATAACACTTTGTCAAATATCTACTCTCAACTGATTTCCACACAATCTAAAAAACAAGATCGTTAACTTTCACAAACAATGATTAATTTCTCTGTGCAGATGAAAGGCGTTGAATACTACATTTTCAGTCTTACATGTATCTGCACATTTTTAAAGTCAACAAAAATAACTAACAGAATGTTCCCTGTGCTTTTTATCTTGCAGGCCTCATAGTATCATTTGGAAACTCATGCCCCGTGGAGCACATCATAAACACTTACAAAGCTTGGCTTCTTAATTTCTCAAGAATGTGGAGCTGACAATGCCCCCCTTTTGTAAGATTTGCAACTTTATACATTTGAAAACGAGCAGATGCTTCTTACTGTAGAAGCACAACTGGCCGATAAAGAGTTATATTGCAAGTCACTGACATGAACTAAAACTTTCCACTCTGAAACCAGTTGGCATTCATTACTCTGCTTTCTCTGTTTCCGTGACCTTCTCTCCTTCATTTTTGACATACTTTGCAGGGCGCTCCCCCTTCTTGCTGAATTTCTTGACCAAGGCATCTTTAAAGCTCTTCTTCTTCTTCACCTTGGTACCCTTTTTCTTTGGGCTGCCTGGCTCATCATAACTGGGAGCCAGCAGCTCTCCATCTGGTCCATCTTCATCCCCATCTTCATGATCAGTGCTCTTTTCGTCACCTGCTTCCCCATTCACCTCTGTTGTCACCACAACTCGCTTCTCTGTGTACTCATGATATTCCTGCCTCACCTCCTTAGTCTCATCACCATTGATTCCTTTTTCTGGGGAAGATTCAGTGACCACGACTTTTGTTGACTGTACGACGACTTCTGGGGTCTAAACAAGAAAAAAAGCACTTTCTTTATCTAAAAATTAAGCCCAAGCAGCTTACTTGCTCTCTTCTACTAGTCCATGCATGCAATGAATGAAGCTCAGCAGCACAACATTTGTCATTTTTGAAATATTGAATATAAGCAAGTTCTGCAGGCATACCATTAAAGGTTTTGATGCACAGACATGAAAGTGTGTGTGTGTGTGCGTGTCGGGAGCGGGGGGGGGGGGGGGGGGGGGGGAGAGGGGGTTGTTATAAGGGGCGTATAAGGTGGGGAACATTATGGTATTGTTTTAACTGTAATGATAGCTTGCGAGCAAGCACTCCGAGTCACTCTGGCAGTGGGGTGGGAAAAGGAAGGAGAGCTTGCAACTACAGCTGTACGTCTCGCGATTTTCAATATCTGCATCAAAAAAGTCGATGCAAAATGCTGATTGGTGGAGATGACATTAGTAATGACATCAAACACAAACACATTTACAAACACACTGATTGGCCACAAATCTGACGGCTCAGTCGATGGGGAGCAACAGGGGAATTGGAGGCGGAATTCAAATTCCAGAGACCTAATTGCAAGCTCTCCTTCCTTTTCCCGCCCTGCCGCCAGAGCACCCCAGAGAACTTGCTCACAGGCTAATGTAATGAAGGAAGCCTCTATATGAATAATTTATGAAAGTGGCCTACTCTGAAAACGGTTAGTTTATGAGCACATTCTGTACCTGCTCCAAGTCTTTGTCTGCCCTCTCTGGAATCAAATCCTTTATCGTAACAGGCTCATCACTGTCCAACTCAACCTTTTCCTTGTCCTTTTTGTACTCTGTTGACTTGACAGGGGTATTGAGCCACTTAACACGATTCCTATAAGTGTTTGCACGGCCTGTGGAATGTGCTCTTCTGACAGGCTGCCTTTCAATCTCTGGAGTGTAAAACATTTTTGCACGAGTGGATGACACTGTTGAAGGTGTTGTGACTTCTCTTTCAGCTGGCTTTTCACCATGGAAGACTTCAGGATTTCTGTAAACATAACCTGTCTTGTAACCCTAAAAAATCACAAGAAAACTCTTCAAATAATCATAGTATGATACTAATGATTTCCACTGAATTGTCAAAACAACACAAAAAAAAAGGAAGGAAAAAGAAGGAAGGAAGGGAAGAAAGAAAGAAAATGGAAATGAAAACCACACTGACAAGGATCACTGGTGATTAACCAACTAACATTCATGGTTTTCAAGAATATCTTTCAATAAGCATTATTGACTAAGCGTGATGTCAAGATTGTTGGATACTGGCCAAGTTGTTTTTTGCGTTTTTATTGACTGAGATGAAGCAAGACTGTCAACCCCCCGTGTATTCAAATATCATTGAGAACTGACAGGGAAGGGATGGTAGATGACATCATGATGCACGGCACGTGACATCAATTGGGCATAAAAATACTCTCCGATAGTCATGGATTTGCGAGGACACAAAACATGTGAAAAAGGTGTTTTTGACTTGCAAAACATATGACCTGATTGCATGGTTTATTTCCCACCAATCACATTATAATCAAAATAGCTCAAACAACACAAAATAGTTGAAATTTTCTAGTTGAAAAGTCTAGTCTCCTGAACAAATGGCAAACTTTGGGCGATTATGCGGGAAAAATTTCATACCGGGAGATTCACCCTAAAATCTGGAGTCTCTGGGAGACTCGTTTCAACCTCTCTACGATGGCCACTTTCTTCTGTTCCCAAGGTGTCCATTGTGGAGTGGTTCAATTTACTTTAAAATCAACCCTTGAGCCTCGTTCAGACGCCGAAATTTTCATGAGCTGAACCTAATACATTGAATTAAGTACATGAAAGGTTTGGCGTCTGAATCAATTAGGAATGCCTGTTTCAATTAGGAATGGCTCAGCCTTTCTTCACACCTAGCCTGGGCGGGAATTTCGCCTTTGGAGCGCTTTTGGAACAGCTTTGTTTCAGATGCTGAACTTTTCATGTACCGATCTTAATGCATAAATTATTATAACGCATTTTGATTGAAATGAGCATTTTTCGTCTTTCGAACGTAGTTCAGCTGCAATTAAGATTGGCGTCTGAATCAATTCAGCCAGTCTAAATAATTTGGGTCGGCCTTAATTTGAATTAGGTTCGGCTCATGAAATGTTCGGCGTCTGAGCTGGGTCTTAGACTCGCATTGCCTTACCATAGAATCTAACAGTCGCATCCATGCTTCAAATTCTAACTCTCCAACTCTCCATTTGATACCACTGGAGTCCACTCCACCTCCACCTGCTTTAGTGGTTTCTTGAACCTGTTCTTTTGCAAAATCATCACACTTGATCAGATTGTCAATTCCTGCAGCCACGGCTTTCACCTACAACGATAGTACAAAACTGTTTGAGTTTCCATCATGTAGTCTTCTAACATAGACTAGATATGAGCAAGAGTTGTTTTTCTCCACTTTTTGTTATTTATTTTATTGCCCTGGAAGTACTAACTTGACTATGGCTGTTTTCGATGTACAGTGGACTGAAAACTCTCTTAACAAACACTGATGAGCAGACAGCTCTACTTTAACTGCCTCCACAAAACCCTGTTTCAAATCCCATACAAACTCTGTACTTTTACATTCCCATACGAGGCCTGGGACACTTTCATGGTTTGAGTTAGATCTAATTTAGCTTTGTTTTTGAACTCCAGCAAGCGGACACCTAAAATGAAATCTCATTCGCCCCTGAATCTTGTATTATAATAAGTCAACTTCATACCACTGTTTGTCATAATCACTTTATCTCTCAGTGTTTTTCCTTTTCACATACATGTCAGGTTACCCTTCAAGAAAACCACTTGAATTTTATGCTTGTGACCGAATTACAGCATTGTCAGAGCAACAGTGTAGCCAAATACTAACAGGCAAAATTTTTTGCAATTCAAACGTTTATTTTTTGAGCTCCTGTAAGCGGCCATTCAACTCTTATCTCTGGTGGCCACTTATGAAAATCATTCTCATAAAAGGCCGGCTCCAATAACAGACACCTTTTTCCTGTCCTGAAAACAGGGCTTCCACTGTATTTTATATAGGCTAACTAAAATAAGTGCTACTCGTGAGTCTCGAAGTATCAAACAAGTGCCCTTGGCCCTCCCCAAATATATGGAATAGAATTCGTAATAGCCACAAAAATTTATTTTAAATGAAAGAATTGTATGTAACCTGGTATTTGCAAGCCTTTACTGCATCATTTGCACTGAGCAAAGCTTCCTCTATAGTTTCTCCACAAATGACAATACCATGGTTCCTCAGAACCATAACCTGAGCAGTAGAAAAGTATCCATTAGTTAATAAGTTCTTGTAGCTCTTACTGAAATATTAGAAATGCTTGTTATATTAGAACCCCAACAAAACCACAAACTAATAGCAGTAGTTGATCAAGTGATCAACTTCCTGTAAACACGAAAACAGTTTGCTTTTGGAAAATTCTGTTAGCAGGAACTGAAAGAGCATATCAAAATAGGTAACATGTAAATTTTCAGCTGTATATCTCAATAATAGTGATTGCAAATGGCTGCCAAAAATTAAAAGGATTTGTATCGGAAAAGCAACTTGTGCCACCCAGCCACAGTTGAGTCAGGTCCTCCACACAAGTCCTTGCAAATTTCAAATTTTCTTTTTTTCATAACAGTGGCTGAGACACTTTGCTCTTACGGGCCTTTCTGACGTTTCACTGATTTCAAGAGGGAAAAATAAAGCTGCCCCCTCCAAGCAATGTTGTAGCACTGATTGAACTACAAGTGTACAAGTACATGTACTACTAGGAGACACCTGAATTTTTTACTGTAAGGGTGCAATTTACTTTGTTCTCCAATATGTTCATCCATGACAGTATCTCAAAAATTTTGTCAATGATTGTGCTCGAACTGCTGGGCTAGTCCCAGGACTCGCCATAACTATTTGTAACAAAATCACTGTTCTTGCTCTATACAATTCGTGTTGCACAGGAACCAGATGCAAGTGGTAACTTGCTTTTGAGCGGTCCTGTACACTCTTTTTTGGTCCCCTATCAGGAGCTTAAAGTACATACCTTGTTTTCTTCACCCAAATCCTTCACTATTGACTCTTTTTCTTCATCATTTGTAAAAATGCCTCTATAATCATGGTAAGATACTTCGCCAACCTTAAATAAAATAACAAAATGACCATGTCACGCCACTTGCTATCTTTTAAAATGCTAAAAGGAATCATAACATTTTCTTACACAAAGGGCATCCTGGGTTATTGGTAGAAGTCCACATTTCATAGATGACACCTGAAAAGTAAATTTGAAAAACAGAAAAAATTAACATCAACACGTTATTTTCACGTGTGAAGATATGATGTTTTCGCGCGAAAGCTCACCTGGTATCTCATTAGTGTTTCAATATAATAATATTAGATATTTCTTTAAAAGTGGTTTCTGAGGTTGCTGAATATTTTTTTGAAGTTTTTTTTTTCTCACACACACTGTGGCATTATTTTGTGTGGGGTTGTACCAGACTCGTATTGAAACTTACTTGAAACAGTATTTTTAGGCTTGGAGGTATCAAAAGTGAACTTATGCAGCAGGACGGAAGAGCAAAAGAAGATGGCAAGCCTTGCGTGACAAGGGTGACAATAATTTTGTTTGAAACAAATTTGCTTCAAACTTCACCTTCCGTTCAACAGATGTTTTTGTGAAAGACCAGAAAACATCAATGTTAAGTGAAGATCATGACAGAACATGCAAGTAATAGCCCTGTCTCTTTGTCACAGTGACAAGCGTTTTGCTAAGCTCTTCTTTTTGCAGTCCTGTTGCGTTAACTCAGTCCCTAATATTATCTGAGGTGAGAGGGAGAAGGACAAATATTATACCTTGTACTCACTACGTCTTCACATTAGCTAAGACCCTACAGTTAATTTAAGAAATCATCAAGCAACATACAGATATTAATTTGCTAGCACATAACTGCTATAAGTTGTCTGCTAGCAAATCACATTTAAATCTGTAGATTGTGTGCTCAGTGTACTTTATGCATGAAACACTAACTTAAACATATGTAGGTTGAGTTTGATCGTCCGGGTGAACGTAGTCCTGAATAGGACTGTTGTTGTTGACAGTGACTGATGTTTCGATGACCTGTGCGGTAGTCATCTTCAGAGTCAAAGTGAGTAGTATCACGTCAGTTGATGGTATTATAGTCTGAATTCACCAATCAGATCAATAACCAGAGTATAATACCATCAACTGACATGATCCAACTCACTTTGACTCTGAAGATGACTACCGCACAGGTTGTCGAAACGTCAGTCACTGTCAACAACAATAGTCCTATTCAGGACTACGTTCACCCGGACGATCAAACTCAACCTACTTTTGAAATGACTCCTGGGTTCAAACCTTTCACAGTTTTAAACATATGTGCTAAAATAATGGAAACCATGGCTAACCCTTGTTAAAATACCATTTCTATCTGTCTTGATTAGTCGAGCTTGCTTAGCAGTGAGAGTGTAAAACTCTGAGCATTTCTTTTACTTTTCTTTGTGTGTGCTCACTAAAAGGGGGGCTCATGGTCCCAGGCTTTCCTAAAGGAGAATGTGGAAACTGGGGATAAGCATTGCGACGTGACTAACAATATATATTCAGAGCACCATGCGTGTTTTGTGAAGAAAGCTAAAGAATGATTAATGCGAAATGTTGAACTTTTCTGGAATGGGTCGGTCCACGAATTTTATCACTTGAATGTATTGATAACTTTGGAACATGTGAATACTTCAGTGGTTGAAAAAAAGAAGAATCTTTATGTGCAAAACTTTGATTATGAGACTAACAGAACTGGTCAGTTTATTTTCAGCGATGATTGAAATGACACATAACGTTCATCATGTTAATGCTCTCCATGGCAATGATGTAATAATTTATCTCAAATCGAGGCCTTTGACTTTCGTGTATTTAAACACGCGTACAAAATCAATTCAGAAACAAATCGTTAAATATGACATGAAAAGTAAATATCCTGAATACTTGACTGTCGATAAAGAGGGACATTAAAAACTTTCAGCGAGCAAATCCTGTCTTGTATAGATTTGATCACCTCCCTATTTCTTTTCTAATCTCCACACAAGCTCGACTTTATGCTTTCAAGTCTGATCATTCTTGTTTGACAAAAAATGCTACATGTTTTGGCAGATTCTTTTTACTGTTAACCATCGACTCCGTAACACGTTGCCATTATGGACAAACCCCATAATATTCACTATAAGACCAAGCAAAACGTTTCTGTCAGCCACCATAGATAAACAGGCCTTGGTATGGAACACACTCTTTTCTGGTCCAATTTTTGTGGGTTTGTTTTGCAATTTTAAACATTGTAAGAGTTGAAATTCAATTGGGGCCTCTGCCTGATGTTGTCATCTCCCGTCAGAAAGCTTTTACAACGTATGTTTTTCCCACGTTTATGTATTCTTGTTATCTGAAAAAATAATATCAACTAAACTAAACTGCCGACTTCAGGAAAATCCTTGGCAAAATGAATAGCGGTTTGAATGAAAAAATCTCCCGCTTATACATTACAAACTCTTGCTAGTTATGGCCCCTAAATCGCGGAGCCTCACAGGTGTCTGCAATAGCGGAAATTCACTGTATTTGATTCTTTCTCGCTGACCAGATCAACGTAAGAGCCATCCTTCAATTTTGATTTTCCTTTGTTCAATTTTTGCATATTAATGTCTGTACACTAATAAGCAAACAACATATCTACCATGTACTAGTGAACACCATATCATTTTACAAAAGACATTATCCACTGAAAAATAACCCCTTGACATGGGAAGAAAACCCTAGAATGTATCAAATTTAGACCATCCAAGGATTACACATTGCCTCTATCTTTTCTTGATCTAGCAAATTCCATAGCTCAAAATCATACTGATATATACAAAAACTTCAAAAAGAATCTCCTTCCAGAAACTTGCTAGAATATCATTGAAAAAAAAGGAAAAAAGATCTTGCCATCATCAAGTAACCAACCAATAAAAAACTGAATATCTAGAAAAAAAAATTTGAAGATACAGAATGTATGCATGCTTATCAGGATACAAGTGAGGATCGATATGCTGTAACCAGGATGGAAATAAGAAGCTAAAATTTTACAAAGCTTGTGCAAAGCCTCTGAAGAGCAAATTCAAAAGTGTACCATTCAGAGTGAAGACTTCAAGCCAACTATCAATAAACTAAACTTTGAACCCACTGAGAATTTTTACCAGGTTATATTCAGAGTACATAGTATTGATGACCTTGTTTAAAAGGAATTATCATAATCGCCACTGAAACAACCTAGCATAATGAACATTTAATCGCAACTCTTAGATCAAAACAAACGTCAATCGTATAAGACGAGAAGCCTTTTGGGGAAGCTTCGAGAATACTGGAAAGGTACGCTGATAAAAACGACAAATTCAGTAATTTACGATGTAAACAATAAAGAATAATTTGACTCTGGAACCAAGTGGCAACATTTAAAATGAGATACATGTGCAGCTCTCTCCAGCTACGGTATTTTAAACGTTCAAATTAAATATGCAGAGTAAGTTTACCCGAAAATACACTGTGAAAGGACATTTATTCAAATCAAAGAACCCTGGGTTGGTCGATGGCAGGTGATAGACTGCACACACACATAAACACCGGGAAAACGGGCGAAATAGTCAATAATCTAGCCGCATTTTGAACAATCGCTTTTCCTTCAGCCGATACAAGCCTCACCGTGAAATATAACATCAGGAATGCCGCTTGCTAAGTTGCCTTATTTATCAGAATAATCAACCGCAGAAGACCTTCAAACAAGGCATCGATTCAACTGTATTCTTTGTCGACATTAAAATTTTATTTTTATGAAGCCGACTAAATCTTTCAAACGACAATTTTTTTGTCCGCCTAGAATCGAGATGTGCTTTTGAAAGCGGGAATGAGTTTTTGCATCAAAAAGAATGAAATTCGATCCAATACTTTAGGGGAGTACGAAAACAAACAAATATCCGACGTGTGTGAAAAGAACGTTTGTTTGAAACAAGCAGGGTTTTCTTCCACGAAACTCTCATACATTTTGTTTTTACAGCTATACGACATTGTTCCTGATCGGTAAATAAAACCCTGTCAATTTGGGAACGCGACGTTTTCAAGAGCGAGAAAATGGAGTATTTTAAAATTCCTTTAAACTAAAACTGGCTAAATTTATATGTGCGTTTGCGAGGGTAAATTCGGCTGTCACCCATTTTCAAACCTCTGAATTGTCGTAGACCCCTGCAGATGAAATGACAAAAAGTCACGCGAAAGTAAAACTAACCGAGCGCTGATTTTAACTCGGTTAGAAGAAACTCACTCCCAAGAGGTAAGTGCTAACTTTCGCGTGAACTAGGAAAATGCATCTTCCTGTATGATAACTTAACGCCTCGAAATTATTTATCTCTTGACCTTCATAATCAGAGACAGAAATCGTTACACTGCTATACGGGAAGAAATCTTGACTGTCAAAGCTATGGATTTGAACTTACAGCAACAACATCATCTTGGTGCAAATGGATGATGGCCCTGGCATCCTTTCTTGCTCCGTGGATCGCAGAATGTAATAAAATACCAGCTTTGTTCACACCAAGATTTGTACTACCTTGATCAACGACGCTGCCATCGGGATTTATTTTTTGCAAACTGGATGCGGTCACTTCGCTGTACAATAATCCAAAGGGATGGATCAAGAAGCTTTCCTGATCCGTCGACGGGCGAACCTGGAATGAACAGAAATCGACAGGGTATTGTTACTGTCACAGACAAGCTGTAGACGGATAAGTTTTTCAGGATGAAACATTTCTCTGCTGCGGTCAATAGTCAATTAATTTGAGTAAACTAGAAGAGTAAAGGTATAGTTTTCCATGGCATTAAAAGACCCTGGCATAAACTATTCGAAATTGCAGGGGAAATCAAAATCGTCACGTTGTATTATGTACTAAGCCATTGAAAATAAGCCATTGTGACAGTGCATCCGCGCGCGAGGCTAACACACAAAACAAATACATTGTACTCTAGTTCCACTTCAAGAAGTGAGCAAATTTTCGAATACTCACGGTTATGAAGCCGTAAATGCCCTTATGCCAACCAAAAAGGTCGACAAGACGGTACGTGGAGGCCAGCTTGCAGCGCAATAACCTTTCTTGCTTGGAATAATTCAGGGTTTCGGAGCCTCTGATGTCTGCTATTGGAGTGACAACGGTAGACATTCCCCCTCCATAGTAAGTACCAGAGGGAATAAGAAAATCCTGATACGTTCGAATGCCTTCTCCGCCATCCTTAGGACCATTCTGTACGTAGTTTTGAACAAGGCCTTCAAGCTCGTCACGAAGAACCTTGTCGTTCAATACAAGAGAAACACGCTGTCGAAGCTTCAAACCACGAACGTCGCGAACAACATCTTCTGGCCTTCGAACTGCTCTGCCTCTCGAAGGAGCACTATATCGCCTAGCTCTCCCTTCGATGAGCGGTTTGTTTCCCTTCGGTGTCGACATGTTGGCGAGTTCGGCTTAGGAAGCGAGGTCAAAACTAGAACGAAGCGTTTTCCAAACGGCGATCACACCTTCGTGAAACGCCCAAACCACGCGCAGAAAACTCGGGAACTTTCACTGCTCATGCGTTACACTCGAAATGAAGAAAATGAAGTAATTTCTTATTGGCCGAAAAAGATCACGTGCTCTTAATCACGACTACCGCGTACTCGAAAATGATTTCAGTCTTATAAGACACGCGCACGAAACGGAGCCTTTTTCAGTCGATAAAAAAAGTAAGGTTATGCCCTTTGAACAAGGTCTTGGAAATCATGGATCACGAAATGAGTGGGCCAACATTTTGTATCCCAAACGGCCACTCTACCCTCGTACGTGATGCTCTGGAAGACCTAGAAGCTAGAAGATGTCACGTGAAAACACTAACAAAAAAAAAAATTGAACATTTGGTCCAAACAGGAATCGCCTCTTGCTGGATGACAAAGAAGTTATGGAGTTGAAACATTTTAAAATAACCTCTTACTAAAAATTTATCACCAGCATGAAATAAATTTTTAGAGTCCTTCTTCCGGACGCTCCGAACATTCTTTTTTTTAAAGCATTCCATTTGGCAAAACTGAAAAGCTATCAATCTCATTTTGTCATTTTCGAGCCGTGCGTTTCCTCCCGTTCCTTCATAATCTAGCGCATAAACCATATTTTTGCCCCATACAACAGAATTTCAGTTTGTTCCGTTTCTAAATTTAAACTGTTGAGAAATACTTGGCAAGACACAGCAACAAAATATCGCTCGAGCGGTAAGTCTGTCAACATGATCCAGACCTGCCCATTTTGTGGCTCCAAGCTGCTTGACAACCTTTACAATCATATCAAAAACGCAATTAATACCGATTAAGGACGAGTAAAGTCGTTTAACACATTCAAATTCCTGTTAGAGGGCAAGTCACATGCGCAAATGGATTTAGTCCCAAAGCAAGAGAAATGATAAGGCTGCTATCCAATTCTAGGAGAAAATCCCCATGGAATTCGGAGCAATAGCGGGGGACAGACGTTACTTGATAGCCAAGTTTCGCCATATGAAAACGACCAGGAATGCATCGCAAAAATTGATTATTTTTTGACAATTTTCATGACTAGATTAATATTCCTCCTCATCTTAAGCTTACACTATCGCAAGACTGCATATCAGACAAGTTTGATTGAAATAATATATTATTCAAAAATGAAGGTAAGTCGATTGACAACCTTTCACCCTTACTCTCGGGAACTCACGCGCGCGTTTTGTGTCTGTCACGCAAGGGTATCGCGAATTTTCCAGAACGTTTGCGATGAAATAACACTGAAATAAAAACAAATTCAAATGCACCCCAAGAAAGAAGCCGATTATATTGTAATTCATGCAGTTTTCCGTTTCTGAGCAATTTTAGCAATACTCGTCAGAAGCGTATTGCCCGTATACTGTGTCTGAAAATATATTACACGGCTTCGTTGACCGGCTTGTATTAAAAACAATCCGAAATTCATTCACGCATACTTTCCCGTGGAAAATTATTCATTATTGTTCTTTGATATCCGAGAAGTCGCATGCGGTTCATGCGTCGCGACCTTTTTTATGCACGTTATGTATATGAAACAGCAAGTGTATTGAAACGACAAGCAATCTGACAACTTTTTTGGACTCCCGGCGAGACGATTTGCGCTGCGCGCCCCACTACTCTAGCCCATCTGGGCAGCTAGGGCCGCTTTAGCACTAGCCTGCGTAACTGGCGGTATTGTATAGCAGTCAAGTGAGATTTGGCGGCGGAGCCGTCACGAGCGGCGAAGCCGCGAGAAATACCGCCTCGTCCCTACTCCGTTTTTTTGGAACACGGCTCCGTCGCCAAAACTTTGATCTCGCACCCACACTGATACCGCCAGCTACGCAGGCTACTTTAGCACCCATGGAAAAGTTATGCGGGCGCTGGGGAACTTTTGAACCTCGTAATTTTTTTTGTTAATCTTCCTTGCATGAATTTTTTCTAGGCCAGTGCAAGAATATCTTATTAGGGCCACTCCGCGTGCTTGATTATTTTTCTTTCAGTTAATTTTTCCTTGAAAGAATATACTCCGTACTTTGCCAGCCCCCGATTACAAAATTAAAAATAAAAGAAAAATTTCGTCAAGTAAGCAAAGCATGTGAAGTAGTTCTTCCGGTTTCATAAGCCGGGTCAGGCTACTCTTCGTTGCAGACGGCCCACGCATTATCTTGACCATTAGTATCATGAGTTCGTCTGTGAACTCATTATGTAAGCGTTTCTGATTGGTGGGTTTCCTACAGGTTTCTTACGCGCCTAACGATTGGTCCAGTTTTCGTATATTTGCGTGACAGTTGGACGCAGGTTAGACAGTCAACAGAACGAAGTTGGTAAAGAGCGTCTACAGTAATTCGCAAACGCTCTCTACAGGTTTAGAGTGTCTGAGACACAGGCTACGTAAGGCCGCAAGTTTTTTCGTACCTAACGCTCTTTGGAGAAAGAAGTGAAACTAGCGAGCCGAACGTAACAACCGATTCCATGACGTCTCAACAAGACCAACAAGAAAACTAGAATAGCCATAACATGTATACGGTCTGTTTTGTAGTATCACAAGGGCCAGTATTAGTTGTATGTACAGCTTGTTCCCAACCTTTGTCAAGTTCTCAAAGCAAACTAACGAGCAGCACATCAAAAGGGCAAACGCCCCTTCCGCCTACTCGCGGTCCACGCGTCCAATTCCGGCCTAGGTCATCGATTTAAACTGCTTGGGAATCGGATATTTGACACATTTACCACAGATGCAGTATGAACACGGAGATATTTGTTATCATAAAATTTTAGCAAACATAAATATGTTAGTCATAGATGGCTATGGTAGACATCGATAATAACTATTATAATATAAAAGGATACCAAAACGGCCCACGCGCTTCTTTTTCTTTTGTCACTTTTTTTGTCACTTTTCGTGGAACAGCGTACTTTACCACTCTCCCTTCGCGTGGTACGCGTGATAATTAATGTATAAGAATTTTAAGAAACTGCTCCCAGTCTAGACTATATCTAGAAGGTCAAGTGTTACGCTTTATTTTTCAGGCATGGCTAATCACTTTATTCCTCGAAACAAATATATTTACGTCATTCAAGAGATCGAGAGATATTTTTAGCAAGGATAATCCCTTTTCAGCCGTTTAACTCTTTTATTCTCTTGTTACATCAATATAAAGTAATTTCGTCAGTAGGGTTACTTCATCGCTAGAGTCTGATCTTGGCTCAGCAAAAATGCTGCAGAAACAACTTCACTCTTCAACCCCTTCCCCTCCCCCCGTTAGTTCCATTCAAGAGATCCAGTTATATATATATATCTTGTTCTGTGATATTAGTTTAAAAAATTACCTTATACTGTACGCAAAACAAAAAGAAATCAGGGCCATAAAATAAGGTCTCTTGTCTTAAAATGGGTAGCGAAATTTTTTGTCTTATACAGGGTTTAGACTGCAAAACAGTCCGTTTTTTTCTCAAAATCTGTAAAGAAATCGGTAACCGTGGCGTAAGAGTCTTACTCGCGCGAGGCGCGCGAGCCTCACACGCCCGAAGGGCGTGTGAGGCCTATTTTTTTGCGTCTCTCCCCAGTTTCGCTCTCTGTTTTCAGCCTCGTTCCAGACCTTTTGTTTGACTGCTCGCGCGTACTTTTTTTTCTTTTTATATATTTAATATGTCTGTCGCGCGTACTTGAATACGCAAAAATAAGGGCTGTTTCGCAGTCTAACAGGGTTAGGTTTTGAAGGCTTTCGGAGGCACAACCGAGGCCAAACTTCCCCTGGGTGTCCCCCCCAGGATTCGACCAACCTGTCTCAGTTATTCAGGTCATCCAGCGCCGCCATTAGGAAAAGTGACATCTGTACTTTCCGTTGGATTCCTGAGACTGAACTCTGACTCCAAAGGTAAATCAAAGAAGAAGTCGGATCAGAGGTTGAAGCGCTAGCGAAGCGTTTTAAAGTTTACGGCCACGAAATTTACCCGGCCTAAGAAATTGGCTCGGGACCCGGCTCCGATTTTCCTCCCTAGCTACCAGTAAACTTAACCCTTTAAACCATAATATCAAAATTCAAATTCTCATTTGTTGTCCCTATATGTTTTTAATAGATGCAGTGGGCAGAATTTGTTGAAGTATTAGTTAGATTCATCTTGTGTGATCAGGCCCTCAATTCTCATGACCACTGTGTTTTATAAAGAAGTGATATTACGAGGAGAAATTTGACGCTGATCACTCTTGGGCTTAAAGGGTTAATACTGACATGATCAAGGCTGGGTGGATGACAAATTACATTCGTATGGATTTGTTAGACTGAATTAAAGCAGAAGTGAACGTATTTTATGAGAAAAAGGCTTGGGGTACTTCCTATAATGGCCCACTAGGGGAGGTTCCGCCTGAAAGGGATACCTTTCTCAAGCATCAGGTTTATGCAGTAAAAATCCGATTTTTCCTGAGGGGAGGGGGGCTCTGTTCACGGGCTAATGCAGTACGGGAGGCTTCTGGTATATGAAAGCAGGAGCCTGGAATCAGTCACTAGTTAAAGTATGTGAAAGGAATTATCTATGTAAATTTCTGATTTGACTAATATAAGCTGGTCATCCTTATTTGTCTACAAAACTGTTAAACACGTCTGAACACAAACTCTTCAAGTTGTTAAAACTTCCTGTTTTCAGTAGCCTGTGCCAGGCTCTTAGATAGTATAGTGGGGACGTATTAAAACGAGTAAAGTGACAATAATCCCTATCGTTCCCCAGCCCGCGCAGGTTTTTCGCATTTCTTTTTATTTACTGAACGACTTTCCACCACAATCTTGGAACCTGGAACAGGCTATGTTTTCAGCTACAAGAACGACAATAAAATATATACGTTTATTTTGATCTTACACTAATATTATTGACGGACGGCGGCGCTAGCGTTACTTTGGCCAATTTGCTCGTATCCCAAACCCATCAGTCTTAATTGCTACCGGCCCGAACTGACAGCTTTATTGAGCAGTAAGATATATAAATACTTTTAGCGTGCCGCATCCCTTTGTACACATTTAATTTTAATATTTCATTACACCGAACTGTCATTTTTGTAAGTATCCTTGTCTCCGTACTCTTCCATTCCTTTGACCTTGAACTTGAACAAAATTTCTTTTTAAGCTAGCCTATACATAGAAGTTTTCTCTACCCCTTTTTCCGCGACAATTTTTAATTAGGAAGCTCGCGCGCATTAACACCACGGTTTTTCATTTCGGCACGCGCGCGCGCGCTCAAGCAGAGAAAATAGAGGGCGTGTCCATAAAGCTAAGTTAAAGATGGTCCTGAGTTTTTATCTAGTCACCAAGTCGGTAAAAAAGCAAACTGTTTGCTGTCAATAAAAATTTAAAAGGTTTGGAGGCTTTGGTCAGTCAAAACTACGAAAACGTCTTAAACCGTTCATGACACCGGATTTCTCTGGACATTCTTAGTCTTTATTGTGGGCCTTTTTCTCGGCCCTTTTCTCGAAAGTCCTGATAATTAAGGAAATTATCATTATAATTATCGAGGTAGTCAACTAGGGGGTACTCCCTATAGTTGCCTATATGGGGAGGCTCCGCCCCCCAAAGGGGTACCTTTTTCAGGCTTCATGTCAGTGAAAGGATATTGATTTCACGGATAGGGAGAATTGGAAGGGAAATCTGTCTTGGCTGTCATTATTTAAACAGTTTTTATCAAAACAATTTTAAAGGGGCAGCTTATGGCTCCGGAAATAAGAAGACTCCTTTTTTTCGCAATTTTTTTTTTTATGCAAAACACGAGCCAGTTACAGCAGTTGTAAAAAGGGATGCAGTGTTCTTAGCTTGTTTCCATCGGAGGGTTTCAATAGTTTTGCAGACTTAATGATAAAACTGTCAGTTTCTTTCGTAACAGAAAACTGTACCGGGACTTTCGAGAAACGGATCCTTTGCATTTGTTAGAAGAACTCAACAATAGCGATTTCTACCCTTAGGAGGACGAGGTGATCCTCTTCATTTTAAGATTCCACCCCCCTCCCCCGCCCAGGAGAAAACCTTGTTGCCTATACTACTTTAAGGCTATGTTCATATTATGCCGGATAGCTTTTGCGCCGGTACGAGAACCATACAAGATAGGACTTCTGTTAACACTACTTAGGACACTGTGATTTAGGTGCAATTTCTTTAACGGAGTGGAGAGTCACATATCGTATAGGTGTTCATGCTATACCGGATAGGGGAATTAACATATTTGCAAATTTTCATAAAAAGTCAGACTGTACTGACCGGATAGCTTTTCGTATCGGCTCGAAGGGCTATCCACTATAGTATGGACATATTATATAGCCTACTATTCTCGAACTGCCGAGCATTAAGGTTAACTGATAAAGTATATTAACACTGTAAATATCAAGGATGATATATGATTGCTTTGTTATGCTGGTAACCCAGCATAATATAGCAATCAGATCGATGGACAAGGCCTTGCAACATTTTAAAATTGACTGGAGCTCTTGCATACGCCTGACAAGATCTTTCGAGAGTAGCCTGCGTGGCAGGCGTTCGAAAGGGAAGGGAAGGGGAATTGGGGCGCCCAAATCCCCTTTCCCTTCCCCTTTTAACGCCCGCCACGCTGGCTATTTCGACAGCGACTTACCGAACGAACTCGACGCGGAGAAGCGCTTTGTACGCAAGCTCTACTAAAACTCGTCAAAGTGAACGTGTAAATAATTTTGGAAAATAACAGTAAAAATATTTATTTTTTAAAAGCTTCAAATATTTGTGAATTTAGACTAGAAGGGGACAATACAGGACAAATTTAAAACAACTGCTACTTGCCCCGCTTTTTTCATTACTAGAGAAGAAGCCCATAACGCTTACAAGAAAAGAAGGTGTGCGTATTAACGGGGATTAACTGTATTGATAAAAAGTCTTCGGTTAGTCCCCTAGGCTCTTCCCTAATACGGTCGACAGCTACGCAGGCTAGAAATGTTGAATGAAAGGCGTGAGACGTCGTGTATTCGCGCGAGTTAACACGCGAGGCGAGAGACCAACTCTATGACAAACTTAAAAATGCGACGTTTTTGCAATTCTAAATTAGCCCCGTTGCTACGCTGGTTTTGAAATTATTTCTGCATTAGATTGGCTCGATTTTACCTTTCTCGGATCAAGCTGGAAATAATTACTTTGAACACTCAGAAAGTGTTACAAGCCGAAGCCTGTAACTTATGTAACAAAATACTGAAAATATTTTCTCGGGTCGATGACAGTTAGCCACATGTTTTAAAACTTGCTAATTTATTCTCCACCGTCTTTTATTGCTTTCAAGTTTTTAAACGCAATTGATCCTAGCTTTAACAAGCACATCTCCTTTAGTGTAGTCATTTTTGTGCACCGACTAACAAATACGCAAAACTACCTTGAAAAACAAACAAACAAACAAACAACTGGTTTCGCTACTGTGCCCCGAGGCAAACACATGGCAACCACCTTATGACTCCACTGAGTAAACAACATACGTCATTAACATCAGGAAATTCTAATCATTTTTTTTAAAGGGTATGACACATGAAGTGCTCTAAAATGAGGCAAAAGGTGATTATTTTTTTCCCCCCGAGACACAATGTCGGACCTTGCTTATTAAAATTTCGTCCGCCTTTGCATGACCTGAATCCTTGACAACTGACCAAATTCATAAGGGCCATTTATACGAGAAAAAATAAGACGCAAACTATCGCGTCGTATCGAAGAAGAGGTGTTAGGGGCTGTTCTTAGATGAGACGAGTCTAAGCTAAATTGCAAACGAAATGTGCTGTTTATACGGGATAGTTTGAGTCTTATTTAGGACGCGTCTTAGTTTTCCTCGTTTCAAACGGCCCTATTGTTTTCATGTTTCTATACTTCCATTGGAATTATAAAATGTTCGTTTTTTTCCCTTTTTACAGTAATCACCAACATTCCTTTTAACTGCGTACCAAAAGTTCAATTTGTTGGAACTGGTTTGTTTTGTCTCCAACTCACCTGCTACCTGGGGTCGTTTTTCAGCCGGGTGAAACATTCTTAACTTTTCTTTTTACGCAAAAAAGAGGATTTTCCCCGCGCTTGTTCTAGTCTGAAATGTCATCAGTCTCTTCGCCTCCCTACCCCGCCACCCCCGCTTCCCAACGGGAGGCACATTTGGTAGGAGCGCGGGCTCATTTCCCGAACAGCGCCTTCTTACGGATGCGCAGTGTGCACTGGAGCTTTACGTGGGCTGGGTGGGTGAGGGGATGCGAGAACTAAAGCTCGTATAATAATGGCAAGTTATGGGAGGAAACTGCGACTGCCAGGCCAGGGCAATAGGCATGCCGAATAATAGGCTGATTTAGCATCAGGACAGGAACGTCAGTTGACGACAGGAAAGCGCACGGAAAGGACTAAACTCGACTTCCGGTGCCCAATTTGTCGCTCGGCCATTGATCAAGCGTCTGGTCAAGCCAGTTATTTGATTTGCGCGCGCCGTCGTCAACTGACGTTCCCGTTCTGTTGATAAATCAGGCTAATGAGGGTGTGCGACGTCAACGTTGAACTGGCCAAAAGGCAAAAACCAAGAAATTCTAAGCAAGGGCTGCAATGCATCAGGCCAGTAGCGCGCACGCCCAACACGACGGAATATAAAGGAGTTACTTATTTAGCGCGTCATGGGCCAATTATGTACGTAGTGAGATTATTTTCTTTTTCCAACGCACTAGCTGCGTTGGACCTGGAGTTTCTTGTGGTTCACCATGAGCTCCTTTGTCCGTCACTTTTTGCTAAGATCTTACAGCACAGAGCTCATGCTAGGACTTTCGATGTCAAGTTTAAAAGCTACAGAGCCAGGAATAGTCTTATTATTTCTCAATGCCTCTCCGGCTAAACTCTTTAAGATAGCTATCAGTGTTTTTTCAAAATTTATATTTAGACTGCAAAACAGTCCGTATTTACGTAGACTGCAAAACAGGCGGTTTTTTCCTCAAAATCAGTAAAGAAATCGGTAAAGCGTGGCGGAAGAGTCTTGCGCGCGCGAAGCGCGCTCGCCTCACATGCCTGAGGCGTATTTTTAGCGTCTCTCCCCAGTCTCTCTCTATGTTTTCAGCCTCGTCCCAGACCTTTTGTTTGACTTCTCGCCCGTACTTGAATACGCAAAAATACGGACTGTTTTGCAGTCTAGTATTTACGCTGAACCGACTTTGAGAGAAAAACCTAGTGTTTAGCAGTCTAGATTATATTTGGATCGCGTGTATGTCTATGTATATATTTTCACGTCAACGGGCCTCTCGTGCCATTCTTTCAAATTTCTTTGAAAAACAGTGAACTCAAAACCACCCACAATACCTTTCGTCGCTCGGTATAGTTGACTGGGCTAAGGGTGTAACCCTCCTACCCGAAACAGGTTTACTCCATATAACCGGGGCCTTATATATAAGTGTACGTACTAAAATACATAATCCAATCTCTCGAGCTGAGAGTTGGTGGTTCCCAGACCGAATGAACCGAATGCAGCGGACAATTAAACCAATTTAGTTAACAATGGCTGTTTTTATGCTAAAGACTTTAAAGTCTTCTAGACGTATTTAACGTCTGAGACGCTAAAGTAGACTGGTGTAAAAACTGGATTTGGACGCATAAAAGTAGACGATAACTTTAAAAAAATTGAAGAGTTTTCTGAAAAAATAAAAAATAATAATAATAATAAATAATAATGATGATGATAAGCAACACTCACTCTTTCCAGTCGTCTCTGTATCATTTGGACATAAATGCGTCCCGTTTTTATACTAGACGCATTTAACGTCTGAGAGGTTAAAGTCGTCAGACGTTAAATGGGTCTGTCTTATTTACCGTTTTTACACTAGACGTCAGACGACTTTTACGTCTCTAGCATAAAAACGGCCAATCAAACACGTTTGAACGGCAGCTATCTTCAGCGTGACAAAAAATTATGAAATAAGAAATCACTGCAACCAACTTAGAAGAAATTACTTCTGACTGATTTATTCACCGTCATAGCTAGGAAACAATACTGTCGCATAACTTTCACAAAACTCTTTACAAGCGCCACAATCTCGGAAATTTCTCGTTTAAGCGCAAAGCGTATTTACAAAGAGAGAGACGGTGGTTATTCTTTGTCTTTTTTCTTGTCTTTGTCGGTGTCCTCCTCGCCCATGGGCTCATCTTGGTCATCTCTGCCTTTAGCATCTTCGCTATCTTGCTGAGCGAGTGATACCATGACTTTTTGAATGGCTTCACTGCTGGGATCTACTCCGGGTAAATTCTTAAGAACGTTTTGAATGAAGTCTGTATCGGACATGACTTCTGTGATGTCCTGAGTCCCATCTCCCTGAATATACACACACAAAAAAGAAAAAGAAATAAAACAAATGTCACAACAGAGACACTGCACTTCTTTCCCACTAGCCTGCGAGCTACAATCTTGGACAAAAATGTTGATAAAAATGGACGTTACTATGTCTAGTTTAAGATAAAGCTCCTGAAAGCACTGGCAACTACAAATACTTCCCCTTCCACCCCAAAACAAAAATGTTGAAGTCCGGCTGGCTCATTTTTGATCCCGACGAAGAAAACAAGGTCAGCGTGGGCGAGGGGAGGGGCCATAGCGGTGCCAAATCCGCAGTATAGGCGTTCTGTGGGTAAGGAAGTGCAAAATTGTTAACACTTTTTATCCAAGATTGTAGCTCCATGGGGGAATCGGGGCGCGGGAGAGAAAACCTTTTTCCCCGCCTCCCTGGGTTCCCCAAACAGCTTGCTCTAGGCCACTTTCCCAAGGGCGTTCCAAAACGAAATTCAGGAGTATCACACATTTGAAATGTTTTTATGAACTACTAAAAAGGGAAGAAGGGGTCTCATTTGAATTGCAACGCGATAGTGTTATGTCGAAAGGCTCAAACGTTAGAACTAAATTAGATAACTCAGACTTTTATGGGATGTTTAGCAACGTTAATTAATGAATGAGGCTAAGTATGATCTAAGTTCCGACCAAAATAACACCCTCCTCGATCTAAATAATTCTTCGGATCATACGAAAGCCGCATTCAATAATTGTTTTATTCATTTAAAATAATTCTTACTTAAGAAAAAATGCTTTGCTCGATCGATGTTAAGTTCCCATCTCCATTTGGCAGTTCCTCAGCAAATTACCCGGCCCGGGGGGGGGGGGGTACTCCCTTAGATAAGCCGTATAGGAATGTGCCGCCCCACTGGGTATGGTTTTTGGGCCTTTTTGGTCTGAAAACGGGTATAGACTTTGCCCAGTTTGGTCTGGAATCGGGTATGGTTTTCGAGGGAACTACGGAAACGTATGAACGTATTTATCGTTTCAATTCCAAATGAATAAGAAAAATGGAAATATGCGAATTCGAAATGCATTTGAAGAAATTTTTTTGCTTGCGCTCTAATCTAAGTAATGATGAAATAATTTCTGCCGAAAGGCCAGGTCTGAAAACGGGTATGGAAAATGACATTTTTGGGGCTGGAATAGGGTCAGGATTTGGAGAACCGGGCGGCGCACCCCACCAAGAATTCCCAGGAGTAACCCCCATCCCTACTGGGCAAATTAGTTAAGTCTATTCGAAATTATTTTTCTGTTCACGCTAATTTTTAAGGCAGTAGTTCGGCTCTTTCTTCTTGCGGATATTTTCCGCAATTTTCGCCAGCTCTAACAAAAACAGCTGAGCTGAAACAACCTCGTCCCGACTTAAATTCACGCGAATTTGTTTTGAAATTCGCGTTCATTTCATGCAGCGTTAACTTTCTATAATAAGATACTCGAAAACTACTGCACCTTTCAATAAAAAAGAAAAGTAAGAAGAGAACTCAGACCTGTGTATCTGTTTCCATAGCACTGGCTCCAGCCTGTTCTTGCTTCTCATCTTTGTCTTTTTCTACATCCTTCTCACCGTCAGCCCCTGACTCTGCCTCCATGTTTTGAAGCGACAGCCTCATGGCATACTCTATCTGCTGCTCTTCCGTCATAGCACTGAAATCAAACACTGGTGTCTGTGGAGTAGACATGGATAAAGCCTGTTGAAGCATTGCTTCTTCACTGTCTGCAATGGGAGCCTGGGGGGTGGGCGTGTCATCGCCACTGGCCGCTGTGGCTCTCCGGGCTTCCTCCTCTTGTCGCTGACGCTGTTCTTCCATGGACACACGAAGAGCCTAAAAAATAAATGCAACCTTTTCAATTCCACTGTTTAAGGGGGCTATTTCACGCTATTTACTAGCTTTTTGAAAAGCTTAAAATGTGTCTTTGCATTAATTGAATTAAAAAAAAAAATGTTCTAGTTTTGTTATTTAAGACATAAACTGTTAACTTAAAAAAAACCATGGCAGGCCTGTTGTTGTGTTTCTGCACCGACCCTTTGCGCCCCAATATCAACACACAAATTCTCTGAACTTATCTCCCCACATTTCCTTAAACGTGACATACACTGTTTACAGGAAGCGATTACGACTCCTGAAGGAGGGTCAAGAGGTTATCCATATTATTAAGATCTCTCGTTACAGATAACCCAGATAACCTCTTGGAACCACTCACCAGTGCAAGCTCTGGATCAGAGTTGGGATCAAAGCCATACTCCGAGGCATACTCCATTCCTGGCCCTGCTCCATCTTCACCTTGAAGTATGGGGGATGAAATGAGGGCATCAGACAACAGCGGGCCTGGTGGTACAGTTACCAAGTGACACAAGTTGCCATCTTTACCATTGATGGTGTTGATAAATGTCGTCAGCTTTTCTGAATTTATCGTCTGAGAAAGAAAAAAAGTGTTCTGTATTTTTCTCGATTTAAGTCCTCAGGTTTTGAGGCAGAACTTGGCTTTAGGATCTGGAATTTGCTTGACCTCAGAGTGCATTTTAGCCCAGTGTCCCAGTGTTTTTTTTAACCAAGCATTTTATTTATTTACTTAATTATTGATACAGTCGAACATCAACTATCCAGACTCGTTGGGACTTGAGTATATTAATATAGTCTCGATAATCGCGAGTCCGAATAAGCGAAAATATGAATATTAATGAGGCAATACTGCAAACACAGGGAATAAAGAAAACAAAATTTAATTGTGAATTAGCTCCTACTTGCATTTATGTACGGTCTGTATGTATTACGGTATGTATTTTAAAAATAAAAAAAAGTTACTTTTTCAAGTGTTCCTGTTCAAAACAGATTAAAACAGTGTTTTAAACACACGTTTGGAAGGATTAGTGAACTTGTAATTGCTTCAATTTTTGAATATCACATATTATGAATACTCAAGACAATAACGGGATCAGGAAAAAAAAAACGGATAATCGAAAAGTCCCGTTAATCGACTGCGAGGTTCGACTGTATCCCGGGGGGGGGGGGGGGGTACTCCCATACATTACCTATATGGGTATGTGCCGCCCAACGGGGTCGTGATTTTGAAGCTCCTGATTTAGAATGGGGCATCCATTTCAGAGGCGTTTTCTAGAACGGGGTATAATATTTCGAACGCACGAAAGCTCCAGTTTTGTAAGCAGCCATTTGAAATTATTCAAGGACAGGTTGCTTTTAAAAACATGGTTCAATGCGTTAACAAGCAAACTGTTGTACTCTTTGCAGCTTAGGACGGAGTATAAATTATTGGCCCATTTCTAGAACGGGGTATCAGTTTTAGGGCGAATTCTAGAACGGGGTATCAATTTTAGGGGAAATTTTTTTTAGAACGGGGTGCCAATTTGGAGTCCCGGGCGGCACATACCCACCCAAAAAATACCCAAGTGCCCCCCCCCCCCCCCCCGGGGACTGTATTCATTTTTCACAGCCACATGCCTTATTACTATAGTTAAACCTCTCCTCAATGGCCACCTTGGGGACAGAAGAAGTGGCTATTGTAGAGAGGTTTAATGAAGAGTCAATGTTTGGGCTGTCCGCCAAAAAGTGGCTGTTGTAGAGATGTGCCGTTAATGGAGAATTGACCCTATTCCTGTACGTGTAACCCAACAAACTTGACCCAGAACAGGACCGTGTGCAAGATTTAAAGTAGCTGGGTATAATTTAATAAGTAGGTAAGGAATTAATTTAAAGTTGCCAGGTATAATTTAATAAGTAGGTAAGGAATTAAACAGCAAGGGATTTCTACTTTTCTTTTGTTTCCTGAGAAAGTAGTTGGGCGTGATGCTCTCAGAAGCCAGAAGAAATAACTGGCCCGCGGCCTAGTAAGAGCCCTGCCCTAGAGGCTTATTTAGGATTCCACCAACTGGTTGAAACCCTTACTAGATGAAATCTAAGCACCCGCCTTATAAATACAAGCAGTTGACTCATTTGTAACAGGTACTTTCCCCAAAAAATTCAAAACTTTATTGAGTCATTCAAACAAATGAACAATGAGATAATGGGTATATTTGATAGAGCACGAATTTTGATTTGAAAACTACTGCTCTAACTCAGACAAAACTTTGTGATTGTAGTAAAATGCAATCAAAGACCTTAATAACAAGATTCATACCTCCTCTCCAAAGTTAACAACATCTACATTCACTTTCTCCTTTTTCAGCTTCTTGGCTAGCTTGACAAGCTACAAACATAAAATACATAATACATATAAGATATTTTATTGGCATGTAAGAATGCCGGCGACTTCAACTTTACATCATAGGCTGTCAGAATGGTGTGTTGTTGCTTACCGTTATCATGGACAAATAATGAATATTTTAAAAGTAGGTTGAGTCTGATCGTCCGGGTGAACTTAATCCTGAATAGGATTGTTGTTGTTGACAGTGACTGACATTTCGACAACCTGTGCGGTAGTCATTTTCAGAGTCAAAAATCCTGGGTTCAAACCTTTCACAATGAATATTTTGTTAAGAGTGCCATATTTTGATTGACTTTTGCACACTTGTAAAGAAATTTGGAAAAAAAAAAACTGAGAACCTCCACCTACAACTGTAAATACAGCAATTTCATATCACTCACCACATTAATTAGAGACAGTAATTTCCCCTTAAATATCCCTTGGGGCAAAGGGCCATGAGAAGTGGCTATAATTTAAAGGCTACCTCTGCCTTCAAATATGTTGCATGCACTGATAAGTTGATGCTCACTGCCTTGAATGCTATCTTCGATCTGACAGTGATCCAAATATGGGTACTTATCACTTGGAACTTTAGCGTTATAAGGGTTGCCGCACATTAAAACGAGGTAATAGCGATCAATCTTCAAATAGGTTTTCCTGGACTTACATATTTGCACATTCCCCTTGACCTTTTTCACAGGTAGTGAGTATTTTTTGTTTCATTTCCTTTATCTTAAAATTTTTATTAGATTTGGATTTTTTAAACAAAATTTAGAGGATTAAATTTGAAATGTATTATACCATCAGCTGACGTGATACAAGTTGATTATACCAACAACTGACGTAATACAACTCCCTTTGACTCTGAAGATGACTACCGCACAGGTTGTCAAAACATCAGTCACTGTCAACAACAACAGTCCTATTCAGGACTACGTTCACCCGGACGATCAAACTCAACATTCTTTTGAAATGACTCCTGGGTTCAAACCTTTCACAATTAAAATTCTTTAGAGGATATTATCCTCTTTTAGCTTTTTCAAAACCCCATGGCATGCTGAGACTAAATAAAATTCCCTCTTCACTGACTTTGACCACAAGACTTTCCCTTCTCCCCCCTTCTCTTACCTTAAAATATTTTTTCCAACGAGTTTTTGCCCTGACAATGGCAATCCTGAATTTACTTGTGTTTTGTTATAATTTATTATTATTCAAGAATGAAAAAGCTTAACTTGTAAATCCAACTTACATCTTTGTCATCAGCTTCAACAGGACTTCCTACAAACACCACAATTCTCATTTTGTGATTTTTTCCTTGTCTGTGTTTCAGTACCAACTGGAAAGAAAAAGGAAAAAGAGGGAAGGCAATGAGGCAAAACATTTTTTTTGTCCAATTCTCTGCAAGTGAAACATCAATAGCTGGCTGATTAAAGCTGTTTTTCATTTGTTTGTTTTGAGGGCAATACCCCAAAGAGTTCAGTCAGATCAGTCTCTTCCTTTCATACGGACACTTAAGATCTCCTGACCTTAGTTAAGCTTGTAATGAGCAAATCAGGTTTGAATACACCGAACAACACTTACAAATTCAATTTTTTAAAAAACATTGTCCAATTAAAAAAATGTTTCAGGTCAAACATAATGATTCATACATGTCGACTGTAAGTAGCTGCAGTAAGTAAGTTTGAGTGTTGCGAAATTTAATAGCCCATGATAAAAACTGTAATAATGAGTGTCTTAAGTATGAAAACAGAAAGGTGAAAAAAAGAAAAAATACAGACGAAATGCACATAATGAGCATCAATTCACTAGCAAGACAACTTAAAATAGAGATTTTTTACTTGTACTATTCAAGAAACGACTGTTCCCAAGGAACTACATGGCATGCAAGTTGGAAGTAGATGTTACATTGTATATTCATTCCCGGGTGAAACCAGTATTCAAACTAGTTTGAATAAAAAATAACTTTGTTTCCTAGTCCCTTATTACTCATAGGAAACAAAAGCAATTCTGTTTTAACTGAATAACTAATTTTAAAAACAACACATACATGTCTTGTAGAAGCCAAGTAAAAAATCCTAAAACAATCCTCCAAGAAGAGATTTGCTCAAAACAACGGCCGGTCAATGGACAATGTCTGCCCAAGATCACCATTTGGTTGTTAGGCTACTGTAGTTGTACTATACTATAGTACCTTCAAGTTATTATTGTGTTAGTTTAAATATTTTGACCGGTCAGACATGATCAATTTCTCTCTCATATTTCTTTTGAAGTCTGGAGATGGAAACAATTTGTGGAGCCCACAAAGCACTTAGAGCTGTCAAATGAATATCTGGGTCTGAGGGCAAATCAACGTTTATGAAATCAAATTATGGGTTGGGACTATTAGCGTTGGTTTTACAGTCAGACTGGGAAAACCGTAGAACACCAGAAATATTTTGGGAATGTTATTGTTTTGCAAGAGAAAAACCAATCAGGTGTGGAAAAACTAAACCGCAAGCAAGAACGTTAATTAGTTTGTGGTTTTGTGGCCAGTTCACGTGTCTTGATCTTTGCTGTGATTGGTCATAACACAATAAACATTCCCGAGATATTTCAAATGTTCACAGTTTTTCCGGTTGCACTGTTACAACTAAACAAATTGAAATGATAAAAACTTACATGGGCTATTTTAACTGCTGTTAGGAAGTTTATTGCTCCCTTAAATTGGACTCTATGCAGAGATGATAAAATTTTGCCAACATCTGGGGTTAATGTTACCAGGACTTCGAGGCTGTGAATAAAGCATAAAGCATGAACAAGATAGTAAGTAGAATCCTTTAAAAGTCAAAAGTGATCAGAGTCCTTGAAATACTACTGTTCAAACAAAGGTGAAGTTTTCAAGAATACGGAAAATGATCAGCCACTAAAACACAATGAGAGGTACAGTGTATGGGGTCGTACTTTCTGAAACTGTGAAAGGTTTGAACCCAGGAGTCATTTCAAAAGCAGGTTGAGTTTGATCATCCGGGTCAACGTAGTGGCCTTTCGACAACCTGTGCGGTAGTCATCTTCAGAGTCAAACTTTGACTCTGAAGATGACTACCGCACAGGTTGTCGAAACGTCAGTCACTGTCAACAATAACAGTCATATTCAGGACTACATTCACCCGGACTATCAAACTCAACCTACTTTTGTACTTTCTGAGGTTAAAAACGAAAGTTGTTTATTCAACTCGACATGAAAACTCTCCATTAAAAAATGTCTTCTTTTCTTGAGATATACCACAGGTGAGGCTAACCAATCAGCTAGTCAGTCAAGTGCATGTAACTGCAGAATACTCAGCCACCTTTAAGCTGTATCCCCTTTGGAAAAGCTACCCTGCATTGCAGACATACATGTAATCTAACCCCTGTTAGTAACTTCTGAGAAGCAGTGCTGATATCCTTGTTCTGGGCCCCAAAACAAGCCCAACAAATTACTGGAAATGCTTTTCAAATTTCGCTTCAACCCGATTGGCAAATTGACCATGGCATTTTTAACAGGCCAATCATGGCACATACTCAAAACTTGGTACAAACGTCATGGCCCAGGACATAGATTTTGGAACTGTTTCACTGACCAACCTAGAAGTTTAGGTTCGTCCATGGCACAGGGTGTAGAAGAGCTGGAAATGTGATTCTTTTTCTTTTAGTTTTACATATTTGTGGAAATAAGCCTGTCTGCAGAGTATAGCAGAACTCAGTGGTATCTTAAATGCAAAGGACAATTCATACTAAGAGTATCAAGCTTGGGGAGTGGGGGTGGTACATTTGTGAAAGCACTCGCCTCCCACTAATGAGGCTTTGATTCAAGTCCTAGCATCCACACTATACGTGGTCGGTTCTCTTCTTTGCTCCAAAGATTTATCTCTGAGTAAAACTGGTTTCCCCTTTCTACAAAAACTACCATGTCCAGGTTAAAACCTGATCTGGAAAGTGGTTTATCAGTTATTGAAAGCGTCACGTGTCCATGCCCTCTCTAAAGAAAGTTAACTTTTTTTAGTTTTAAGTTTTAAAACAGGAAAACTGTGTATGGCAATGGTCATACTATGTAAACTGTGATATGTGGATATACGTGTATGTTACATGTAGGATGTAGAAGTCTGGGGCTGAGACCCAAGAGCATGGTGGGATATGGAAAACCCCGGTGTTGTAAAGAGAAGTAAATAGTTGCTGTACCAATTCTATTCAATCGACAAATGAAGTTAAAGGAGAGTGAAGACAGCGTAGCATTCGGTGACCCTCATGTGATTTAAATACTGAAGGAAATGGCCAACAAAACCAAGCAAATTGAGGAGGCACAAATCGAGCTGAGAGCAGCGATTTGTCGCCTCAGCATAGCAGACCTTTGAGAACTATGCACCGAGTTGCACATCAGATTAATAGAGAAAGACACAGGCCGCCTCACTCTAATTCAAACTGTGACAAAATATTTGGATGCTGAGGAACTGGATATTAAGAAGTTGAAGGGGTTGAGAGATGTGGTCGAGCAGAAGGGGGCAAAAGGATTGGCGACAAAGGTTAAAAGTGAACCTGATGACAAAAGAGCAGCTATGATGCAAAAGTCAGACGCGGGAGCCAGTGTGAGTGTCCTTGAGAAGTTTCTACCATGACAACATTTAGAAAGGAGTTCAAAAATTTCGGGGCACATCAGAGATTCCCGTCAGAAAGACCAACTCAGCTTTACTACCTTGGCCCATCAAATTAATGCTGGATTAAATTATGGTTACAAAGAAGAGGAAGTAATAGAGGCGGTTATCCGTGCGTTGAATCCTGGATTGAGGCTAAGGAGCTACCTGGAATGCAAGCTTGATCTGACCTTAGCAAATTTATGCAAGATCCTTAGATCACACTACCAAGAGAAAGAAGCTACCCCAGGACTTCTTGGTTTGCCTTCTTGACCTTGAACAGAAAATACTTTTTGCTTCAAAGGAGGCAGATTCTGATTTGAAGTATGAGCCCAAACTTGTTCAATGCCTGTTCTCACACTCATTGCTGACGGGTCTTCGAAGTGACAGTATTAAATTGGAGTTGACGCCATGCCTCCAAAACACTCATGTTACAGATGAGGAACTCTTTGAAAACTAAATGGCGCTGTCAGCAATGAAATGGAACGTCAGCAAAACCTTGGTTCACTTTCTGGGTATTTTTTTTTCCACAGCTTTATTGGGTACTCCTCTTGTAATATACAATATAAGTTTATAATACAACTCAAAAAAAAAAAAAAGGAAAGAAAAGAAAAAAAGAAGCAAAGACCCAAAAGGGGTAGGTGCAACAGGACTAACGTCCCATGCGAGGCACCGCCCCTAGATTAAGACCTAGGTTAAAATAAAATAAAATGAACACTCAAACATTCGTACAAAAAAATAAAATAAATTACAAGTGGCTTGGGCACGTAGGGACTAGTGTCCATGTGCAGGGGTAATTGATTTCATATACCCACGGAAGGTGAGTGCTCATTAATTTGTGAACAAAAGGTTGAAAGGCAGTAGGCCAGGAACACCTGGTTGGGGGTGCTAGCTTACAAACATAGTTCCATAGTTTAACGATACGCTTAAAGTACAAGGCCTGAAAAGTTGATGTTTTGCAAAAACGGGTGCGAAGATTAAAGGAGTTACTTAGTCTTGTGACATCATGGGAAACAAAAGGTACATAATTCCGAACATCTAAATCAGTACTACAGTAAAGGCATTTATAAAAAAAAGATCAAATCTTTAAGTTCATGATCTAGAGAAAGTGGAAGTAAGTCTAGCAAAGTCAGCTGGTCTTTGTATGATGACTCGTCTTTGCGTGTGCGTAAAATCCACCTGCTTGCACGTCTCTGCACCTGTTCCACCTTAGCATTCAGAGTAACGGAAGCAGGCGACCAGACTTGGGTGGCATAACACAGCTGTAACTTGACCAAAGACAAATAGAGTGAGCGCCTTACAGAGACGCCAGTAAGAAGGGGACAAGTCCGTTTAAGCAAACCAAGAAGCTGTTTGCTTTCGCAGTGATGGTGTGGATGTGTGAGTCCCAGGAGAGCGTACTAGTTATGATGATGCCATGATCTTTTTCTTCTGAAATGCGTGTCAGGGCTGTGCCATCAAGGGTGTAGTCAAAAGCAACCAGAGTCTTTTTCCTAGTCACAGTTAGTACTTTAATGTTGATGCCCTTTGGGACCTGGGTGCTCAAGTTTGCATTATATCGAAGTCATGGAAGGACACCCATCTACCTTGTGTGCCAGAGAGAGATAAAAGTGAGCTATTGGGGGAACATGAACTGGACCTGCAGGTTGCAAATGGTACTGCATTTTTGTATTATGGCTGGATTGAGGTAGCATTTCAGTTGCTTGGGGAATATGGATAGTCAGAGCCAATAACAGTGCCCATTCTAGTGGGTAGGCAACATAACCAAGAATATCTCATTACTGGATTTAATGTAATTGAAGAGGTAGTAAAACAAGGGAGCAGCGTCGGTACCAAACATGGCGTGACCTGCCTTGTACAAACTGCATTCCCATGCCTTTCAGAAGGCAAGGGAAGGTTTCTTGCTAATTTCATGCTTAAACAGCTGCAGTGGTAATACCTACTTCACAGTCCTTGGCCAAGGAAAAGTGTATCATCAAGGCTCCATAGCTGAGGAACATTGCCACCGGACAGCATTTATCACACCTTGGGGCTTATATCAGTGGAACCGTATTCTGTTCGGGTTGAAAAATGCCCCTGCCACTTACCAAAGATACATGGAGAACTGTTTAGAGGGTTACCACAGCACGGTGCTGCAACCTGGCGATTGTGTTCTTGTCCGAAATTTGTCCGAAAGTGGAGGACCAGGGAAGCTTCGTTAACATTAGGAAGAACAGACACACATTATTGAGAAACGAAAAGCAGACAGTCCCGTCTATTGGGTGCGGCCAGAAGGTGGATGAGGCAAACAGAAAGTGCTACACCGTAATTTGCTCCTTCCTTGTAAAGCGTTGCCATTTGAAACCCCATCTTCCTCCAAAAGAGTAGGGGACAAACCTTGTCAGCCTACTAGTGCTGTGCCACCAAATTATGTCAGAGAGGATGGGGAAAGTTCAGATGAGTACACTACATGCCCCATCTATTGGCCAACGACTACAGAGGGACCGAGAAGACGTCGACAAAGGGGCAGACGCATACTCTACTACTCAGTGTGACATAGACAGTAGTGATAACACACAGCCACCTACAGTTGTCCCGCAAGATATGGCAGCAGAACCAGTGAAGAGTGGCCCAGAAGGCCCAGCATTACCAGATGTTCAGTTAGACACAGATGGCAATGGTAACTTGCAGTGCCCCGAAGCAGAACCACTATGTGACCCAACTGAAACAGTGAATACTGTTCCAGAAAGCCCAGCTTCAGCATCAGGGGAAATGCAAGAGGACTTGTTACGGCCAAAGAGAGAGATGGCCACCACTTGTCTTAATTTTACTTACAGTCAGATGGGAGTACGCCTTCATCCAGAAGCACCCTCATTTCAGACCCCCATGGTGATCCCAGATCAAGCCTTGGCTAGCTGGCTACTTGCTACTAGTGGGCCTTGTTTTCGTCAGTACCCGACAGCAATGTCACCTCTTCAGTTCCAGTACCAAGTACCACAGCCTGTGTGGGTACCATGGTGGGCGAGCAATGAATCAGCTTCAAGGCAGACCTGCGCTACTTCAAACTAAACCATTAGGACACGACTACGAAGGGGGCAGGACTGAATAGAACCCCCTCGATCCTGGGGTTACTCTTCTTCCTAGGGTTGAACTTTGGTCATGTAAATTAGTTTTTGCAATGTTGAGTCCCACGGGTTCATAGACCCTATTTTTCTTTTTGGTTTGTTAGTTTTTTTTTGACAGGATTAGGATTGTCTCCGAAGTCCGGCCCAGTCCCTCCATTTTGTTTCCTTCATTGTTGTCACTGCCAGTTAGTGCTAATCGTATGATCTATGCAAATGTCAGGACGCCATTTTTGTCGGCAGGGGAGAGTGTAGGACATAGAATTCTGGGGCTGAGACCCAGGAGCATGGTGGAATACGGAAATTCCCAGGGTTGTAAAGAGTAGTAAATAGTTGCTGTATGGATTCTATTCGATTGACAAATAAAGTTAAAGGAGAGTGAAGACAGGTTAACATACAGGTCAAAATAAAAAAGTAAGGTTAAAATTTTTTAACCTAGGTTGATTCTCAATTTTTTTTGTCTCCTAGCCCTACCTATTCATGAATTAGGGCCAGGAGACGAAGAAAATTGAGAAACAACCTAGGTAAAAAAATTTTAACCTGAATATAATTTTGACCAGTAACAGATATATTGCAGGTCAAACTGTTCTCAGGTTAAACCGGCATTCACTCTTTAAGGTTTAGCTCCTTACTAGAGTTCCAACAACAACAACAACATTCTCGGTTGAACACTGGTTTAACCTAGGAGGTGGATTTTACCAACAAAACGTCCAAATATCCTGCTATTTGGAGGGGTTGCTTCAAAGTGGCTTCAAAGTGTATTCTGACAATAGAGAGATTAAGATTCACGTTTACGTCAAACGGCAAACGTGAAATTGTACCATGTGATGAAGTTTTCCCCTTAATTGCCATTTACTGTTTATTACTTCTACACAGAAATAAGTAGTTTCACGTCAGTTTTTTCCATAAGAATTGTTATGGACAGTTTTTATCTGCTTATTTTCTATTCTGAGAAATTCTAACTTGAATCTGACGTTTGCCGTTTGCTGTAAATGTGAATCTTAATCTCTCTAATAAGCCAACTGGACTCTTACACCAGAACAGTCAATGTAACAACAGCCTGCATTTTCCTGGCTTTTTTCCGCAACTGTATGAGTTGCATACTTAAGGCCCAGTTCAGACGTCGTGCTTCTGCCGTGCCGAACTTAATTGTAATTTGGTTCGACTGTAGCACGGCAGGAAAACAACTTTGATTCAGACGTCGTGCCAGAGCTGAACCAAATTCAGGATTTAATGATGCCTCGTAACAATTCTTCTGCCAACTCCCCGTGGGAACACAATCTCGCCAAAATACGTTAAAATAATTTATGAATTTTGTTTAGCACGGCAGAAGCACGATGTTTGAATCTCTGGCATGCCAGAGCCGTGTAGCACGGCAGGGCTTGTGGAACTTAATTGCTTGCTGAACTTAATTCAAAAGTTTGATTCAGACGCCGTGCTTCTGGCGTGCTTTTGTCGAACTTAATTCCTGAATTTGGTTCGGCACGGCAGAAGCACGATGTCTGAAATGGGCCTAACTGTGATGATCTTTTCTGCATTTATTTCTTCATCCCGCAATTCAAATACATAAAATAATTTTATATAGTCATTATTTCATCTTCCTTGGGTATATTACAAACCAATTTAATGACCACCTCACAGTTGGCTTGCTAGCTTAATTGGTTAGAGCCTTGTGCTTGTATCACAGAAGTCAGGGTTCAAATCCTGGCAAGCCTGAATTTTTCAGGCTTTCTTTTTATAAATGTACAACTTGTATGTTACACTGGGATGATCTTCTGTGTTGCATTTATTCCTTTATCCCACAGTTCCCCATGAAGAAATATTACATTTATTTGGACTAATTTAATTTTTTCTCAATATTACAGGAATATTTTCTAGGTCACCTAAAACCAGCCAGTTTGCCGTAGGAAGTGGTGCGATTTTGCTGAAACAAAAAAGTTACAACTCTGATTAATAGTTTCAAGGTTGATTTCTGTGCAAAGTTGGCTGAGATATGAATTTTTTAAAATGACCTTTAATTTGCTTGGCAGGAAAATTATCACCAAATGTCATTAGACCCTCTAAATGTTGGAATTTTGAAAACATATGAAGAAATCTTGGTAGCTGTTTTTTTTTTGTTTTCCCTTGTCAACGATGAACGTGACTCAAATCTCTGTATGCAAATTTACGTTAGATGTGTCGTGTCAACAAATTGAATGGAAATATAAATCCTTGCATTTCACATTTTTAACGGAAAATTAACCCTCCTTTCCACAGAAAAACACGAACTATGACTTAGAATTCCCTTAAGATCTGTTTCTTCAGCTGAAGAATATTCTGTCTGCGTGGCTTTAAAATAACGTAATAATTATTACTGTGGCCTGTTACAAATTTCTAAAGAGTTGTGGTCAATTTAAAAACAATCGTGTTGGTGTATCGATCAATAAGTATTCTATGATATTATCATCTTTTTTAAAATGCTTGTTACTGATAATAATAAAATATTGATTAACTGAAAGACTTCATTACCTGTACGGAAAATGATCAACACATCAAATAAATCAAGCAAGATGCCATGCAAGAATTCTAGGCCCAGGTGCGTACTGTTCCCATGAAAAAAAGTACCATCGTGTGCGTATTGACATGAGCAAATTAGACCATTTCATCAAATTCATTAATCGCCCACATGCCTACCAAGATATTTCATGTGGAACCAAAGTTTTGAAGTGGAGAGTGGTGAAACTATATATGGAAATGCCAAATGTGATGCATACAGTTACACGTTCGACGATCATCAATCAATATGCACAGCTGTGCAAAGGTGAAAAGTGTGAGCCCCTCAGCCACAGTATGTCATTCAAGATTCTAGATGTACGGGAAGCCTCTCAGAGAAAGTCTCTCCAAGGTCTCGACAATACCGCTGCTGATGGATCAGCAGCTTTCCACACAGTTGAAATGATCATTGATAGCCTACAGAAAGCAAGATTGGAGAAAACATGGTGCAATTAAGCCAAAAGAAAGCTTTAGGTCGCTAAACGCTACCGGTACTTGAAGACTGGTTATCATGTTCATTGCAAGCCAGAGGAAGCCACGTGTCCCAACCACTGCCACAAATTCACCCTCAATGACAAACAAGATCCCCACCCATTTTCATGAAATCAGTTCCCATAAGCACTCAGAAACTTAGGGTTACTGTGAAAAACCTGAACAATGTTCATGATGAAGTAGAAGTTCAAATTAGAGGCTCTTCCTGGCACCCTTACAGAGAGGACCGACAGTTCTCTACAACTTCAAGCAGGTCTGCACAAATATGTTTCATTGGAAAGCTCACAGCATCAGATCAGTGAATCAAGAAGCAGCAAAGCAAGATCAGTTGAAGATGATTGCTTACAACCCAGAACTTCTTGTAATGGACTGGGTGATGAAGTTTATACAACTCAGATATTGTGAGAAGCAGTCAGATTGGTATGGAAAGAGAGGCCTGAGCAGGCACATCTCCAGAGTCATTTGCAGTGATCCAGAAAAAGCAGGTAGCCTAGAATTATTACAGTCTTATGCTCACCTCTTTGATGCTTGTCAGCAGGACTGATTTGTGGTCTGTTAAGTTGCTGAGCACACTCTACATGAAGTGACATGTTTCTAAGATCTATCTGCAGTCAGACAAAGCAGGCTGCTATCATAACAACTTCCTTACTGCTGCAGTAAAGGATTTTGGTCAGAGGATGGGTATAGACGTTTGGTGCTATGATTATTCAGAGCCACACTATGGCAAAGATGTATGTGACAGAATTTTATGCCCAATGAAATTGTGCATTAGAAGATTCTGTGAGGACGGACACGATATTCTTACAGCGGCTAACATGAAGAGAGCACTGCAGTCGGAAAGATCTGTGATAGGAACAATCGCCCGCATCTGCACTGTTGATGAGACCAAGAAGACATCAGAAGTGAAGAAGATGGAAGGCTTTAACAGGCTACACAATTTCCAGTTCGAGGAAAAAGGAGTACATGTCTGTAGATCATAACGGAAAGGTGGTGGCAAAGAGTTTCCTTTTGACCAGTTGGTTTCACAATCTCAAGAAAGCACTGAGCACCTTGTCATTAACAGGTTTTTCGATTGCAAAGATACACAGGTTTACAAATGTCAAGAGCCCCTGTCAGAGAGCTCAGATGATAATAGGCATAACCAGCTACATTTGTTTGAGTGCTCAGAACCCGGATGTGTCAAAAGTTTCCCAACCATTTCAGAGCTGGAGTCACATCTCAACGGCGGGGATCACATTATAAAACAAGAAAGGAAGGATTCCGAAATACTTTGCAACAAACTCTGGCCCGACTGGATGGAAAGGTTCACCACAACTGTTAACATAACTGAAGATATGCCAAGCACATTTAGAGTCTAAAGCACAAGTGATCAGCATGATCGATGGCCATTAGACCCAGCTGTTTGTATGGGTTGGGCATTGGTTAAACCCTGAGCTGGACATTCCACGTTTACTCATAAAGTGAAGAAATGTTTAACGGCGAAGTTTGACCTTGGTGAACAGACGGGACGTAAAGCAGACCCTCTGAAGGTTTCTAACCATATGCGCAAAGCCAAAGATGCACAAAACAATCGGCAGTTTACTAGAGAAGAATGGTTGACCAAAAGCCAGGTGGGAGGTTTCTTTCTTCCCTTGCGATGACAAAAAGAAGACAACAAGGTTCTGCAGAAATTGAACTTGACCATAGAGATCTGTTACAAGAAGACGAGGAGTTCGAAAGGCATAAGCTTGTTGCAGAAATCACTGAAGAATTGAGACCACAACACCCACTATGATATGATGCTTTCAACTTACGTGTCTGTACTAAGATCAACTTACTTCAGTTCAACGTGGCAACCATTCAAATCCAGAGAAAGAAAAAGAGATGTAATTGACGAACTTTCATCTTTCATACAAGAGTGCACGTGCTTTTCTCCATCAGCTCAGGAGTGAACATAGGGATCCTTAATTTAGTGTGATTAACAGCAGCAAAAACTCTTGGAATTTAACAGGTGACGGACTGTAAACATGCAGCATGCCATTCCTAACTTTTACTGAAATGTTGTTAATAAGCGATAAACATAATGCTCTGTTAATACCACCCTAAAGTTTGTAGGGTAGCCTAGTTAGCTAGGGATCTAGGAAATGTGTATGCTGCTAAAGGACTTTGCAGGTGTGGTCCTGTGGTGTCGCACAGTATTCCTGAAGTTGTTTGCGAGCTATTTCCCAAAGATTAATTGTTGATTCTGCAATCAAAAATATTGTAGTAGTGCTCCTGAACAAGAGTGGCTGTGCCAGAGTGACTATTTATAGCTATTTGTAGTGTATTACACCATGGGCTGTCATAACCTTGTCCTGGTAGCAGTATCAGAGATAGACACAGTTAAAGTGGTCGTGGAAAGAATAAATCAACTGCGCACAGTATTTTCCACCCAGCAAAGAATCAAAATTAAAAGTGATAAAATTGTATGATTATCAATAACTATGACTTAAAAAAAGATCATAAGATAATAGAACTGATTGATACATGGCCACTCTGGAGGAATACGTGACAGGCCACCGTAATTAATTTTTTTTTTAGCCATGCAAACATAACTTCTTCAGCTGCTTCTTCCTCTACAGAAACAGACCTTGAGGGAATTCTAAGTCATGGTTTGTGTTTTTCCGTGGAAAGGAGGGTTATTTTTCCCTTAAAAATGGGAGATGTAAGGATTATATTTCCTGTCAATTTGTTGAAACGACGCACCCAAGGTTAATTTGCATACGGAGCAATATGTCATGTCCATTGCCGAGAAGGAAAAAAAACAACAACAAAAGCAACTACCAAGTTTTCTCCATATGTTTTCAAAATTCCAATATTTACAGGGTCTAATGACATTTGGTGATAACTAGAAACATTATAAGCATGAAAATTAGTAGATCATATTATGTGAACTGTTACAATTCCAGCTTTGCGGTGAATATGGCGAATTTTGGAACATTAACGGAACTTTGTACAGCACGCAAAGAAGAGTGCCCACAATTTTACTGCATTAAGAAGTAGACTGGTCTTAGCACTTCTGCTTTAGCATAGACTTGAGTCTGGGCCAGGTGCCACTTTTGCACAATAAAATTACTCTTCAGCTCTAGTTAAGCGAATTACATTTCCTGCCAAGCAAATTAAAGATCATATTAAAAAATTCATATCTCAGCCAACTTTCCACAGAATGCAATCATTAAACCTTGAAACTATGAATCAGAGTTGGAACTTTTGTGTGTAAAATATTTAGCTTATTAGGCTTTGTAAGGCAGGTTTGACAGAGCCGTAAACTTTCAGCAAAATCGCACCACTTCCGACGGCAAACTGGCTTGTTTTAGGTGACCTAGAAAATATTCCTGTAATACAGAGAAAAAACTGAATTGGTTCAAATAAATGTGATATTTCTTGATCTTCATGGGATAGGATAGTTATCTACCACTGAAAAAATCAGGGGAAAACTGTAATAGACAGAAATTTGCCTTCTCGTTTCTTACGCGGACAGCCTCTAAAATGCTCATTCACTTACCTAGCTAAGGTTATCAGACCAACATTATTCTCTGGATTTTGTCGAGTTTTTGAACGACAAACCATACTGACTGCATCTTGCTGTGCTTGTAATCTCGTTGGAAGGAAATCGCCATTTCTCATCCACTCACTATTATCAACACTGTAAAAGAAAGGAGATCATTAGACAAAAACGTGACAAGACGTTACAATATTTACGACGCTACAAAAAGATAGAAAAACGTCAAAGAGTTTTACCAAACAACCGTTGATTCAAGGACCATTTTGAACGAAAATTCAATAGATCTTTCTATTGAAATTTTGGATTCTTCAAGATTATGACTCAGTCTGTTTCTGCGCATGATCTTCTTTCGTTGCCGCTGAGCAAACGCAGACTCTTTTAGAAAAGTTACTCAGCGGTTGTGTTTTTTTGTTGATTATTTGTTTTCGAATTTTTGTTTGGCGTCTCGATGCAGAAATTTGCAAGTTCTAAGCTTTGAATGCCAGAAAAACGCTATTCGTTATCATGGAGAAACTATTCGAGAAGATTGGAGACCATTTTAACAATCCGGAGATGTCTGACCGAATTTTAGTGGTGAAGATTAGAACAGATGGTTGGGAAAAATTGGAAGCCGCACGCCGGGTAAAAAACATGACAAAAACCAGCTCGGACAACAACGAGGATTCAAGTTCACCAACAAACAACACGTCTGGAGGAAACACAAATGTAAGACTAGAGGAAAAGCAACTGGTAACTTCAGATAAAGGCAGCGATGTGCCAAGTTCTTCCGTAGAGGAAGGCAACACGTTTGGGAACGTGGATAGTTCTAGTTCTAGAACCGTGAGTAGTTTAAGCTGCGACTCAGGAATTGGCTGTGAAACTTTGCCTTCCGAAGCAAAACGAACTGTCAAAAGTAAAAAGCGCGAGGATTCACTTACTGTGGTTGAAAACAGAGAATCTGTTGCGAGGGATAATTTGGATGCGGAGAAAACTAGTGATTCGAACGATGCATCGACCAGCAGCACGGTGTCCTCACCCGAACTAGACTTGGATATCGCTTACACCAAGTTGTTACTAACAGACATAGGCTACGCAAATAAAGCTGGTGCTATTGGCCTTACTGGTGCAAGTAATTCAAGCTTGACTTCCGGGGAGAACGAGGTTAACAAAACAGCCGCAGACAATGGTGTTTTAAAAGCAAGGGAAGAGGACTTGGTATTAGCTGATACCGTTATCCGTGAACATCAGCTTTGTGTCCACAGTTTCTGGTTGGCATTGAATAGCTCTTATTTCAGGAGCCTGTTTTTCAGCTCTGGAATGAAAGAAACCAAAGTTAAAAAGGTAGGAAGCAAGATTCCCAGGATTGGACGTTACAGTGTACCCGTGTCAAGCACTGTACATTTTAGGGCATCATTATCATCATCACCATCGTCATCATCATCATCGCCATCATCATCATCATTTCGAGTCTCCTCATCATCATCATCATCATTTCGAGTCTCCTCAGGCAATGCTGTACCACACAACCAATCAGAGTCTAATTGAACAATTCCCACTGTGTCAGCAGCCAATCACAGCCCTTTCCCAAGATCTTGGGAACTCAATACAGAAAATTCATTTTCTGCGTGCAAAAAAGTAACGGGAGAGTTCTGCATGCATGCTAACATTGATTGTGATACCCAGTAGGGAAGGGGGCACTAACCAGTGGGGGTGTGTTACTAAGGCTTTCAAACCTGGAGGTCCCTTGTTTAAGATGAAAGCTGCTAACCTGTTGAAGTCAAGAGACCTTTTAGTACTCCAAATAAAATGCTCTGTTTAACAACATCTCTACTGTTTCTTTAACTCTTTTTCTACCGATCAATAATTAGTTAATAATAGTATTAACAAAATTGATGGATTTCCATGACACCTGTAATGTGTTCCTTTTGAATCAGTCAATAACCAGTTGCACGGATTACACCACACTTGTAGACCACTCACCAGCAAGGTTCACACTCTCTTTGAGGCATCCAGTCGAGAATGATACCCTGTTCAGGATGATAAATAATGAAAATGTATTCAATGAAAAAGTATTCCCTGTGTAAGACTTAAGACCCTAAAAGCCATTCCCTGTTTGGAAGCACCTACCCCCTGCCTCCTAGGACACCCCAATACTAAAAATACACTAATTTTCAAGTACATATATAATATTCATTTTGGACTACTGGAATATTGGTTTTGTAGTATCCCCACAAGCTCTCTTTTGTTTTTTACTCTTCATAATGTTTTTGTAGTTGCTTGGATATGTCCCAGGAACTGAACAGCAGTGGGTTCAAATTCAGTTCTAACTTTGCCCAAACTTTATTTTTAACTGCGGTGACCATAAAAGTAATAACTTAAAAGTATTTTGGCAATGGTTTTAATTCATCCATTTTGTCATTTGTGTCACCAGGTTGAAATGAACATAAGTGAGTCATTATCAGCGATGTTCCTGCTGTTAATTGAGTCATTATATAAACCTGAGGTTGTGATGACAGAAAGTGTGGAGAATCTTCTCATCCTTATGAGGCTTGCACATGTTTATGATGCAGAAAGTACTCTTAAGACATGCCAGAAGTAAGTTGTACCCATGGAGATCATTGTTTAACAGAACTACACAATAGGGCCATTTATACGAGGAAAAATAAGATGCGTCTTACATAAGACGCGTCTTAAATAAGACACGAACCTTACCATTTATACGAGCATGTCTTATCTAATAAGACGCGTCTTAGCTAAGCCGCGTCTTATTTTAGACGAAATGTGCTGTGTGCTTAACCAGATGCCCTTTCTACCTTTCTCCCTTGTGTCCCCAACCGTATCTGTTACAGCTCAAATTTATATTCAGGTTAAGTTTTTTTAACTTCGGTTGATTCCCAATTTCCTTTGTCCCCTATCCCTAATTATTTGAGAATTAGGGCTAGGAGACCAAAAAAAATTGAAAATCAACCTAGGTTAAAAAAGTTTAACCTGAATTTAAATTTGACCTGTAACATATCTCCTCCCTATACTCCTCTTTCTCCTCTATCCTTCCCTTCCCTTCTACTTTTCTCCCCTCCCCTCCTATCTTCTTTTCATCCTCTTTCCCCTCTCCCCTACTTCACCTTCCTTAACCCTTTACCTTTTTAACATCCCTTTTCTTCCCCTCCCTTCTTCTCATATCCAGTGTCCTTTGATGTTCTTTCCTCATCATTCATTTCTTTCCTGCTTTCGTTTTTTTTTGCTTTTCCCTCCTATTTCTCTCCCCATCTCCAGGCTAGCTGTTCATCAACCAGTACTTTCTTGTCACACCTGCTTACTACAGTATCTTGCTTTATCGTATACATATGAAACATAAATTGTTACATGCAATTTGGAGCTCATAAACAGACCTCAACTTTAAATGTACTTTGACCTTGTCCCAGGGAGAGTTCCTCTAATTGAATGATAACATGTATTTATATGCAAGTAGCAATGTGAATGTTTTAACAAAATTATTGAAATTTAAACACTATTGATTTTCAGACTGCTTGGTTCTGCTGAGCTTACAGTTGAGATTTGTGACAAATCACTGAATATGCAAGAACATGAGAGGTAAATTTTGAATTGATATTTAAAATGACTAATGTAGCCTGCGTAGCAGGAGCGCGAGAAGGAGACACGCATGTCGCGTGTCTCCCTTGCACGTGCCCATTCTCTCTTTCGCCCACTACTTCCAAGCGCCTGTTATGCAGGCCATGACTAATGCATCTCACTGGCATGCAAGCATCACTTGTGTCCTCTGCTTTTCACCACATAGTCTGCTGTTATTGTTGACTATCACCATTTTTATACCCTACATGTACGCTGTTAAATTAATGAAGGATCTTCAGGTTTGACTACAAGTTACTAGAGCCACTTCCCCTTCTTCTTGGTACTTTGTCCAAGACATGATGACAACACTTGAAAAAGTTAGCCAAACGTTTTCAAGTTGCAAACTTTTTCCTTATCTTTGTTTATCGTGAAAGACGACCACGAGTAGTTACCCTTTTAAGACTGCATTCATTCTCTATACCACAGAGAGGGGGGGGGGCAAAGGATTTTTGCAGGGGTCTTAGAATTTTTTGAGGGGAAAAGGGGAGATGGTTCAAATTTCTGATGGCAGGAAGTGGGGGTGCCAATTTTTTTAGATTCCATTGAAAGATTAGGTATTATTTTGTAACATTATTGATACACCACTACACAAGTGAGGCTCGTTATTTTCTATTTCAGTGATTGACGTTTTTATTATTATTTTTCCCTGCTACAAAGAACGTGGCCTCCGGCTACTTTCATAGGAAATTGATACCCTTACTTTCAAGTTTATGCACCTAGACGCAAGGGAGGGGTTCCTTTCGCGCTGTCAGCCTCGTTTCTGGCATCTCGTGGCCTCCAACTAGGCATGCGTGATACCGGCGCTATGTCTTCGAAAATATTTTCGCAGTCTGTCATTTCTGGGCCTTCCGAGGAATTGTTAAATTATATTGCTTCTTCAAGAACTTAACAGTATACCAGTGCACACTGTATTTGAAAATTATGTTTAATATGTCTCCTTTTCAGACTTCCCGAGATGGCAGAGTTTATACGCCGGTGTGAAGAATTTCTTGTTGAAGAATTCAGTCCGTTAGATTCTCAGTGGTCAAACGAAGACTTTCTTTCCTTGAGTGCAAATGGCCTGCAAAAAGGTTTGTTCTTTTAAGGAATTATCCACGACAGGAGCTCATTGACCGAGCAATCAAGTTCCGCACCTCCGTTTCGCTACTTGCTAAAAATTGAAATAAACCACTTGTACATAGTCCTATTCTGCGAGCAGAGGCCCTTCAATCTTGCTAGATAAGTCGACTTATTTAGGAAGATCGGAGGGCCTTTGCTCGTAGGGTAACATAGTCCAATCCATTGGTTGAAACCTAACCTTCTTCCCTGCTTTCTCTTTTCCCGTCGCTCTTCCTAGAAAAAAAGGAACGCCTGATCGCAGGTTGCTGAAACCCCTCGGTATTTTTTAGATGCAGTTTTTTCCTAACGATGTCTTGTTTTATCTCATGCAGTTCTATCCAGTAACGATCTCTGCGTGTCGTCGGAAAACACCGTGTTTCTTGCATTGATGAAGTGGGCAGAAGTGAATGAAGTCTTTGATGAACAACTTGAGCCGCTGCTGGAACTGGTTCGGTTTAAATCCATGACAATCAACTACTTGCACGATGTAGTGACCAGTGATCATCCTATCGCATCTACAGTTGCGAGGTTTCCTCTGTTGTTCGAGGAAGCTGTGTTCTACCATGCATTTTCTAAGGTAACTGAAGAATTCATATACCATTATTCGGAAAGGTTATTCATCATATGGGTTTCCGTGCCGACTTTCGAGAAAAAAATAGACTGAAAAAGAGCCCGTATTTGTGCGTAGGTCAGGAATGCGCAATTTTGCGTCGCCGGTGCTTTGCGCCTTGCAAACCCGATTTTGAGATTTAAAAAAACAGACTGTTTTGCAGTCTGGCGAAAAAAAAAAGGTCTTCGAGCAAGATGTCACTAAAGGATCTGGGGCCTGTTTCTCGAAAAGCCCGAAAACTTCTCGGGCCCGAAGGCAAATTTTAATCAAAACCTGTTGAATCAGTAGCACAGTTCCTAACTCACAAACTGTTCAATTTTGCTTTTTTAACTGACAGTTTTATTGTATCATTTTCAAAACTTTTAAAATTTACAAGGTTGCTTCTCCTCTAATCAACTTTGGTAACACACTCCCGAAAGCCGTCAATAATCTTTGATAACATGTTTGTAGTTGCTGGCGCTTAAGGACAAAATATGTAAGCAGAGTAAGTAGCTTCTCTGACAGGGATGCTTACCTTTGGAGATTTTCTGCTTGTTCTTATTCCCGTTCGGTTGCAGATTTCTCTCAGTTGTTACCGCCCAAAAAATACCGTCGAATGTGATAAATTCTTCACTTGCTCTCATTCCGGATGGGCCAGATTGACCCAACAACAAGTGTCTTAAAGAATCGCTTTGTATTGTTAGTCACCAACATTTAGGAGATGTCAGCATTCATGAATATTTACTTGTTTTTCCGTATTAACTGGCTACTTCCTTGTCACTGAAAATTAACAGGAAAGACAATGTGAAGAGGGGGAACCGATCGCGAGGAAAGCTTATGACGAGCCCGTTGTGTTTAACTGGACAGTGGACATCGGAGAAGACATTGAAGTGGAAAAGAAAAAGAAGATCATCAAATCTCCCCATTTCTGGGTCAGCGGATACGAAATGTAAGAAACGAATAATAAATGATAATTGCAGTCGAACCTGCCATCTCCTAAAATAATGCGAAGATTTAAGAGGTCGCTTACGAGAATCGAACAACAAGGTCTCTTCCAAGAAATGGTCCGAACTTATCTATTTTTGAAAGACGGACTAACAGATCAGACTAAAACGGACTAACAGATCAGACCATTCTTCAAGCGGTTGCCTGAGAGATTGAAAACAGTGGAAAGTTCTATATCCTCCGAGCAGAGGTTTATCTCTTGCATGGCTTTTAGCGACTGACGAGGGACGTGAACGACTTCGTAAACGCTAAAAAGCCATGCAGGAGAGAAACCTCTGCTCGCAGGGTAAAAAAATCTAAACACCATAACCTCAAAAAGTGGTCGCGGAGGATTACGAGAGGGGGTCGTTTATGAGAGGTTCCAACTGTAGAGATTATATTGGGAAACTTTTGGTCTTTTATGGGAGGGGGTCGCTTACGTGGGGTGATCGCGCTCGTTCAAGATCGATCGATCGATCCTTCCAGTCCTAAGAATCAATAACATCAATTTTCTCCCAACAATATCATTACATCATCAATAAAAAAGGTTATGAGAATACAAAAAATGATCACCAAAGGTAAAATGCTTTATCTTTTATCAAACTCGCTTTTGTGTGGTGATCTTTTATGTGGATATTGCGTGTTATTGTAAAATTACGACAGGGATCTATCATGTTTCGCAGGAAAATGTATCAAAACTAATAAGAAATCGCTTCGACTATCTCCCCGTTGGAAAGGACATAGCAAAGTATTTACTTGACGCCTTATATGTTAAATGTTTTGAGCTGTCCAGAAACCGTTTACAGATTATCGTGTCCTACACCGAAGCGTGCGAATTTTTAGTGAATTTGTTTCATCATAGTTAACTAAGGTTTAAATGTTAATATGAAATTTGCCTTTTTAGGTTCTTGGAGCTTAAGCTGAGGACTTCCGGTTGCCAAGGCCTTTACTTAACGATAAGCACCCGTGACTTCCGCCATAACAGCAAAGGATTTGTCAAGTTGGCTTACTCTCTGACTTCAAACTTCCCAAAGGCCACGCGAGTCATCAACGAAGCGGACGTGTTTGACCGCGAGGGATCTGGTTGGGGGTATGAGGAATTTTTTCCACTTAGCTGGTCAGAATTCAAAGATCAGTTGAAACGAACTCCTTTGATTATTACGTCACAAGTCAGCCTTCTGGAGTAGTAAAATTAAAACAAGCTCAATCGTGCTGTGTTTAACGTTTAAGTAGTTACTTCTACAATGAAAGTGGTGTTAAAACTATTTTTAACCAAGCGGACAGTGACGCGTAAGTCGATGACCATGCCAGTATTTTATTTATTAATTAGGTAATATATTTTAAAGGTGGTCCTATTGATAAGCCTTATTGGCTTCCTTGGTCTTCCTTGCCTCATCGTTTTTCTTTATTTTATGTATATATTTAACTTATATGGGAAAATGATAATAACATAAAACAATAAGTGACGGCCGTTCCGAAGAAGACTGTACTTAAACTACCGGGGCATGTTAAAAGTCCTATGGTCTAATTTCCGGTGGCTTACAGTTTCTCTGTATAAAAAGGCATGTGTATATGTTATAGCTAGCTTAAGTTATTATTTAAAAGAGGAAATTATTCCTGGGAAAATGCTCTTTTAAAAGGAAAGAAAACTAACATGTTTGAAAGAGGTGGTGTCACGCAATTTATCAAAATTCTAACACTGAGACCTGCCACCAATTTTATTCAAACATAAAAATATCTCCTCAAAAATTAACACAGCTGATATAAAACGACGCACAGATGGAAAAACTTGATGAAGATTGAAACGGATTGGAATTGTGGGTTTTGAGAACTTGTTCATTCTCGACCCCAGTACTTACGCCTGTGACCAATGTACAGTTGACTCTGCGCGCAAGCTCTGGGAAACACTGCGCCGGCGTAGCCAAGATCTGGCTATTTGGGCCTCACGCTCTTCTATCCAACCAAAACTCATTCCCTACCCCAGTGCTTACGCTTCTGACTGGCCGTCATGAGCAGAAAAGCTCTGGGGTAGAGATTGGAACTTGTTCGACTGACAGTTTTTCAAAAGCCATTTTTATTGTTTGTAACGTTTAATATGATTCCTGGGGACATTGTTTGATTATGTCATTCACAAGTCAAGCAATTTCTTAAGTTCTACATCGAACTAACATGAAAAACAAGATGAACCGTTTCCAGCCATGACGCAGTCCCTTATTTTGGAATGCTTTATATGGTTTGCATAGGAGAGAACTGCAAACAGAAAAATGAAGTCTCTGGCTACGAAACGCTGTGGAAGGGGGAAGTTGTGATTGTAATTTTGAGGCAGAATAGGTATTGTAAAAATGTAAATAGAAATATAATAAAACAAGAAAATTGAAAAAGTAAAAGGAGAGAGAGGTAGATGAAGTCGTGAAAGTGTAGGAACAAACTATTCTGGCACAGACCCTGGGTGTGTGGGTGGGGCAGGGGGGTAGTGGTTTGATCAATGTCTTTGGATAGAGGCCTTAAACTGGGGCTCAGTGCACCGATCATTCATGAAGGACCCAAAAGTAACCTTCCTAAAAATTATTTTGACTTTTTAATTTCATTTCTTTTTATTATTTTTAACAGTGGTATTCACAAAAAATGAAACAGCTTTAAAAACTTATAAATAACTTCAAACGTTTCTTGTTCAAATTATGACCTGGTTTCTTGTTTGATTGGGCGATAGTGGCAGATCCTATTAAATATATAAAACATTTTCCTTGTAAAAATTACACACACTCTTGGAAAAAAGACTAAAACAAGATCGAAGATCTAGATAAATCACGAGACTCCTCTCATCCAAGCCAAGAATTTGAAGCTAAATTGAAATATTTTTCCCTTCATAAAAACAGAGCCGCTGAAAATCGCAACTTTAATCCTAATAAATATTCAAAGAAAGCAATAAATATCAGTTCGTCTAGTACCATATTGGCCTGTACGAATATGCCCACTTGTTTGGAGACAAGAAGGGCTCTTGCGTGATAGCAAGGACGTGTAGAGGTGTCTTGTAAGGAACATCTGGTCGCTGAAACCATTTGGTCGTTGTTGTTTCTAACGGAGCTGATCCAGGCTTAGCGTCTGGGTGAACCCTAGGGAATCGTCTATACTGGCTGTTATCTGCCCCTAGGGGACCCTGATATAAGGCCATGTAGCACGATCGGGCGTCGTTAGGTAAATTCCATGTGATCAGGTTGTTAGAGTAGTGCTGACAACGGTCAGGAAACGTTCGTCGGCCAAGACCCTGAAAAAAATTTCATAAAGTACAGACATCAGGCATACTAAACAAACAAGCAAATAAGATTTAATGCGATTTTCAATTAATTTGACGAGAAAATTTTTGAAAAAATTTCAGTTGCACCGTAAGCACCAAGCTGTGACACGAATTTTAACAAAATTCTATAACAGTAGTTGAAAAATGATCGCTCAAAAGAAAATGAATAAAAGAAGTTTTAAATAACACAGCGAAGACAAAAGTAGGCCCAGATGAACAAACTTGAAGATGATTAAAACGGATTGAAACCGTGGGTTTTTAAAAACTTGTCAGTTCAAGTCTAACCGTTTTTGAAAGTTCATTTTTGTTGTTAGTAACGTTGGTATAATTGGGAAGTATGTTTGTTGGGCAAGCAGCTGTGATTGTGTCGTTTGCAAGTAGTTTCTGATCTTCGTTTACGTTAAGTTTCATAGCTCATAAGGAAGCGTAGTAATATTAACAAAATGAACTGTACAACTGTGACGCAGCCATGTTAAGAACTCGTTTACAGATCGAGTGGAAGTGTTGGCTTTTGAGGAGAGGAGAAAACCGGAGTACCTGGAGAAAAACCTCTCGGAGCAAGAGAGAGAAGCAAACATCAAACTCATCCCACATATTTAGCCATCCTGAACAAGCTATAGAACTGGTTGACGCTAGTTTAGCGAAACGTACCCCTGCGTATTTCACCTAGTACTCGGCTGTACTTACCTTTCCAAAATACTCTCCTTGGTCTTGAAATGTGTGTCTATTGTCGTGGGTTGAAAACGAGAATCTCTTGAATGGAACCTGTGGAGTAAGAGGTTTATTTTATCATTACATTCACCATTAAAGTATTTCTTTGTTTTGTCGCCGTGTTGTTTCCTCGTGAAAGCGAGTTTATCATTTTGTCGGAATTTGCAACGCCCGTGACTCCCACGAGGATGGCAACGTCATTCAGAGTGACATTAAGGTACATTGTGCGGACCTCCCTCTGCTATATTCGGCTATCCCTAGAATCCTACCACCCCCGGTAATCTACGCGGCTATACAACTCTGAAGACACAGACCCTCACCTACTAGGTCGCACTACACAATTATGAATTCCAACAGATCTTGTAAGCTCTACCTCAGCCGTGGAAATATCTTATTCTTCTCCACACCGCTCCTGTCAACAACACGCCTAACCTCCAATTCTCCACTCCAGCAACCGCCCAACTATACACCGCGGGCTTAACCTCGACCGCTACAACACCTGCCCTATTTATCTGGATGTCCTATACATCTGTCGCCGCCCACTGTTTCAGAGCTACAACACTGACAACCGCTCCTCGCCCTCAACCGGCCTTCAACACTAACGTCTGGATCTAAACCCCTCTCTTACACAATAAACACTGCGACATTACATGGAAAATTGCCCACATTGTGGAAAAATTGAAATAATTGAACACCTTCTTCTTGACTGCCCTAATCTACGTTCTTTCTGGACCGCTATTGCTACATAGATCTATGAAATCAGTCAAAACCAAGCTCCAGTCACTCCCCATCCACAGCTCTTTGGCTATATAAGAACCAAGAACGATTAGCTAAGTAGCTGCACTGTATCAGTACTAAACTGGGCCATGACGTTAGCTCGTTATGCAATTTACAAATCCGCTTCCGAATATCGCCTACGATATCACTAACCCTATGATTATTTTTAAATCCGCTGTTCAGGCGCACATCACATATCAATTCAAACTTGCCAAACTCCGGCACACCATGTACTACTTTCCCTTCCGACTGGTGCATAGGCGAGGCCTTTGCCAAATTCACTAATGGAGTAGTTGTATTTACAATGTAACCTTCTAAGTCTGCGCAGGGGCACCCATTGGATTTGTTTCTCAAAATATTTGTTCTTCAGCCAATTTTTTGCTGGCTGGGAAATTTGGAAAAAATAATATGTCCTTGGAAGGAAATTATTGCTGGGAAATAGACAATCCAAGGTGTTTGAGGGGATTTGATGTCTAGAGTCTAGAAAAGCGGGTATGTGATAGAAACCTCTGCCCCCAATGAAGGGGTAAATTTTGCCCTTCCCCGTACTGGAGGGCTGAATTTTGCCCTACGACCACACTCAAACCGGACATACGTCTGCCTGTGAAACTTCCCAGTAAGTCAGGTTGCAGGTTGTAGGTGCACCTTGCTGGCTGGGAACTCTTCCAATAGTCTTGTTCGGAGTGAGGAACAGATAAATTTTTTCCAGCAATCTCCCAAAATGCTTAAAATGGCTTCAGAAAGCTTTATTCATGCTTTGTTGTTGTTTTAAGGTCTTTTTCTCAAAATTTTCTGTTGGGTGCCCCGCCTGTTTGCGAACAATAATATACCTCGAATTACTCTAAAGAACACTTTTAACGCTTTGAACGAATAGAACCTCATGTAAAAGAACACAGCTCTAGTATAATTTACCATATTTGTATATAATAAAGCTCATATTGAGCACTTTAGAAATTAAAAACAAAACAAAACAAAAATGGCCCGGCGCGTAGGAAGTCGTGAGTTCGATGCGGGCGAAACATGTTTTTGTTTTTCTCTCCTTTACTTTTTTTCTTTTCGTTTAGTTTTTTTAGTTATTGTAGGTTTGTTTTGTTCCTTTATATAGCAAAACGTTTTTTATAATTCATAAATTTTCTTCCCTACTGCCCTCAGTTTCCCCTCCTTCCAACTTGTTGCCGCTTCCCCCTAGTGCTCTGCGAGGTCCTGCTATTCACGTATTTCTGGTAAGTACGTGAACCGTATTTGAAGTAGGTTTCATTCTTCCTCTTAACTGGAAAACTGATTCGGACATTTCTACTTTTTAAGCTGGTTATTGTGTCAGTGCAGCCCTTCCTCTACCAGTTACTGTTTTTATATACCTCGTGTTTTGCTTCAAATCGCTTAGGTGGCGAAGCTATGTGTTTTTCTGACGGTTTCTTGTCATCAAGCCTCCTAGGCCAGCCACGTGTGCAAAACTGCAATGCAATAAAGTTAACAAAAATTTCTAGAGTTTGCAGAAGGATAACATGCTCTACATAAAAAGTATGTCTGGGTAAGGCTGTTGCAAACTTGTGCGTTCGAGTTTTCCTAGTCCCCAGCGTACGGCGTCTTCACAGGTCTTCTCGGTCAATGCATTTCGGTTACCTATCCGAGACCATCCGAGACGAGCGGATATGGCTCGTTCGGAACACGTGAACCAAAAAGCACTTGCCGCGGAGAAAAATTGGCAACTTTCGCATATGGGCTTTATGCCACGTTTACTGTCTCTTAACGTAATGCCATGCCATGACTGGAGCGTTTCGTGTCACCACGAGAATGACGGGGTGTAGCCACAAGAGCCTTGGCTTGTTCCAGGCGTTCAGATCGTATGGACGACGCAAACAGATGTGAGCAGAAAAAATTGAACAACGAGCATTTCACCCGAGCGCGAAAAATAGTGTAGCCTAGAAACTAGTCAACCTCTTTATATCAAGAAAGCTAGAGCCCTATTTGATCAGAGTGCTGAAAGGAGTAATAGTAAAGAGAGTAAGACGCTATTCACACGAAGCCGTGCGGTCCAATTTCCGCGCCGCGCGAAAATTCTCTGAGAGGGTTCAAATGCGATAGTGTTAAATTCCTTTGGCCTATCATTGAAGATTTACCTAAATCAAATTTTTTCGTTTCTGGATTTTCTTTAAAAGCACTAAAGAATAGTTTTCCAACTACTCTTTTATGTTTTAACTCGTTTAATCCCTACCTCTTTTAGCCTGAGAAAACAGCCGACATTTGGCGACGTTACCACTGGTTTCCTTGCGGGGAAAACCAGTGTTAGCGTCGCCAAATGTGGGCTGTTTTCTCAGGCTATATCTCTTTAGTAAAATCCAACTAGTGGTCTATTATCAATGCTGCGTTCTGATCGGTTGAGCTACTACTAGGCTATATGTTATAACCCATTAGTAGCGAAAAGCGCCGGCTTTGTAAACCAAAAAATGGCAACTGAATCGCGTTTTGCTAACTAAAGTTGTTTTGTCTCGATATTTTTGACCAACTAGTTGGATTTTACTCATGGCCTCTCAGAGTCAATAGCTAGCGTTTTGCTAACTAAAGTTGTTTTGTCTCGATATTTTTGTCCAACTAGTTGGATTTTACTCATAGCCTCTGAGTCAATAGCCCATGAGGCCTTCAGCCTCATGGTCTATTTACTCAGAGCCCATTCGGGCTCGAGGAATAATTGTTAATTATTTTCTGGCTAGGACAGTCTGTAAATATGGAATCAACGGAAATATAGTGTCATCTAGCATGTCAGTTCAAAGGAGCGGTTTAGTTTTAAAATGAACGAACGTCACTATAGTTGAGCCAGTCAGTAACTCATAAGTGGTATACTGACCCATTGATTCAGTTACTTGAAATTTGTCAGAGTTCATTTTAGGAATTCCTTTGCAACGTTTTAGGTTTAAAGACATCAATTTTGTCCATACCAAACCATATCTAGTAAAACCGACGGCCGATTTTTCCAGACAGGGTACTCTGTTATTGAAGTTCCAGACATCCATTCTTTGTAAACGAAAGGAGTCATCTCGCATTTTTCTTAGTTAAATTGTGGGTGTCGAGTGAATCTCTTTTTTCCCCCGTGGCCAAGAAGAAAATACATAAATATGTTCATTTAAACCTAACTCTTTGCCATTTTTTGTACTGGAGACTTGAACATATGCTTTTAGTTTGTTTAAGCTGTTTTTGTTAGTTTAAGACAAAACATCTGCCCTATTGTACGCATTGTGTTCCCTGCATTTTAAAAAAACAAAAACTTTTGGCTGACTTTTGTTTCAATAATTTGACGGCTGAACAGGATTTTGTTTTCGTAATTAAACTTTGAATTAGTATGCAAATCGTTACTTGGACTGATTCAAGAAAAACTATAATGCTTTAAGAAACATATGTTTTTCCAACCTATGCAGAAAAGTCACTTCTCCCGCTGATTATCACTGTAAGAAGTTGGCAAACATCAACCATGTTAATTCACGTTTAGGGTATCACTCAGAAGAGTCTCACAAAGACTTCTTCGCCGGTTTCACAAAATAAATGCGCCAAAATATTTTGCTCAGCATTACTTCTTAAATCTTTCTTCACACTGATCCAGAGCTCATAGCCACCTGCTAAAAAAGTAACTTGTCCTTATCTATCAAAGTGAGTCAAGCTATATTTTCTAACTTAAAAGTCATTCATCTGATGAACCATGCCCGGCGGCTGTGTGATGCGATGTTCATTTTAAGTCTTCAGCAATAAACTTACCCAGGTTCCTTCTTTTTCCTTCGATGGAACAAATTTTCGCCCCTTTGCCATTTTGCCTAGTGTTCACTGAAGTCGTTTTGTGGCTTTACTATGGCTTACATCTCTAACGGCAGTCGTAATTGAATTGCATCTCAAGAAGGGGTTTGTTTTGTGAAGGTGTATAATTCCACGGTTGTTAAGACGCCTTGGTAACTAAGACTGCTGACTACTTACGATTGCTGTCTCATCTAATTCATCAAATATGGCGGACGAGAGAAGAGCGAAGTGGTCTGCGTGTTAAAATATATGAAGCGATTTTCAGTTTTATCTATGGACGGCATAGGAGTAGCTCTACGGAGTGTTATTTCTCGAGTCAAAGATGCAACGGCTAAACGGCCAAGTGTAAGTCAGAGCGTCGACAAAAAACATTGTTTGATTTAATCTGAAGGTTTTATGTTACGTTTTCTCTAATTTACTGTGGCATCCTTTTTTACAGTAGTAAGCTTACTTACGTTAGGACGTAAAGTTTACATTAATTGCATGAGCAATCTACAGTTTTCGAGATAGTCAACAACCTGTAATTGACAGTCTTTTAAGTCTGATGTTACTTGATTTGAGCTTTGGAAGCTCAAATCAAATAACATGTGATGACCTAGTCCATTACGTAACGGACTGAAAACCCTCTACAGAAAGATATACTATTTTGTCATTGGTATTTGTTGCATGCTAGTGGATTCAAAAAACACCTACACTGGTTCCTTATGCACATGGCATTGGCTTTAATTTTCCCAAGGGTAGGACCCTGCCCTCCAATTTCCAGACTAATTGGATAACATCAACTGTCAATACGTGACCAATCGCAAGTAGGGAGCACTTGTCAGCATGGTCAAACTTAATTTCTTTGTTTACAGGAAATTGTCAAGTCGAGAAGCTTATTTCAGGGTTTACGTCAGTGTAAAAAGCTGTGAATTCTTTCTTTGTTTTCTAGCTATTATTTTCCCCGGCTCTATTGTGTTGACTTCTCAGTGGCTTCTTTGTATTCATTGTTTTATGTCACTCATGAGTTTCACAGGTTTTTACACCGAGGATGAGCCCTTTTTTCAAATGATATCATGGGTGGGTGTAGTGTTTTAGGACACCAGAAAACACTAAGTCAATCACACAGTCGGACATACATGGTTCACATGGGCCTTGAAAAGTCCTTGAAAAAGCGTTATGTCCTTGAAAAGTCCTTGAAAATTGAAAAATAATATTGTGGGATGTCCTTGAAAAGTCCTTGAATTTTCCACAGAAGTCCTTGAATATTTTTGAAAGCTCCTTGAATAAAAATAACCTTCATTTTAAAAAAATGTTTTGCGCAAAGGAATGATTGAAAACACAACAATACACAAAAATTTTTTCGGTTATCATGAAAGTGTTTTCTTTATATGATTTTGGTGTTCCTGGCACAGTTCATTTTCCATTATTTGAAGAACCCTAGGAACTGTGAAGAAAGGTATTGCAATAAGCAAACCCCCCTCCCTCCACCTACGCATTTTAAAGGTCTTTACTTCATGTTATTGGGGAAAAAAATTCCTTGAAAAATGATTTTAGTTCTTGAAAATTCCTTGTCTTTTTCCCAAAAAATACTGTATGAACCACGGACACAAAGTCAACATGCTTTCTTCACTCCATCTTCTCCGCTTAACTTACAATTCCTGATGCTAGTACCCAGTACACCACAATCCCTCCTTTTCTTCAGGAACAAACTTAAATGACTGGCAAAAGAAAAACAGCTAAATGAAATAATGAAATCTTACACTAAACACTTGCGTAGCTAAATGAAACAAAGTTCACTGTCCATAAGAACAAAGGAAGAATCTGTCATCTTATGATAAAGTTACTAATCTGAGTGAGTTCCATTAAAGTTTATTCAAGTACATAATCTTCCAGAGCTCTAGGGGGACGACTAACCCTCCCAGAGTGGCGTGGGGTGGCGGTGGGCACACTTTCCATAGTCTCTGACGGTTCCTGTGGGTTGGGAGCCACGTGATCTGGACTTGAAAGTTGATCAGGCTGGTCTGGGTTGTCTCCTGTACTGTAGTCACTGTCTGGAATTGCTAATGGCTTAAGATGCTGCAAGTTTCTTTTAACTTCCACTCCCTGAGGGGACTGCATAATGACCTGGTCACCGTGATGACGGGTAACTATGATGCTTGCTTTCATATGACGCAGACAACTTATTCTTTTTCCTTTTTTCAAGCAGAACTGCATCTCGTCTGCCCACGGATCTGTCTTTCGCCTGGTACATGTATCTTCTATCAGCATAATCTTCGGCTAGCTGTTTCTTTTCTGAATCTCTGTCTCCAACGTGTTGAAAAACCACCTTCCCCTGCTGCTCTTCATCTGTCTCTTTAAGCTCGGGTAACTTAGTCGTCAGCTTTCTCTTGAAAAACAGCTCTGCTGGGCCGACTCCAGTAGTGGAGTGGTTAGTTCACTGATATGCTAGGGAAAACTTGTTGAGCTCAGCCTGCCAATGTTTGCCTTCCACTTGGGAAACTCGCATCGCCTTTAGGAGTGACCAGTCTTCACGCTCAACCTTGCCATTGGCCCTGGGCCACAAAGGTGTGGTGTGGTGGTGCACCACACCCATTTTCTCTAGGTAATTCTGCATCTCCTTAGACACAAGATTAGGACAATATTATCTGTCCCTAGACCATCAGGTACACCAAATCGAGCAAATGGTTGTCCAGGCACTTGATAATAGTGGCACTCATTGTACTATGAATAACATCCACTTCCATCCATCTGGAGAAATAGTCTACCTCTACCAACAAATACTCTCCCCCAGGCAGTGGTCCTAGCAAGTCCAGGGCTATCTCTTGCCATGCTCTGTCAGGTAACGTTGTGTGCTTAATTGGTGTGGGTGGGACATGTTTGTTGACTAGCTGACAGCCAAAACACTCTGTACATTTCCTCTTGGTGTGTCGAGCGATCCCAGGTCACCATACTTTGGACCTTATGCGCTCTTTAGTCTTCACAGTGCCCTGATGCCTCTCATGGGATAGATCAAGAACTCTCTTTCGAAGTTTTTCTGGGATTACAATTCTAGTTCCTCGTAACACTACCTGGCCAAGGTAAGTTAGTTCATTGAGTATCACTGCAAAATCCTTAGGCACTTTGCTCCAGTCACCACTCTGCAAACATGCATGAACAACTTTTAGATCTTGTACAGAGGCCTCTTCTATTTCCTCAATTCTCAAGGCCTCTGGTACCGCTTGTAGAGTGACTTCCCGTACATATTTTTTGTCTTGAATTTACCCCTGTGATTCTGGAATTTTTGTTAGACAGGAAAGTGCATCAGCAATGTTGTTCCTTGATGAGACAAAACACACTTTGTAGCTATAAGAGTGTAATCACAACACCCATCGTTCAATACATGCTGATGGCTTTGATCTTGGATCATATATGGTCTTCAGGGCTTGGTGGTCACTCACTAGGTCAAACTCAGGCAAGCCATTCAGATACAAATTAAACCTTTCACATGCCTATACCAGAGCTATACCTCTGCTCTACATCACTAAGACTCCTGCTTGCATAGCACACGGCACGGCTCTGCCTGTTCACCTCCTGAACTAAAACAGCACCAAGTCCTACTGGGCTAGCATTCGATAGACCCTTCTGCCAGTTGCTCTTTCAGGGTCTGGAAAGCTTTCTCCTGTACTTTGGTCCACTCAATCTTGACTTCATGCCTGGTAAGTGCTCTTAGGGGTTCTGTGATAGTGGCAAAGTCTGGAATAAACCTGGAGCTGAATCCACAGGAAAAAATAACAGATTCCCAAAATTGGATATTTTAGGGTATTTAAAGAATACCCACGAAAATCCCAAATTTGGCAAAGTGAGACAAGTCCCAACCAGGGACGCTGGTTGGGACTTGTCCAAGCGAAGTCTTATTTCTCTGGAAGGCTTGGGTGCTACAACAACAAGACTTGCCCATGTAGTAGGGCCTTCTACTCACTCGATGATATCTTCCCTCAGCAACTCATCTATTTTGGCGGAAACTTTTTCACAAAGTGCAAACGGAACTCTTCTTAACTTTTGTGCCACTGGAGGTACATTTGGGTCAACATGTAAATGCAACTTTTGCTTTCCTACTCCCTGAAACACCTTATGATACTTCATCTTAAGCTCACTTGCCAAACAGTATTGTAACCTACACCTGGGGCCACATTAGGTCCTACATGAAGAACACCCAGTTCTCTTGCAGTTACATTTCCCAGAATGCAACGCCTGTGCTTGACGATAACAAAATCAGTAGATACCTTCACATTCCCAGCACACGCTGCAGCTCTAAACTGACCAATCACATCAATTTGCTTTCCTCCGTAATCAAACAGTTTCTTTGAGCACTCTTCAACCTTTCCCTTTAAACCTAGTCCCTTCAGTTTAAAGAAATCCTCCTCCCCCATCAAATTGCTCACTGACCCTGAATCAATCAACATTTCCTGGACAAAACCATCGATACTCACATTCATCATAGACTCACTTATAATCTACACCATGCACACCTCCTCAAGTGCTTCCTCCATTACAGCAAATGCAAATGCTGGATTCCTTTACTTGCAACTGACATGCTCGTCCTCCTCAGAGTAACCTCCCACTTGGTTTGTTTGTCTTCCAGCTCCTTTTTTGCCATTGCTAGCTCTTTTCTGTTGGCTGTCTCTACCACATTCCGACGGAGAGTGATTTCCTTTGCAACAAGAAGCAAAATGGCCATGTTTTGAACACTTAGCACACTTTCTTCCTTTTAGTGGACAACACGAATCCCAAGCGAAATATCCCTTCTTCTCACAACTGAAACATGTTTTTCCTGACTGGTCCTGGCGCTTTCTCCTCTTTTTCTGATGGCATTAACACTCGCTCGGGCTATTATGCACTGCATTTGTTGTTTGGCTGCTTCCGAAGCTCTTGCTTTTTCGTCAACCTCATCAAAAGTGATGTTTCTTGCTTCCAACAATTTCTTTTTCATCTCCATATCGGTTAACTTCTTGATTAATTGGTCTTGCAAATTTTCTTCTAATGCCGCCCACACCGAAATTACAGTGTCTTGGCTGTTGGCGAAGATGCACTAGGTATTCATCCACCCGCTCCCTTTCATTTGGCACCATTTGCCTAAACATGTGTTGCTTGAATGGTATGTTTTCTTCAGCACGAAAATGGTGATCCAATTTCCTAATGCACACAGCATGTGGATGCTGATTATCATTAGCTGGGTCAGGGTTTGCAATATCCTCGAAAATATCCTGAACTTCCATTCCCCTTCCATTCCCACATAAAGTAGAAGCTGGGAAGTTTTCTTTTGCGTATTATCCAAACCTTTTCCTTCGGCGTAATACTCGAATGCCTGTTTCCATTTTCGCCATTTCTGAGCAACTTGAGACAATGATCCTGATAGATCAAATGGGGGCAAGGCTCTCTCTGACATTTTATCCTGTATTCATCGCCAATGTAGTGTTTTAGGACACCTGAGAGGACACTAAGTCAATCACACAGTCGGACACAAAGTCAACATGCTTTCTTTACTCTGTCTTCACCACTTAACTGACAATTCCCGGGTGCTAGTACCCAGTACACCACAGTGGGAGAATTTAGCAAGGCAAATTACCTTGGGTGAAGTGCTTGTCAGTGGAAAATTAACCTGATCTCCATCTCATACAACTGGGATTTGTTGTGCACAACCGTTAACAAAGACCACAAGTACTGACCACTGAAAAGCACTCCCATGCTGGGATCCTGCCAGCTATGCTGGCTATGATAGCTGGGGATAAAATTTTATTCATTCATTTTGGGCTTTGAGAACCAATGTGTTATCTATATTCAAAAACTCAGTGTAATCATGGAACAATAAAATAACACCTGAAAACAGTTTAATGGATCGGTGCATGAGGGGGAGACTGATTTGTCTGGACTATATAACCTGTAATAATCTTCCTCACGGTGCTTTATAAAATTAACTATGTTGATGATTTATTGTCATTTATCAAAAATTTCTTCTTAACAAATTAAAAAATATCCTAGTGAAAAATTTATTTAAAAATTACCTAGTTTTAAAAAAATGATAACCAGGTTTAAAATCAAATCTACTTGTCGAGAGGAAAAATAATTACATGCAACATTGACATTACCTGCTTTGATTAAATTTAAGGAGCTTCCTAAAACTGTTCCTCGTCTTGTTGCTGTCAGCAAACTAAAGCCTTTAGAGTGTATTGTGGAAGCTTACCAGCATGGTCAACGACATTTTGGAGAAAACTATGTAAGTGGAGGACAATTCTAGAACCAATGAGAAAGTCTGTTGTATATTTCCAGTGTTTATGTTTCATGGCAAGATGGTCAATGAGAGGTTTTTAAAAAAAGACCCTACTTATAGTTATGGAACATTGTAATTAACCAGCCATACAATTATGAACATCATATGCATGTAATAATGAAACTGTCTTATTCCTACAAGCTGCATTTTATATTTCCAGGTTCAAGAACTAATAGAAAAATCTAATGACCAAAAGGTAGGCTTAAAATTTCTCCTGTACTTTATTCTTGTCTTGAATTCCCATGTAGATGTGAAACTATGTTTCTGTTATTTGTAGCCAGCGATGTAATCCTCTTTCATTTTCTTATCAGTTGTCTGTTCCCTAGTTCGTCATTAAACGTGACACTCGTGGGAGACCCGGGAGTCTAGGGACAATTGTATGTGCATGGTAGCAGTTGTAGCCATTTTCTATTAATAATGTAATCATCACCTCACATACAATATAAATATCACCAATTTTCAGTGGGAGTATGAGGCTCATACTGAGCTTTCTTGTCCTTCGTGATTACTTCATTATTGAAGTTATTTTAAAAGATTAATCCTCATGAAATATTGTGGTATTATCTTGTTTTAGGTGCAGGAGCTTCCAGACATAAGATGGCACTTTATTGGTCACCTTCAGAGTAACAAGTGTAATAATCTTGTAGGTAAGATACAAATAATATGAGTGAGTAGACTACATTTTACAAGCAGTTCCTTACGCAAGTGAGTAAAACAAGTGATTAAACAGACAAAAGGGAAAATGATGACCAAGGGAAAACTCTGTTTTCCTTCTAGGCTCGTTTGCTTGAGACTCAACTTGATAAGATTGCCTCAGAGCCTTAATAGATCAATATGTCAATAACTTGGTGTACATGTCCACCATGCTTTCAATGACCTAAGTGGCCGAGCCCTACATTGTCCCAGAGTTCCTAGCGTGTATACTCAGGGTTGTCAAAAGTAGATGGCTGTCGGAGATAATTGCCGCCTACTTGGTTATTATCGGCTGGCTACGTACTCTGCTTGGCATTTCTTCATGGATGGTGTTTTTTAAATAAAATATCCCGCGACTGGCTGCTTACTTTGACAGCTCAGCCGTCTACTTCAAAACTTTCTGACAAGCCTGATACTAAGTGGCCCGTATAAGCTGCCTGTGATACTACATTCCCCCCATGCAATAGAGCAAAAGCCTAGACAAACATGGCTGGTTACTGGTCCATATAAGGTACGGAAACTAAGGTAAGTAACTAACAGTGCAAATTCATGTCCAACCGACTAACGACTTTTTGTTCACTGGATCCTGTCCGGTAACACATGGTTTGGATATTTGCTCCTGAGATATTCATCCGCGCTCCGACAAGGCCTAGACCTACAACCACTGGCGTGCAGTGGCAGAAGTGACTAAAATGCCTCCTCTATGCACTCTGTGGGTGGCTCCATTCTGTCCAGAGGACCTGAGAGCCCCACCTTGTGTAACCGCACTTTCTCAGGACTGACTCAGGACGTTCCTGCAGCCTTAGTAGCTCCCTTGCCTTGGGCTCTGCGCTAGGCTTGTGACCAGAATCTAACCCTAGCTTCCATCTGCCTGCCTCCTTGGGAGTCTGGTAGTGTACCTTCTTGAAATGTGCCGTCTACCTTGTAACAGTGCTGCCACCTCACCTTTTGGCCACAGCTTGTGTTCCCTTTCTGTCCTGCACCTCCAGTGGCTCTCCCTCATAGGATGGAGAGGCTTTGCTGCTGGGCTCTTGTTTCACCAGCACTGCATCCCCAACTTGTATATCTGAAGTTTTCACATTCTTCTTCCTGTCTGCGTGCGCCTTCATTTGCATCTTCTTTAGGTTACGCTGAAACAGTTCCTCGAAATCCAGTTGTCGAGAGATAACTCCTACCAGCAACCTTGTGCAGAACTTGCAGCCAGGGAACATCAGTTCTGCTAGGGCTAACTTGGGGGTCCTGTGCAGTGTTGTTTGATAGCAGCGTAAAGATCGGTGCACTTCTTACCTGAAGACCTGCCCAGTTAGTTGGCATATGCGGTATAGCTTCTTAAGCACGCGCATAAACTGCTCTGCTTCATCATTGGCCTGAGGGTTCTTGGGTGTCTTGGGCTCATGCTTGAAGGCCAGATACTTGCTGAAGTTCAGAAAGTCATGTCCATTGAATGGAGGTCCACTGTCGCTGCCAGCGATGAGAATATGTGGTCCAGCTTTGGTATAACAGCTCGGGCACTGGTGATTCGTACAAACTCTACTTCAAACCACCTTGAGTGTTTGCATATGACAACGAGAAGGTATTCACCTGTGCTGATAGGTCCCCAGAAGTCTATGGCCACTTCCTTCCAGGGTTCACTCGACAATGGTGACATCTGCAGTGGCTCGTGCTCATTTGCTGGCGTCACTACCTGACATAGGTTGCAGTGCTGAATGTGGGCTTCCACCATCCAGTCCAAACCTGGAAACCAGACCCTACTCCTGAGATATTCCTTTGTTTTTGTAACCCCCTGATGTCCTTCATAAGCGAGCCGGACTACTTTGTCTCAAGTGACCCGGGCTCCACTATGCAAGACCCTCACCAAACCAATCCTCCTGTTACCGCTAGCTCGGTAAAGACTGGGTCAAAGTGGGGCCAAAGGGCTTGCTGTTCTGGTTCAGTGAAGCACCCCTCGCTATTGCACCCTTATGCTCTTTGAGTTCCGGATCCTGACTTGTCTCCTCTAGCACCTCATCCCATGATACTGCATCTGGCAGTGCCGCTTGCACCACCACTGCCCTGATGTCCTTCTCAAACAATTTTTCTTCTTCACGAACAGTGACCTCTCTCTTTTGTACTGCCCTGGAATCCTGCATCGTGAGTGGTTCTGGGTGCCTGGAGTTGCAATCTGCTCCATTAGTCTCTGCCTTTGCTTTCTTTCCAGGTACATAATTGAGCTTGTAATCAAACCCCGGGCGAACTCTCATTCGTTCAATTCTAAGTAGCGCGGTGACTTTGTAACGAGCAAACAGAGGTAGTAGGGGTTTGTGGTCAGTGTCTACCTCAAGCGTATCTCTGAGGCTGTGTAAGTAGATCTGGATTGCGAGCATGCCCCATTCAACAGCTTTCGCTTCCTTCTCAATCTGCAAGTATCTCGTCTCGGTATCCGTCAGAGTCCTAGACCGATAGGTTACGGGTCTCCACCACCTGGGGTGGGGGTCATACTGCTTCAGTGTAACTGCTAAACCATGTGTTCCCGCATCTGTTATGAGTTTGGTCTTTCGATGTGGATCAAAGTACGCCATTACTGTGTCCCCTAACAGCAGAGGTTTGGTTTACTCAAACGCTCTCTGGCACTCAGGTGTCCACTGAAAAGGTGCCCCTGTTTGATGAGGTCTCTTAGTGGTGCGGTGATTTGCGCAAAGCCGTCCATGCAGTCCGTGTTAGCTCCTGCGAAGTAAAGGAACTATCGCACCTCTGCTTGAGATTGGGGCGTGCCTGCCGCCTGCAATGCTGCCACCTTGTTAGGGTTCGGCAAGATCCCTTCACTCGAGAATACTTTGCCAAAGAATGTTACCAATCGTAGCTTAAAATGACTCTTCTTCATGTTAAAGGTCAGTCCGTGGCTCCGCCACAGTGGCAGGATATGTTTCAATGCCTAATCATGTTCCTCCTGTGTGGTACCAAAGACCAAGACGTCATTGTAGATGCTGATGGCATTAGGTTCCAGGGATACGACTTTGCGGACCTCCTTATTGAATATCTTCGCTGCACTGTTCACTCCAAAGTGCAGCCTCTTAAAATGCTTGAGTCTGCAATGTGTGTAAATCGTTGCCAGCTTTGTGCTCTCTTCTGCTAACTCTAGCTGCATGTAACCATCGTTCATATCCAGGTGTGAAAAGAACTTGGCTCCATTCAGCCTGGTTTCCAGTTCCCTTAGGGTGGGTATGGTGTGCCTTGTCCTCTTGATGTAGTTGTTAACGTCCGTCATGTTGAGACTGGCCCTAACAATTTCACCGTCCCTCTTAGGAGTGAGGACCACATTAACGCACCAATCTGTAGGTTCCTCTCCTACATCCTCTATGATGTCTAGAGTGTGCCACCTGTCCAGGATTTGATCAAACTTCTCTTTCGGGGGTATGGATACTCTTCTTTGTTTTTGAATAGCGCCTGGGGCCTCGGGTACTACATGCAGCATTACATTCACACCTTTCCAGTACCAGTAAAGACATCCTCATACTATGCGATCAAGTTTTTTATCTCTTGTCGTTCCACGTCCATTACTGGGGAAGGGGCTTTTGTTGTCTGCTCGATGTGATACTCTATGAGGCCCATGTTTTCGGCTGCCTGACTAAGGAGTGCAGTGTTCCTTTGGCCTTTGACTACATACACAACTTCAACGATGCTCTTTTGGTTTCGGCTTTTAGAGAGGCGGTGAAATAGCCTAACAAAGGTAACGTGGGTCCGGGTCCATCTCCTAAGTAACTCCTTATGACCGCTTTTGTCGACTGGAGGAGGCTTGTTTCTTTAAGGCCCTCAAAATGTTCTCTATCATGATCGTGACGTCTGCTTGCGTGTCTACGTGTAATGTGACCGGGATCGTATTTACCTCCAATGTTACAGTAGGGTTCGATGACTTTTCCGTGGTTACTCGGTACAGGTAGACCTCTTCGGTTGCCTCAGTTTCCTTGTGGCTCGTGCTTGGGTCCGGTTCACTCTCTAAAGCTCTGACTTGCCTACCAAAACGATTCGACTTTCTGCTGGGACACGCCCTAGCAAAATGATTGCTCTTTCCGCACCTGGGCAGTTCTTACCCCAAGCAGAACAAGGAACTCCCTTTGGGTGGGCTTCGTTTCCACATCCAGTGCAACATAACTTAGTTGTTGGTCTGCCTGTGCTGCTCTCTAGCCTGTTATTCCGCATACTGTACCGTCTTGGCCGGGTGATCTTGTTCACCTCGTTGCTGTCCTTTGCACTCTGCTGTTCACCTCCTCAGGCCGTAGAATCGTCACTTGCCATCATCTCACTTCCCTGCTTGGCCATTTTAAACGCCTTCGCGGTTTCACGCACCGATTTCAGATCTCCGTTCATTCGGATCAATTTGTTGCGTAGCTCTCCATTTCTCGTTCTCGTTTTCTCTCCATTTCTCAGTATGATGATAGCGTTTTCTCTAGTTATCGGCAACTCGCAGTGTAGCCCTTGTTCTCTGCATTTCGTCTCAAAGTCCACGAACGGTACCTCAGTGGACCAGTCGATGTTGAAGAACTTGTATAACTCTGAAGTATTGTTTCCGTGTGCCTCAAAATGGTTGTTTAGCTCTTGAATAATTATGCGACTCGTAATTCGTAGGCTGCTCCGGTAACGTTTCGATTAATTTCTGGAGTACCTCTCCGCCCACTATCAGGAACAAATCAAGCTTATCCGTGTCGCTCACCGCCGTCCATCGCATTGCCCGGTCAAATCGATCTCGCCATAGTTTCCACGCCTTCTCGCATTGACCCGGCTCCTCTTTCAGACTAATGGCGCCCACGCTCGCCTTAAGACTTGCCAGGACTCCCGCTTTACCTCTGTGTGTATTGTTTTCTTCTTGTGCCCCTTCGTTTTGCATTGTATCCCGTCCTCGTCGCCAATTTAATAGATCAGTATGTCAATAACTTGGTGTACTTGGTGGAATGGAATTACATCTTTTCAAACAATACTATGGTGGGCATTTCCTATGTAAAACCAGCAAAACAGATTACTTCTCTTTGCCATTGGATTACAATAACACCTGCAGTGGCTGATTGTTCAGATGATCGAATTTAAGTTAGAAAATATTTAATCTGGGGTAAATTGTTGCAGAAAAAATGTTTGCGGTAATTTTTTTGGGAAAACTTATTTTTGCTGATCGCTGGAAAAGTTGCAAAATTGCAAAAATTTCTATGCCACATAGTAGTAGTCTTAGTGTTTGTTTAATATTTAGGTGTACCCAATCTTTTTATGGTGGAGACTGTAGACAGTGCAAAACTTGCAAGTGCACTAAGCTCTTCATGGGGTAAGCAGAACAAGGAAAATCCTCTTAATATCATGGTACAAGTTAACACCAGTGAGGAAGATAGTAAGTATATTTATTTTTCTATTATTATTATTATTATTATTGTTGTTGTTGTTGTTGTTGTTGTTATTATTATTACTATTATAAATGTTATCAAGTACTCATTGTCATCTGTAAATTCTATTTGGTCAGAGGCCCAGTCTCATCTTCCCAAGAACATTTACAATTTTACCATCCGCTACATCAACAACTCTCTCCCTACACGTAAAAATACGGGTAAGATGGGGATTATCACAAATTCCTGATTGCTCCTTTTGCCTTAATCCTGAATCACTCCTTCTTGTCGCTGGTTGTCAACAGTACCTTGATCGCTTTACCTGGAGACACGACTCAATCCTTAACTTCATTGCCAAGTCGCTTCAACCTGTAATTAATGTTCACTCTTCACTCAATGCAGATGTTAATGGTTTTCTGAATCCCTCAATAATAACTGGTGAAAATTATCGTCCAGATCTTCTTTTCCTAATCCAGTCCAAGTGCCTATATGTTCTAGAATTAACAGTTGGTTTCGAGTCTCATCTTAGCAACAATGTATTGCATAAGAAAGAAAAATATCTGAACTTGATCAACGAAATGAGTAGAAATTACAGATGTGTGAGATTTGTAAATCTCTCCATGAGTTCCCTTGGCGTTTTCTCCGATGAATGCTCCACGTTCTTAGACATGATGAATGACATTGGCATTGACAAAAAGCGGCAACGTTATATAATCAAGGAAATGATAAATATAGCCATTAGAGCAACATATTACATCTTTTGTTGTAGAAATAGGAACTGGGATAGCCCAGACTTAATGCAATTTTGATTGTTTTTTTTATTTTGGATTTTGTTTTTGTTTTTGTTTTTTTCCTTTTTAATAATCCAATCTCAACCAGCATTTGTAAATTGCCTATACGTAGCGAGATTTACAATTATACATTCAAAAACACAAATGAAGTTTCCATCATTATTATTATTATCTTTATTAATCACATCGTCTGGATGGTTTGCTGGAGTCTTCCTTTGAAATAAATTCACTGCCCATGACCTCAGCCATCTAAGACTTAGCAAACGATTCTGGCTGTTCCCAAGCTCTCTGTAATGACTCTGAATGACTTGTGACATCAAGCTCAATAGAGATCAAACTTACAATAACATGGGAAGCAAATTTCAGGAATCTGACAAGTGACTCCCTAACATTCAAGATCTTGGGAATTGAATAAATGAAGACACTCAGCAAGACATTAATAAGTGATAGCGTTTGTCAGTGACACTGGGCATCAGTTAAGAAGGCATCTTTAGCTGCAGCTATTTTGAGTTCATCTATGAAACCTCTAATTCAAAATGACATGAGGTTTACTTGGTTGATGTCCTCAAACGGTGTTACAATCTTGGACAAAAACGTCAAGAAAAAAATACATGTTGAATGTGTAATAAACACTATTATCTTGAAATCTCAACAGGATTTATTTATGAACTAACAAAAACTTGATGTACAAAGTCAGCCATTTGGCAAGAGCACATGCTAAAGCGAAAAGACATACTGCGCATGTCCCTAGTGTTACTTAGCAACCATGAAATATTATAGCGCAATATTAACACATATCCCCTTTTCTGAGGAAAAGGGTACTACAAAATGAACTGGTTGAATACGATGCTTAAGAATGCTCTGAAATCTAACAAAATAGAGCCCTAAGCATAAGTTGTCCCATCGTAAAGACAAAAGTCCAGTGTTCAAAGTTCACAATTAACAAAATCAACTCTACTAAATGTCCTTTCTATAACGAACAGGTTTCCTAACAAGTCTACCACTTGAGATTCTCTGTTCTGGAATCGCGTTCTGATCTCTTGTGTAAGGACTTGTGTTGCTGCTTTCAGCAACGTTGGTATCCTCCACCTGGACAACCTTGGGAGTAGGCTCACTGTTTATATCCGGAATTTGTGAGTCTTCCCCTGATGTGTCATGATGAGTGGGTGTAGGGACCTTTCCAAGATGCCTACGATTCCTTCGCAACCTTTGACCACCAGTGTCTATGATGTATGACCTGGGACTTTGGTCTTCACTAACGACCGTAGCTTTCGTGGTCCACTGCTTCTCATTATCCAGTTTAGCTCTAACCCAGTGTCCTTGCTGTAGCTTTGGTAATTCTCTCGAGCCATTCCTTTGTCAAAGGATTCCTTGTAACCCCTTTTGGCTTTGATATCAGCTCTTTTGACTGCTGTAATGGTTTGGACGTTTTGGCTCTAAAACTTTGCTCAGTGTTGGGAGGGTAGTACGTATCAGTCTTCCCATGATCAGCTCTGATGGTGTCTTTCCAGTTGCTGGGATTGGGGTTGCACGATAGGCCATAAGAGCAAGGAATGGATCCTCCTGTTTCAGAATCCGCTCATCGATTCGCACGCCACTTTCTGCAGCACCTTTTGCCTGGGGATGAGGCGGGCTTGATGTAGTGTGCTTGAATCCATATTTTGTTTTGAACTCATCAAACTGTAGTGACTTGAAATGTTTACCATTGTCAGTTATTAGTTCCTTCGGAATTCCCCATCTTGCAAATACTGACTTCAGCTTTTGGAGGACAACTCGGCTTGTTGTCTCAATTAGGCTTAAGGCTCAACTAGGCTTAATATCTCGGTAAACCTTGGCTAGCTCAAACAAATCGGTAGACACGTTCCGCCACGGCCTGTCAGGTAGGTCTGTGGTCATCTTTGGTTCCTTTCTTTGTGATGGTTCGTTTTTCTGACAGAATTGGCATGACTCCACCTTTGTCGTGATCTCTTTAGAAATACCCGGACACCGCAGGGAAAGGTTACCACGTTCACGGCACTTCGTTATACACTTTATACCCTGGTGACCTGTGTGAATGCGCTCCGTATCTCCTCTCTCATGTGTGCAGGTATCACTATGCGATCATCATATGTTAATAAACCATTGCTCATTGACAAGTGTCCACGAGAATCAAAGAACTCTCGTATCTGGAGGGGGACTTCTTCCACTTGTCTTGGCCACCCTTCTAATGTGAACTCCATCACTTTCAGGAGCTGGAAAGCCTTCTCTGATTCTCTTCAGCTGATCACCTGTGGCTGGCCATGTAGATTCAACCAAGTCTACAAATGCCTGAACGTTTTCTACTATGTCAGGTTCCTGTTCTAACTTACAAGGGCCTCCGGACAGAGTATCTGTCACCACCATGTGCTTGCCAGGTACATGTTCTGCTCGAGGATTGACCTGCAGAAGGCACATCAGAAGCCTTTGGAATCTTAGTGGTGTTTTATCAAGATCTCTGTGGTTGATCAGTGGTACCAGAGGTTTGTGATCTGTCAAGAGCTGGAAACTTGGAAGCCCTACTAGATAACGTGATAGTCTCTCACATGTCCATACTGCTGCAAGGCACTCTTTCTCGATTTGAGAATATCTGACCTCAGTCTCTGTGAGTGTTCTACTGCAAAAACCCACTGGGCAGAGCTGGTCACTCGGATCTTGCATCAGAACCCCGCCAATTCCATAACTACTAGCATCTGCACAAACAACAATGGGCTTCTTAGGATCATAGAATACTAGCACTGTATTACCGGTACTTGAAATCATTTCTTTGACCTTGGTAAAAGCAGTTTGCTGGGGAGGTCCCCAAGTCCAAGCTGTATCTGACTTCAATAGGTCGGTTATCGGATGCATTACTGTAGCAAGGTTGGGAATGAACCTCCCAAGGTAGTTAATCATGCCAATCAGTCTACGTAGTTCTGGCACATTGGTTGGCGCTTGAAGCTCTGTTATTGCCTTCACCTTCTCTGGGTGTGGACTTACACCCTCAGCACTGAGAACATGTCCAAAGTATGTTAGCTTGTTTTTCTTGATCTCGCACTTCTCTTTGTTCAGTTTCAGTCCTGACTCCTTAATGACTTGAAACGTGTTCTGTAAGTTCTCTTCATGTTCTTCTGGGGGACTTCCCATACACAATAATGTCGTCTATAATTGCTTCACAACCTTCTCTGGACTTTAACAGATCACTCATTAGAGACTGGAAAATGTCTGGAGCAGACGTGATTCCGAATGGACGTCTTTTAAAACAGAACCTACCAAACGGAGTCATAAACGTGGTCAACTTGGCACTATCTGGATGTGGGGTTATCTGCCAAAATCCACTAGACGCATCAAGTTTGTAAAAGTACGGGCACCAGCGAGTTTGGGAGCGATATCTTCCAAGATATGCAGTAAGAATCTTGAGCGCTTCACTGCACTATTCAGCCTTCTTAGATCGAAACAGATCCTGAGCTTACCATTACTTTTCTGTACTGGTAACAAAGGCGCACACCATTCTGTCGGCTCTGTGACTTATTCGATGATACCAGCTTCTTCCATCCGCTTAAGCCCCTCTTCTACTTTTGGCATTAAAGGAAAAGCTATTCTTCATGCTGTGCTGATGCAATAGGGTGGGGCATTCTCATCCAGTTGGATCCTTACTGGCTCACACTTAAACAAGCCTAATATCCCCAAACAACTCATCATCCACCTCCTCTAATCTCGCAACTAAACCCATTTCACAAGCTGCTTGTCGACCTAGCAAGTTACTTGCAAGTTCTCCACTGATTACAAAAACATTGAGTTGGTACTTCTTGTTACAACGTGTCACTGCTGTTGTAAACTGCCCAGCGCACTGCAACTTGCCTCCTGGACTGAAAGGGGCTATCTTAGATGGATGTAACTTGAGCTGATATGGCAAACTATCAAAGGTAGACTTTGAAATGGCAGTAATATCTGCAGCGGTATCAATTTTGAACGCCACAGGTCCTTAAGATGGACCTTCCATTTATCATCCGGGTCTGAATCACTTGACAACGCACCTAAAAACCAACGACCAACATCTGCTATCATTTGAAGCACTGCCACCATCGCTATTCACCTCGCTCACAGACCTGGACCAACAAACGGCTGCAAAGTGACCCAACCTTTAACATTTCAAACATCGTTTATCTTTTGCTAAACAGTGTTCAGGCTTTGAGTGATGGAGACCTCACCTACCACACTTCTTCTGACCTTGCTTTTGGGATGGATCCTCTTTCTTTCCTTTTCCCTTTTTCCAACGTGGATTAGTCGGTTTCTTCTTACCGTGCACCTCTTCTACATCCTTCGGTGCGAGGGAGCTATCTGAATCACGACTTCCAGCGTTAAATCCGACTTTAACTGCAATTTCTGCGACACATCTTCATCCAGAATTTCAATGACAATTCTGTCCCGTATTTGCTGATCACGACTGTCGCCAAAATCGCAGTGTTCGGCTAATTCGTAAAGACTTCTTACGAACGATTCGACTGTCTCTCCTTGCTTTTGGATCCTTTGATAAAAACGTGCCCGCTGGTGAATTATGTTCTGTTTCGGCGCGCAATGCTCATCAAACTTTGGTAAAGTCACGTCGAATTTTGCGTCATCTCTATCAGCTAAGATGAAAGACTTGTACACGTGTTCTGCTTCTCTTCCCATTGTGTAAATGAGAGCACTGACAGCGCAATATCAACACCAGTATTAAAGCACTATTGATTAAACGTAATCCCCCCCAACCCTTTTCCCCCAAAAACAATGATGAAGTCCAGCCAGATTGTTTTTGTGCCCGAATGAACTATTTTGGTCAGTGTGGGGTGGGGGAGTGGGGTTACTCTGGTGCCAAATCTGCATGGTTGTTGTCCTGTGGGTAAGAAAGGGCCAAATTCTTAACACTTTTTGTTCAAGCTTGTTTTTTTTGTTCTTACCACACCGCGGGATTTCGGCATTTACGCACTTTTACAGGGAATGCTGCACGCCCAAGGGGTCACAAGAGCGCAAACAGGAAAAAAAATCGTATTACAAAACGTACATAAACGTACGTAAACACACATACATTTCCTTATAAGCCAACAGTTAGTTGGTTATGGAGTTTTTACTCTAACTCAGAGCGGTATAACGTTGAGTTAAGGTATTTACTCTAACTCATACCTGTGAGGTAAAAGTTGAGTTAATTGTATCTAAAAATTGTGACCCACTTTTCTCCCTCATGACCCCCTTTATCTGCTCCATCGGTTGTGTGGACCCCAAGGTGGAAAATCCTGGTAAGAACACTGTACTTACCCTAATAATATTTTGATAGGTAAACATGGCTGTTCAAGCGATCACTGTGTGGAACTTGTTGAACATGTCATCAATCACTGTCCACATTTGAAATTCAGCGGATTAATGACAATAGGTGAAATGAACTATGACTGGAGTCAAGGGGGCAATCCTGACTTCATTGTGAGTAAGGATTTGTTTATTTTATTGTGAAGGCATTTACACCTTAAATGTTTAATCTTTAGCTCCTGGAGTCCGCTTCTTGAAAGTCCCGGTAACTTTTCTAGCCCGAAATGAAACACTTTTTTAATCAAAATGTTTAGTTCCAGAAAATGTCCATACCTTCCACCCCCCACGGAGGGAAACGGAAATTCGGAGGGGAGTAGGGGTCCAAAATGAGGCAATTTCCGAGGGGGTGGCGGTGGCCTCTCGAGGTCTTTTTTCCGGGGGCTCGGAGTAAGATTGGTGAGTTATTTAAAGCTAACAGCGTTCTCTTGAGCACGCTATCAGTTACCTTACTGTTTTGTCGGTGTTTCAAAGCAAAAACTATTGTTTTCATCGATGATCCTTTATTGGCGGTCAGCTGAGTACT
>OZ037778.1:32882830-33015330 GCA_964035525.1 Porites cylindrica | reverse complement strand
CGTGTTTTTAACTGAAAAGAAGTAATCGAAGTTCACTGCTTTGAGAGATGGCATCATTTGTGTCGTGTACGTCGGTACTGGGTCCATTGACCTAAGTGACTTACCGTAAACTAATTAACCAAGAAAAACCTCTACAAGAGAAAATTGAGATTATTTGTCACTGTATTAAACTAAATAAAATATTTTTAACGCTTTAACGCAGAAAGAATCATCTTTTGCATAAAAATATGGTACAACGGCATTTTTGAGGGAAATATTCTTTCCAGCGGGCACCAAACCAAGTTGGAAAATTACGGAAATTCCAGGAGTTGGGGGGATATGACAAGCAGAGTGTGTAAAATAAAAGTGCCCTCTGTCGGGGAGGTATGGGATATTTTCTGGAACTACACAATCTAACGAACTAAAAGTGCGGATCTTAGCTGACAAACTATTCAATTCCGTTATGTTATTTGAACAACTATTGAAAGCTCTGTCTTGGATGTAATCAACAGCAGCTTTCCGGCCCGTTAATTATCGGGACTTCGAGAAACAGGCTTCTGGTTCAAGCCTTGCTGTCATGTTGTTCCCTTACATAAGAAACGTTTTTGTGTGCTGAGATAGTAAATGCAGTAAATACGGAACTGCATGTAAATCCTGTGATATGCGAGTGTGGACATTAAAAAGATGTGAATTGTTTGTTGGCTGGTTTTCCTTCAGCAGAAATTCAAAAGATGAATGTGCACATGACCATATACCTGAACTTCCCGTTGGAAGGCATTAAAACCATAGCCAGGTTGCTGTACATGGCACACGGAAGAGAAGGGAATGGGAATTGCCATTACTTATGTGCAACTACTGTAACTCTGTTTCGTTTGCCTTGTTTGTTTCTTTGTAGTGCTTAGTGCAGTGTAGGAAAGATGTCTGTGAAAGACTAGGCCTCAGTGAGGAAAATGTGGAGCTGAGTATGGGAATGTCAAGTGATTTTGACAAAGCGGTAAGTACCCTAATCCATGGCTGGTACAACTAGCTGTTAACACCATAGTGCCACTGAAGTACACATAATGCTCAAAGAAACCTTGCCCTGCCCTGCATTCAGGGGTATCTACATTGGGGATGCCTGACCATGGATTATCATTGATTTATTGATCTTGGTACCAGTTGTCGAAAGTCCCGCCTATGCGACAACTGCGACAAGGGTCTCAAGAAAGGAATTGCTGGCCCAAAGACGTTCCTTCCTTAGGTCGTTCTTCAAAGTATTATCTGAAGCCTCATCTTAACGTGTTGCTTTGAAACTAAAATTACACGGAACTCACGCTATTCAAAGCAAGTTTGCCTTGGGCCAGTAAAACGTACGACATGTACAGATTTTGTTTCAAAAAGTAGAACCACCCTCTACATTCTGCAACAGCTTTTCGCGACCCACAACAACTTGATTTGTTGCTAGACAAGTTTGATTCGTGAGTGGTAAAACGCGCAACATCGCTTTTCAGCTCGTTTTGCAGCAATGGTGCAAAACAAGTTGCACCTTTTTGTTGTCCGTTTTAACGTACCTTAAAAAGAAACGATTTTTAATGTCTTACAGATTTTAATGGGAAGTACAAATGTGCGAGTAGGCAGTACAATATTCGGTGCCAGACAACCTAAACAACCAAGCAGTGCCAATGCTGCAGGGGCAATTCCTCAGCAATCCCCGCGGGAAACAATGGTATCCGGTGGGACCTCCCAATCAAAAACGTCCCAAGGAACAAACCCAGCGGAACAAGACACTTTTCCTCCGGAGAGTTTCAATGTCCACCAGCGTTGACAATGTGTGTGACAAAAATTCTGGTTTCGCAGCCTGCGAGTGTATGGGAAAGCGATATAGCGAGCATGACATCATTTGTTGCCCTAATCAAGGATGCTGGTGTGGCATAGACTCTATGCCAAGGAAACTTAACTAACTGCATTAACGCCTCTGCAAGTTTGTCATGGGTAATTCGAGCAACGTAATGAAATATGTGCTTGAATAGTCCATAATAACAACAAGTCCTTAATGAAGAATTCTTTGGATTGCGGTGTTAAAGAAACGTGCGCAATTTAAACGGGTTAAACGCATACAAATGAACTCTGTAATAGTAGGAGATCTGATTTAAGAGTTTTTGATCAAATATAAGGTCTTTAGTGAGTTATCGAACTACCGAAGTACGCTGTTAACTTGGAATCTTCTTCATGGTTTAAATTTGCCCCCTTCGTCCACACACGCACACATCTCGCCACCGGTGTAAAGAGGGTTTTCAGGACTACGTCCGTTCAACCAACAGTCTTCACAATTCATGTGCAAAATTATTTGCCAGGTTGGTATCTTAGGTGAAGCGTAGAAATCTGTCACTGGTTTCTCATGGCAATCGCTTCAGCCGACACTGAATCGAAGCCATGTATGTGTAATCATTCATCGAAACACACGAGCTGTGCAAGGATTATATATTTGAAAATGGTCGACAAGTTAAGGGTTGATTCTTAATATTCTGGTTGATGAGCAGGCCTGGCTTCATCTGAAAATGAGTCAAAAGAAGTTAATGAGAGATTATAGCCACGGGTTTTAACGGGAGCACTTCACCCATTACAATAGTGTTTACGGAGTTCAAGAGAGGAAATAGCCAAGATGCCTTTTCCCACTCATTGGTTGCCTTTCCATTCCAAACGTTCGGAAGCTACTGAAAAAATGTCTAAGCCATTGCTAGAATCAGATGAAGTAAGAACAAGAGAGGATAATAATTAATAATCAATGATAATCAATGATTCAACTTAAAAGTGTACCCTCGGTGTTACAATGTGTTGGAGAGGGGCGGGGAATGAGAAAAGACCTTTGTCTACAAAGCATGAAGTATCCCCATCGCTCTTTATTACCATATTAAGAAAACCTCAATACATATATTTTTTAAAAGTTTCAATTGTTTTATGAAATTCACAATTGCAAAGTGTAAAAGCAAATAAGTAACTTGCTTTTGTTAAGTACCCGATCAGTGCTTTTAAAAGCGAATTCAACTGAGCCAAAAAACAGTACGGTTGTGTTTGTAACAGTAATTGCGGGAACATAGTAAAAAGCCCAAGTACCTTCAATCCTTACCCTCTACCGATCCACTCCTCATGCCTGTAGAATTGACATAAAAATAGGCCCATTTTCAATCGTATGCTGAGCAACCTAGCCTTTAAGTGGAAGCGAGGCTGGTCGTGACTTTCTTGTGTTAGAAATCGAAGTGGCATATATTTGCATACGACCATTGTTCCATTTGAAAAGATTCTGAAGGGAATTTTCGATCAAGACAAGGTCACCTCCTGCCTCCCTTGCACTCAAGGCTCGGATGCTAAGTATACAATTTGGAAATAGTCCATTAACAATATTATTTCGAGGCCCAAAACTATGGAATTCCCAACTTCAAATATTAAAACAGCTTTGAGTACATGGGAATTCAAGACAGCTTTCCTAAACTCTAAACCTAGCTTGTTACAACGTTGAAGAACTTTAAATTACCGTGTGTACGCCGTGCAAATTGATTACCTCTTAAACACGAGGGGGGGGGGGGGGACCATCTTGTAAGTCCTTGGGTTCTTAAGGATTTCCTATTTCTCTATTTGCAAGCAAACAGCTGAACTTTTGAAAGAAATTACCAAAAAAGAACGAACGAAGAAGAGCTGTCAAAAGTCAGCAACTCTCATCTTGAGTCTCTTTCGTCTTCCAAAGCTTATTGTTATTCCTCATTAGAAGTTTTAAAGAAAAGAGGAAAGGAAAAACTGTTTCCTACTTACACTATTTAAATAGAGCGATGATTGCACACTACCTGAATGCAATATTTATAATATTTATTTGCAGCTATTAAGATATAACCGTTCAAAGGAACGCTGCGTAAGATTACTGTCTCCGTTCACCTCCTTCAACACAATTTTTAATGGCTTCAAGATTTATGGTAAAGAAAACGTCAACGCGAAAATTAAAAAAAAATTATCAAAAACGAAATTGACGGAGGTCAAAGTTGCGGATATTTGCCATGTCAGAAATGGCAGCATAACGAGCTCCATCCATGTCACCTGCTAATTGATTATCATCTCTCAGACGATGATTACGACCACCAATCGTTGAGTCACATTCTGGGCAGCGGCCCTCTTCCATCGCACCACCACCCTCTGTGATGCAGTAAATGTGTCCTATAATGAGATAAGAATAATAATACAGCCCACGATCATTCAAAGTGGACACCAGGGTAATTGTTTTAGTAAGAAGCGGTATGTTATCATGGTGGTGTAACCTGGGTGATCATTTAAATTTTCCACGAAAGGAAGAACATGCAGAGGCCGGGTTGAGGTGGCGTTTGCTGAAGATTCCCTTTAAATGCATCAACAGCTGGAAAGAGTGTTTTTTAAAAATACCCTAGGAGATTGGGGATTGAGAGACCATACTTACCCTTTGGACACTTGAACCAATGTCCTTGTGCTAAGCCCATGGTCTTCACAATCAGGTCTTTTTCCTGTCGGGTGACTTCCTGGTAAAACACTTCAAGGCCGCACGAACGTCCGATCCGCTTAATGCGAGTTGTATAACGGTCTCTGACGTCTTTTTCTAAAATGAATCCAGAAAAAGTCTTTCGTTCATGATTTTTAAGTACGATTTAGGAAAAACGTTTTAAATAGAAAGTTATGCTTGGCAATACACAGCGAGTTTACAAGTTGCTTGGCGAGGTACGACCACAGCAATTTTCCTATAGAATTTTGATATGCCGACAAATAGCACTTTAATGTATGACCATGTTTGAAGTTGCGAAATGTATCTTCGTAATAATTTGAAATTAATTTAGTAACAATCTAGTTTTCCTTTTAGCTGTCTCTAGATTCCCCTTTCCTCTTCTTCTCCCATCGAGTTCGTAAACATTCGCCTTGCTTCACACTTAATTATAACGATTCGTTATGATGATAATTTTTTGAAACCCCAGAGCTTCTAAACTGGATTATCTATACGTTAAAACCTTAACCCCTGTTCTGACACAGCCATACTAAGGAATCACCCAAGCTCTGGGGTTCGTTTTTGTTAGAACATTAGACAAGGCCTCAGTTGTTCAAATGGGTAGATAGCACTATCCACTGGATAAATCATTATCCAGCGAGTAAGTGTTAGGGAACCTAATTGTGCTATCCAGTTGAGAGAGGTTTGTCTCTGACGCTTGATAGTATCCACCCTTTGAACAATTGGGGCCTGGTGGAGTTTTGTTACTGTTCTACTATATCATAATTGCGTTCTTCATCTCTGTCCTTCATTGTCTATCCTCTTACCAATCACTTTCTCAGAATCCAAGGCTCTTTCTACGTGGTCAATTTTTACGGAATCAGTGGCGTTCAGCGTATGGCCTCGGATGTCAAGCTGCATCTTCAGAATCTTTAGGTCAACAGCAAGCTGTGTTCTATACATCTCCTCACTCAGTTCGCCTAATTCCTGGTCACTGAACCGCGCCCGAACCTTCATGATTCGGAGTCGCAGTTTATCCAATAGACTCTCGAGTCCTTCCTTCCTTTCCTCTAGTAGTCTTATTGAATGAAAGCTTCCTTGCGCCCTCTCAATTTCGGCGTTTACGCCTTTGTGTATCTTAACCTTGAGGTTCTGGAGGAAAGACAACAGGCTGATCTGGTTCTCAAACACATTCACTTGTTCATCTGTAAGATTCTTGAGAAGCAGTGACTCCTCAAGTTTCTTCTGGTCTTCTGGAAACAACTTGATCTTCTGCGCTTTCAAAATTAGCCCACTAACCGCTTGTTCACGTTTTTGTTTTCCAAGTAGAATCTTTCGCTTTATTTTCTCGAAGTCAGCAAGAATCTTCTTAACAATGTTACCATACCTCAAGCTGGTACGAATAGGAGTTGAGCACTTGGGACAGCGCTTGAGCTGCACATCAACAGCCTTCCCATCATTCCCTGCCTCGGCCTGGTCCATCCACTGGTCCATCATCTCAACTTCAAACACATGGCCACAATCAGCCAGTTCCACAAACCTTGCGTCCTCTTCCCCTTCAGTTCCGAAGAAAATCTCGGTGACCTCATCCTTATCGCACACTCGGCACTTCTTTGGACATCTTTCCCCGCAAAGACCAATGCAGGGATGCCTGCAAGGAAGACGCTTTTTACAGGGCTCGTTACATCGCTGACGATCACATTCCTCTCCGCATAATTTGGTGCATCGCTGATGCTCACATTGCCAGGTGCATTTCTCGTTGCAAGGCTCACAAGGCTCGCCACATTTTTTCTTGCACTTGCTGTGCGTACAGGAGTTGCCACAGCGTTCTTTGCACGGGGGACAGTTTTTGGTACAAGGCTCAGAACAGGAATGACCACAGAATAGGGTACGGTCGCAGTTTTTCTTGCAAGGAACATGAACTCGACCTCGAAAACACAGACTGCAATCACCTGACATATGTGAAAAAAAATAAAACGAAAATGAAAGATGAATGATTATAACACAATCATAACATTAGAAATATTAATAGTTGGTCAATGTCTATCCTTTATTGAATAAACCGGGTAGATGATTTGACTAGGTCCCCCCCCCCCCTTTTAAGCGCCTAACGCGTCCAAACTTACCAGCACAAGGGTGGTCACACTTCAAATTCTCTCCACACGGTGCCTTACAGGCTGTCTGCGTAGGATCCACGTGACACGCTGTCTCGTTTACGTGACCACAGGGCCAGCTTCTCAGTGTAATAGCAGTACACTTTACCGTACACTGCTCAGAGCAACTGTTTTGACACGAATGCCCACATCCGGGCAGTAGCTTAGCACAAGGTGACGAACATTTGACTTCAGATGGATCCTTGTAGCAAGGCACACTCTGAGTATGGCCACAGTCGGGCAGGATCTTTGTCACTGGTTTCATGCAAGGTCCACAGTCTTGGCAACACATCCTAGAGCACTTGTGATTTCTTGTGCAGATGATTTTCGCGCATGGCTTCTTACATTGATACTCTTTATGCTCCGGGTCTGTTGGATGACACACCATTTCACATACGTGACCACACGCTAGTCTGGTAGCACAAGGCACTGTACATCCCCCTTCGGGTGCTTTCTTGAAGTCATCAGCACATGACGCCTGAATCACGTTCCGTGGGTGGTTTTGACACGAGAGTGTCAAAGCGTTTCCGACATTACCGCTCTCTTCCATGTCGTCCATTATCTTTCTCCACAGTTCGCTCTTCTCTTTCAAAAGACTGATGTTTCCAATGCAATAGAAACCTTTCTTGGCCCGAGACAGTGCTACACAAACCCGATTTTCAGTCTGAAGAAAACCGATATTTCCGTCGTCATTGCTTCGAACAAGCGACAGTAGGATGATGTCGTTTTCTTCACCTTGGAAATTGTCCACCGCACACACTCGCACTCCCCGAAAGAAATCCTTAGGCATCTCCTTCTTCAGTTGGATTAATTGTCCTGTGTAGGCTGTTAGGACTGTAATCTGTTCCCTTTCATAACCTTGAAGGATTAAGTAGCGACAAAGAGCAGCCACAAACTTTGCTTCGTGTTCATTAGACCTGCTTCTTCCCTCCTCCTGATATTCCTGTAATTTAAAAAACGGGATGGTCATGAAAATAACGGAGGAATGACTGAGCAAAAGGTTATTGAGAGGAAACTGCATTACGGTGAGGAATGAGAAAATTGAATCTCGAAATCTAGGTAACATTCGATTTTTTGGTTCTATTCTGGGGTACTACTGGTAAATGAAGCGGTAACTAGTAACCTCAACTTCTATCAATTGAAATACTTCTTACACCTGAAGTACGTCAGCTATGCATTGTAGATGCTAATGATTGGGCAATTTTGGGCGGGTAAAACATTCGTAGAGATAATTCCTGAATTGAGCAAAATGAGTTTTGCAGAATTCCACCCAACTTCTCACCATTGTCCTGGCGGTTTTTCCTGTGCTCTGTAGCCTCTACCTTTCCACATAGCTGGCAGTATACTGATACTATTGATGGCTACACATGTAGGCGGTATTGCATTCCGTGATCCTGAGACCTACCTCACTCTCGTCATGATCCACAAAATACATGTTACGTCTCACGCCCTTGATGTTTTCAAAATTCAGCACTGATTCGTGATTCTCCAACTTAGGGTTGAAATAAATGTGGTCGAGCATTTTGGATATTTCCGGTCTCATCCGATGCTGTAGACGTAGCCGCTCAAAAGGCATTCCATTTTTCACCATTCTTTCAAAGAGGGATACGTTCAGATTGTAGTATTTAGCGAGTTCAAAGACAGTGGGATTTGGGCGGAGTTGCTGGTGATCACCAATCAAAATCAAGTGCTGGCAACCGGAAGTGAGAGAAGTAACAATATGCGACTCGAGAACCTCAGCGGCTTCCTCTACAATCGTTATTCGCGGTTTCAGTCTCTGCAGCAGCTTGCGGAACTTTGCAGCACCTACATGAAAATCATGAAAAAAGTAGCTCATGAAAGGGTCTGAAAAATTCTTCAGCTTATTACAAAAGGGCCTGAAACGAATCCTTGATGATCAGCATGATCGATGGGTCTGGTTACCAAGCCATGCCTAGGTTACACTAAAATCCTATGGCACTTGTTGTAAAACAACAGTAGCGGAGATAGCGCGCGTGGTGGACTGAGAAACTGTAACTCTGTTTCACTTAGAGCCGCTTTTTTCATTCCGTTTCTCTCGTCATTGTGCAAGTCGGATCTGTCAGAATTACTAATTAAACATACCCGTAGTAGTCATGCCAACGACATCGGCATTCTTGAGTATCTCAAAGTCTTCCATGTTTTTGATGTCCTTTAGTCGCTTAGCACCCGCTTCAAATTGTTCCTGGAAAAGCGAAATAGTTTGGCGGTACCTATCGCTCACATCCTTAAGCCAACGTCGGTACAAACGCCAGCGATCGTTTAAGCGTAACCTCCACACATTTCGTACCTGCATGTTAAAAGAAGCATTAAATCAAACTAAGGAGTTTCAGATTTCAAAGCTGTAGTGAATTGGCGAGTGATTTTTGTAGCTTCCCGTTAAGATTCGCGCGAATCGAATCCATATGCATTCTGTCTTCTTTACTCTGACTCTTTGTATACATGACGTCAAAACTAAATAATAAGTATCATAATTCATCTTTATTCAGATATTGGAGCTATTTATGCCAAGGGTTTCTCTTGCTATCAGTCACTGCTGGTCGTTTGAACGTTAACGCGCGCATGACAAACAAAGCTAAAGCGTAACTGCAGGCACAGGAAAACTACTTCAAAAGTGAGCCATCGTGCAGTAAATTCTGACTGCATGAAAATAAAGCTCCACGATCCTTTTGAGAAGCCAAAATCAGGTGAACTAAATAGGGCATTTTCCTTGTTTTGTTTCCATTTTTCCAATATCTCACCGTTTTTGCTCTTTCATCTGGCATGAAATCCTTTTTGCTCAGCTGTTGAATGATCGTTCTCTTTAGCCTCTTTTTAAGCCGATCTGCGTTCTGGACCTGCCATCCGTCGTCAGATCCTCCGTCAAAAGCAGAAGGATCCACGACCTTCAGCCTTGCTCCTTTTAGGCCCGCCGATTTTGTACCAAACACTCTTACGTCATCATTGTCCAGAAGTCTTTGGTCCTGCATAACATCTGCTTCGTACAATACATCCAGATCCTCAGTGTCGTCTTCCTCTTCTTCTTCGCCTCCTTCATCATCCCCATCTTGTGCTTCCGCACCACCTTTAGAGAAGCGCAAATAGCGAGACTTAGAAATACTATTCATGACCTTAGTCGTGACTTAATAAGCGAAAGGGTGTGATTCTACAGTAGGCACAGTTTTGTGAATTGACTAGCATACTCGATTACCTTCCTGAGCAATTCCACCAACAGTTCGGACCATTTCTTTTCCGAGGGATTCATTGAATATATGAAGCTCTCGAACCCTCCCTTGAAAGCAATGATCTGGTCCAGCAGAAGCTATGGCTCCGATTCGGATGGAAAACTGAGTTGCTAATTCCATTTTGCTGCCTATAAACTTCGCATCCACTGCATTGCCATCATGCCAAAGATTCGCAATCCCAGAATCGTGATCGTAAGAGGCACCAATAAAGTTCCAAGCGTTCATAGTCAACACTGCCTTGGTAAGGGCGAGAGGTTGGGAAAAATCTCTGCAGACAAAACGAGCCGTTAGTATACCCTTCCCATCTTCTAAGCCTTCTTGCCATATTTGGAGTCCTAGGCCATCTTCATGGAAGCATAGGATAGGACCTCTGTTTCCGACCGGAAACACGTGCATCAAGAGTGTGATTGAGGTCCTAGTGTCCAGGTCACTTCCTGCTCTATTTGGAATTTCAACGAATGAAGCAGGAGTTCCTCGTAGTTGAATGGATCCACCTTGCGCCCCGTCAAGCCCAGGGGCCCATGCAACACGAGACAAAGTGGCTAGATTGGCTCTCGAAACTCTTTCCAGTCCACCACAGAGGCTATTTAGAGGGAACACTGCTACAGGCTGTACAGATGCTGATAATTAAACAAAAACGGCATCACAATGCTTATTTGATTTCACGACATGGCACGAAGGGGATGCTGGTCCTAACATCTTCAGCTCAACGAAGTATCAAAAATTTATTTTAAAAACAAACAAACGACAAGAGAGAACACGTTCTCATCAGACTTTGATACACTAACAAACGTAAGTGTGATAGAGCGTTTTTTTTAACTCCAGGGGCTCCTAAGGTGAGGAATGGATAAAGGAAAGCTCTTAGACTATGAATACTGCGACCTTTTGACTGTCGGTTCGCATCATTGTTTCCTGCTATAGTGAGTTGGTGCTTTGCTTTCCCTGGAAAGCGAAAAGAACCGATACTAAGTTAAGCCAAGTTAGTTGCAGTTTTGGGGTGAATGAGACGGACTCTGGCCCTGACCTTTCCCTTATACTTTTACTAGATGTGGGCATATGTTTCTGCGTAACTGCAGAGCTCTCTCGGTGAATTGAAGGCTGTAGGACCACACCTGGACCACAACGCAAAGCTTGGCTGAGGTCTTAACTCATATCAGCAAACTAAAGAAAAGTAAGGATGTCCTCAAAACACCAAAAAAACAAACAAACAAAACCTCTGTTACCTGGGGTGGCCGAGCTCAAAGATAGCTGTAGCCAATGCACAATGGCGCTGTCCTTTCGTGCAACTAATCCGTCAAAGGGCTCTTTCAGGGACTGGTACTGAAGAGTAGTCATGCTTGACGCGCGTTGATGAAGGTCATCTTCATGAAGCAAGTTTTCAAAGCATCTCTTTAAATCTTCCGCTGCTGATTGTAATTTTGCTGTTGTGTGGTCCATTTCCTGGTGAGCATCGTAAAAAGCTCTTCTTATGTGAACGGGAGCTGATTTGTCCTGATTAAAGAGGAGGAAAGAGAAATCGTTAAAACTATAAGGCGGGATAGCAGATGGGGTACTGGCTCAAACGAAGGAAAGTATCGTTGGGAAGAATTACGTTTTTCGCCAATTGCTTTGAGTACACAAACTTGGTTTTTTGTGCAAAAGACGTGCGCTTAGTTGGCCTTACTGCTAAAATATTTATTACTGCGTAGAGAGGCTAATGAGCGGCGTTTTTTATTCGTTCTTGCATTGTTCTCATGTTTTTCAAGACGCCCTCTACTAAGAACGTGTGGGAACAGATCAGTAAAACCAACAAAGTATAATTTAATTAAAAGTATGTCTGCTTTGTCATTGACAGAGGTTTCTCCACTGAATACTGCTTTGTATGTAAACGATAATTCAATTTTCACTTCATAACTCGTGGTGGACTGTGTGTTCTTTGGTCCATTAGATTTCACCAAGCCGTGGGCGTGACGAGGAAGCGTGGCTCTTTCACCATTTGATTTGCTGGTGCGAAGATGTTCGCTTGAGGCAACGTTTCGTTGGCAGTTATCGATTACAAACGCGGTGAAAGTTCGAGAGAATACTCCCAAGAAGGGAAAAACCGTGCAGCTTAAACGCCATTCTCCACGTGATAGTCTACTCTTACCTTGTGCATCTTGAACTTCCGCTCGGACAAACTACACTCCTTCATGATATCGCTCTTGCTTCGCCCTCCAATGCGAACGATACCCTGGGGATGAAACTTGTGGATTCCCTCTAGAAACTGATCAAGGGCATGATTGGTGTAGCAGACAACAAGGATTGGACGCCGTTCAGAAACCTGTAAACGGTCATCCATGTTGTCATCAAGCAACTCAGTCCCGGTGTCCCATTTCGTCTTATTATGCAACAAAACGTTGGCTATCTGCGGCAAACAAAGAGGGCATTTGTACGGGTAGAGTTTATACTGATATCCGGCAGCGTGTTTAGATGTGAGTAGTGACATTGTCCTTTCGTTAAAACGAACATCGTCACATTTAATTTTGCAAACCCAATAGGTCCAGAAAGTATTGCTCAAGCTAGGTGTCTGCCTAGGGGAGTACAGTGTTCGTACGTGTTTAGCATGTTCTGCCTATTGGACCACAGGTGTCTGTAAACGGGGGCTCGGCCGTTCAAAAAACGCTCACAAACAGCATCTTTTATTTGCAGGCGTTGGCAATTTCTTCAAGGCCAGTCTTTCCAAGTGAAAGTTAGGTTTAACAATCCTTATCTTATTTCAATTTGATTTAACTACGAAGGTTCTGAGTAACATACCAACCATCGAACCCCTCCTTTACTATCAAAGTTAGACAATTTACCGTCGTATTTGTTAGTCTACGACTTCTTAGAGTAGGCAGAAATCTCCAAATGAATCATTTTGACCAGCAAGAGGTCTGTTGGAGACCATGTTTTTAACTATTTTTGAACATTTTCCCGTACTTTTAGTCCAATGTATGTCTTCCCAGTGCCTGGTGGTCCTTGAATGACCGCGAACTCTTTGGTCAGCGCCATCTGTAATGCCCTGTACTGGGAGTCGTCTAGTTCCAGATCTTTCGCGGACGGCCAGTAGGCTAGACTCAGAATTGGAACGTCGCTACCTTTGGAGGGGAGAAACGTGTTCTTATGTTGTGGGTGCAGACAAGTCATTTCGATTATGTCACTTATGTCCAGAATGGCAATGGCCATTTTCGTTGTTGCGAGCATTTCAGGACATTTGTCAGTTCTAAAGTTCGACTGCTTTCTTATTGCCCCCGCAGAGTTGCGGCCCAGAGGCCGTAACCCGCGGAGGCATCCTAACTTCCCACGCATAAAGAATTATCGTTTTTTCGCGGTATTGGTAATTTGCGAAATCTTCTCGATTTAAAGAAGCTAGGAGCGCAAAGTGGTCCCGGTTAATTTTTCTACATGCGTGCACGGTGGTCTTGGGACCCCTTCCCCTCTAGCTTCACTTGCATGAAATTTCTATCAATTGTTTTAGAAAAAAAAACGGAGCTTGAATGTGGCATAAGCGAGATTCGAAGCCGCGGTCCTAGAAACCGACTCGACTGCTATAGCGACAAACCTAAGAGTAAAGAAAAGGTAGCCATTTCGAGTCAGCGCTTAGGCCTTATCACTATTGTCGGCGCTTAACACTAATCACTATGTTCGGTGCTTAACCCTCCCTATAACGTTTTTCGCGAAGTTTTAAAAAATCATAACCAAATAAACGTCATTTCTAAGGCGGGAGCAGATGTAGTAAGAAATATTGCTGGTCCAAATGTGTACCCCGTCCATGGGTGGACTTAAAATCTGGGTTTCCACTGCCCTGTGCATCTTAAATAGATGTCTCTTGGTTGCCTCTTTATGGCGGTAAGACTATGAGTACGGCGTTTTTAATATGTATAAATGTATAAATGAGGAAGTGGAAACGAGCAAAGAACATGTCGTAGGGATTCTTTAGGCTTATTTTGCGCTTTTCTTTTAACATCAATCTCTCTCTGTTAGAAATTTTTGCATTTTATGCCAGTAAACTCTTTGAGGGTTCTAGGTTTCAAGTGGTTTAGTTCCGCGAAATTATTCATCGTAACCCAGCGGGATAAAGGAAAGCCAGTCTTGTAGAGGTTGCTGATTGGTGATTCATTAGACCGCAAGCGGTCGTCCCTCTTTCCTCACACCCACGCGTGGCGAGGGAAAAAGTAAAATTGTGCGGGAATCACGCGAGCTCGTGATCTACCGTGTCTCAAAAGGAAAGCAAGAGACGGCTCTCAGTCTAGTTATTCATATAATGCACACGCCTTTCCAGGAGTATATATCTATTACAAAATTAAGGTACCTGAAAATGCGTTATACTTACCCCTGCAAGGGTCATCTTGGAGATTCAACCCGGCGAGTCGTGCCCTCAACTGTGTTAGATAGGAACTGCAAAAACCGAATCGAACAAAACCGTCAAGTATAGTCAAGTATGGTGGTAATGGTCTTACATTTTCCGTTCTCGCTAATAGCACCAGAGTCCCAGTGCAGTAGATTCTTGTTAATGTACTCATTATCCAATTACAGTTTAAAGGTGTTTTAGTTGGCTTTGTTTACTTTTGTCAACTACGAACTCTAACTTCAATTAAAGAGCAAAAGTCTTTTCTTGACAAAAGCAAGGTCAGGTGATTCATGAGCGCTGCGTGTAAATCGCACAGTCACACCTTTTTATGGAACTTTTACACATTCGCACTCATTATCTTAAATGAACAAGTTTTTGCACACACCAAATGCAGAGTGGACTTTTAAGGCCTTGAATTTTTTGCAACTTTAAGTCCAAGATGTGAAACTTCAAGTTCAAGGTGAACTTTACAAGCACAAAAAGGAACATAATTCTTTTCGTTGTAAAACCGTCAATAAAGGTTAGGAGGTGCGGTCGAGATCCATGCAAGGTGTTTCAGGCATGAAATCGAAGGCTGCTCCATCGCTGGTGCTTTGCGTAAGTTTCAAGTGATAAAAAGCACTTTATTTGACATTCAATGTATTGAACACAAAAGTACTATTGGGGACACTATTTATACGTCTACAAGTGGAGACGGGACCGCCATTTTACGTGGTCATCCGAGGCACGCGAAGGTCTAACCATTTGCAGGGCAAAGGAAGTACCTTCATTTCCCACTTGTTTTAAGACCCCGAGTATTGTACTGCCCCGAGAATCGAACCGGCGACCTCCCGCTCTCCAGTCAAGTGCTCTACTGACTGATCTGAGTTCAAAATATAAGTCATTTCATATATTTCCCTACATGAGGTAATCCTGCTCCGGTAGTCAAAACAGGCGTCATCAGATTCTATGCATTCCAGTCATTCTTAGCGGAAGTCCAAATGAATGCTTTTTCCATAAGTGCCGCGCATGCGTAATGGCATCTTGGAGATTAGAAGCCCGCAATATTTTTTCTCATACCTGGAGGTTGAATTTCCGGTCTGCTTCTTCATAATGGGTGTGAGGTCAAAAGTTATTCTTCCCCGGTATCTGTTCCTCAAGTAGGCTGGTGGGTCAACTTCTTTCTCACAGTTTACAATGTACTTCTGTTTTGATAAAAGCATCGCAGGACAGTCTTCATCACTGTCTATTAACGGCTAACTAGAGAATTACTAACTCAAACTGTGGGAAAAACTAATAAACCTCACATCAGATTTAATGCGGGCCAAGCTATAAGTTGACCGAATTGTGAATCTCATTCTCTCTTGGTTGACTACAACACCTGCGCACGTCCAAAATCGTAAGCCCAAAAGTCATCACTTAAAAGAACCTATCTATTATTGCTTGAAGGAGAATTGCCTTTAAAGTGAATAGAGTGATTTGCTCTCTCGGGTTATGAAAGAAGTGCGCTTCAAACCTGCAACGGCAGACGTCTGGGATCCACCTCCTTGAGTCCCTCCAGTATATGACGATAGGCTTCAAAGTACACAGTGCTTTCTACCATCTGAAACACGTCTCCTTCTTCAAGTCTTACATAATCAGAAAGACTGATGAACTGTATGTCCACTATACCCTACAGAGGAAAAAAAAGTGCAAATGGCAGAAATTTCTCGATAAAATTCTTAACGTTTAAGAAAGGGAGTGATCAGGCAATGGGTGCTTAAGCAAAGGCGTTTTTGAGCAACACACGTCAACCGGAAGTAAGAATTTTAAAGATCTTGACGCGGCCAAAATTTGTATCGCTAAGTGTGTACTCTTATAGGGACGATTTGCCCGAAAATGCGAGCAAAACGACTTTCCAAGAATGCAAAAAGTCCACTTCCCGTTGACGTGTGTCACTCAAAAACGTCTTTACTTAAACACACTTTTGTCAAGCCAGACTGACAACTTGTCTTTGGAAAAAAGAACTTGAAAGTTTGATCCTGTTTTGCTTTGATCGGTTTATGTAGAGGCAATTAAAGTATATTCCTCACATCGAAAACATACCAGGGTCTCAAAAATGACATGATCTTCTAGATGTTTTGTTATTATTTAGTGTTGATATTAGGCAGAAAGCGAGGATCAAAACTTTGTGGACAAACGACGAGAGCTTTAATACCTGTTTTAATTCTTTCGCATCGCGGTTTGCTATGGTAGCAAACACAAAACTTTCAAACTTGTCCTTAGAAAGACACATCAGTGAACCAAAGATCAATCGTTTGCTGTTCTCCCAGCGCACATTTCTTAACCTGGTGTTATCAAATTTAATCCTGTACCGAAGTCCGTCCGTCGTACATATAGGGTATAACAGTCGGACATCTTTGTACACGCGGATGTCTTGAAGGGCACCAATCTTGGCAGAGCCAATGCGCTCTAACAGCTTAGCAATTCCTTCACGTAGCGGCCTCACGAAGTCTTCACGAAGGAGACGAAATTGCACGTCCAAATAATGTTCCGCGTCATTGTAGCTCCCATCAGTTTTGTTTCTTCTAAGGAAGGGACGCTCCCCTGTCAAGATGTCCTGTTGCGTTGGTATAACGCTGTACTCACGGAAATTATCAGGTGGATCTACATCATCATTCTTTCCAACTATAACCGAAAATTACAAAAAATGTGATGTGTTGCCACATTTAGAAACATTTTTTTATGGGACCTATTTTGGGGCGTTAAAGGAAACAAAAGCCGCCATTATAAAGTCATCTTTTGCAAACTGTGTTTTGGACAGTAATTTATAAAAGGAATTGGAAGTCATTCACATGCTTACTTAATGATAATAATGCATTGTAAGGCGAATTCGGTAACGAGGTAGTCTTTTAATCTACTTATATCTCAGCTCAGAGGACAAAAGAGGTGCTTGGAGCTTGGCGCTGCGCGGTTGTTTCACATAAGCTGAGGTTTACTGAAGCACATCGAACCTTATTTATTTATTTTTTAACATCCTAACCTGCGAGTCGCGATTTTCAAAGTTGCGGGGACGATCGCACATAAGACTACATAAAGCAAAGCGTCAAATGTCAATAGTTTGACTCCTGCTTTGAGCATCGTAAATTTGCTCTCGTTCACGGTCATATACTAAAGATTCTTTCACCTTCTCAAATACAGCCACCTTTTTATGTTAATGGCGTAATCTTATTCACCTTCACTATCATGCTCACTCACCATCTCTACGTGGTCTCCTTCTGTGTTGGTTTTCTTCCTCCTGTTTTTTCAGCTCATCTGCCTTTTGATTCCTCAGCTGCATCAGTTCCTCTCCTTCTGCCACTAAGGCACCATCAGGCTGCTGGGTGTCAGAAAAGATCCTGATTCCACAATACAACTCAGGCACTGGAAGGTCTGCGTATGAATTCGGAAATATTCGAAGCAACTCCTTCATTATTCTCAGAACATTTCTTAGAAACGTAGCCACTTCCGTGGCAGGCATGCGGCAAGCAGACAGCCTGTTGAGGAATGTTCTTAGATGTGAAGTGAAGAAAAGTGATTTAGGCAGAAGGTTTAGTAGCTTGATTAAGTACTCCTTGGAATTACAACCACAGGCTTTGGCAACGATACTCACTGTTAGTACAATCCAGTCATCCTTCATGGCTGATTGCTGGGTCAGTAAAAACTCGGTAGCTGGGAAACGTCTGCTTGACATCAAATCCAGAATGATTTCGTCAGGGGTTTTAGTGTCCAGTTCCTGAAGTGCTTTGAATCCCAGCCTTAACTGACGGGGATTGTGCCCCTGTGCTCCGTCTTCTTCACGTCCACTTCTTCCTCCTCCTCCTCTGCCTTCCCCTCTTCCAAAGCCAATACCATGCCCCCCTCTTCCAGCTGTTCCTGTTCCGATGCCATTCCTTTCCCTATTAGGGTTAAGGGCAAGGAGGGGATTGTGCCCCTGTGCTCCGTCTTCTTCACGTCCATTTCTTCCTTTTCCTGTGCCTTCCCCTCTTCCAAAGCCACTACCATGCCTCCCTCTTCCAGCTGTTCCTGTTCCGATGCCGTTCCTTTCCCTATTAGGGTTAAGGGCAAGGAGTGTTTCTCTAGAGTAACATATTCTGATGGCACCAGTTTCACGTGGTTTTCCACGTGAAAGTGGCCTTGGGTACATCAGGAGTGGCTATTCCTAAAAGCAAAAAGAAATTTTTAAAAATTGTCATTTAGTTTCGATGCATCTGTACTCGATCGAAGAGTGTGCAAGTGGACACTCTACAACTGTTTATTGTAACGTGATGTCTCATTCTTTAACATAGTTCATGTCTTCTTGTCCTTTAAGATCCGACCTTTTATTTTTTGCGACTGCCCTTCCTAAACAGCGGCTAAAAAAATTATCCGAGGGTTACTGCCATAGAATGAGCAATTGCAGGTGTTGAAAGAAATATCGCGAAGACAACCGCCTTTTATCTTTCCCCGTTTCACCAAACGTGCCTAGCGACGAGAGGCGGCCTTATTCGCGAGCTAATATCTTTCAGGCTTATGGCTGTTAAATTTCACGTAATGTTTTTCCTTTTAGCTGTAGATTTCGATATGTCGGTGCCCTTCTGCTCATGATATCATCCATAAGATGTTGGTTCTATCATCATAGAGCAGGTCAGTTTATTCTATGGTCTTTATTCTTCTGTTTAAGTCAACTGCACTCGTTTCTCGGTCCCATCAAGTCACTGTAAAGGAATCCCTCTTCAGAAGATTTGCATGGGGTTGTAGCTCGACTTTGTGAAACAGTGTTAGCCCATATCTCGACTTTCTCAGGTATCGTTTAATTATGTGGTTCACAGATCACAGCTATCGCCATCAGTTAAAAAATCTTTAATTTCAAAAAAATTAAGACCATTTTTCAGGTAACAGTTATCCCATTTTGGCCCCTTTCTACCACTCTGTGTCCCCCCAGGACTTGGGAATTTACCGGGGGGGGAAGGACCGTCTCCGTTGCTCTGACCATAGCCCGATCCAGGCGTCCAGCTATTAGAGTGCGAGCGAAACATAGCCCGCTACGTTCCACCATCTGAACGCCTCTGACTTCAGTAAAATAAATCCACAGTGCTCTCTGTCACTTCCCATGCCCAACTTGGAAAAGGCGCATGCCCGGGCGACGTTTGAATCAAGTGTTTCAAGATAGATTTGGCGTAAATGACTCTGAAGTCCGTAAGATGTTTCTGCAAATACAAATACTGTGCGTGCATGGGAACATTTTTTGGAGTTCTACGTTTTTCTAACTTCAGAACATGTTAATTTGTATCCGAATCCTCGATTCGAGACAGCCGGTTATAAACTGCATTTCCGATTTCATGTATCTGCCTACTCGGCGCTTTATCTCCTGAGACGGATGACCAACGCAAATTGAGAACTAGACGCTGGTAACAACGAAAGAGGAAGTTGAAATCTACGAAATACAAATTCCATTTTTCAATGACATAACAAAACAACCTTTGGACTTATTTTGAATAAATCCGTCACGGTTTTTAGGTCTGTTGATCTCTCAGTAAATTATGTCACTGTTTCTAAGTAAGGCTTTCCTTTAAGTTCAATTTCCTTTGGTAATTCTATTATCAGGATATTTGTTTTGTTTGTTTTTGTCTGTCGTTAAATTTGTCTTTTTAAAATTTCTTATAACGTGTGCAACTGGTCATGAAATGAAATTAAGTTTATACGATACCTACTCGTATAAAATGTCTGCAATGTCTAAAATAGTTGCCATAACAAAAAGTTCGAGCGAACGTTTAAAGTGAAAGAGAAAGACAGAACTGAAGGCCTTTACAAAGAAAATTTCGGTCAGCTATTAAATCAATGATTGAAAACTGAGTTACAGGAGTTCACATTGGGCGATTCGATCGAAAGCCTACAGTTCGTGCTACAAGAGGATCGGAGTGGAAATTCAACTCATATCTTTTGAATCGTTGCTCATTACCTGTCAGCGGCTTGCTGCCTTCAATTCTTCCTTTTTCCTATGATGTATATGAAAATGTCCGTTCCTTTCTAACTCTTTGAATCGTTTATTTTATCCTGATACCACTCGTTTCAGTCGTCATTTTTTTAAAGTGGTTTTTTACCCAGGAACTTAATTTAAATGCTTTTAATGTATTTCAATGCGTTATCCAATCAAAAAGCGTTATCCAATCAAATTCCAGCTTAATTTCTCAGAAAGCGAAAACCGCTTCGGGGAATACCCGCTGAATATTTTAAATATGATAATCACAAGAAAACCAGCTGTGAGTAAAGAAAGTAAACAAACCCAACGAAAGGTGAAATTCTAAAATCGGGACAAAATTGACGTATTTATAGCTTTGCAAGACCGTCTTCATCTGGAGATTGTAGAGTAGCTTAGAGTGTTTCTCATAGGTTTATACCGTGTGCGCTAAATTGTCGCTGGGCTTATTGTTTTTCCAATTGTTCTGGATTTTTTTTTTACTTACAAGTCATCTAGTTACTGTTTTCAACGTTGCCATAAAGCCTGGTTTTCATATGTCGGGAAAATCCCAGACGATCGGGGATTTACTGTTTCCCGACTGTCCCAGATTATGCCTACTAATGAAAACTCGAAATCGTAGATTTCCCCGATCGTCTGAGATGGACGGGGACAAATCTGGAGAATCGGGAGCGTTTCTATTCTCCCGACGGGTACCAGATTTCTGTGATGGTAGGCGATCATTCCCGACAAATGAAAACTCAAATTTGTACCGTCGGGGACGTCGGCGATGGATTTCGCTCATTACCAATCCCCTATCATACATAAACATTGCGTCTCTGGGACAAACTTGTGGCGATTATCCGATATACGGGCAAAATCTGGGACGGTCAGCAAAAAGAAAAATCCCCGATCGTTTGGGATTTTCCCGACATATGACTCTCTATAAGACGAACACCTCTGTTAAACGGACACCTAGAGTTGCTCCCTGCCTTTCTTTACTCCCTTTGTTTGACTCTCTATAAGACCCACACCTCGAAAAAACGGACACCTAGAGTTGGTCCCTGTCGTTTTCTTTACTCCCTTTATTTAACTGTCTATAAGACGCACACCTCGGTAAAACGGACACCTGGAGCTGGTCCCTGCCTCTCTTTACTCGCTTTATTTGACTCTCTACAAGACGAACATCTCTGCTAAACAAACACCTAGAGTTGGTCCCTGCCTTTCTTTACTCGCTTTATTTGACTCTCTATAAGACGCACACCTTTGTAAAACGGACACCTAGAGTTGGTCCCTGTCTTTCTTTACTCGCTTTATTTGACTCTCTATAAGACGTACACCTCTGTTAAACGGACACCTAGAGTTGGTCCCTGTCTTTCTTTACTCGCTTTATTTGACTCTCTATAAGACGCACACCTCTGTTAAACGGACACCTAGAGCTGGTCCCTGCCTTTCTTTATTCGCTTTATTTGACTCTCTATAAGACGTACACCTCTGTTAAACGGACACTTAGAGTTGGTCCCTGTCTTTCTTTACTCCGTTTATTTGACTCTCTATAAGACGTACACCTCTGTTAAACGGACACCTAGAGTTGGTCCCTGTCTTTCTTTACTCCGTTTATTTGACTCTCTATAAGACGTACTCCTCTTTTAAACGGACATTTAGAGCTGGTCCCTGCCTTTCTTGTCTCCCTTTATTTGACTCTCTATAAGACGAACACCTCTGTTAAACGGACACCTAGAGTTGGTACCCTCCTTTCATGACTCCCTTTATTTGACTCTCTGTAAGACGTACTCCTCTGTTAAAGGGATACCTAGACCTGGTTCCTGTCTTTCTTTACTCGCTTTATTTGACTCTCTATAAGGCGCACACCTTTGTAAAACGGACACCTAGAGCTGGTCCGCGCCTTTCTTTACTCGCTTTATTTGACTCTCTATAAGACGTACACCTCTGTTAAACGGACACTTAGAGTTGGTCCCTGTCTTTTTCTTTACTCCCTTTATTTAACTGTCTATAAGACTCACACCTCGGTAAAAAGGACACCTGGAGCTGGTCCCTGCCACTCTTTACTCGCTTTATTTGACTCTCTATAAGACGGACATCTCTGCTAAACAAACACCTAGAGTTGGTCCCTGTCTTTCTTTACTCCATTTATTTGACTCTCTATAAGACGCACACCTCTGTAAAACGGATACCCAGGCGCGAGCCATTCAACCAAAATTCCAACCGGTCCGACCGGGAAAAGTGGACCCGTTTTTTGGAAACTTTTCCGGTTGGACCGAACCGATCCATTGAGGTTTGGACCGAAATTTCCGGAAATTTTGGTTGAATGGATCGCGTCTCCAGAGTTGGTCCGTGCCTTTCTTTACTGGCTTTATTTGACTCTCTACAAGACGCACACCTCTGTAAAACGGACACCTAGAGCTGGTTCCTGCCTTTCTTTACTCGCTTTATTTGACTCTCTATAAGACGTACACCTCTGTTAAACGGACGCCTAGAGTTGGTCCCTGTCTTTCTTTACTCCGTTTATTTGACTCTCTATAAGACGCACACCTCTGTAAAACGGACACCCGGAGCTGGTCCCTGCCTCTCTTTACTCGCTTTATTTGACTCTCTATAAGACGGACATCTAGAGTTTGTCCCTGCCTTTCTTTACTCCCTTTATTTGACTCTCTATAAGACGGACACCTCTGTTCAACAGACACCTAGAGTTGGTCCCTGCCTTTCTTTACTCGCTTTATTTGACTCTCTATAAGACGGACACCTCTTTTCAACAGACACCTAGAGTTGGTCCCTGCCTTTCTTTACTCGCTTTATTTGACTCTCTATAAGACGGACACCTCTTTTCAACAGACACCTAGAGTTGGTCCCTGCCTTTCTTTACTCGCTTTATTTGACTCTCTATAAGACGGACACCTCTTTTCAACAGACACCTAGAGTTGGTCCCTGCCTTTCTTTACTCGCTTTATTTGACTCTCTATAAGACGCACACCTCTGTTAAACGGACACCTAGAGTTGGTCGCTGCCTTTCCTTCCTCCCTTTATTTGTGAAATGACTCTCTATAAGACGCACACGTCTGTTAAACGGATACCCAGAGTTGGTCCCTGCCTTTCTTTACTCGCTCTATTTGACTCTCTATAAGACGCACACCTCTGTTAAACGGACACCTGGAGTTGGTCCCTGTCTTTCTTTACTCCCTTTATTTGACTCTCTATAAGACGCACACCTCTGTTAAACGGATACCTAGAGCTGGTCCCTGCCTTTCTTTACTCGCTTTATTTGGCTGTCTATAAGACGTTCCTTTCTGTTAAACGGACACCTAGAGTTGGTCCCTGCCTTTCTTTAGTATTTTTATTTAACTCTCTAATAGACGCACTCCTCTGTTAAACGGACACCTAGAGTTAGTTCCTACCTTTCATGACTCCCTTTATTTGACTCTCTATAAGACGGACATTACTCGTGGACGGACAATTCGCGCCGGACCCAAAGAGGGAGAGTTGACTGTACAGCCAAACGATGTTTTCCAAAAATTCCCACTCTGGAGTGCGTTTTTTAAAAAGATGCGTTTTCCGTGACCGCTTTTACCGGATACGTGTATACGGTAGGCCAAACCGGAGGGCAAAAATCGCCATTTTGAAAAGAAAACGGAAACATGGACGGGTCCTATGTTTGCTGACATCATCAGGGTCTACAATGGGAACATAAAGCACATGGGACGGGGTCTAATACCTCTAGCTCTTGAGCGCGCTTTGCAATCCTTCCCAGTGCATCCATAAGCTAGAAATACTTGTATCGAAGAACCTCGCGAAGCACCTGAGAGGAGGTCCGTAAAATGTTAGGGATGGGAGGGAGGGAAAGAAATTGCGTAACTGGGGAGGACGGGTTTCAACAGTGGCTGTAATATTGGAAGCAGAGATATACTCAATCTCCTTTTGGTTGGAGTAAACTCGAACCGAGTGCCCTGTCTTTAAAAAAGATTTGGGTTTTTAATGGGGTTGCTATCATTAAGGCAGCGTAGCCAGAGCTGTGTAGCTAACGTGTTCACCCTTTTTCACCCTCCTTCATGTACTTCAAGTTTTCAAAGGGAAATGGGTGTGACATTGGATGGCTACAGGCTAATATGTAGTGGCATTTGCTTAATAACAGCTAACTTGTGCCATCTCCTATAATAATATTCTAATAATTTACTCTTTGTTGTTCGCGCTAAATTTCTATTCGACGTTCTGTTGTTGCTCCAGAGGAATTCTCCCCGGCAAGGATTTGCGTACGTCCACTTTTTTAATCCAGAGTTGTTGTGTTTGCTTTTGTGGGTCATTTGCATTGGTAGGAATTTGCCTGCCTTTCCTTCCTCCCTTTATTTGTGAAATGACTCTCTATAAGACGCACACCTCTGTTAAACGGATACCCAGAGTTGGTCCCTGCCTTTCTTTACTCGCTCTATTTGACTCTCTATAAGACGCACACCTTTGTAAAACGGACACCTAGAGCTGGTCCCTGCCTTTCTTTACTCGCTTTATTTGACTCTCTATAAGACGTACACCTCTGTTAAACGGACACCTAGAGTTGGTCCCTGTCTTTCTTTACTCCGTTTATTTGACTCTCTATAAGACGTACTCCTCTTTTAAACGGACACCTAGAGCTGGTCCCTGCCTTTCTTTACTCGCTTTGTTTGACTCTCTCTAAGACGTACACCTCTGTTAAACGGGCACCTAGAGTTGGTCCCTGTCTTTTTTTACTCCGTTTATTTGACTCTCTATAAGACGTTCTCCTCTTTTAAAGGGACATTTAGAGCTGGTCCCTGCCTTTCTTGTCTCCCTTTATTTGACTCTCTATAAGACGAACACCTCTGTTAAACGGACACCTAGAGTTGGTACCCTCCTTTCATGACTCCCTTTATCTGACTCTCTGTAAGACGTACTCCTCTGTTAAAGGGATACCTAGAGCTGGTTCCTGTCTTTCTTTACTCGCTTTATTTGACTCTCTATAAGGCGCACACCTTTGTAAAACGGACACCTAGAGCTGGTCCCCGCCTTTCTTTACTCGCTTTATTTGACTCTCTATAAGACGCACACCTCTGTTAAACGGATACCCAGAGTTGGTCCCTGCCTTTCTTTACTCGCTCTATTTGACTCTCTATAAGGCGCACACCTTTGTAAAACGGACACCTAGAGCTGGTCCCTGCCTTTCTTTACTCGCTTTATTTGACTCTCTATAAGACGTACACCTCTGTTAAACGGACACCTAGAGTTGGTCCCTGTCTTTCTTTACTCCGTTTATTTGACTCTCTATAATATATACCGATGGTATAAAAATCTCTTTCACAGACGATGAATATAAAACTCGAATGAACATGAACCGGAAATACATCTGCTGCGTCTCGTCACAGTGGATTGGGATACCAACCGGAAATGACCGATATATCTGTCTGAAGGCCACTAGGCTTTCGCCTTGCTCCAGGCCAGTGCTGTCTCCAAGAATGTAGGGGGCGTGGCGTCTTGGTCAGCACTACAGGGCGGAAAAACGTAATGAGCAACAAATTGTCATTAAAAAAACCCAGAAGGCTAAAGGCTCTTATACCTGCTGACAATGAAGAAATGAATTTTCTGTATGAAAACAACCTACCTAAAGGTCTTCAAAGCAAAAGATCAGCTTCGCAAGCTTCGCAGCCAAGCCATGATTCACCATTAAGCTATTTTTAATAACTGATCCTTGCGAGGGTCTTTGACTGAAGACAAGGATCAAGTAAAGCTGGTTCTGCAAAGATAATAAATGTGGGCATGTAAAAAAACACAACAACCGTAAACTACTACTAACAGAATACAAGCGGGTTTTAATTCAGCCCGGCAAAAGAAAGTGAAGAACTGGACACAAAATCAACTCGCAAATCGAATGCACAATCAGAAAAATACTCGCCTCTTTGGATATGTTCAAACATTTTTATTCCACCTCAGACTGAACGATCAGTTTTTCCTTAAACATTGGTTGTTTTGAATCCAAAGTACTTTTCCAGTGACGAAAAAAACAAACAAACAAACAAATTACATGTTTTTTAACTGAAAGGAAGTAATTGAAGTATTGCTTTGAGAGATGGCATCACTTGTGCCGTGTCCGTTCTGACTTACCGTTAACAATTAACTAAGAAAAACTTCTAAAAGGCAAAATTGAGATTATTTGACACTGTATTATCATAAATAAAATATTTTTCTCCCTTTATCGCAGAAACAATTAGCCTTTGCATAAAAGTATGGTGCAACGGCATTTTTGAGGGAAATATTCTTTCCAGGGGGTACCAAACCAAGGTGGAAAATAACGGAAATTCCAGGGGTGGGGGGATATGACAAGCACCCCGTGGAATGGAAATTCCAGGGTGGTGGGGGTCTAAATCAAAAGTGCCCTCCGTCGGGGAGGTGTGGATATTTTTTGGAACTACACAATCTAAAGAACTGAAAGTGCGGATCCTAGCTGACAAACCGTTAGTGTTAACTGGTTGTTTTATCATGTTATTTGAACAACTGTTGAAGGCTTTGTCTTGGATGTAATCGACAGCAGCTTTCTGGGCCCCTTAATTATCGGGAGGTCGAGAAACAGGCCTCTGGTTCGAGCCTTGCTGTCATGTTGTTTCCTTACACAAGAAACGTTTTTGTTTGCTGAGATAGAAAATGCAGTAAATACGGAACTACATGTAAATGCTGTGATAAGCGAGTGTGGACATTAGAAAGATGTGAATTGTTTGTTGGCTGGTTTTGCTTTAGCATAAATTGAAAAGATGAATGTGCACATGACCAGATATCTGAACTTCCTGTCAAGGTCACTGTCCCTAGCACACGGCAGAGAAGCAATTGGTAATTTCTATTACTTATGCGCAACCACTATAACTCTGTTTCGTTTGTCTTGTTTATTTGTTTGTTTCTAGTGTTTAGTGCAGTGCAGGAAAGATGTCTGTGAAAGACTGGGCCTCATTGAGGAAGATGTGGAGCTGAGTACGGGAATGTCAAGCGATTTTGACAAAACAGTGGGTATCCTAATGCATGGCTGGTACAACTAGCTGGTGTTGTAGTATTTGATTTCTGTGTTGCTGTAAACACGATAGTGCCACACCCGCAACTGAAATATACATAATGCTCAAAGAAACCCTGCCTTGCATTCAAGGGTATCTAGATTATAAAACACAGATTGGGGAACCCTGGCCATGGATTATCATTGATCTATTGATCTTTGTACCAGTTGTCGGAAGTCCCGCCTATGCGACAAGGGTCTCAAGAAGGGAACTGCTAACCCACACACGTTCCTTCCTTAGGTCTTTCTTCAAAGTATTTAACTGAAGCCTCAACTTAACGTCTTGCTTTGAAACTAAACTACGCGGGACTCACACCATTCACGGTGGTTACGTCACTTGCTGCAAAACAAGTTTGCCTTGGGCCGGTAAAACGTACGACATGAACACATTTTGCTTCAAAAAGTAGAACCACTCTCTACATTCTGCAACAACTTTTCGCAACCTGCAACAACCTGATTTGTTGCAAGACAGGTTTGATTCGTGGGTGGTAAAACGCGCAACATCGCTTTTCAGCTGGTTTTGCAGCAATGGTGCAAAACAAGTTGCACCTTTTTGTTGCCCGTTTTAACGTACCTTAAAAAGAAGCGATTTTTAATGTCTTACAGATTTTAAAGGGAAGTACAAATGTGCGAGTAGGCAGTACAATATTCAGTGCCAGACAACCCAAACAACCAAGCAGTGCCAATGCTGCGGGGGGAATTCTTCAGCCATCTCTCGGGAAACAATGTTATCCGGTGGGACCTCCCAATCAAAAACGTCCCAAGGAACAAACCCAGCGGAACAAGGCACTTTTCCTGCGGAAAGTTTCGATGTCCACTAGCGGTGACAATGTGTGTGACAAAAATTCTGGTTTCGCACGCTGCAGGTATATGTGAAAGCGAAATACCGAGCATTACATCATTTGTTGCCTTAATCAAGGATGCTGCTGTACCGTAGACTCCATGCCAAAGAAACTTATTATAACTAATTGCATTAACGCCTCTGCAAGTTTGTCATGGGTAATTCGAGCAACGTAATGAAATATGTGCGTAAATAGGCCATAATAACAACAAGCCCTTGAGGATCTGTGCAAGCCAACAGTCTTCAGAATTCATTAGCAGAATGGTTTGCGAGGGTGGTATCTTATCTTGGGTTAAGCGTTTTTGCTTGTCCCACAGATGAAGTATTTTTTTTATCGAAATATAAAGAATCGTAAAACGTCGGACTGGTTTCTTCTGAAAGTGGGTCAGTAAAAGCTAATGAGAGGTCGTGGGTGTTAACGGGAAAACTTGACCCACTTCAACGGTGTCTGCGAAGTACTGCGGAGGAAATGGCCAAGAGATCTTTTCCCAGCGTTTGGTTGCCCATAGATTCCAAACGTCCGGGAGCTAGTGAAAAAAAATTGTTGAAAAAATAATCTCAATGTTTCAACGTAAAATTGTATCTTCAGGTGTTAAAAATGCATCGCGGAAGGGCGAGAATTGCCCAAAATCCTTAATCTACAAACATCAACTATCTCGATTGCTCTTTATTACTATTTTAAGGTTGTTCTCCTTGCATTTTTACAAGCTTGAGCTGGTTCATGAAATTTACCCTTGCAAAGTTTAAGAGCAAGTAACTATCTTGCTTCTGTTAAATACCGGATCAATGTATTTAATAAAAATAGATATGGCCTTCTACTTAAACTGAACCAAAATATCAATAATCGCGTTTGTAACATTAATTGCAGGAACATACCAAAACGCCTAATTGCCTTCAATCCCCTCCCTCTACCTGTTCGTCTCCACTTCCTAATATAAAACAATACGCCAATCTTTTTAGTTGCACGCTGAGTAACATAGCCTTTCAATGAAAGTGAGGATTGCGGTGACTTTGTTTGTCTTTGATTTGCAATCAGTCAAGGTCACCTTCAGCCTAGCTCAATGCAAGAATACTCAGTTTACAACTGTAACATGGTCTACTCATACTATTGGCGACCTTAAACAACGAGAACGCTGACGTCCCGGATATCATGAATAGCAACCGGAAGTTTGATGTCTCGCTTCGTCCCATGTAAGGGAATCCAATACAGTTTTAGATTCTAAATTCCACGCCGTGGATTCCGGAATCCGGAATCCCTTACACAACGAATCTGAACACCTTTGTTATAACTCCTGCCGTACGAATTTGTCGAGTCAGGGCACTGAGAGAAAGAAAATATCAACTTCCGCTTACCATTTTTGACATCCGGGATGTCAACGTTCTCGTCGCTTAAGGTTCCTATTATTTTGATGCCCAAAACTATGGAACTCTCACCTTGGAGATTAAAATGAATTTAAGACAGCTTTTCAACTCATTTTAAAACCATTCCTTAACTTTAAACCTATTGTAGCTCGTTGCCACGTTAAATAAATTCAAATGACCGTGTGTACTCCGTTTGGATTAGTTACCCCTTCAGTGGTGTACTTATCTTATACGTCACTGGCTTCGGGAGGTTTCCCTGCCTATCTCATTTTTTCCATCACATGTGTGCAAATAGCTACATACAGCCGCGTTCCAGACTTCTGACGAGAGCTGTCAGAAGTCGACAATTCTTCGTTCTTGTGAGTCTTCTGTGTCTTCAAAGCTAATTATCACTATCCCTTGTTAGATGTTAGAAGGAAAAGAGGAAAGGAATAAACCCTTTTGTCCTTGGAGCAACCGTTACCCTTGAACCTGGCTAAAAGTTTTTTAACCTGGACTCATTTGTCCAGAATGAAACGCTAACAAGATGCAAGGCCCTTTTGATCGCCTTTCTAAAGTATACTCATGGCCAAAAATTCACCAAAATACACATAAAACTGACAAATGGGCCAAAGAAAAAACAAGTCAGAAAGAAAATACCAAGTTAAAACAATGCCCACTGTATCTTAAATCTTGAACACTACGTAGCTCCAAATCTTTATTTGCAGCTATTAGGATTTGACTGTTCAAAGGAAAGCTGTGTAAAAGCACAGTCTACGCTCTCCTCCTTTAACACTATTTTTTATAGTTTTAAGATTTATGGCAAATAAAAGGTGAACGCGAAATTGAAAATATCATCAAAATCGTAAGTCATTTGGGTCGAAGTTGTGGATATTTGCCATGTCAGAGAAGGCAGCAAAACGAGCTCCATCCATGTCACGTGCTAACCGATTATCATCTCTCAGACGATGATTTTGACCACCAATCGCTGAGCCACATTCCGGGCAGCGGCCCTCTTCCATCGCCCCACCACACTCTGTGATGCAGTAAATGTGTCCTATAATTGAGATAAGAGTGATAATACACCCGCCGATCATTCAAACTGGGCAGCGGGGTAACCTAGGATTTAGTAAGGATTGGAGATGTTATAAAGGTGGTGAAGCTTGCGCCGTTATTTAAATTTTCGGCGAAAGAAAGAACGGGCGCCGGTTGAGGGGGCGATTGGTTGGCGGGGTTTACTTATTCCAGGGAAGCCGTCAACTGTTTTTATCTATCACTCTTGCTCTCATTGAGTTATAGAGGTCATCGGGAAATTGGTAATTCAAAAGAGTCGGCTTGTCTTATCCAATGCATTAACAGCTCGAAATTGTGTGTTTTCTGAATAGTCTAGGAGACTGAGAGGCTATACTCACCCTTTGGACACTTGAACCAATGTCCTTGTGTTAAACCCATGGCCTTCACAATCAGGTCTTTTTCTTGTCGGGTGACTTCCTGGTAAAACACTTCAAGTCCGCACAATCGTCCGATCCGCTTAATGCGAGTTGTATAACGGTCTCTGAGGTCTTTTCCTAAAATGAACCCAGAAAAAGTGTTTCGTTCATGATTCTTTTACTGCGATTTAGGAGAGAAGCTTGAAATAGAAATTTTCAAAGTTATGCTGGAAACTACACAGTGAGTACGCAATATGGTTGGGGATTTATGACCATAACAATTTTGCTTGGATTTTGATATGACAATTGGTATTATAATTCATCACCACGTTTGAAGTTGCGAAATGCATATCCGTAAAGCTTTCAAATGAAGTTAGTTACAACATTCCCTTCTCCGCTTTCTTTGGATGCCCCCTTCCCCCTCACCCCCATCCCGGTGTTAAACACTTGTCTTCACATTTAATTACAACGATTCGTAATATATACGATGGTGTTTTTGTTTGAACCCTAAGAGCTCGTAGATTGGATTTACCTATATACGCTAAAACATAAGCCCGTGGTGTAACACAGCTTTAATAAAGAATTACCCAAGCACTGGCATTCGTTTTTGTTAGCACTTTAGACCTGTGATGGTGTTTAGTTGCTATTCCTCTATATCATCGTTGCGTTTTTCATCTCTGTCCTTTATTGTCAATCCACTTACCAATCACTTTCTCAGAATCCAAGGCGCTTTGCACGAGGTCAATTTTCACGGAATCAGTGGCGTTCAGCTTATGTCCACGGATGTCAAGCTGCATCTTCAGAATCTTTAGGTCAACAGCAAGCTGTGTTCTGTATATCTCCTCACTCAGTTCCTCTAATTCCTGGTCACTGAACCGCGCCCGAACCTTCATGATACGGAGTCGCAGTTTATCCAATAGACTCTCGAGTCCTTCCTTCGTTTCCTCCAGTAGTCTTATTGAATGAAAGCTTCCTTGCGCCCTCTCACTTTCGGCGTTTACGCCTTTGTGTATCTTAACTTTGAGGTTCTGGAGGAAAGACAACAGGCTGATCTGGTTCTCAAACACATTCACTTGTTCATCTGTAAGATTCTTGAGAAGCAGTGACTCCTCAAGTTTCTTTTGGTCTTCTGGAAACAACTTGATCTTCTGCGCTTTCAAAATTAGCCCACTAACCGCTTGTTCACGTTTTTGTTTTCCAAGTAGAATCTTTCGCTTTATTTTCTCGAAGTCAGCAAGAATCTTCTTAACAATGTTACCATACCTCAAGCTGGTACGAATAGGAGTTGAGCACTTTGGACAGCGCTTGAGCTGGACATCAACAGCCTTCCCATCATTCCCTGCCTCGGCCTGGTCCATCCACTGGTCCATCATCTCAACTTCAAACACATGGCCACAATCAGCCAGTTCCACAAACCTTGCGTCCTCTTCCTCTTCAGTTCCGAAGAAAATCTCGGTGACCTCATCCTTATGGCACACTCGGCACTTCTTTGGACATCTTTCCCCGCAAAGACCAATACAGGGATGCCTGCAAGGAAGACGCTTTTTACACGGCTCGTTACATCGCTGACGATTACATGGCTGTCCACACAATCTAGTGCATCGCTGATGCTCACATTGCCAGGTGCATTTCTCGTTGCAAGGCTCACAAGGCTCGCCACATTTTTTCTTGCACTTGCTGTGCGTACAGGAGTTGCCACAGCGTTCTTTGCACGGGGGACAGTTTTTGGTACAAGGCTCAGAACAGGAATGACCACAGAATAGGGTACGGCCGCAGTTTTTCTTGCAAGGAACATGAACTCGACCACGAAAACACAAACTGCAATTACCTGACATGTGAAAAAAACAAAAACAATTAAAAAACATGAGAAATTAAACATTGCTGAAATGATCTCTGAGAATCGGTATCAAACGTTTTACCAACTTAAGCAAGAGATGAGAGATCATTGTCAAAGCTAGTTGTATCTTCTTTGGTCGATGCCTACTTTTTGTTGAAGGAAATAGCCAGATGAGTTAATCGATCTATTTTGAAAACTTGCTTTCAGACTTACCAACACAAGGGTGTTCACACTTCAACGTCTCTCCACAGGGTGCCTTACAAGGAGTCTGCATAGGATTCACGTGACACGCTGTCTTGTTTTTGTGACCACAAGGCCAGGTTTTCAGTGTAATGGTGGTACACTTCACTGTACACGCCTCAGAGCAAATGTTTTGGCAAGGATGCCCACATCTGGGTAGAAACTTAGAACAAGGTGACGTGCATTTCACTTCAGATGGATCTTTGTAGCAAGGGACTTTCTGAACATGGCCACAACCTGGGAGGGTTTTTAACACAAGCACCGAACAAGGTCCACAACATTGGTAACACCTCCTGGAACACATGTGATTTCTTTTGCAGAGGATTTTAGCGCATGGTTTCTTACATTGGTACTCTTTATGTTCCGGGTCTGTTGGATGACACACCATTTCACACACGTGACCACACGCTAGTCTGGTAGCACAAGGCACTGTACATCCCCCTTCGGGTGCTTTTTTGAAGTCATCTGCACATGACGCCTGAATCACGTTCCGTGGGTGGTTTTGACACGAGAGTGTTAAAGCCTTTCCGACATTACCGTGCTCTTCCATGTCGTCCATTATCTTTCTCCACAGATCGCTCTTCTCTTTCAGAAGACTGATGTTGCCAATGCAATAGAAACCTTTCTTGGCCCGAGACAGTGCGACACAAACCCGATTTTCAGTATCAAGAAAACCGATTTTTCCGTCCTCATTGCTTCGAACAAGCGACAGCAGGATGATGTCGTTTTCTTCTCCTTGGAAATTGTCCACCGCACACACTCGCACTCCTCGGAAGAAATCCTTAGGCATCTCCTTCTTCAGTTGGATTAATTGTCCTGTGTAAGCTGTTAGGACTGTAATCTGTTCCCTTTCATAACCTTGAAGGATTAAGTAGCGACAAAGAGCAGCCACAAACTTTGCTTCGTGTTCATTAGACCTGCTTCTTCCCTCCTCCTGATATTCCTGAAATTCCAAAAACGAAAATGTCCTGAAAATAGTTGAGGTGAGACTGTACAAAAGGTTACTGGCAGGAAACTGTATTACTTGAAAGAACGAGAAATTTGAATCTCGAAACAAGGTCACATTAGATTTCTGGTATACTACTAGTGGGAAATGACGCGTTAACTAGTGACCCTACCTGCTATTAATTGAAATACGTCTTTACTCTTGAATACAGTAAGACAGCTGTGCATTGCAGATGCTAATGACAGCGCAATTTTGCTTGGTAAGACATTTGTACAGATAAATCCTGAATTCACGAAATTGAGGTTTACAGAATGCCCCCCCCCCCCCCGCCCCAACTTCTCACCATTCTCTTTGGGGCTTTTCTTGTGCCCTCTAGCCTCTGTCTTTGCACATAGTTAGCATTATACTGACAGTATTGACAGCTACACATTAAGGGAGTATTCCATTTCGTGAAAGTGAGACCTACCTCGTTCTCCTCATGATCCACAAAGTACATATTACGATTCACACCCTTGATGTTTGCAAAATTCAGCACTGATTCGTGATTCTCCAACTTAGGGTTGAAATAAATGTGGTCGAGCATCTTGGATATTTCCGGTCTCATCCGGTGCTGTAGACGTAGTCGCTGAAAAGGCACTCCATTTTTCACCATTCTTTCAAAGAGGGATACTTCCAACTCGTAGTTTTTGGCGAGGTCATAGACAGTGGGATTGGGGCGAAGTTGCTGGTGATCACCAATTAAAATCAAGTGCTGGCATCCGGAAGTCAGAGAAGTAACAATGTGCGACTCGAGAACCTCAGCGGCTTCCTCTACAATCGTTATTCGCGGTTTCAGTCTCTGCAGCAGCTTTCGAATCCTTGCCGCACCTACATGAAAATCATGAAAAAGTAAGTCATAAAAGGATCCATAAAAATTTTTCAGCTTATTATAAAATGGCCTGAACCGAATCCCTGATGATCGGCATCATCGATGGATCTGGTTATTAAGCCATGGCGAGGTTGCACTAAAGCCTTATGGCACTTGTAAAACTACAGCAGCAGAGATAGCGCGGGTGGGGGACTGAGAAACTGTACCACTGTTTTACTTACACCCCTTTTTTCACTCCCTTCCTCTCGTCATTGTGCAAGTTCAACCTGCCAGAAGTACTAATCAAACATACCCGTGGTAGTCATGCCAACGACATCAGCATTCTTGAGTATCTCAAAGTCTTCCAGGTCTTTAATGTCCTTTAGTCGCTTAGCACCCGCTTCAAATTGCTCCTGGAAAAGCGAAATAGTTTGGCGGTACCCATCGCTCACATCCTTAAGCCAACGTCGGTACAAACACCAGCGATCGTTTATGCTTAACTTCCACACATTTCGTACCTACATGTTAAAAGAAACGTTAAATCGAGCTAAAGAGTTTCAGATTACAAAGCTGAAGTGAATGGGTGAGTAATTTTTTTGTAGCCTCCCGTTAAGATTCGTGCGAGTCGGTTCTATATGCCTTCCGTCATCTTTACATGGTGTTCTTGTATAAATCTCTCCAAAACTGAATAATTACTTTCGTATATCCTTAAACCTACTCTCCTGTAAAAATTCCTTGGTTGAGAAACATGAAGGAGAGGCTTAAGATCTGTAAGTATCTTTGTTCAATAAATTGGAGCAATTTATGTAAAGGGCTTCTCTAGCCGTCAGTCAATGCTGTTCATTTGAAAAAATAAATTTTGCGCGCATGGCACAAAAAAAGTTAAAACGTAAGTGTAGGCACATGAAAACTACTTCAAAAGTAAACCACAATGTAACACATGCTGACGCATTAAAGCTCCGTAATCCTTTTGAGAAGCCAGAATCAAGCGAACTAAACAGGACGTTTTTCCTTTTTTTGTTTCCATCTCACCATTTTTGCTCTTTCAGCTGGCATGACATCCTTTTTGCTCAGCTCTTGAATGATTGTTCTCTTTAACCTCTTTTTAAGCCGATCAACGTTCTGGACCTGCCATCCGTCGTCAGATACTCCAGCAAAAGCAAAAGGATCCACCACCTTCAGCCTTGCTCCTTTTAGGCCTGTCGATTTCAGGTCAAACACTCTTACTTCGTCATTATCCAGAAGCCTTTGGTCCTGCATAACATCTGCTTCATACAACACATCTGGATCCTCCGTGTCGTCTTCCTCTTCTCCCTCGCCTCCTTCATCCCCATCTTGAGCTGCCGCACCACCTTTAGAGAAGAGTAAATAGCGACCCTAGTTGTAACTTAATAAGCGAAATGGTAATAATTCTATGGTAGGCACAGTTTTGTTGATTGACTAGCATATTAGATTACCTTCCTGAGAAATTCCACCAACAGTTCGGACCATTTCTTTTCCAAGGGATTCGCAAAATATATGAAGCTCGCGAACCCTCCCTTGGAAGCAATGACCCGGTCCGGCAGAAGTTATGGCTCCTATTCGGATGGAAAAATGAGTTGCTAACTCCATTTTGCTACCTATAAACTTCGCATCCACTGCATTTCCATTATGCCACAGACGCGCAATTCCAGAATCATGATCATAAGAGGCACCAATAAAGTTCCAAGCGTTGATGGTCAACACTGCCTTTGTAAGGGCTGGAGGCTGGGAAAAATCTCTCCAGACAAAACGAGCCGTTAGAATACCCTTTCCATCTTCCAAGCCTTCTTGCCATATTTGGACTCCTATGCCATCTTCGTGGAAACTGAGGATAGGTCCTCTGTTTCCGACCGGAAACACGTGCATCAGGAGTGTGATTGAAGTTCTAGTGTCCAGGTCACTCCCGGCTTGATTTGGAATTTCAATGAATGAATTCGCAGTTCCTCGTAGATGAATAGATCCACCTTGCGTTCCGTCTGGCCCAGGGGCGGATGCAACACGAGAAAAAGTGGCTAGATTGGCTCGTGACAATCTTTCCAATCCACGACAATGGCTATTTAGTGGGAACACTGCTACAGGCTGTACAGATGCTGATAAGTAAAGAGGAAACAGTCAGTTGTGATGCTTATTTGAACTCACAGTATGTCTCGGGAAGGAAATACGTCCAGGGCTTTACCAGTAGTAAAAAATATCAGTAAGAGTAAAGTGCAATTGCTTTACTCAATATTTCGAGAGTCGTTTTAAACTTTAGATCGTGAAAAATATGTTTTATTTCGCCTCAACGCCTATGTTAATTATTTAATTCATTTAATTTTTCTACCTTTAATAGCTACTTACCTTGGTTAGGGTTCGCCGAGTTCCAAGAGAGATTTAGCCAGTGTAGAATAGCACTGTCCTTTCGCCCAAAAAATCCATCAAAAGGCTCTTTTAGAGACTGGTAATGCATAACAGTCATGCTTGATGACGCGCGTTGACGAAGATCATCTTCGTGTAGCACGTTTTCAAAGCATCTTTTCAGGTCTTCAGCTGCTGATTGTAATTTTGCTGTTGTGTGGTCCATTTCCTGGTGTGCATCGTAAAACGCCCTTCTTATGTGCAGGGGAACTGATTTGTCCTGAATAAAGGCAAGAAATAAAACTTATTTCAGAATGAAAATCGGGGTGGCAGACGATTCTATTTAACAGGTTAATATGTATAACAGCCACTGAACAAAGTAAGGAAATCCATGATTCTTGTGTAATCTTCTTTGGTGTATTCCACAAGTGTCCCGTGTCCCTTTGGTATGATTTAAGTCAAAATGAAATCCAGCTTATATTGGTTTCAATATAGTTCAAATCTCAGTTTCCTTCGTGAATAATTAGGTCTAGCAAACAAAGAGAACTGAGAATCAAACTTGGTTGAAACCATTTTAACCTGAATTTCCTTTGGACTTACTACAGATGCGTAAGCTAATTTCAATAGACAAACGTCTATTCTGGTTTATACAGGATTAACCAGACAGTCTTTTGTGCTGAAAGTTCTATAATTCCGGTTACAGGCTACGAATCCTTATCTACATCGATCACTTATTCGGTTGGGAGAAGCAACAAATTTTTAGCAACTGTGCTTCCTTACTGCCAGAAACTATGAATTGTCGTTTTGTAGTTTCCAAATTTAATTTCACCAAGCTGTGGACAAAGGAACACGGCCATTTCTGCTTTTTTCACCATTTGATGTGCTTGGTTTGTCAAAGGTTTTAGTGAGATGTCTATGGCTTACAGGTCTTCGACCCGGGAACTTCGATTACAAGCGGCTCAGAAGCGGCGCCTGCTTGGAAGGTATACAGTGCTCGTTGACAAGTGAAGAATTGACTCTTACCTTGCGCATCCTGTGCTTCAGCTCTAACAAACTACAATCCTTCATGATATCGCTCTTGCTTCGTCCTCCGATGCGAACGATACCCTTAGGATGAAACTTGTGGATTCCTTCTAGAAACTGATCGAGGGCATGATTGGTGTAGCAGACTACATGGATAGGACGCCGCTCAGAAAGAAGCAAACGCTCATCCATGTCGTCATCAAGCAACTCTGTACCGGTGTCCCATTTCGCCTTGTTATGCAGCAAGACATTGGCTATCTGCGGCAAACAATAAATGTTCTTTGTGGCAGAAGCTACTGATATTAGCAGGGGTGGGAACTGTTTTAGACTGCAAGTAGTTGAGGGAGCGAAATGCACGAGCGCGGAGACGTCTGCTGCTCTTCCCTACGTGAGTCACCTTACTCGGGGGTGGCTATTTTCACGCGCGCTCGCGACTATTTTCCTCGCTCTACTATCCCTGAGAAAAATGCGAGACTACTCATAGTCTAGAAATTGGTATAATATACATGGCTAACCGCCTTGCTTGCCCTTGGGAGCTTTACTTCTATCTCGCTAGCATATTAGTGATGATGCCAGCAATTGTACTTAGAGACTAGTCAAGAAGTATAGGAGGGGGTGGGTCATGAGGTTTTGAGCCTTGTGCAAGGGGTGGGTCGTGCAATTTTCAGCTACCCTTAGGGGGTGGGTCACCCTATTTTATTACCTAGATAGGCACTAAATACTAACGAGACAGTTGACTACACTTGTTATATAAAAAACACTGCCAGCTGGAATTAGTGCTAAAATACTCACAAACCTGTTGTGCGAGAAAATACAAAGAGTGACAGACCGCACATCTATAGGGGCGTGGAACCCTCTGTTAACCTTTTTTAGGCTCTAACGAGCATGTTCTTTAATGATTTTCCTTTTTTTGTAAGGAAATGATTGGTGGTTCCTTAAAAATTTATTGAAGTTATGGTTGGTTTTGTATAAGATTCGATTTTTTCATTCAAGCTTCCTTTATAGTAGACATGGAGGGCTGGTATTGTGTCACGAATGGCAATATTTGTTTTTCCTCCTTGTTGTTTTTTTTGGGAGTTTAGATTCCCTTTGGTAAATCTTATTTCTGATAGTACGTTTTCTATCAAAGATTGTGGGTAGCCTCCGTCCATCAAGCGTTTTTTTTTTAAATTTGAATTATTTTCCTCAAAGGTTACTTCCGAGGAGTTTTTTCGTAGGATTCTCAAGGCTTCTCCTTTGACAAATCCTTTTTTAACATTTGGAGGGTGACACGAGGTGAAATGTGTATGCAACAAGGTTTCCGTTTGTTTAAAATGTGTCTTTGCATCAAGGATAGATTTTTCCTTGAATTTTGTGCCTTTGTATACAACCGTGTCTAAAACCGCAGTCTCAGTGTCAAATGTTTCGGCCGTGAATTCAATAGTTGGGTGATGTAAGTTTGCTTGTTCAATAAAGGCTTCGATGTCTGGTTTACTCACGTCCCATAGGGAAAAGATATCGTGTATGCAGCATTTCCAAACTGTTGTTCTAAAGACAGTTTTGCTTAGAGTTGTTGTTTCAATATATGTCATGAAAATATTGGCAAAGGAATCAAAACTGCTGGCTTTGGGCTCATTGCAGTTCCATGATTTTGTAGGTAGTGCTTTCCCTTGAAGTGGAAGAAATTTTCTTTGAGGATTAATCTAAGCATTTCCGGCAAGTAATGTGTAGGAATGGGTTGTCTTTGTAGAAATTTACATATGCTTTGTGACAGACAATTTCAGTATACCCTCGTTGTGCTGTATATTTGTGTCAAGACCCATAACGTCCATCGAAACAAGAAATGTTCGGTTTTTCACATTTGTCTTTTCAGGGAAAGGTATGATTTCTGTGATTTTGATATTCGTTGTAGCAGTGTATCAACAAATTTTGTCAAGCACAGAACAAGGTTTTATTGGATTATTAAGAGGAAACCAAACATCCATGTTTTAACTAGGGGGTGGGTCATGCAATTTCTAACCTTGCTTTAGGGGTCGGTCAGTCATTTTTGTGCCGAAGGGAGGGGGTGAGCCATGTGTTTTTTATCAACCACATTTCCAAATGCTCCGGCCCACCCACCTCTATACTTTTTGACCAGTCCCTTACAATACGAGTCTTACTGTAATGAAAAATATACGAAAGATACAAAAGGGTTACATGAATGTTCTCCAATCGCACATAAATGGAAGCATACATCTTTGTAGCTCAGTGCGGCATCAATAGTTGTAGTGTTTCTTCACTGTCCTCTGTTTTCTTAGTCAAAGGTATTTTGTTAAATCAAAAGGGTTATTAGATATGGGACGTGAAAGTGTCTACACCGCCAAATTCAAAAATCCTTATCGTCATATTTGAATTTGATTAATGCGCTAAGATCGTTATGATGCCAAGCATCGAAATGCTAGATAAGCCTATTTTATGATAAGTGTATCCTCGTATCCTCCAGTTCCATATGTTCAGACAATTCCACCTTCATAACTTTTGTAAGAACAGATTAGCTCACAAGAAGCCTGAATGACGACATGTGGAATGTCCTTTACGCATTGAACAATTCTCAGATTTTCACCTACTTTAAGACCAATATACGTCTTTCCAGTGCCTGGTGGTCCTTGAATAACTGCAAACTCTTTAGTCAGCGCCATCTGTATAGCCCTGTACTGGGAGTCATCTAGTTCCAGCTCTTTCGCGGACGGCCAGGAGGCTAGGCTTAGAATTGGAACAGTGCTTCCTTTGGGGAAGAAAAAAGTGCTGTTACGTTGAGACTGAAATTTACGCACTATAATTCTGGACATTTTTTTAGAACCTGGCCGACGTAGTTAACTTACGCGCATGAAATGTAAGTGAGTAAATGAGTAACAGGAAGGATGCAGTGATGATAAAAGGTTCCTCAATGTTAGAAGGATTCCATAGAGGCATTTGCTTTGTGTCGTTTTTTAACCTTATTCTTTTTTTCTGTTGAAACTTGATAATAATGAAAAAACATTCCAGGACACTACGTTTCCAGGCAATTCTCATTTCAATAAATTATTTATCGTACCGTCGCAGGGGAGAGAAGAAGCTAATCTTGTAGTATAGATTCAAGACTTCAAAGGGCTGGCAAGATGGCTACCAGGAAGATTTGAAAATTACATTGTAAGATTAAGGTGTCTAAGAGTGAGTTCTACTTACCTCTCTGATTGTTATCTCTAAGATTCAATCCGGCTAATCGTGTCCTCAAATGCATTTGACTGGAAGCGCTGCAAAACCGAATCGATCAACAACAGTTAGACCGTTAAGTATATCAGTGCAGCCTTACTGAGAACGCCAAAGAAACACTAATACGTTTCTTTCAGTGTAATAGTGTTAACGCAATTACTTAGGTTTTTGCTGCGATTCCGTTATCGAATACAGCGCGACACATAAAAAAGAAAAGAAAACGAACAGAAAAAATGTTAAAGGATAGGAAAAGGTCTTGGTTTCGTGTAGGCGTCTCCCATTTCCTTGTGGTACCTGCCCACAGGCTAGAAAAGGCCATAAAACTTCTAAAGCTAGAACTTTTTATGAAATTCCTTTGGAAAGTTTAAGCAAAAGTCATAAAAGCCTATAAAGAAAGCCGCGGCGACAGCGAGATGTGTCGTTAACACTTCCTACGTGAAACCCGTCTTCACAAACATTATTGTACAAATTATTAAACATTATGAGTATTGTAGTACACATCATGGACATGGCCAAATCTGCTTTGAAATTTCCTGCCCTTTATTTCGGCGGGTACTAGTGCTTCTTCTAGCCCTTGGTAATCCGAGCAAAATATTTTGAGCAAAGTGACTTGCCCAGGAACAGGATGGCGTTAAAATCTGAAGATCATTTCCAGAGTCAGGGGCATAAGCCTCCAGATATTATCCCATTATTTCAAAGACGAGAAGGCTCACGTGAAGCAAGGCACCCGATTAAGTCGGTTACTGTTTCTAATTCGATTTTTCTCAGACCTTTTTGTACATAACTTCTGGAGTATCTCACACCAAACTCAATCGTTGTATTCAAGCAACACTATTCTTTAATGTCTTTATAAAAGGATTATGTTCGGCTTACCTTGTAGTTGAATTTCTTGACTCTTTGCTCATGATGGGTGTGAGATCAAACGTAACTGTTCCGCGATACCTGTTCCTCAAGTAAGCTGGTGGGTCAACCTCTTTCTCACAGTTGACAATATACTTCTGTTTTTACAAAAATATCACAGAACAGTCTCCATCAACAGTTAAACAAGAGGGGGTAAATCTTTTTTAAAGGGAATATTGGAAGTTTTGAAGAAATAACAACACTTTTAAATTTACAAGACATGTTTCGTCAAACTTATGCCATCTTCAGTTATAGAGGCTCGTTGTGAATTTGAATATCTTAAGCTGGAGAAGTAGTAACGAGCTTCTACAACGGTAGACTTCTTAAGTTTGCCAAAGCAGGTCGTGTAGTCTAAAACTGTTGTGTTATTTCTTCAAATCGTAACAAATTTTCTACTCTCGATACGGTTTGTTAATGTTGGAGGCATTAAAAGAGCTATGACATGAGGATATTGCTGTTTTAGGTCAATTCTGTGCTAAAGCCGTTCATTAATGCCTTTATACTCATACACAAAATGCTACTGTCGACTTATGAAGACGATATCAAACAAATTTCATCAGGGAGCACTGTGACATAATAATTTTTGGTTGATTTTTGCAGACATAGCAGTGAACTGGAAAAAGTTGGGCTAACGTTTTCAAGTTTCAAGCCATTTCCATTGTTGCCATCCGTAGCCACAGACAACGAACGTGGAAACGTTTCAGTGCCTATGTATAGTCTTGGACAGTTATTTTTTGAATCCAGTTGATGCGAAAACTCGTGATAGCTTTTTAAACAGATGGCAATTAGCGGGACATAGATCCTTTAAATGGATTGGCGCCTCTCTTGCATGGTTGTTTTCGTTTCTAGATTTCTCTTTAGTCTTTCGTTACTAGTTATTGACTGGTCTCGACTTCTTACAACAGTAACGTTTCTTATCAGTTAACGACACGGTATATTGTTTTTTTTTTTGGAGAAGGTCAGTAGCTCTCCCAACATGTTCTGTGGTTGGAGAACGAAACAGTTGATGATCAACACAAACAATGCCCCTATAGCCCTAAAAACAAAAGAAGCTACTGCTTATTTTGGCCAATAAAAATAGAGGCCTGGAAGAGCTACTGTACTACTCGTTCTTTGTGGCAGGTGGCTCAAAAGGATGTCGTAATCAGTTAACTGGAAGTAGTATAGTGCTTTCCGAGTGCGCTTCCAACCTGTAAAGGCAGGCGTGCGGGATCCACCTCTTTCAGTCCTTCCAGTATATGACGATAGGCTTCAAAGTACACAGTGCTTTCTACCATCTGAAACACGTCTCCTTCCTCAAGTCTTACGTTATCAGAGAGATTGATGAACTTTATGTCCACTATACCCTAGAAAGGAAAATAATGGACGCAACTGCCTTAAAATGATGGTTGATAAAATTCGTATTGTGGAACTGAAACATAAGGGTGAGATGAGGCAAAACGTCAAACAAGAGTGACAATTTGTTGTGGAAGAAAACTGGTTTGAGTTTGATCTTGCCTCGCTACGGTTGGTTTACGTTAAAATATGTGGAAATATTCTTCTATTGAAAATTCAGGCTCACCAAAATGGCAAAATATTCTGAATGTTTTCTAAGTATTTAGTATCGATATTAGATCATCCTCGGAGATCCAGGGGCAGTCGGGTAAGGAGAAACGGTGCGACGAACGTTTTTAGGCACGGGGGCTCTTCTGAGCACGTGCTTAAACGGCTTCACCGCGCCGTTTCTTACGACCCGACTGAATGCCCCTGGGTCTCCGAGGATGATGTTAGGTAAAATGTGAGAGGGAGAATGTGTGGAAAACGATGAAAGTACTTCAGGATCGTCATTGGTTATGGGAGCAAACACAAAACTTTCAAACTTGTCCTGAGAGGGGGGAATGTGTGGAAAACGATGAAAACTTACCTGCTTTAGTTCCTTAAGATCGCGATTGGCTATGGTAGCAAACAAAAAACTTTCAAACTTGTCCTTAGAAAGACACATCAGCGAACCAAAGATCAATCGTTTACTGTTCTCCCAGCGCACATTTCTTAACCTGGTGTTATCAAATTTAATCCTGTACCGAAGTCCTTCCGACGTACATATAGGGTATAACAGTCGGACATCTTTGTACACGCGTATGTCTTGCAAGGCACCAATCTTGGCAGAGCCAATGCGCTCTAGCAGCTTAGCAATTCCTTCACGTAGCGGCCTTACGAAGTCTTCACGAAGGAGACGAAATTGCACGTCCAAATAATGTTCTGCATCATTGTAGCTCCCATCAGTTTTGTTCCTTCTAAGGAAGGGACGGTCCCCTGTCAAAATGTCCTGTTGCGTTGGTATAACGCTGTACTCACGGAAATTATCAGGTGGATCTCTATCATCATTCTCTCCAGCTATAACAGAAAATGACAAACAATTTGACGGGTGGTAACATTTTTTTGGTGTGGCTGTTGTTCTGTGCCTTTTAAATCTTTTGTAATGCGACGTCATTTGGTGATTGCAACCGTCTGCGATAGCATGAATTAAAACTACATCTTTATTGTTACTGCTTAGGTATATTGGGCGACTTATCTCACCCCCCCAAAAAAACAGCTTTTCAACGTTAATGCAGCCGTAATCTTATCGCCTTCACTATCATGCACACTCACCGTCTCTCCGTGGTCTCCTTCTGTGTTGTTTTTCTTCTTCCACTTTCTTCAGCTCATCTGCCTTTTGATTCCTCAGCCGCATCAGTTCCTCTCCTTCTGCCACTAAGGCACCATCAGGGTGTTGGGTGTCGGAAAAAATCCTGATTCCACAGTACAACTCAGACACTGGAAGGTCGGCGTATGAATTCGGAAATGTTCGAAGCAACTCCTTCATTATTCTCACAACATTTCTTAGAAATGTGGCTACTTCCGTGGCAGGCATGCGGCAAGCGGACAGCCTGTTGAGGAATGTTCTAAGATGTGCAGTGAAGAAAAGAGATTTCGGTAGAACGTTTAGCAGCTTGATTAAGTACTCCTTGGAACTACAACCGCAGGCCTTGGCAACGATACTCACTGTCAATACAATCCAGTCATCCTTCATGGCTGATTGCTGGTTCAGTAAAAACTCAGTAGCTGGGAAACATCGGCTTGACGTCAAATCCAGAATGATTTCGTCTGGGGTTTTAGTGTCAAGTTCCTGAAGTGCTTTGAATCCCAGCCTTACTTGACGAGGATTGTGCCCCCGTGCTCCGTCTTCATCACGTCCACTTCTTCCTCCTCCTCTCCCTCTCCCTCTTCCAAAGCCACCACCACGCCCCCCTCTTCCACCTCTTCCTCTTCCAGTGCGGTTCCTTTCCCCATAAGTGTCCCCTTGTATTGATTCCCTAGAGTATGACCTTCTGATGCCACCGGTTTCGCGAGATATTTCACGTGAAAGTGGCCTTTGGTACATCAGGAGTGGCTTTTCCTAAAAGCGAGAAGAAAATGTCATTTAGCTTCGATGCATCCTACTCAATCAAAGAGTGTGCAAGTGGACACTCTACAAGTGCTTCTTTTAATGTGATGTCTCATCTTCAATGTCGTCCTTGTCTTCTTGTCCTATAAGATCCAACCTTTTATTTTTTGCGACTGCCCTTTCTAAAGAACGGATAAAAAATTCTCCGAGGGTGACTGCCATAGAACGAGCGGTCAGGGCAGCTGTTGAAAAAAAAGAACGTGAAGACAACCCGCCTTTTTTCTTTCCCCGTTTCGCCAAACGTGCCCAGCGACGAGAGTCGGCCTTATTTGCCAGCTACTATCTTTCAGGCTTATGGCAGTTATTTTCCTAGATTTAAAGATCGACCTCTTGTCACATAATATTTTTCCTTAATTAGCTGTAGATTGCGTTATTTTGGTGTTCTGCTCGTGGTATTCATCCATAAGCTGTTGGTTCTATCATCATAGAGCAGGTCAGTTTGTTCTATGGTCTTTATCAATCAGCTTAAGTCAACTACACTCGTTTCTCGGTCCCATCAAGTCACTGGAAAGGAATCCTTCGTCAGAAGGTTTGCATGAGGTTACAGCTCGACTTTTTTAAAGGGTGTTAGCCCTTAGTTCTCGACTTTTTCAGCTATCGTTTATTTCTTTGGTTCAGAGATTGCAGCTATCGCTATTAGATAAAAAAATATTTAATTTCCAAAAATTAAGACCAATTTTCAGGTAACAGTTATCCCATTTTGGCCCCCTTTCCGTCACTCTCTTTCCCCCCAGGACTTGAGAATTTACCGTGGGGGAAGGAGGACCGTCTCCATTGCTCTCACCTCAGCCTTGTGTAGGCGTTCGGCTATTAGAGTGCGGGCGAAACATAGACCGCCATGTTCCACCATCTGAACGCCTGTAACAGGGTACGCTGATCTCAGTAAAATAAATCCACAGTGCTCTCTGTCACTCTCCTATGCACAACTTGAAAAAATTCCCGGGTGAGGTTTGAATCAAGATAGATTGGGCGTAAATGACGATCTGAATGGGGGGTCAACATGTCGGTAAAAATTTCATTACTTTATCGGTTGTCGGTTAAAATTTTCCATCCTGGTCGGTTGTCGGTAAATGTCGGTTAATGATTAACAAAACAATTTAATTGTTCATATCCGTTATTTAATTCACACAGTTTAAACTCTATACCAGTAAAAAACTTGTTCATTCATCGTCAATTCAACATTTGATTGCAATGGAACCTCAATTCAGTTTGCTTTTTTTGAACTACGCGATCGCTTATGTCACCTTTGTTTGCACAGGCCGATAAAATCAACAATCTTTCTGTATTGAGTTTGTTTTCATTGCGATGACCATAACTTCTAGCTCCCATGAGGACGTTACTTACTTTCTGTGAGTTCGGAGGTGGCTGTATGAGGAGAGCAATCCGAGCACGAAAGTGTCTGTCTGTCACATGTGAAGCACATGATGTCAGCAGAGGTTGATGAGGTGCTGCATGACTGAGCGGGATTTACGCATTAGACGTTTTCCCTTGGCTCCCTTCGTACGGTTTTCGCCTGTTCGCTTAGCACCCTTTGCCGATGAGGCTGCGCCAGTTTAATCTGTCTTGAGTCAGTTCTTCCCAGTTCAAGGACCAGCGAAGTAATCATGAGAGAATAAGTGTTCAAGTGAGAATAATATGAGTCGGATTTCAGTTAAGTTATTTTTAGTGACTGAAATCTGTTTCCCGATACGTCCGCGTGGAATTTTTTGAACTCACTGCTGCCTCTGGACGATATCAAATGCGGAAGTCAGCAAAATAGTTTCAACGAGAACCTGTCAATTTCTTCAGGTATATATCCTTTTAGTAATCTCCATTCATCCTTCATAATTTTCTCTGTCAACTGGAACGCGGCGGCAGCGGCGCTCGATTGCGACCTCTTAACCATTTCGAAAGAAACTTACGATCACTCTTATAATTTCTCTCATGACTCGAGCATGGATAAACACCACGCAGTGAAAGTACTGCAGCAGTACGTCTAGTAGGCTCGATCGATTGCCACGCGTTGTGCGGGAAACGAGTGCGTGCTTTCCTGGATTTCCAACGAAAAGGAGGAGAAAGAAAGGCGCACAATTTGAACGATTCAAACTAAGCTTTGAAGGTGGTGTAGGTACAAAATAGGCTTTCTTCTATACATGCCGGGAGAGAAGTGGAAATCGAACGTACACGTCTTGGTTCTCATAACAATTTCAAACAAGTAATTTAATGACAGGAAATTCTATAAGTACTGAAACTGGAATTTAAAGTCATTTACGTCTGGTCTGAAATAGAGCTGACTAAAAGACCTTCCCTGTGCTAGAAACAAGTCAAGCAAAATACTTTTGACAAAAAGGGAAATAATAGACAAATAAAAAAACGACTTATTTCTGAATACAAATATCTGTACAATGTTGGACCATGTCGGTAGTCGGCTTGTTTTTTTCCTGTCGGTGTAGTCGGTATTTTTTTTCCGTTTTGTCGGTAGTCAGTTAATATATTTTTCGCCGTTTGTCGCTAGTCCCCATTCAATGGCTTTGAGGTCTGTAAGATTTTTCTGCAAATACAAATACTGTGCATGGGAACATGTTTTGGGGTCTACGTTTTTCAACAGAAGATGTTAATTCGTGCCCGAATCCTCTACTCGAGACAGCCGGTTATAAACTGCATTTCCGGTTTCATATATCTGCCTACTCGGCGCTTTATCTTCTGAAATGACCGACAACAAATTGAGAACTAGACGCTGGTAAAAACGAAAGAGGAAATTAAAATATACGAAATACAAATTCCATTTTCCAATTCCATAAGAAAACAACCTTTGAACTTATTTTGGAATAAATCTGTCACGGTTTTTAATAACTAAATTACGTCACTGTTTCTAAGGAAGGCTTTCCTTTAAGTTCAATTTCCTTTGGTTATTCTATTAACAGGACATTTGTTTTGTTTGTGCAACTGAAATGAAATTAAGTTTATACGATGTCTACTCCTATATGTCCGTAATGTCTAAAATAGTTGCCATAACAAAAAGCTCGATCGAGCGTTTAAAATGAAATAGGGAGATATAACTGAAGGCCTTTACAAAGAAAATTTCGGTCTAACTATCAAATCAATGATCGAAAACTGAGTTACAGGAGTTCACTTTGGGCGATTCGATTGAAAGCCTACAGTCCGTGCTACAAGCGAAAGGATCGACGCTAAAATTAAACTCATCTTTTGAATCGTTCTAATTACCTGTCAGGAGCTCACTGCCTTCAATTCTTGCTATTTCCTTCGATGTATATAAAAATGTCCTTTCCTTATCGTTTATTTTATCCTGATACCACTCGTTTGAGTCGTCATTTTCAAAAGTGAGAACAGCTTTTACCCCGGAACTTTGAAAGGTCTTCTAGGAAATTCAGTACTTTAATACATTCAGTGCAAGCGTTATCCAATCATATTGCAGCTAAATTTCTCAGAAAGCGAAACTCGCTTCGGGGAACAGTCCGGAATATGCCTAAATTTAAGGACAGGGTCAACTGGTTACGCGACACTTTTCAACCAATTAGAAGGCGCGCTTGTGTTTATCAACAAATAAATCAAAACATCGCCCCAGTGATCAAAAATTTTCAAAACAGCGGATGTAGTCGGACAGAATTAAAGATGAACTTACAGTACTCGTCTAGGTTTCACATTTAATATTTTAAAGAAAACATTTTTCATGTAAGAGAATAAGAGCATAATCACTGGGGTGTTCGAACTGATTCCGGACCTGTCGCAGAGGTCGTGGCTTCACTGGCATGCCTGCAAGATTTTTGATGGACGCAAACTGGTCCCGTGTAAAAATATTAGGGGTGATCTCCGCCAATATTCTGTTTCAAATTCCATTATGAAGAACCTGCAATTTCTGGTTCCATTATCAGAACCGAAATTAGACCAACAGAACAGAAATTACAAAGTGAGAACAGAAATTGAACTAACAGAACAGAAATTGAACCAACAGAACAGAAATCAAGAGGTTAGAACAGAAATTAACAAGTCAGAACCGAAACAGAAATTAACATAACCGTCAATTTCTGTTCTAAATGGGACTGGGGCCGTGACGACAGCGCTTATATTTTAATTTATGAGTGTTAACCACCGCCGTATATAATTCCAACATGGTCGCCAATGAGAGTGTGTTTCTTAGAAGTACTAGAGATGTTGTTGGAGAAGTATTGAGAGATCTGCGGGTTTCGTTTTCTAAAAGAGCATTTATCGCCTTGACCGGCTGCTAGATGGTCATCGTGGCAGACCTAGCTACCAGATTATGAAGCGGTATCGGGGTCAAAAATAACTCGATGTCTATTTTCTGTGTCGTCTTGTCTACCTATTGTGTCGTCTTGCCGATTTGTCATGTCATCTTGTCTATTTTTTCTGTCGTCTTGTGTCCCTGTAGCTTTGTCTTGTCTATTTCGGGGATATCCTAAAATATCGACTGGACCCTGGACTGGACTTTGGATTTGGAAAAAAAAAATGACAGGGTGTCCAGTTCCTATTTTTCGCCCATATTCCTATTTTCTCCCATTTTTAAACTTAAACCTCCTATTTTTCCTATTTTGTAGCTGGTGAAGCCAAAATTTGTAACAAAATTGGAAATGGAATTATAGTTGTATGTGTTTTAGAGTGAGACATATCATAAGGCGAGTAGTATGTTGACGTTGATGTTCTAATATTAGCAAAAATAAAAGTTAAATTAAATGTTGTTCTTTCCATGACCTCTAATACCTATTAGAGTTCTGTTAACAACTTTTTTATATTTTTACTTTTTGTGTAATTTTCTATTACACCTACATGTATTGTATGTAGCGTTATAGTTTTCATGACTATTGAATGATATTGTGCACAGCCCACTGAAACTGTATTTCAGTATCTGTACAGATGATATTTGAAGTCTTGTTTGCTTTATGTTCATCTTTGAAACTGAAAACAGGATCAAGTTGTCCTCTCGCAAACACAGGTCAGATAAATCATCGAATCAGCTTCTTGTTTAAAGAACCAATCAATAGCTGGATTCTGTATGTTACATGAAAATAACAGAGTTTAAGTTTAGTTTACGGCACTACCTCTCTTGGTGAGCTCTTGTTAACAGCTATACCTAAGCAAAATGAAAAAAGGATCCAATATTTTGGTTCCGAAACCGGTCTTTCAGACATAGCTAAGCAGAATGCTACGTTCTTCTTAGAACTTAACCATGACACACTTACAATCTGGTACTAGATAGATCAGTGTCCTTTTTCGTACACCGCAGAAAACCTGGTTCCGTACTTAAAACTATGCGGTCTTTTGACTTCAAGAAGCATCAACCAGCTACCTATTGCAGATTAATCAAGGAAAGCTTTCCATAGGAATTTTTTAGTCCTAGTTCTATATCCTTCAATGACAACGTAATCGTAAGAAATTTCACTCTTCGAAGCTTTTCAAACATTTGCCGCCAACTTGAAACTTTCGTTGTTTTCCTACAAAATTTTAAAAGGTGGCGGGAGGAGGGTGATTCCAGAGTAATTTCTTTTCCCAGAATCCAAAGTCCAGTTCAGGGTCCAGTCGATATTTTAGGATATCCCCGAAATAGACAAGACAAAGCCACAGGGAGACAAGACGACACAATTAGTAGACAAGACAACATATTAAATAGACATCGAGTTTTATTTGACCCCGATACCGCTTCATAACCTAGGTCTGCCACGATGACCATCTAGCAGCCGGTCAAGACGATAAATGCTCTTTCAGAAAACGAAGCCCGCAGATCTCTCAATACTTCTCCAACAACATCTCTAATACTTCTAAGAAACACACTCTCGTTGGCAGCCATGTTGGAATTATATATACGGCGGAGGGTAATAAGCATAAATTAAAACATTTTAAAGTGGTTGTCCCCGGGCTTCACTCGGTCAGCGCTGTCGTCACCTCCCCAGTCCCATTTAGAACAGAAATTGACGGTTATGTTAATTTCTGTTCTGTTAGTTCAATTTCGGTTCTGACTTGTTAATTTCTGTTCTGTCGGTTCAATTTCGGTTCTAACTTCGTAATTTCTGTTCTGTTGGTCTAATTTCGGTTCTGATGATGGAACCAGAATTTGCAGGTTCTTCATAATGGAATTTGAAACAGAATATTGGCGGAGATTACCCCTTGTAGAAATTTGCCTTCTTTCTTTGAATGTTTTTTAACGGTGGATGAACATTTAGAGAATCTAACAACATTAAATCTTCGAGATTTGGTGAATTTCAGAAACAAAGCGGTTAGTATCTACCTTGCGCTTATGATCGACTTGTTGGACGTGAATATCCATAAGACTAATAAAGTTGTTTTGGCCTTGAAAAGAAAAAAGGCAAAGGCTTCTCCTTCTAATGCGAAAAAAAGGAATAACACGGCTCTGTGAGAAACCTGGGAGTGGAAAACTTACGTGTTTTGGACCTCGGAATTCAAAAATTGTCTACCAAAATTCTAGGTTGTCTACCATCCCCACATTCAACATGATAGAAGTTAATTGATATGACAATCGAGGAAAAATATTTAGAACTTCGTAAAAAATCTGTGAATCGAAAAAATAATAGACCTTGAAAACCGACCAAAATCTCGCCTATACATCGCGTTGTTTAAAAGAAGAAATAAGCCACAAAATGTGCTGAATATTTCACGAGACACTTCCAATATGGCTTCCGATACACTGTCCACTTAAAAAAAAAATTGTGTATGCCTCATGAAAAGTCTTAAAACTATGCCTGAGAGCCTCGAAACGATGAATGATTCTGTCCGACTCCGTCCGCTTTTTTGAAAATTTTTGATCACTGGGGCGATGTTTGATTTGTTTGTTGATAAACACAAGAAAGCGAGCCTTCTCTTTTGTTGAAAAGTGTCGCGTGACCAGTTGGCCCTGTCCTTAAATTTAGGGATATTCCGGACTGGAGAATATCCTCTACATATTTATGTAAACATATAATCACTAATACAGTCCCTTTGCCTGCTGCAAGTAATCGGAAGTAAACAATGCAAAGCCAACGAATTATGAAATTCTGAAATTAGGATAGACGTGTTTATAGGTTTTCGCAAGTCCTATTGTGGCTCTAGGTTTCCAAGACCATCTTGAATGTGGAGATTTTACACTGTAAATCAGAAAAATCTGTTTTAGGCTTAAAAATGAGGCCGCTTCGGTGAGTAAAACAAAGCTGTAATTAACTCATAATGTGTCACTGAGATATATTTTTTAATGTAGATTTTATTTAGGAGGTTTCCCAGCACAAAGGAAAATATTAAAATTACATTCCATGATAAATACGTGCAAACTGTTATAGCTAGGAAGCTAATGACTACGCAGTGACAATAAAGAATAAGGGTGTAACCAGAAATTCTTGAGCCGCCGATCTCTGTCCCATGTGACGTCGGTTGGAGAAGTTTTTATACTCATCAACGATGCACGACAACAATGTCATTGATTATGACATTTTCTATCTCCAGCAGTGGTGACAAAACGTAGACACAAACTAAGCTTTTCCGTTTTCTTGCGATCTCGGAAATTCTTGAGCCGCTGATCTTTGAGAAAGCTGTTCTTTGTTACTCTGGAGGCTCAGTGACTGTGATCTGTCCCATGTGACGTCGGTTGGAGAAGTTGTTATTGCGCGTGCTTATATAACAGTACTCCCCAGGCTTTGTGATGCGGAAACACGGTGGATTACAGGAGGCTAGCGCGTCATCAAGCTGAGCCTGCAGTCTTTTAGGATCACCGGTGTAACACCCTGTGTTAAGGTAAAGGTTCAGCTTCTTGGCGTCAAATTCATCCACATAATCAACGACTTCAAGAGGCAAGCTGGAGCAAGCTTTGGGTTGAAGAGAACTACATCCTTCCTTCACCCAACACACGTTGGTGCGATCCGTGCCTGAAACACACATGGAAACATTTGTATGTGTGTGAGCTCCGAACTAATTTATATTGAAGTAAAGTGAAATGAGAAAGATGACTTTTCGGTAATTGATTTTCATGTCCTGGAATGTTCGTCAAACTCTTCTATTTGATGGAGGCAGTAAACTGAAAACGTCTTTCTCATTTATTCACCAGGTTTTTAATTCACCATCGCATTTTAATCAAGAAAAAAATTATTGTAAAGAAAGAACATTAACCGTTTTTTTTTTCAACTAATGTAGCCACTGAGCAGGCTTCAAAAATGAGGCGGGGTTGCTTTTATTTGAGCGTATCAACCGTGTACCTTTCTCTTTCTCTCCCAAACAACAAAATCAAAAAGAAGAAACTTCTTACGTGCTCTTCCTTCCCCGGCATTGTTCGGGTTATTGTTCGAACCTGGAGAATAAAAGAATTAGGAGGGAGATAATAAGCAATTTTAGACCCTTTTCAGGTGTTAAATGCTGCGACAACACTATAGTAAAGAGTTTTAAAAGTGTTTACTGCAGAGTGCTTTTAACAAAGTGATAAGCAATGATTTTTAAGTCTACATTCACGCTATACCGGATAGCTTTTGCGACGCCACGAAAATGATACTGGAAAGGGTTTCTGTTCAAACACAACGGAACGGTGATTTCGGCGAGGTTTCTCGGACTGAGCTGAGCGGAGCTGCGCCGCGCCGATCTTGAACTTAGAGTGTCACATATCGGATAGGTTCTGTGCCATTACTTTGGTGCACTGAGTGTGAACAGGTATTCGGACCGTAGCGGAAGTGAATAAGTAGGGGCAAGTATCAAATGGAAACTACTGAAACGGAAGTAAAAACTCAGGAGTGAGGACTGGGAATTAGTTCACCAAACCCCCTCGACCAACCGCTCCGGTACGATATTCGATTTGTGTGAACGACTTGCTACAGTCCCGGGCCGTTTCTAGCGCTTTTCACACTCATACAGCCTAAGTTAGTCACGCAGGTTTTGTCACGTAACGCGCGTTTTGTGACGAGACAGTAACGGCTACGTGGGGGACTAACTTAATAGGCCATTTCCGAGTTCTCCCAGGCCTCTGTATCAAAACAAGGTTAAGTGCTCAGCCTTTGATATGGAAATGATTTTCCATTCTCATGCAAATAAAACTTGACCTCATTTTGAAAGTGAGGGATTTTGGAAATCTAAAGTGGCCTATTAGTCCCGCTAGCTGGGAGTAGTTCTTACCGGACCAAACGAAACAAACTAGATCATCAGTTGTAACAGAAACGCGTTCTGGGAAGAAACGATATTCCATGGCGGGATACGCCTGGACAATGTTCCCCCTCTTTCCCATTCCAAAGATGTATCTAATGTTGGATTGCTAGTACTTTTCGGGAAGAAGATTCCGTGGCTTAAGTAAGAACACGAGACTTCTGTCCTGGAATGTTCGTACAACTTGAGCGGTGTTCAGGGCGAGCTGAAGATTCGTTTGCCCGTCAGTTGCTTTAGTTTTCGGGTTGTTCTTAACTCTGTGAGAGCAAAGACCATCACTTTAAGATAGATCTACGTAAAAATATGTGTTCCAGAGGTTATTTGGCTATTACGATAGAGGGAGATGGGAAGGAGAGATTTTTCTGGTGGTCATGTAACAGTTTCCACGACTATAGAAATAAATAGGCTGATTTAGCAACAAAAGTGAAATGGCTTGTAACTCCTTGGCAGGAGCGTTATCGAAAGATTCAGTCTCTAATGATGTGCCTGCCGTTTTCCTTAAAAGAGCAACAGGCCTTTGAGACAGGTGGTCAAAAGTACAGAAGTGCCATGCTGGGGCGCAAGAATCGCACTAGGACAAGGAAAGGAACTCTATTATTTTCACTTACTTTTCGTTGCCTTTGACATTAAATTCACGTGGAACGTCATCACTGGTGATGTTATACCTACAACAAAGTGTAACTCCATCATTTGGGCAAATGCACTGATAATATAGACACTGGATGGTCATGAAATTATCATTCTATCGTAAACAACCTGCAATTTGACTAATATTAAAATGACCGTTATTAGTGTAACAAAATATCACGGCTTATTACTGACAGAAGACCAACAACATCGCGAATTTATTGAGCAACCAGGTCAATAACCAGAGTGAAATACCATCAACTGATTTGATATAACTCACTTTGACTCTCAAAATGAGTACCGAATAGGTTTTCAAAACGTCAGTCACTGTCAACAACAGTCCGTTCTAGGACTAAACATACCAGGACTTGATTTCATTCCACCTAGTAATGAATATAGACACTGTTAGCAGTGCCTTTTAATTATCATAAAAATTTAAAAAAGCGCTCGGCGTCTTGTATTTTCGTCTGTGGGTTTTAGTTGGTGATGATATCTCTTAACCCTATTCAGACAGATTCTGGATTCCAGATTCCAGATTCCAGATTCCAGATTCCAGGTACTGAATTTCAGTCCTTGTCAATGAGACTTGGACTCTGAAATCCAGTCATTAGTGGGATTCTGGATTCCTTGAGCTGTATTCCGGATTCCAAAGACCAGGATTCCAGATTCCACAAGCAAAAATTTTCCGGAACTCCCAGGAATCCAGATTTCCTTACATGATGCGAATAAGGCCTGTGGCCGTACACTTCCTACCTAATACGTAGCACGCAGCGCTGTGTTGTGTTGTTAGGAAAGCAGGGTACTTTCCACTTATAAGAAGAAAACTTGCCCTCCATATTTACTCCATTATGGTTTACGACCGTGGACGGAGCGTAGATTACGTCGGGTGTTTTCTGAACGAGAACATACTGCACCGGTTCATCAGCTCCTTGGGACACTTTGTGAGGCTGATAAGGAATGCCTCTTTTCAACTTCATATCCCCCATAACGTGACAAGTGCTCAAAATTCCAGAGGTTCTCTCCACAATGTTTGTGATGAATTTTGTCCATCTACGGCCTGCAGCTTTACAAGTGTTAGCAGTGATGTATTTAGCAACGCACTGTTGTGCAATATGGTTGGTATTTTCTCGAGGACAGTGTAAATTTCCAGCCAGCGTGGATGGCATAATACACATGTCTGCAAAAAGATTAAGCAATATTCGGTTATTTACGAAAGAAAATTAACCACCTCAAAATTGAGCCTTCTTGCTCTGTCAGTGAACCACATAACGCTTTAGAAGAACTTAAAGATTTTTACGCGTGTGATTTTAGGAAGGGAATCATTAAGTCGCAGAGATAGTTTTTCAAGTCCGGGACTTGAAACCTTTGGAAGGAGAAAAAGAGAAAGGAAGACCCCCTGATATCGCTTGCTTTCGAGCACAAAGCGGTTCACAGTGATCCGCACTTAATAACTATTAGGGATGGCAGCTCCGTGAAAGTTCGTGCAGAAAGCGTTATTTTTATTGAACTGTTTAGACTAAACACAAGAGCTGGATCAACAGTTCTCTAGGCAAAACCAGCATCTTTGAAGTCGACAAGATGGCGCATTCTATCGCAGACAACATAACTTCCACTTTTGAAATGTTTAAATTTCCTCTCAGGTCGGGTTGGGGTCGGCAAAGTCGCCTTGCGTAAGCTTTCCTTACATGACGATCACTACTTTCTCATTATTTATAGTGTGTAAGTTATTTTAAAAACTCTGATTTCTATTCACAGCAACAAAACCAGTTCGATTAAACCAGGTTTAACCATGTAAAGAACTTTCAGACTGGCGTTGGCAAAGAATTAAACCAATGATTCAACTTGTGCTATCACTTGTGCTAAATTTGTAGTAGTCAAAAATTGGCAAGCTTCTTTTATGTAGGATTAAATCTTTTTCCATGTTTAAATAAACAGCTTTTAACATGTTCAAGCATAACACGATCTGGCACATACTCACGTTTGTAGCCGTAATTAGAGTTGTTGAAGTGTTTCTCCATTAATTCCAGAGTCTTTTTATCACTGACTAGGACAGCAATGTCGTTCCACGGGGTGGGGCCCCAGTATGGATAGTAATCACGTTCCTCAGGTACCTCCAGGCCGCTCCTTGTTCCTGCTGGATTTTGCCTTGTGTAGATTGGCAAATCACCTTTGAGTTTCTGGTCAGCGGCAAACAAACCTATTGAACAAGACAATTTAGGTTAGGTCGCATAGAGAAAATTCCCTAGACTCAAATGAACCTCATGTTCACTTGGCTTATTCAAGCTCGTATTTTTCTGATGCAGGTGCCAAAATAAGGGCACAAGTGGACGCTAACGCGTTGAAGGTTTCACCTCTTCGAAGATGAGCATGACACTGAGTTTGTGCTGTGAGATCCTTTTAGGGGACACATTTTGACGCAGGTTCGAAGAAAACGTTGTCTTCACCTTAACAGCTATGCAAGTTTCTTGGAACAACAGAATTTTTACGAGAGAAAGAGCTCATTCCCCACCGGATTTTTTGGTACATCAATATGGCCACAGTTCCATCGTTTTGGGTACACCAACATGGCCCCCTTAACTATAAAGACCCCAATACCGTCCCATAGAGCAATCTGACACAACACCAACCAACTCTTTTTATCAACTCCCTGAAAATGTACACAATTAAAGAGTATACTTGCCTTTGTTTCGCTCTCTGCGGAAGTAAGCTTGATATTAACTGAGTGGTTCATGAAGGCCACGGTCCTTTCTGATGTAAGCATTTTCCCGAGCTCCGTTTGGTGCAAATGCTTGTTGGATAAGTGTCTGACCATTACGAATGGTGTGATAATCAAAGGCTATGTTCACATCTGCGGAAGTCATCTTTCCTTCGGGGTACGGTTGACACATGTACTGTAAGATGACTTGTGACTCCACCCTGTCGTCCGTTTTTGGTCCTGTCCCGTGTTGATTTGTCCACATGATTTCGACCTTTGTTTTGGCTTTTCGTGACATCCACCCATGTAGAACTCCTAATAAATTATTTTAAAAGGTTTATGAGACATTACTCTCAAACTAATGCAAGAACCCTTGATACAATAGTATGATTTGTAATAAATAATCGATTTAGACAACTTACAGTCAGTAAGGGTACGTTGTTTAGTCGGATAAAACGATTACCTCAGAGATTAAATCGACGATTGCATATTATTGCGATCAAGTTTAACAACGTTAACCGTGCGATGATGGCAAATGAATCCGCCAAAAAGTGTGTTGCACGTTTTGCTTTTAGAGTCATTTTGCTTATTAAACCTATGGCTGTTTTCCGGTTTGTTCTCTTCGTGGTTGCTCGAACTCGTTAGTATCTGTCACGTGAAACTTATGCAAAGCACAGCGCCGGAGCAAAACCGTTTTGACCTTCAATCGTTGTCGCCCGCTCTCCGTAAACTTTGGTTATTACTAGTTCTAGTTATAATTACCATTGGTAGCTGTCTGATTTCAGGTATGTTATCACCTGGGTTACTATCCAGCTTGTCTCCAACATTGTACCCAGCCTTTCCATTATTCTATAAAAGAGAAAAGAATGCTTTTAATACGTCGACCCGCGTAAGATATGGTGTTTATATTGTTTTTACGTACGTGTACAAATATGAGAAACCTCGTACGTTAGCGTAAGGTCACATTTGTAATCTTTCACTTAATTGCTTGACCTTCTCGAATTATCTATCGGCAGCAACAGCGAGTCAGGTTTTAAATATGAAAAATTATGAAAATTATTTGAAACAGCTTATTGGTTGTTAGAATGTCGTCACATTATTTTAAGAAAGAAAAATGATCTGCGAAGTTGGTATCACGTCCGTCGACTTGTCAAAAGATTTCTACATGGAAAAATCTAGCAAGAGTACCCGCCGACGGGAAAATGGTCCTGGCTGGCGTCAATAAGTGAAGAAAGCGGTTGTGAGAAGAGTCTGGTGATGTTGATCCGACGGTCAGGAGAATAACAAAAAAACATTGGCCTTCGCAGAACTTGGGTCGAACTAATAATAGATCTCAAATAATTATCATGGGCACATGGATTCACTTTCTTTCCTCATTTTCTCTGACCGAAAGCCAATAAGCGGGGTTGTTCGTCGTACACGTTTGGGGGTAAAATTTGAGGATTGGTACCCTTCACGCCGCTAAATCCTAAGATGACCGCCGTTATTCGTGATAAATGTAAGGGACATTTACAGGCATTGAGCCAAGAAGATAAAGGATCTATTGAATTCTATTAATTCTACTGAATTACCTATATTTTTCTAACAATTTTCGTGTGCTGGTATGGTAAATATGATAAATCCTGGCCTTTGGAATCGGGAATACAACTAAAGGAATCCGGAATCTCGCTAATGATTGGAATCCAGAACCCATGTTCCACTGACAAAAAATGATGAATCCAGCTCTTTGAATCCGGAATCCATGGAGTGGAATCCAACATCCAAGACTGTCTTGGATATGTTATAAATTACATTGAACTGGGCGAAAGACTAAGGCAATCTCACAGACTGGCTTGACACAAACACAAACACTTTCTTTAAGCTTCTGTCTGCTTTACACTTTACTTTACGGAGAGAAAACTTAAAGCTCTCACAAAACAACAATAATTAGGAGATTTTGGCAAAACATTAAGCCGGAAAAAGATGTCCTTTACTTTTCTCTTTCGTTTCTTTCCATTTTTCTTGTTCAGTTTTTTTTCTTTCATTAGTGAGTATTCAGAGGCCGTCCGTACAGCGGTCGGATATGAACAGAATGTACTACCCCGAAATATAACACACTACAAGCTTAAAGTACGAGAGAATGCTTAAAGATATGCAGCAAAGATCAGAATAGTCCTACCTGTGAATCAAACAGTCTGGCGTCGTTTCTGACGTTGTCTTGGTTACCATTCAGTCGATTGTTTGATCCGTGTGGAACATGTAGGTATATGTCTGACAAGCAAAGTTCTATAACAGCAGCCATCAGGCAGCTCCAAACGAAAATGCTCTTCATTTCCTACGCTTATGGAAGAGAAGAAAAACACAAATTGATTGGAGTTCCCACTACATCCATTAAATCGATTGCATCGCCAGTGATCGCTATCATAAACCGAGAAAGCTAATTATATCAAGAGCATTATTTTAGCGGTCAATATTTTTCACCAGACCATTTTTTCCGCCTACTCCTAATAAACCCATGTGGTCCAGCATGTTTAGATATTTTTCTTGTGACCGTCAGATTTAAAGTTATTTAGAAACACTTTGTGCTCTATTTTTATTTATCGGCCACTGCGTAACAAAAACGCTTTTGTTATACATCGATGTATAACAACATGCGCTTTTTGCCAACTGTTCGTGTCCATCCAAATCAAACAAACTCCCTGCGGCTGTTTAAGAAACTTCCTATTGACAAATCCCTCTCCCGGACAGAAATTTCATTAGCAAAAACAATTTTCCGCAATCCAGAAGTCCATAATAAACGGTTATCCCGCGAGTCTATTATTAAAAATTATTTCTATTCCGGGCTTCGTTGTGCAAAGCGTTTTTCCGCATTCAAAACTATTTTAACACAGCTCTCAGCAAGCACTTACTGAGATGCCTTTAGAGCTAAAGCGGGTATTTGAGCTCATTTATCCTAAGCGCAGCTAAGCCTGGTTGTGCTACGGTTTTCATGACGTCCACAGTTATAAAAGTCATGTTCAGTTGTTTTCCACCCACACGGATGTATATTTCACAAGGGCCAGAGTTGAAAATTCTTTGTATGCAAAACTAAACATTTAACAAAAACGTCTCATGGTAACAGTGTTTAAGTCTAAACAGTTCAAATTACTATTTCACCATGATCTTTATTAATCGATTATTACCTGTCCTTAAAAACTTTTCAATTGAACGATGACAGAAGGGAAAGAAGCGTTTATTAACTGAAACTATAGTTACATAGCACCAACTTAGCATTTTAAACTTATGTTGAGCGCGGTAATTGAATTTAATTGCAATCAACAATTAGAGTGTTCAAGTTGACTTGTTTACTGGAGAATTGCGTTAAATAAAATTCTTTGAAAAAGAGAAAAGAGCTGAAAAACATGAAAGGAAACTAATTGCACATTTTAAACTGTCTTCAAGCTTCTTCGCCATCAATCTGAATACATCTTGGCTACCTATACTTAAGTGTCAAACTTAACAGAGCAGGTTAGTCGTTGAATTAAAAGCAAAAAAAGAAATTAAATAAATAACAAAAAAAAAAATTAAAAAACATTTAAAAACTAGGACCAGAGATTTACATCATTATGGTCATATCTATTAACAAAAACCAGTAAGGGCGTCAAATATGAAACTAGTGTCAGGGGCACCCATTGTGTATATATAAAAACGAAGTGACAAATATTACATGTAAGTACTATAATATAAAATGCAGTTTGCGCAATAAGCATGCATCTGAGTAAGTTAGCATAACATTTGTAAGTCTCCAGATTACGAAGACTGGACAACGCAAGCAAGTCTCTCAAACGCTTTGGCAGTAGATTATATAATTTTGGAGCAAGAACCAAATGAATTGAATGCTTGCAAACTTTGCAACTAGTCGTATCATGATTTAATATCTAGGTCTCGGTGAAAAGTTCTTTGCTTCAGAGGCCGCATTTAACATCTGACTAGTCTTTCACTGAAGTCTGCAATCTACTTGGAGCCAACAGAATTTGCAAAATCAATGGTTTCTGTAATCTAGTGCACAATTTAATTTGTATTTGCCCTTTTTGTGGTATTCCTAATCCTCCCTTTTGAGAAGGCCGTTAATAAAAGGAACAGAAACACATGGCCTTCTAAATTAACAACAGCAAAACCACCCACACAGAAGTGAAAATTTCGATAAGAGCATACCTGCACTTAAGCCTTCAGTTGCTCAGAGTCGTCAAGATCTAAAATAGACTACAGCAGTCTGCAAGTGCTGGGTGCAGTTCAGTGACTAAACTAAATACTATTAGCCTTACTCTCTCTTTTAATTGCAATCTCTCTTGCTAAGTTATACAGAAGTTAATGAATATGTATAGCATTTTATTGACGCAATAGGAATTAAATATTATAAAAATAGTAGAAATTCCAGCAGAATTTAGAACCAATTTAACCAAACTCGTTTTTGTGTATTTAACTTTACCGCTTCACCGACTCAGCACGTGACAATACTTTTATCAGACAATAACCAAATGATTAATAAATGATTAATAAGGTTAATAAATATACGTATAAAGACCAATTGTTGTTTCGAACAACCAAAAGGACCCTTTTTTCCACGATTGCCCCCATTGTTTTGATTGAACGTTCTTTGGATTGTTATCATTTTTATCTCTTTTTAAGCCGCATGCTCTTTACAGCGTACTTTAACTGTTATCAGACTTTACTGGGAATTAAGATCAAAGAATAATCGATCGCGTCTGTGGATGCTCACAAAAAATACTCATCGAAAACAGGATTCTTCTGCTGCGATTTTAACTGCAATTTGCAGTAAAAGGCAAGATCGTTTTTAGCCTGAAAAATGTTCTGCAATACTATGTTTATAATATACATTTGCAAGTCATATGGTGATCCCAACGTGAAGTATTGAAATAAGATCTGCCTTCAACTTATTTTAAGAGGGTTTTCCACTTTCACATACAATTCCTGTTGAAAATATTCCTTAATACTGAAACTGATGAGTTCTTCAAGTTGAGACAAGCTCAGAGTTAAAAGATTATTTCCTAATTATAGCTATTGGGGCTGGTGTTCGCTTTTCAAACAGGGGCAACCAACCATTCGAAGGAGCAAATATTGCCTAAAATTCTCTAACGCCCGAGGCTGAGCCCAAAAATCTCTGGATAACCATTTCCATTCTTCCAACCTGTGTTTCTTCACATTTTATTACTAAGGCAGTGCAATTATTGCTCAAAGATAATCTCTCCTGGAAATTTTGGCATAAGGACAATACTTCCCCTAGATTTTTCCAATGAAGGACTCCGCCAGCTACTCCTTGTCCTCGACCGGACCGGCAATGGTGTAGCTCAAAGTCACAGTTTCGCCGAATAATTGCCAGACGAAAAGATTCCTAAAACAATGGAGACGACCAAAGTTCACCTGAAGTGAGATATCTGAACGGGATATAAATAGTTTTTAGGAGTGCTTCAAATAGACCTTCCGCTGTATTGCATAACGTCATGGTCAACCAACACACATCCATCTAAAGTAGATGGGGGAAGAGGAAAAACAAAAGAGGGAATTTTTGTCGCCCGACCCTTCTCCCTCTCCTGATATTTTGCGCCTGCCACAACGAAGGCTACAAAAAAACCCTTGGACTTGCTTACTTGTTGTTAATGGCCCTAATGAGCAGAATTCTATAAACATGTTCTTTTGTTAAGACTCCGGTTAATAAAAAACAACAACTCCCTGCGGTTATTTAATAAACATTCTTTTGGATACTCTCTTTACCGGTCAGAAGATTTATAAGCCCGAACAATTTTCCGCAATCCTGAGACAAGTATCCCGTATTATCACTATTATCACTATTTTTGTTTGTCTATTTTTGGCCAAAACGTTTAATTTTCCGCATTTAAAAACGCTCCTCCGCAATTTAACACGTCTTATTCAAGTTCAGCGTAATGAGTCAGTTTCACTTACTCGTATGTTAACGTTTACTACAAGACATCCTTTCTGTGTTAACGAATTTATATTGTATTTGAGCTTTTTTTATTGTTGGATGTTGAATTTTATTAAGAAACTAAGGTACTGATGAGAATGATCGATGCTAGAAAACGTTTTGCTCTTTTTAGGTCAAACCAAATGAATAATAACACATCATTCCAAACGCCCTCACAAAAAAAATTACTTTAACAGCAGTTCTCTTTGCAGTATTCGATGGTTTTCAGTCGGTTATAAATATATTCCGTTTTTGTAATAATTATAATAAGTGTTAAATATTCATGACCAACTGTTTTAAAAGATATCGTAAACCTTAAAGTGAGTATATGAAAGATGAAACAACAACAACATGATATTAATTTTGAGGAGGACTCGGAAAAAAATCCGAGTCCCAGATGGGATTTGAACCCACGACCCTCCGTGATCTAGTCGGATGCTCTAACCACTACTTACTTATTACTTGGCTGTGTAGCCGCGCGATGCGGTTCCAGTCGAGACCCACAAATTGGCCCTTGCTCACCATAGAGTCTCCAGTAGCTCAAGTGGTTAGAGCATCCGACTAGATCACGGAGGGTCGTGGGTTCAAATCCCATCTGGGACTCGGATTTTTTTTCCGAGTCCTCCTCAAAATTAAACCTTAAAGTCCCTTTCATTTGTTTATGTTCCCAGCAATGTTTATGTTTCCACCACATGGGAAGAGAAAACCAGGAAGGCAACGAACCTTGTTTCTCAGATACATTCAGCACCTTTTGGGAGACACAGACAACATGATTGGCCCGGGCAAGCTGTCTGAATTGGCACAGGATCGTTGTGGCTGGAGGAAGCTCGTAGTCGCCTGCTCTGCAGCCTACCGATGATGATGAATGTTTTCAAACAGAAACTCTTTTTGAAGAGGGCATAGAGGAATTATGGACCATTTTTAAAAGCTTAAAATTGACACAACCGCCATAAAAAAAACTCGGTAGGATTTGATATATTTTTTGACCTTCTTTCCTCTACTCCTAAAGGTCAACTAGAGCTTAGAGGGATAATTGTGTCACGACTGAATTCTCAGTAAATATATCGTTTGTACAAGTAGGAGCATTAAAGCATTCAATTGCAATTCAGGTACTTTTATTGAATATGCCAGATAGTTATAATCTATAATTCTTACATTATAATCATTCCATTAGATTCGCCCGGGACTATTTGTTAAAAAGTGGCGATAGTTAGTCCTTCAGTTATAACTGTCAGATTCAGCGCTTGTAGCTCAGTTCAAGGCAACAAATTGGACATCTTTTAGTAGTAATCACAACGTTCACAACAAATAAATTCTTCCAAACCAAGTTAACTTACATTCATGATATTGTTAATGTTACCAAGTATTCGAAACCATGTGCATTAAGAGAGCAATAATAAAGTAGAGTTTTATTACGAAGATAATGCGGCATGGGTGACTGTAATCTGTCCCATGTGACGTCGGTTGGAGAAGTTGTTATTGCGCGTACTCATATAACAGTACTCTCCAGGCTTTGTGATGCGGAAACATGGCGGATTACAGGAGGCTGGCGCGTTATCAAGCTGAGCCTGCAGTTTGTCACCAGTGTAACAACCTGTGTTGAGGTGAAGGTTCAACTTTTTGGCGTCAAATTCCCGGTCCACGTGATCAACGACATCAAGAGGCAAGCTGGAGCAAGCTTTGGGTTTGAGAGAACTGCATCCTTCCTTTACCCAACATACGTTAGTGCGATCTGTGCCTGAAGTGCAAACAAAACTGTTCGTCAAATTTGGAGACAAAGCCAAATGAAGTACATAACAATATAACGTCTTCATTCTCGTTGTCAGCAGCTCCATGTGGAAACAAAAGTTTTGGCATTATTCATCATTTTTATGAGCATAATTATCGTCGTTTTCAGAAATAGCTCTGTTGGTGTAATTTAAATTTTCAGTTTGGTTTTGGCACTAGCACTAGGCCAGTGCTGCAGGTCATTTTTTAAATCATCCTACTTTGTACCACATGCATGGGACCCACCGGATGCGACCCATGAATGTATAGAGCGTTTTCACTCACGTGGCCAGCCTCTATGCTAATTTATTATGTAAGAAAAGAGTTCAACTCCCACAGGATTGTCTTGGTACACCAACATGGTCGCCGTGACGTCAAGTGTAAACACTCTATAGTTTCTGGTTCTATTAAGGAGAATATATTATTTTGATGTTTGTTGTTTGGTGTCATATATCATTTACTTACAGAGTATCTGACCCAAGTGTTGCACAGTTATGGTGGCATTCTCATCAGATTTAAGAAAAATAATAGCTGGCACATTTTCTGTATTATGTGAGTTGGCATATTAAAAAAGAAAGAAATTCAGTGCTTCTTTTACGAGGCCCAATAAATCAAAGCCTGATCCAAATATCTGGGGGAAAAATGCTTTGCATGAGGAAAAAGTTTATTCCATACGGGCCTCTTTTTGGGCACCAACATGGCTGACGTTTGTCAACACGGCCTCCGTAACTTCATTTGAAAGAGATCTATGGCCTGATTCTCATTCGAGGTCCGAAGCCACTGGCTAGAACTCTAATTTCTACTGTGTAACCACGTCAAATACTTCAGCAAATCCGAAGTCGCAAAATTAGCAAGAATTGATTTTTAATAGAAACATTTAACTTACGTGCTCTTCCTTGTCCATCACGATTGTTTGGATTGTTGTTTGATCCTATACAAAGAAATATAATGAAAATGAGAGACTGGATGCTGTTTGTGTAATTTAAGAACGTGTTTGTTTGCTTCATGTGATTTCTGGACTGAACGATCTTGCAGTTGTGGTAATATATAAGGCTACTGGCTCTTAAAGCATCTTCGATTGATGTTCAGAAAAATAGGGTCGAACGCTGTACCGTCTATTGAAAGACCTTCGTCAACTCAGGCTCTGTAAGAAAGACTAAATTCTCATGAATGCATACCTTTGTCTTAAGAGATCAGATACGGCTGACCCCAAAAACCTAACACTAAAAGAATCTCTTGAATATCTCCAAACTCACCCGACCATACGAAGCAGATAACATCTTTGGTAGTTACCGAAATGCGTTCAGGAGTGAAGCGATATTCCATGGCGGGGTAAACCTGTACAATGTTTCCTCTTTTACCCATCCCTCCAATGTAATATATATTGGAATGTTGGTATTTGGCAGGAAGAAGACTGCGTGGTTTAAGAATGATCACGTGACTTCTGTCCTGGAATGTTCGTCCAACCTGGGCGGTATTTAAGGCAAGCTGAAGATCCGTTTTACCATCAACAGCCTTGGTTTTCGGGTTATTCTTAACTCTACAAAAGCACAAAAACAAAAGACAATCTTAATGTTTCCGAAAGAGTTGTTCGGTAAAGAGTAGGGAGCAAATTTCGGTTGGGGGAGATAGTGGACAAATTTAGTTTCCGCGAGATTTACCACTAGTCTCTACGAGAGGACTCCCAAAGGCTTTACTTAGACTGGGCTTAGGGAACTGTATGGCAACTGATCGGCCCCAGGTGTTCTACAAGTGGATAGTGCTATCTACATATTAAATAAATCACTATTTAGTGGATAACGCAATTGGTTTCCCTGAGAATGAATAGTGATTTGTCCGGTGGATAGTGTTATCCAATAAAAACTGAAAAAGTGAAGTCAGGACCAAAGCAAATGGTAAATACCAAACTCATGGTCGAAATTCGCCATTAATAAAACTTCCTGTATTTTTGCACAGTTGTCTATCAACAGTAGTAGTGAGCTTTGCTGTTCAATACTTAAATTCAGTGCTAACGTTCCGATAGCTTTGTGCGCTTTATATTTTTATTGAAGCTTATTAGCTATGACAAAATCTGCGCTTACTAACCTTGCATTATCACTGGCGTTGAACTCGCGGGGAACATCATCACTGGTTATGTTGTATCTATCAAGTTACATAATAAAGTTCAAAATTGTATTAAACGGCTAGATCAAATCCTATTCTGGTTAACTATCTCTCTCATTGTTTGCGCGCATTATAGGTATATTTCAATCCATTATATATTTGGTCTCAGTGCATGCGCAAAGTTGTCAGTATACGTCAGTATTGAAACCTACTAACATACCACTTACCTAATACGTAAAACGCAGCGTTGTGTTGTGTTGGTTGGAAAACAAGGAACTTTCCACTTGTAAGAAGAAAACTTGCCCTCCATATTTATTCCGTTATGATTAACGACAGTGGAAGGCGCGTAGATAACATCCGGGCGTTTTTGAAGGAGGACAAACTGTTTCTTTTGATCAGCTCCTTGTGAAAGCTTATGAGGTTCATATGGAACACCTCTTGCCAGCTTCATGTCTCCCTGGTCATGACAGGTGCTCAAAATTCCTGCTGTTTTTTCCACGTAGTTGGTGATGAACTTTTTCCAGATGCCACCAGCTGCTTTACACGATTTCGCTGTGATGTACTTGGCAACACATTTTTCAGCCAGCTTGTTGTCATGATTTCTGGGGCAGGTCTGTTTCCCCAGTGTGGATGGCATAATACACAAATCTAAAGAAAAGAAGGCCAGGTAAGGGTTGGTTTTCAGGTACTGTGCGAGCAGAGGTCTTTTTACGTAGGAAGATCGAAGGGCCGGGCCATTCTCGAAAGGTAATGAGGGCGGAGTCAGTATTCAGCCTTGCAGCTTTGAAGCGTAGGAAAGATATAGGCATAAACACTCTAAGCTAAAGTATGATAAGAACTGAAAATTCTTCAATTATCATCATTTTTTAATTGACTGATTTCTTTTTTTAACGGTGAGTCAAATAAGGTGACAAGTTAAGCGTTGAAGAATAATTAGACCGAAGTCAAAACGCGTCGTTTCAATGTAGTGAAAAAGTATATATTTCGTAACCGAAATGGGTAACGTTTTGTTTTGTTCTCCACAAAAGAAACTCTTGAATCTAGGCCTCTTTCAGCTTTTGTTTTGTCTAGTAATCAGAATGTTATTTTAGATGGTTTATGTAAGAAGAATAAAGGCCTGCACACCTATGGAAATGTTGCGGTAAATAAACTCACTACCATTTACAGCGCCAGTTAACGCCAAAGAGCAATTACCAACAAAAAGTGAGCTGAAAACTTACATTTTTGGCCATATTGAGGACTATTAACATAGTTCTTCATTAAATTCAATGTTTTATTATCGCTGACCATGATGGCAATGTCATTCCACGGGGTGGGGCCCCAGTATGGATAGTAATCACGCTCCTCAGGTACTTCCAGGCCCCTCCTCGTTCCTGCTGGATTTTGCCTCGTGTAGATTGGCAAATCACCTTTGAGTTTTTGATCAGCGGTAAACAAACCTGTAGTCAGTTAAAACAAGTTTCAGTTAATGGAGATTTCAATTACAGAAGCGCACGAGTTGAGGCACAAAGATCCAACACAAAGAGTTAAATTTCGATGCGAAATTTCAGGATTTGATGCATGTTGAAATATGTCACATTACTGCTCTCAGTGCTTAAGAATTACGAGAATCAGTTTTGGGGCTAATAAAAGTTGAATTTAGCAACTGCAAGTAATTTTACATGCTGCAGGGTGTCCTTGGGTCCTAAATCAGATAACATCCTAGTCTTCAAGGCTCAAAAGAATATATGAGAAGCTTTTGATTCAAGTTAATTGTAGTGTTTGAAGTGAACCCCACAGCTGTCGGAGCTACCTATCCTTAGTATTACTCAAACTACCTCAAATGTGAGATGCTATAAAATGGCAGACTGTTTAGACCAGTCTCTCTTCCGGCCCCTCTTTTTTCCATTTCTAACTGCTGGACATATAAATGTCAGGCAAATTGCCGCAGCTCATGATCCAGGATGCTACAGATACATTATAGCCCAAAAGTGCGTACATAAACTTCTCACCTTTGTTTCGTTCTCTGCGGAAATATGCTTGGTAATAATTGAGAGGCTCGTGGAGTCCAAAATCTCTTCTGATGAAGGAATTCTCTCTCGCTCCATTTACAAAACGTTGGGTGTTTATAGTCTGGCCATTGCGGATAGTGTGATATTCGAATTCTCTGTTGACATCATTTGTAGTCATCTTTCCCTTAGGGTACTGTTGACACATGTACTGTAAGATGACTTGTGACTCCACCCTGTCGTCGGTTTTTGGTCCGGTTCCATGTTGATTTGTCCACATGATTTCCATTTCGGTTTCGGCTTTCTTGTCACATTCACTCATGTAGAACTCCTGGTGTATCGTTTGAAAAAGGATGAAATTAAAAGAAAGGGCATTTTTGAGTTTTGTTAGCAAGCATACTTTGGGACGTTTTGCGAAACGTCATCGTTTGGGACATTTTCCGAAACGTCTCCAGCGACTAAGAACGACAAAAGCACGCGAAAGCAATTATGAATACGAAGACCTGACTACAGGGACTGGAGTGTTTCTATTTCAGTTCCCAAGTGCATATAATTGACTTTACTCTGATGGCGGATAAAGTCGTCTGATCAAAAAGGAATTCAACGTCGTCTTTTGTTCACTATGCTACCCTGTTCTAACAGCAGGCTATCAAAACGAACCAAGAGGTTATTAATTACCATTGGCAGCTGTCTGAATTCCTGAATGTTATCTCCTGGGTTACTGTCCAGCTTGTCTCCAACATTGTACCCGGCCTTTCCATTATTCTAGAAAAGAAGGTTAAACCAAATCAAAGAAAACAAGACTTTTCCGGCACCTAAGATGATACTCAGTTTTATTATGAAGAATAAGGCATAATTATGTCTAGATCTTAATCGGTGATGAGTTGAATCCTTTTTAAAACATTTCATCAGGCTGATTTGCCCATTTGTCGGCGCAAAAGTCAAACAGAGTAAATTTATTATTTTCGCTTTCGCTGGCAGGTGGTATTTACGCTGTAGAATGGTGAGGGGGGACCCGGGGTTTGGCCAAGAGTTTAATTATGGCGGGGTATTTCTCTTATTTTGAATGGCTCGGAAGCTAACGAGACACTGAATTTTGCAAAAAGTATGTAATTGCAGTCTTACCTGCGAATCGAACAGTCTGTTGGCGTTTCTGACGTTGTCTTGGTTACCGTTTAGTCGATTATTGGATCCTGGGGGAAAATGCAAGTATATGTCTGACGAACAAGGCGCGAAAATCGCTGCCATCAGACAGCCCCAAACGAAAATGGTCTTCATCGTCTGTTGAAATACAAACACGCAGTAAAACAGCTGAGAACTCGACAGAACTAACATTTAACATTCACCCTTTACCACGATGGCTGAAATTTGGTAACAATGATAATGTAACAACAACTACCTTTTTGGTCGTCCAGGCTTAAAATCCAAAAGTTATGAACGAGGGTTTGCCAGGAATGCAATCTCTACCTAACTCGCCTCGCTCGACTTTTAGTCCTAAGGTTGGTTCTTGTTCAAAAGATATTTTTCAAAAAATTATTCTATCAGTGGCGAGAAGGTTTAAAAACGAAAACCTGACGTTTATCTGGGCTTATTTCACGGTTTAATTTTGATGAACTTTGTTGTGTTTCAATAACAATGATAACAAACCAAGCAACAGAATCTTAACCTGAGAAGCAACTAAGATAAACTCTGGTATTAACTGAGCTCTATGTCTTGAAATCATTCCGGTTTGCAAACTTTTGTTAAGTTTACTCACCACCACCTTAAGTTCTGTATCTTCCACTGGAATACTCTGAGCCTTTTCAATAAGCTGCAAGTCAAACCTTCTTGAACTCGACACAAACTGATGTCCTCAAGAGCTTCTTCTGTTTTTTCTTTGAACAAAGTTTTTATAGCTTGCAACTTTGTTTGAATATTTATATAATGTAACCACACTGGGAATCAGTGGCAAACAATTGCTGATCAATTTAATTGTTCTTGGCAAGTTCCTGGGCTTGATGAAACAACTGATTAATTAGGTCATTTGTGACTGCGACATACATCTTTCCGTCATAAATGAGAAGAAGAAAAAGCAGGCATCATTGGGAATTCAAGAGAAAATAATGAAATGGTCTAAACAAGAAGTCAACATAATGGCTTTAGTTATTTACGGCATTGGAAAACAAGTAACACTAAAGTAAGTATTAAATAAAGTAACACTTATCAATACGCTATCATGTCGGTGATAAAGCGATAACAGCACAATAAAAAAGACCAGTTGACTGATTTTTTTTTCATTCAAACGCAAAACAAATTAAGTAAAACAACAAAACAAACAAAAATGAAGACATAAAAACATTCGTCTATTGTGACTGGCTGACTTCAAAAACAGCAGTCGTAAGTTGCTACCGGTAACACCCACAAAAAGGTGATGTTTCGCATCAAAACAAAAAGAGGAAAGCAAAAATATAAAATGAAAGGAAGAAAGGCATAGATGAAGAAATAATAGTTAGAGTGAAAAAACAAAAAAACAAAACAAAATAAAACAAAACACAATCAAGTTTTTTACGGTTTACGGTTGAGTTCAAGTTGTAAAAAGTGACTTCACTTCAAGAGGACGCAAATAACATTAAAATTACTATGTCGTACTTGATTGTTAATCTAGATTACATCAGCCCCAGTGAATAAGGTGCAATAGTTATGACGCCCGTGACACTTCTTTGTTATATTTTTTTATTCCCTGAGGGTTATTTGTGTTGCACTTGATCCTGAACGATGTTTATTAGAATTCCTATCATTTATAACTTGACCAATGAGAAACTTCGCCTTAATTTGTTCAAACGCCGGTTGTGAACAAAACACAAAGAATTTTAAGCGGCCACCTATATCCCAACCTAAAATTGGACACCGCTGTTGTCGCCCTTTTTTCGTCCGGCGGCTTTTATAAGCAGTCTCCCCTACTGACATTAGAGAGATTTAGAATCTCGTTTTGGGTTAATGGCAAAGGGCATGAAAATTTCAACTTGCAACTCGTAATCAAGATTTCCCTTAACTTTTCGTTTACTGTTCATTTTTTTTAAGGTTGGGAAATTCAGAGACCCCTCCTGTACCCCTCCTGTACCCTTCCTGTACCCTTCCTGTACCCCTACTGTACCCCTCCTGTACCCTTCCTGTACCCCTACTGTACCCCTCCTGTACCCCTCCTGTACCCTTCCTGTACCCCTCCTGTACCCCTACTGTACCCCTCCTGTACCCCTCCTGTACCCTTCCTGTACCCCTCCTGTACCCCTACTGTACCAAAACAAAAATGAGAAGGAGGAGGGAAAACAAAAAATGAAGAGGAGGAGGAGGAGGGAAAACAATAAAAATGAGGAGGAGGAGGAGGAGGAAAAACAATTGAAATGTGGTGGCGGTGGTGGGAAAACAATAGAAATGTGGCGGTGGTGGTATATAGCTTCACTATTTACGAAGCAGTGTTAAAAAAAAGTTGAGTGTAGGGTCGATGTGGGGTCGATGTAGGGTCGATGTGGGGTCGATGTAGGGTCGCTAGGAGGTCGATGTATTTGTGGATGGAAAAATATATAGAATAAATGAGGAGGTGGAGGTGGAGGAGGGGAATAAAAAACATTGAGGAGGGAAAATAATAAAAAATTGTGGAGGAGGGAATAAAAACATTGAGGAGGGAAAATAATAAAATTGTGGAGAAGGGAAAAAGAAAAACTTGAGGAGGGAAATAAAATTGAAAAGGGAGAGGGGTAAGTAAAACATGACTTGCTTTCTTTGACTGTTTTAATAGATTTCTTTCAAATCGCTGTGTATTTGACTCTTTTTGTCATTGTTTTTTAATAAATTTTTTTAAAACGATCTCTCTCTTGTCTTTTTATTGCTAGCAATTATGAGTCGCGTGTTTTAATTGATCCTTGTTAAGTTATTTGTTTTATAATAATACGTCAAGGTTCTCTCTTGGGGTTTTTTCCTGTAGAGCTAATTTGTATTCAACTTTGGGCTTGTGAACTCGCATAATTAACTGATTAACAGCGCGTGAAAATGACAAGACTTTCATTTCCTCGAGATAGAAAGGAGAAAATGTCAGACAAACTTGAAATAAAGAGTTTTAAGCTCCAATTTGTGTATGTTTTGTTTATATATATCCGAGTTTTAGCGCTAAATAAGAAGACGTAAACTAAATTGAAATAATGACTTTTCAACTCCCTTTGTGTTTATGTATATCTGAGTTTTAGCGCTAAATTAGATATACGAAGCCGTTTCTCGCGTTGCTAGGTGATCGTTTCTCTTATTCCTATTTTTCTTTTAATAGACGGTCCGAAACCGGGCTCAAGTTACTTACCGGGCAAGTCTAGGCAAGCCTATTGTTCCTATTGTAGTAGAGTGACGCTCATTAGTAAACCTATCCACTTCATTATATATGGACGAGGGCACTTAATTAGTATGCAGAAAATCCAAATTAGTATGCAGGATGACACTGACGAGGCACTTAATTAGTATGGAGGAAGGCACTTATACATATTAATAAAGGGAATCCACTTTTTCCCCAGGTTATAACAATCGGTGACGTCATAGACTAGACCTAGCTAGACCGTGCTAGACACTAACGGGGCTTATCTTTCAACATAGTTTCTTGTTTCCCTCCTTGAGTTTGGCCTTTTAGGCCTGATTTTGGCCTCTTTGGCCTTTTGAGGGGAACAAGAAAAATGTGGTGGCGGTGGTGGTGGTGGTGGTGGAGGGAAAACAATAGAAATGTGGTGGCGGTGGTGGTGGTGGTGGTGGAGGGAAAACAATAGAAATGTGGCGGTGGTGGTGGTGGTGGAGGGAAAACAATAGAAATGTGGCGGTGGTGGTGGTGGTGGTGGTGGAGGGAAAACAATAGAAATGGGGAGGAGGAGGAGGGAAAACAATAACGATCCTACATCGACCCTACATCGACCCCACATCGACCCTACATCGACCCCACATCGACCCTACATCGACCCTACATCGACCCCACATCGACCCCACATCGACCCTACATCGACCCCACATCGACCCTATCAAAACAATCAAAATGAGGAGGAAAAGGAAAAACAATCAAAGTGAGGTGGAGGAGGGAAAACAATAGAAGTGAGGAGGAGGGGGAGGAAGAGGGGCGAAAATAATAAAATTGTGGAGAAGGAGGGAAATTAAGATTGAGGAGGGAAAATAATACAAGAAGAGGAGGAGGAGGAGGAGGGAAAACAATGAAAATGAGGAGGAGGAGGAGGAGGGAATTGAGGAACGAAAATAATAAAATTGTGGAGGAGGAGGAAAGTAAAAAAAAAATGAAAAGGAGAGGGGTGAGTAAAACATTGTTTGCAGGGTAAAAAAGAGCTAGTTGGCCTTTGCCCTCATTAATATGCACGATTTACCTGCCAAAAATCAGTGAACCGGAACCAGGACAATCGCAGCAGCAGGAAATAGAACTTGCATAATTACGTTACGTCTCAGTGATTTTAAGTCAGAGACAAGTTTGACTTTACTCCTCAGGCACTATGAATTAACCAATGAAAACTTTTCTTATTTTCTAACTAACCAATACAAAACGAAGACGTTTATCGACCTTAAAGTAACTAGAAAACCTAAACCAACTTAAAATAGCACACGACCTTATCTTAATGAGATTCCTGCGCATTTTATTCATGAGATCAAGACAATAGCCTATGACGTCAGCGACGTTAATTTATTCCCCCCCACCTTAATGAGATTCCCCCCCAAAAAACCGGAGTAACCGGTCCCTCCTATACTACTTTCATCCCTGTATAACTACTTACAGGCATTGAGCCAAAAAGATAAAGGATCTACTATTTGCCCCTACTGAGCCAGCTATCTTTTTCTAACAATTTTCATGTGCTGGTATGGTAACTCCCCCGGGAAAGTTTTGCTTGTGGAATCAGGAATCCTGGTGTTTGGAATCGGGAATCCAGCTAAAGGAATCAGGAATCCGCTAATGGTTGGAATGCAGAATCCAAGTTCCAATGACAAAAAATAAGGAATCCAGTAACTGGAATCCGGAATCCATGGAGTGGAATCCAAAATCCAAGACTGTCATGGATATGTTATAAATTACATTGGGCGAAAGACTAACAAGCAATCTCACAGACTGGCTTGACACAAAGACAAACACTTCCTTTAAACTTCTGTCTGCTTTAGACTTTACTTTACGGAGAGAAAACTTAGAGCTCTCACGAAACAACAATAATTAGGAGATTTTGGCAACACCTTGAGCTGAAAAAAGATATACTTTACTTTTCTCTTTCATTTCTTTCCATTTCTCTTTTTCAGTTTTTTTTCTTTCATTAGTGAGTATTCAGAGGCCGTCCGTACAGCAGTCGTATTTGAACAGAATGTACTACCCCGAAATATAACTTACTACAAGCTTTAAGTACGAGAGAATGCTTAAAGATATGTAGCAAAGATCAGAACAGTCCTACCTGTGAATCAAACAGTCTGGCGTCGTTTCTGACGTTGTGTTGGTTACCATTCAGTCGATTGTTTGATCCGTGTGGAACATGTAGGTATATGTCTGACAAGCAAAGTTCTGTAAGAGCAGCCATCAGGCAGCTCCAAACGAAAATGCTCTTCATTTCCTACGCCTATGAAAGAAAAGAAAAACGCAAATTGATTGGAATTTTCACTACATCCACTAAATCAATTACTATACATCGCCAGTGACTGCTATCATGATATCATTAACCGAGAAAGCTAATTATTTCAAGAGCATTATTTTAGGGGTCCATCTTTTTCATCAGACCATATTTTCCGCCTACTCCTAATAAACCCATGTGGTCCAGCATGTTTAGATATTTTTCTTGTGACCGTCAGATTTAAAGTTATTTAGAAACACTTTGTGCTCTATTTGTATTTATCGATCCACTGCGTAACAAAAACGCTTTTGTTATACATCGATGTATAACAACATGCGCTTTTTCGCCAACTGTTCGAGTTCGTCCAAATCAAACAAACTCCCTGCGGCTGTTTAGTAAACTTCCTATTGACAGCTCCCTCTCCCGGACAGAAATTTCATAAGCAAAAACAATTTTCCGCAATCCAGAAGTCCATAATAAACGGTTATCCCGCGAATCTGTTATCAAAATTTTTTTCTATTCAGGTCTTCGTTGTGCAAAGCCGTTTTTCCGCATTCAAAACTATTTTAACACAGTTCTCAGCAAGCACTTACTGAGATGCCTTTAGAGTTAAAGCGGGTGTTTGAGCTCTTTATCCTAAGCGCAGCTAAGCCTGGTTGCGCTATGGTTTTCATGACGTCCACGCACAGTTATGAAAGCCATCTTCAATTGTTTTCCACCCACATAGATGTATGTTTCACAAGGGCCAGAGGTGAAAATTTTGTGTGTACAAAACTTAACATTTAACAAAAACGTCTCATGACAGCAGTGTTTAAATCTAAACAGTTCAAATTACTATTTCACCATGATCTTTATTAATCGATTATTACCTGTCTTTAAAAACTTTTCAATTGAACGATGACAGAAGGGAAAGAAGCGTTTATCAACTGAAACTATAGTTACATAGCACCAACCTAGCATTTTAAACTTATGTTGAGCGCGGTAATTGAATTTAATTGCATTATCAACAATGAGAGTGTTCAAGTTGACTTGTTAACTGGAGAATTGTGTTAAATAAAAAAACAGGTGAAAAACATGAAAGGAAACTAATTGCACATTTTAAACTGTCTTCAAGCTTCTTGGCCATCAGTCTGAATACATCTTGGCTACCTATACTTAAGTGTCAAACTTAACAGAGCAGGTTAGTCGTTGAATTAAAAATAAAAAAACAAATTAAATAAATAACAAAAAAAAACAAATTTAAAAAACATTTAAAAACTAGGACCAATGATTTACATCATTATATACATATCTGTTAACAAAAACCAATAAGGGCGTCAAATCTGAAACTAGTATTGTAGCACATTGTATAGATATAAAAAGGAAGTGACAAATATTAGATGTAAGTACTTTATAAAATGCAGTTTGCGCAATAAGCATGCATCTGAGTAAGTTAGCATAACATTTGTAAGTCTCCAGATTACGAAGACTGGACAACGCAAGCAAGTCTCTCCAATGCTTTGGCAGTTAGATTATATAATTATGGGGTAGGAACCATATGAATTGAATGCTTGCAAACTTTGCAACTAGTCGTCTTTAATCTAGGACTCGGTGAAAAGTTCTTTGCTTCACAGGCCGCATTTAATATCTGACAAGTCTTTCACTGAAGTCTGCAATCCACTTAAGGCCAATAGAATTTGCAAAATCAATGGTTTCTGTAATATAGTGCACAATTTGTAATCGCCTTTTTTGTGGTATTCGTAATCCTCCCTTCTGAGAAGGCCGTTAAATTAACAACAGCAAAAACACCCAAACAGAAGTAAAAATTTTGATAAGAGCGTACCTCCACTCAAGCCTTCAGTTGCTCAGAGTCTTCAAGATCTAAAATAGACTACACCAGTCTGCAAGTGCTGGGTGCAGGTCAGTGACGAAACTAAATACTATTAGCCTTACTCACTCTTTTAATTGCAATTTCTCTTGCTAAGTTATACAGAAGTTAATGAATATGTATAGCACTTTATTAACGCAATAGGAATTAAATATTATAAAAATAGTAGAAATTCTAGCAGAATTTAGAACCAATTTAACCAAACTCGTTTTTGTGTATTTAACTTGACCGCTTCACCGACTCAGCAGGTGACAATACTTTTATCAAACAATAACCAAATGTTAAGGTTAATAAATATACGTATAAAGACCAATTGTTGTTTCGAACAACCAAAAGGACCCTTTTTTCCACGATTGCCCCCATTGTTTTGATTGAACGTTCTTTGGATTTTTATTATTCTTATCTTTTTTTAAGCCGCATGCTCTTTACAGCGTACTTTAACTGTTATCAGACTTTACTGGGAAGAACAAAAACTGATCGATCACGTCTGTGGATGCTTACAAAAAATACTAATCGAAAACAGGATTCTTCTGCTGCGATTTTAACTGCAATTTGCAATAAAAGACAAGATCGTTTATAGCCTGAAAAATGTTTTGCAATACTATGTTTATAATATACATTTCCAAGTCATATGGTGATCCCAACGTGAAGTATTGAAATAAGAGCTGCCTTCAACTTATTTTAAGAGCGTTTCCCATTTTTTTCACATACAATTCCTGTTGAAAATATTCCTCAATACTGAAACTGATGAGTTCTTCAAGTTCAGACAAGCTCAGAGTTAAAAGATTATTTCCTAATTATAGCTATTGGGGCTGGTGTTCGCTTTTCAAACAGGGGCAACCAACCATTCGAAGGAGCAAATATTACCTAAAATTCTCTAACGCCCGAGAAAGCCCAAAAATCTCTGGATAAGCATTTCCACTCTTCCAACCTGTGTTTCTTCACATTTTATTACCAAGGCAGTGCAATTATTGCTCAAAGATAATCTGTCCTGAAAATTTTGGCATAAGGACAATACTTCCCCTAGATTTTTCCAATGAAGGACTCCGCCAGCTACTCCTTGTGCTCGACCGGACCGGCAATGGTGTAGCTCAAAGTCACTGTTTCGCCGTATAATTGCCAGACGAAAAGATTCCTAAAACAATGGAGACGACCAAAGTTCACCTGAAGTGAGATATCTGAACGGGATATAAATAGTTTTTAGGAGTGCTTCAAATAGACCTTCCGCTGTATTGCATAACATCATGGTCAACCAACACACATCCATCTAAAGTAGATGGGGGAAGAGGAAAAACAAAAGAGGGAATTTTTTGTCGCCCGACCCTTCTCCCTCTCCTGATATTTTGCGCCTGCCACAACGAAGGCTACAAAAAAACCCTTGGACTTATTTACTTGTTGTTAATGGCCCTAATAAGAAATTTTATAAACATGTTCTTTTGTTAAGACTCCGGTTAATGAAAAACAACAACTCTCTGCGGTTATTTAATAAACATTCTTTTGGATACTCTCCTTACCGGTCAGAAGATTTATAAGCCTGAACAATTTTCCGCAATCCTGAGACAAGTATCCCGTATTATCACTATTATCACTATTTTTGTTTGTCTATTTTTGGCCAAAACGTTTAATTTTCCGCATTTAAAAACGCTCCTACGCAATTTATCACGTCTTATTCAAGTTCAGCGTAATGAGTCAGTTTCACTTACTCATATGTTAACGTTTACTACAAGAGATCCTTTCTGTGTCAGCGAATTTATATTGTATTTGAGCTTTTTTTATTGATGGATGTTGAATTTTATTAAGAAGCTAAGGTACTGATGAGAATGATCGATGCTAGAAAACATTTTGCTCTTTTTAGGACAAACCAAATGAATACTAACACATCATTGTAAACGCCCTCACAAAAAATTACTTTAAGGGCAGTTCTCTTTGCAGTATTCGATGGTTTTCAGTCGGTTATAAATATATTCCGTTTTTGTAATAATTATAATAATTGTTAAATATTCATGACCAACTGTTTTAGAAGATATCGTAAACCTTAAAGTCCCTCTCATTTGTTTATGTTCCCAGCAATGTTTATGTTTCCACCACACGGGAAGAGAAAACCAGGAAGGCAACGAACCCTGTTTCTCAGATACATTCAGCACCTTTTGGGAGACACAGACAACATGATTGGCCCCGGGCAAGCTGTCTGAATCGGCACAGGATCGTTGTGGCTGGAGGAAGCTCGTAGTCGCCTGCTCTGCAGCCGACCGATGATGATGAATGTTTTCAAACAGAAACTCTTTTTGAAGAGAGCATAGAGGAATTATGGACCATTTTTAAAAGCTTGAAATTGACACAACCGCCATCGAAAAACTCGGTAGGATTCGATATATTTTTTGACCTTCTTTCCTCTACTCCTAAAGGTCAACTAGAGCTTAGAGGGATAATTGTGTCACGACTGAATTCTCAGTAAATATATCGTTTGTACAAGTAGGAGCATTAAAGCATTCAATTGCAATTCAGGTACTTTTATTGAATATGCCAGATAGTTATAATCTATAATTCTTACACTATAATCATTCTATTAGATTCGCCCGGGACTATTTGTTAAAAAGTGGCGATAGTTAGTCCTTCAGTTATAACTGTCAGATTCAGCGCTTGTAGCTCAGTTCAAGGCAACAAATTGGACATCTTTTAGTAGTAATCACAACGTTCACAACAAATAAATTCTTCCAAACCAAGTTAACTTACACTCATGATATTGTTAATGTTGCCAAGTATTCGAAACCATGTGCATTAAGAGAGCAATAATAAAGTAGAGTTTTATTACGAAGATACTGCGGCATGGGTGACTGTAATCTGTCCCATGTGACGTCGGTTGGAAAAGTTGTTATTGCGCGTGCTCATATAACAGTACTCCCCAGGCTTTGTGATGCGGAAACATGGCGGATTACAGGAGGCTGGCGCGTTATCAAGCTGAGCCTGCAGTTTGTCACCAGTGTAACAACCTGTGTTGAGGTGAAGGTTGAACTTTTTGGCGTCAAATTCCCGGTCCACGTGATCAACGACATCAAGAGGCAAGCTGGAGCAAGCTTTGGGTTTGAGAGAACTGCATCCTTCCTTTACCCAACATACGTTAGTGCGATCTGTGCCTGAAGTGCAAACAAAAGAGTTCGTCAAATTTGGAGACAAAGCCAAATGAAGTACATAACAATATAACGTCTTCATTCTCGTTGTCAGCAGCTCCATGTGGAAACAAAAGTTTTGGCATTATTCATCATTTTTATGAGCATAATTATCGTCGTTTTCAGAAATAGCTCTGTTGGTGTAATTTAAATTTTCAGTTTGGTTTTGGCACTAGCACTAGGCCAGTGCTGCAGGTCATTTTTTAAATCATCCTGCTTTGTACCACATGCATTGGAGCCATGGGACCAATAGCTGAGTAGCCTGGGTCCCACCGGATGTGACCCATGAATGTATAGAGCGTTTTCACTCACGTGGCCAGCATCTATGGTAATTTATTATGTAAGAAAAGAGTTCAACTCCCACAGGATTGTCTTGGTACACCAACATGGTCGCCGTGACGTCAAGTGTAAACGCTCTATAGTTTCTGGTTCTATTAAGGAGAATATATTATTTTCATGTTTGTTGTTTGGTGTCATATATCATTTACTTACAGAGTATCTGACCCAAGTGTTGCACAGTTGTGGTGGCATTCTCATCAGATTTAAGAAAAATAATAGCTGGCACATTTTCTGTATTATGTGAGTTGGCATATTAAAAAAGAAAGAAATTCAGTGCTTCTTTTACGAGGCCCAATAAATCAAAGCCTGATCCAAATATCTAGGGGAAAAATGCTTTGCACGAGGAAAACGTTTATTCCATACCGGCCCCTTTTTGGGCACCAACATGGCTGACGTTTTGTCAACACGGCCTCCGTAACTTCATTTGAAAGAGATCTATGGCCTGATTCTCATTCGAGGTCCGAAGCCACTGGCTAGAACTCTAATTTCTACTGTGTAACCACGTCAAATGCTTCAACAAATCCGAAGTCGCAAAATTAGCAAGAATTGATTTTTAATAGAAACATTTAACTTACGTGCTCTTCCTTGTCCATCACGATTGTTTGGATTGTTGTTTGAACCTATACAAAGAAATATAATGAAAATGAGAGATTGGATGCTGTTTGTGTAATTTAAGAACGTGTTTGTTTGCTTCATGTGATTTCTTGACTGAACGATCTTGCAATTGTGGCAATATATAAGGCTACTGGCTCTTAAAGCATCTTCGATTGATGTTCAGAAAAATAGGGTCGAACGCTGTACCGTCTATTGAAAGACCTTCGTCAACTCAGGCTCTGTAAGAAAGACTAAATTCTCATGAATGCACATCTTTGTCTTAAGAGATCAGATACGGCAGACCCCAAAAACCTAACACTAAAAGAATCTCTTGAATATCTCCAAACTCACCCGACCATACGAAGCAGATAACATCTTTGGTAGTTACTGAAATGCGTTCAGGAGTGAAGCGATATTCCATGGCGGGGTAAACCTGTACAATGTTTCCTCTTTTACCCATCCCTCCAATGTAATATATATTGGAATGTTGGTATTTGGCAGGAAGAAGACTGCGTGGTTTTAGAATGATCACGTGACTTCTGTCCTGGAATGTTCGTCCAACCTGGGTGGTATTTAAGGCGAGCTGAAGATCGGTTTTACCATCAATAGCCTTGGTTTTCGGGTTATTCTTAACTCTACAAAAGCAAAAGACAATCTTAATGTTTCCAAAAGAGTTGTTCGGTAAAAAGTAGGGAGCAAATTTAGGTTGGGGGAGATAGTGGACAAATTTAGTTTCCGTGAGATTTACCACTAGTCCTCTGCGCGAGGACTCCTTGAGTCTTTACTTAGACTGGGCTTAGGGAAAATTATTGTGAAGGCTGTACTATGGCAACTGATTGGCCCCAGTTGTTCTACAAGTGGATAGTGCTATCTATTAAATAAATCACTATCCAGTGGATGACGAAATTGGTTTCCCTAAGAATGAATAGTGATTTATCCGGTGGATAGTATTATCCAACAAAAACTGAAGTGAAGTCAGGACCAAAGGCTGAAATGGTAAATACCAAACTCATGGTCGAAATTCGCCATTAATAAAACTTCCTGTTTTTTTGCACAGTTGTCTATCAACAGTAGTAGTGAGCTTTGCTGTTCAATACTTAAATTCAGAGTTAACGTTCCGATAGCTTTGTGCGCTTTATATTTTTATCGAAGCTTATTTGCTATGACAAAATCTGCGCTTACTAACCTTGCATTATCACTGGCGTTGAACTCGCGGGGAACATCATCACTGGTTATGTTGTATCTATCAAGTTACATAATAAAGTTCAAAATTGTATTTAACGGCTAGATCAAATCCTATTCTGGTTAAATATCTCTCTCATTGTTTGCGCGCATTATAGGTATATTTCAATCTATTATATATTTGGTCTCAGTGCATGCGCAAAGTTGTCAGTATACGTCAGTATTGAAACCGACTGACATACCACTTACCTAATACGTAAAAGGCAGCGTTGTGTCGTGTTGGTTGGAAAACAAGGAACTTTCCACTTGTAAGAAGAAAACTTGCCCTCCATATTTATTCCGTTATGATTAACGACAGTGGAAGGCGCGTAGATAACATCCGGGCGTTTTTGAAGGAGGACAAACTGTTTCTTTTGATCAGCTCCTTGTGAAAGCTTATGAGGTTCATATGGAACACCTCTTGCCAGCTTCATGTCTCCCTGGTCATGACAGGTGCTCAAAATTCCTGCTGTTTTTTCCACGTAGTTGGTGATGAACTTTTTCCAGATGCCACCAGCTGCTTCACACGATTTCGCTGTGATGTACTTAGCAACACATTTTTCAGCCAACTTGTTGTCATGATTTCTGGGGCAGGTCTGTTTCCCCAGTGTGGATGGCATAATACACAAATCTAAAGAAAAGAAGGCCAGGTAAGGGTTGGTTTTCAGGTACTGTGCGAGCAGAGGTCTTTTTACGTAAGAAGATCGAAGGGCCGGGCCATTCTCGAAAGGTAATGAGGGCGGAGTCAGTATTCAGCCTTGCAGCTTTGAAGCGTAGGAAAGATATAGGCATAAACACTCTAAGCTAAAGTATGATAAGAACTGAAAATTCTTCAATTATCATCATTTTTTAATTGAATGATTTCTTTTTTTAACGGTGAGTCAAATAAGGTGACAAGTTAAGCGTTGAAGAATAATTAGACCGAAGTTAAAACGCGTCGTTTCAATTTAGTGAAAAAGTATATATTTCGTAACCGAAATGGGTAACGTTTTGTTTTGTTCTCCACAAAAAGAAACTCTTGAATCTAGGCCTCTTTCAGCTTTTGTTTTTTCTAGTACTCAGAATGTTATTTTAAATGGTTTATGTAAGAAGAATAAAGGCTGCACACCTATGGAAATGTTGCGGTAAATAAACTCACTACCATTTACAGCGCCAGTTAACGCCAAAGAGCAATTACCAACAAAAAGTGAGCTGAAAACTTACATTTTTGGCCATATTGAGGACTATTAACATAGTTCTTCATTAAATTCAATGTTTTATTATCGCTGACCATGATGGCAATGTCATTCCACGGGGTGGGGCCCCAGTATGGATAGTAATCACGCTCCTCAGGTACTTCCAGGCCCCTCCTCGTTCCTGCTGGATTTTGCCTCGTGTAGATTGGCAAATCACCTTTGAGTTTTTGATCAGCGGTAAACAAACCTGTAGTCAGTTAAAACAAGTTTCAATTAATGGAGATTTCAATTACAGAAGCGCACGAGTTGAGACACAAAGGTCCAACACAAAGAATTAAATTTCGATGCGAAATTTCAGGATTTGATGCATGTTGAAAGGTATGTCACATTACTGCTCTCAGTGCTAAAGAATTACGAGAATCAGTTTTGGGGCTAATAAAAGTTGAATTTAGCAACTGCAAGTAATTTTACATGCTGCAGGGTGTCCCTGGGTCCTAAATCAGATAACATCCTAGTCTTCAAGGCTCAAAAGTATATATGAGAAGCTTTTGATTCAAGTTAATTGTAGTGTTTGAAGTGTACCCCACAGCTGTCGGAGCTACCTTTCCTTAGTATTACTCAAACTCCCTCAAATGTGAGATGCTATAAAATGGCAGGATGTTTAGACCAGTCTCTCTTCCGGCCCCTCTTTTTTCCATTTCTAACTGCTGGACATATAAATGTCAGGCAAATTGCCGCAGCTCATGATCCAGGATACTACAGATACATTATGGCCCAAAAGTGGGTACATAAACTTCTCACCTTTGTTTCGTTCTCTGCGGAAATATGCTTGGTAATAATTGAGAGGCTCGTGGAGTCCAAAATCTCTTCTGATGAGGGAATTCTCTCTCGCTCCATTTACAAAACGTTGGGTGTTTATAGTCTGGCCATTGCGAATAGTGTGATATTCGAATTCTCTGTTGACATCATTTGTAGTCATCTTTCCCTTAGGGTACGGTTGACACATGTACTGTAAGATGACTTGTGACTCCACCCTGTCGTCGGTTTTTGGTCCGGTTCCATGTTGATTTGTCCACATGATTACCATTTCGGTTTTGGCTTTCTTGTCACATCCACTCATGTAGAACTCCTGGTGTATCGTTTGAAAAAGGATGAAATTAAAAGAAAGGGCATTTTTGAGTTTTTGTTGGCAAGCGTACTTTGGGACGTTTTGGGAAACGTCATCGTTTGGGACATTTTCCGAAACGTCTCCAGCGATTAAGAACGACAAGCAACAACTGACACGCGAAAGCAATTATGAATACGAAGACCTAACAACAGGGACTGGAGTGTTTCTATTTCAGTTCCTAAGTGCATATAATTGACTTTACTCTGATGGCGGATAAAGTCGTCTGATCAAAAAGGAATTCAATGTCGTCTTTTGTTCACTATGCCACACTGTTCTATCAGGCTATTAAAACGAACCAAGAGGTTATTACCATTGGCAGCTGTCTGAATTCCTGAATGTTATCTGCTGAGTTACTGTCCAGCTTGTCTCCAACGTTGTACCCGGCCTTTCCATTATTCTAGAAAAGAAGACAAAGGTTAAACCAAATCAAAGAAAACAAGACTTTTCCGGCACCTAAGATGATACTCAGTTTTATTGTGAAGAATAAGGCATAATTATGCCTAGATCGTAATCGGTGATGAGTTGAATCCTTTTTAAAATATTTCAACTTTTAGATATTAAGTCTTTCGCTGGCAGGTGGTATTTACGCTGTAGAATGGTGAGGAGGGACCCGGGGTTTGGCCAAGAGTTTAATTATGGCGGGGTATTTCTCTTATTTTGAATGCCTCGGAAGCTAACGAGACACTGAATTTTGCAAAAAGTATGTAACTGCAGTCTTACCTGCGAATCGAACAGTCTGTTGGCGTTTCTGACGTTGTCTTGGTTACCGTTTAGTCGATTATTGGATCCTGGGGGAAAATGCAAGTATATGTCTGACGAACAAGGCGCAAAAATAGCTGCCATCAGACAGCCCCAAACGAAAATGGTCTTCATCGTCTGTTGAAATACAAACACGCAGTAAAACAGCTGAGGACTCGACAGAACTAACATTTAACATTTACCATTTACCACGATGGCTGAAATTTGGTGACACTGATTATGTGACAACAACGGCCTTTTTTGGTCGCTCAGTCTTAAAATCCAAATGTTATGAAGGAGGGTTTGCCAGGAATGCAATCTCTACCTAACTCGCCTCGCTCGACGTTTAGTCGTAAGGTTGGTTCTTGGTCAAAAGATATTTTTCAAAAAATTATTCTATCAGTGGCGAGAAGGTTTAAAAACGAAAACCTGACGTTTATCTGGGCTTATTTCACGATTTAATTTTAATGAACTTTGTTGTGTTTGAATAACAGTGATAACAGACCAAGCAACAGAATCTTAACCTGGGAAGCAACTAAGATAAACTCTGGTATTAACTGAGCTCTATGTCTTGAAATCATTCCGGTTTGGAAACTTTTGTTAAGTTTACTCACCACCACCTTAAGTTCTAGCCAGTTCTGTGTCTTCCACTTGAATACTCTGAGCCTTTTCAATAAGCTGCACGTCAAACCTTCTTGAACTCGACACAAACTGATGTCCTCAAGAGCTTCTTCTGTTTTTTCTTTGAACAAAGTTTTTATAGCTTGCAACTTTGTTTGAATATTTATATAACGTAACCACACTGGGAATCAGTGGCAAACAATTGCTGATCAATTTAATTGTTCTTGGCAAGTTCCTGGGCTTGATGAAACAACTGATTAATTAGGTCATTTGTGACTGCGACGTACATCTTTCCGTCATAAATGAGAAGAAGAAAAGGCAGGCATCATAGGGAATTCAAGAGAAAATAATGAAATGGTCTAAACAAGAAGTCAACATAATGGCTTTAGTTATTTACAGCATTGGAAAACAAGTAACACTAAAGTAAGCATTAAATAAGGTAACACTTATGAATACGCTAGCATGTAATCATGTCGGTGATAAAGCGATAACAGCACAATAAAAAAAACCAGTTGACTGATTTTTTTTTCATTCAAACGCAAAACAAATTAAGTACAACAACAAAACAAACAAAAATGAAGACAAAAAACATTCGTCTATTGTGACTGGCTGACTTCAAAAACAGCAGTCGTAAGTTGCTACCGGTAACACCCACAAAAAGGTGATGTTTCACATCAAAACAAAAAGAGGAAAGCAAAAATATAAAATGAAAGGAAGAAAGGCATAGATGAAGAAATAATAGTTAGAGTGAAAAAACAAAAAAACAAAACAAAATAAAACAAAACACAAACAAGTTTTTTACGGTTTACGGTTGAGTTCAAGTTGTAAAAAGTGACTTCACTTCAAGAGGACGCAAATAACATTAAAATTACTATGTCGTACTTGATTGTTAATCTAGATTACATCAGCCCCAGTGAATAAGGTGCAATAGTTATGACGCCCGTGACACTTCTTTGTTATATTTTTTTATTCCCTGAGGGTTATTTGTGTTGCACTTGATCCTGAACGATGTTTATTAGCATTCCTATCATTTATAACTTGACCAATGAGAAACTTCGCCTTAATTTGTTCAAACGCCGGTTGTGAACAAAACACAAAGAATTTTAAGCGGCCACCTATATCCCAACCTAAACTTGGACACCGCTGTTGTTGCCCTTTTTTCGTCCGGCGGCTTTTATGACCAGTCTCCCTTACTAACATTAACAAGATTTAGAATCTCGTTTTGGGTTAATTGCAAAGGGCATGAAAATTTCAACTTGCAACTCGTAATCAAGATTTCGGTTCCTTCTGTGAGTACCGGAGCACAGATTACGTAATACAATAGTAATAAAAGACAGGAAACAAAACAACTCCAAATAAAGACTAATCCCAAGTGACCAAAAATACAAAGCTTTCCGGTACCTGCAGAAAGACACAAGATTTCCCTTAACTTTTCGTTTGCTGTTCATTTTTTTAAGGTTGGGAAATTTAGAGAATGTTCACCTGGAAAATAGAGAACAACAGTGTTTGATCAAGGTTAATTTGACATTCTAGCACGAAGCAAGATTGTTTTTCAGACTTGATAAAACACATGCTTTGAGTGTTTTGGACAGTTTCAAAAACGTCCGCGGAGTATTCATTTCTATAGCACAGCTAAATAATGAATTCCTCTTTACTAAACTTGTTAATAAAGAAATGTAAAACAAAAGCAGCTAAAATAAACGCAGTTGTCAACAAAGCAACAGTGGACAGTTGTACAAATACATGGTTAAACCGAAGTACACAGATCCTTGAGCGTTTGCATGCCTTCACGATGCCGGCCCCTTTCCGAAAGAAATTTCCACGGTTAATAACAGTACACGAGTAACGAAACTGCTCGTGGAGAGTGTCACTTAATCTAAACGCAATCGAGAAAATGGGTAATTTTTATGGAATTGCAAACTGAGTCTTTGTTTGGTAACAATTTCGTGTCTTGAAATGGATTGTTGCCGATGTTTTCTAAGTTAAAAACCTTGCATTTCATTTTAACAAAGTTCTGCCCGGTCGATTTTTGTTCGTCTTTTTACGAAAATTCATGTTCATTAGAATTTTTTACGATATATAACAATTATTCACCGAAGTGGAGGTGGCTAGTCGTGGATATTTATCCGAACTGCGAAGCAGTGAGGTAAATATCCACGGCTAGCCACCGACACTGAGGTGAATAATTGTTTTAGTATATACTAAAACAGTGAGATAATTGAGCACAAAAATGATGATTTTTAACTCAAATACTGTTGCCAACGATTACAATTTTGGCGCGTAATGACCGGGCGGCCCCGGCCGTCGCTTTTTCTTGCCGACAATTAAAACTTTTGTTTTAGCTCTTGCGGGGAAATTTCTTCAAAAGGAGTTGTGAATTCTTTTTGTATTTAAAATCATTGTATAAAAAAAGATTATTAAATTTAGTTTTACGCTTATTTATGAACAGCTCAACTAAATAAAGTAACTCAAGACTTAAACTTAATTTGCATTTGTAAACAAAAAACTTTTTCACCGGTTTTATCGATAAATTCGTGTCAAAAAGACAAAGCTTTACCTGTTAAAACTTCCAATCCGAACTTCGTCACCTTCTTCGTGTATTTCGGAAACAGCTTGCTTGATTAGTTGTGAAATTTCTTTGTTTGTTTACGGCAGCAAACCGGGAAGGCATTTTGCTCGCAACTTACGCGAGTTTGGCGTCGCTCGCTCGGAGGAACTGGAGGTGAATCAGTGAATAGTGCAGGATATTCACTGATTGAGTAGCCAATCAGAGCGCGCGAAAAACACTATCCACTGTTTTAGTATATACTAAATAGATTTAGCCAAGGCTAAAAGCGGAGTAAAACTAAACCAATTACTCAAAACAACAGAAAATTAAAACAATAAACAAGAAAGAAATGTACAAATCTTCGACCTGTTACTTTCCTAGTAAAAGGCTCTGAAGCAAGACTATTGTTTTTTCCTATAAGAATACTACTAGGAAGCTGAATAAATCATTATTTTTATTCCTGGAATTTTAGAAGTACAGGAGACGATGAATTAACTACGTCAGTCTTTCAAAAGCTGCTGCACTCTACAAAACCTAAGATTCTTCTTCACATCATCATTTAGCATTGCTTTTGTTTGAGGCGACATTCAAATCAATTCCCTTCTTCTCATATTACCTTGAGGATTGAGAGAATGGCTACTGGGTATTTATGAATTTTTTTTATATCAAATTTGCTCTTTCTTGTACGAGTGCGATCCGTAACCGTAGCATCGATCAGTTTCCCATCCATTGCTACGGCGTGATGCCGTCTCTCACGCCGGAGAAACGGGGAAGCTCAGTCAAATACAGCCGACAGTTTCGTTTGTGTAATCAAATGGTGACGAGTGAAATTAGGGAATAATTTCACGCGCGTTTTGTCCAAATCCTTATAATTTCCCGAGCCTTTAGGTGAGGGAAATTATTAGGATTTGGACAAAACGCAAGTGAAATAGGCCATTTTACAGTTGTGGGCTTGGTGTCTTAGCCTTTGAGTGAACGTGAGGCTGAGGTTGACCTTGTTTTGATATAAACGTCCTTCCTTTTCTAATGGAAATTTTGCTTAAAAAAAACTAGTTAGCATAACAAGAACAAGTTTTGCATAATAAAGCAAGAAGGATTGTATCAAAACAAGGTCAACTCCAGCCTCGTTTGCAACTGTAACTGTAAAAAAGGCTATTATTCCCTAATTTCACGAGTATACCATTCGATTACCTGTTACCATCATGGGTGACGAATTACGCTAGCAGTCTTGGATTTTTGACATGTTTATCCTGGATCGCATCGATCGAGAACTCCACTCTCTCGAACGTTTAGAGCTTAAATATGACTCAAGTTTAGAATTTTTCGACAAAATACCTGTTAGAATCCTTCTTGATGTGCTCTTTGGTGTGTTCAGGTTTTCTAAAGCGTCTTTATATGCCCTGGCATCTTCATTCATGACATTTTAAAACTTCTTCGCCATCTTGACACTGAGATGTACGGAAGGTTGCCATGGCAATTTTGTAATTACAAATTAACTGAGAAAATTTCGCACCAAAATTAAGGAGTAATTCGTCACCTATGATATTACTGGAGAAATAACTTACTTAGCGTAAAAAATGTCAAAGAATCGAAACAACAACAACAGCAGCAAACTTTATTTGTATGACCATATATGTACATACAGTATTGCAAAAGCTATTTTAAGAAGGAGGACTCAAATTTCATCATTGGGTATGTAAGTTACTTTGTTTAAAAATTTTCCCAAAAATCACACGAGCTGAAATATTTTTAATAAATTGTATACTGATATAATTCTAAATAGAGGAGTTCATCAGTTCATTGAACAAATTCTTCAGGTGTTAATGCGCGCGTAATATATATTTGGAATCACCTTGTCTTCTATTTGATTGGACCCACCAAGAACTTTCTCTCGGTGGTCTGTTTGGTTTTTGGTCGAAGTTTATCCTGCTTAGTAAAAACAGATCAGCCATGAGTAGTAGACCACTGATCCCTCTCTTCCACGGGATTTCATCCGATCCAATAGCTATAGCGAACTAGACCAGCTCCTGACTATACAGGGGATCTCAATCCTAAAGGAGTATGTTTCTAAAGTTACTGGAAGCATGAAAGATAGGGATTTCACGATCTGAAGCGAGGGGGAAGAAGGGGGGGGGGAAAGTGGGGGTGGTGAGGGTCGGCAAGTAAGGAAACCGCAGTTACATGTAGGTATTTGAATAAAAGAGTCTTTCCAAGTTTATTAAAAATGCCAACCGGGGGGGTTAGAGTGACCGCAAGTATATCAATTTCTTACGACTGGACTATGCTGAAATGGATTTACTGCCAGACCACATTTTATTAACTTATCTCGATGTGCAGTTTGAATATGGTTATTTTTACACGTACTCCCTACAATCTTGCCAATGACACAAATCATCAACGGGAGTTTCTATCTTCTCAACGCCATCATGGAATAAAAGAACAGCCAGAAAAAACGAGTGGAATCAGGCAGAGACGGCCTGAGTCACAGTGATCTGTCCCATGTGACGTCGGTTGGAGAAGTTGTTATTGCGCGTGCTCATATAACAGTACTCCCCAGGCTTCGTGATGCGGAAACATGGAGGATTACAGGAGGCTGGCGCGTTGTCAAGCTGAGCCTGTAAATTGTCACCGGCGTAACACCCTTTGTTGAGGTGTAGATTCAACTTGTTAGCATCAAATTCGTCTACGTGGTCAACGACTTCAAGAGGCAAGCTGGAACAATTTTCGGGTTTGAGAGAACTGCATCCTTCCTTTACCCAACATACGTTGGTGCGATCTGTGCCTGAAATGAGAGGAGTCGCTGACATTAGTCTTACACAAACGTTGCAGGTTTAAGTTACTTCTCTTGGAAAAATAAGTGTTAAATAAACCACGCCGACGCGAGACATTTAAAAATCTTGGTGTAACAACTTTGAGTGGGAAGGAGGAGATCTGTGTTATGCATGTAGCAGATTGCATTTAACAGTAGCACTTTGAGGATCGAAAGGCTATTATTTTCGTCAATTTGTCTTACTGACATAAATATCTTGAAAGAGGAGTTTCCACTGATCTCTTTTGGAAAATTTTTATTAATTTAGTAACCCTGCCAAAGATGGACCAATGTCTGAAGAGAAATATTATACTCACGATCTTTCCCTTCACCAGCTTGGTTCCTTCTATTGTTGTTTGAACCTTAGGGAGACAACAAAAATCCATCTTAGCTGTTTATTGGCCACATTGCGTATGGGCTCATTGTTTCAAGTTAACTCACCTGACCAAACAAAACAAAGTACATCGTCGGTTGTCACTGAAATTCTCTCGGGAGTGAAGCGATATTCCATCGCAGGATAGGTTTGCACAATGTTACCTCTCTTCCCCATTCCCCCGATGTAGAAAATTTTAGAATTCTGGTACTTCGCAGGAAGAAGTGTTCGTGGCTTTAGTAAGATCACATGAGTTCTGTCTTGGAATGTTCTGCCGACCTGGGCTGTGTTTAAGGCGAGTTGGAGGGTCGTGTTAGCATCCACAGCCACTGTTGTTGGATCATTCTTTAATCTGCAGTGATAAAAAAGTACCCGGTATTTTTTTTTCATGCCATGTACATGGGATGGGGAGAAATTTGAGTTCCTCAAGTTATCCAGTGAAGTTTAAAACATCAAATGAAGTCTACACGGTAAAGAGGAAAACCCCTTAGCCTTAAGGGTATGTAGAAGCCTTGACGAAGTACTTACTTTTGATTGTCTTTGGCACTAAACTCACGTGGAACGTCAGCACTGGTAATATTGTATCTGAGTCAAAATTGAGTAAAAGATCCCTGTTAGTCTAAAAATAATCGAAAGCGAATGCAAAACAACTTAAGGAACTTAAGGAAAGTGATCATAACATGCGAAGAAGTGAGGAACCACCTTGATTAGAAGTGGGGATGAGGAGACAAGACACTGACCTATCTGATGAACCTGTTCACGTACATAAATTTTGCCCGCGTGTCAGTAAAACGCGGGGTCGGGGTCGATCTTTTTTCATAAAATGCTGTTTTAGGGTTAGGGTTAGCCTTGACACTAATCCTAACCCTAACGTTACCCTAACCCTAAAACAGCATTCTCTAAAAAAAAGATAGACCCCGGCCCCGCGTTTACTGACACCCATTTTGCCCTGGAGTTTTGAGGTGATGTTTTATTATGAGAGCTTAAAAAGCTTGCATAACTGGTCAAAAAAGAAAAACGTAACAAACTACAGGGATGTTTGAATCTTCTATTTAGCATCTGGATGTGATCTTGACAGAGGTTGCCCCTGTTATTTTACAACCCACTATTTGGTGGTTGGATTGAGCGTATTGAAAACATCCGTCTCTCATGTCTAACATATCGCTTAATTTGATAATACTTGTCAGTTCTTCAAAACTGGGTTAGTGTTTAATGGAAAACTTTGAAACAGATGGGTGTATGATTAAAGTTCATTGCCTTACCTTATACGTAACACGCATCTTTGCTTTACGTTAGAAGGAAAGAAAGGCACCTTCCATTTAAATGATGAAAACTTGCCTTCCATGTTCATTCCGTTGTGGTTCACAACAGTGGAAGGAGCAAAGATCACCTCTGGTCTTTTCTGGAGCAGAACAAACTGTTCCTCTTGATCAGAGCCTTGTGAAAGTTTGTGTGGCTCATACGGTACGCCTTTTACCAGCCTCATGTCTCCCTGGCCAAGACACCTGGTTAAATTTTCGGCGTTTTTCTCAATAAAGTTTGTGATGAACCTTTTCCATTCCCGGCCACGGACAGCTTCACATGATTCTGCCGTAATGTGCTTAGCAACGCACTTTTTAGCAGGAGCATTACTGAGGTCGTTGGGACAAATTTGATTCCCTCGTGATCTGGTTGGCATAATGCACATATCTGAAAACGGAATAAGAACAAAATGGTACAATACTAATTCTGCGGATGGTCTCTCGTGCGCGCGATGAAATGAAGCGAATGCTCCAATCTGATTGGCTAGCTGAGAGGGAAAGATGGGTATGTCGTGCCCGCTTTCTGTCCCGCAAGAACAAATGTCTTTTGGGCCAGTTAATGAATTCTTTGTTGACCAGGATGGCTTTGATATCGATATTGATTTTTGACTTTTTTTCTCGGTTTTAAAAGCGCCAAAAAAGAACTTGGCCAATAACCGTTCTTTTAATTCTGCTGAATCCGCGAGCGGGCAAGATGAAGCAAATCTTACGTTCTGATTGGCTACCAACGTTGGTGCCGCAAGAAAATTTCACTTTTTGACCATGTGAAACATCCTTTATTGGCCAAGCTCGTTCAGTCTTTTTTTGGTTCATACTGACCTCGACTTCTTCTCGGCCAATAAAATCGCAAAAAAGAACTTGTCCAATATCGAGCGATCTTTACCGTCTTTGCTTTGTTTTACTTTGTGTTTGAGAGCAATTTCCAAGTACAAGCCCCCTGGGGCTTATATTTGAAGGGGCGATTTAACGGAGGGTTTTTTGCGTTACGAGTTTGGGGGGTGGTGGGGGCTTATACTTGGAGGGGCATATACATGAAAGAGCTTGTTTTCGGAGTTTTACGGTATTTTGCACTATGAATGAAGAACGTTCTACCTTATGGTATTTAACACTGATTAAAGGAATATGATCAGTTGCGTTTAAACTCACATTTCTGCCAATATTCAGAACTTTCTATATATCTCTTCATTAAATCCAGTGTTTTATTATTGCTGACCATGATGGCAATGTCGTTCCACGGGGTGGGGCCCCAGTATGGATAGTAATCACGCTCCTCAGGTACCTCCAGGCCCCTCCTTGTTCCTCGTGAATTTTGTCGTGTGCGAGTTGCTTGATCACGCCTCAGTCTTCTGTCAGCAGTAAACAAACCTGTAAAATTAGGTTCCAAATATTAAGTAGTCTTGTTTAAAAATTTGACATGCTTCAGTTTACAAAAGTTTACAAGTTTGGAAACAGCGACAGGAGGCTAACAAAGGACTTCATACTCATGCAGGGCTATTTCTCACCTTTATTTCGTTCTCTGCGGAAGTATGCTTGGTAGTAATTTAGAGGCTCATGGAGTCCGAGGTCTTTTCGGATAAATGAATTCTCGCTCTTTCGGTTCCTAAAATTTTGAGTGTTTCTTTCTTGGCCATTCCGAATAGTGTGATATTCAAACTCTGTGTTCACATCATCTGAAGCCATCTTTCCCTTAGGGTACGGTTGACACATGTACTGTAAGATGACTTGTGACTCCACCCTGTCGTCGGTTTTTGGCCCTGTCCCGTGTTGATTTGTCCACATGATTTCCACCTCGGTTTTGGCTTTTTCGTCGCATCCACTCATGTAGAACTCCTGGTAATATAAAAAGGTTTAGTTTTGAAATCACAAAACTCTGTAAAGCTATAAACATTAAGTTAATAACACTTTTGCGCTTATGTAAGTCTAGTATAGGCACACCTGTTTGTCTTTCTCAATAGACTTTATTAGTTAAAATCAAGCAACTATTTTGCTTTTAATTTCTACTGTTATGATTGGTTGTATTGTGCAATTAGATGAAGTAATTTGTCTCGGCACGTGTTGTGTACATCAGAATAAACTCTGTTCTTTTTCGAAGTAGATATTATTATTATTATTATTATTATTATTATTATTAATCTACTAATTTAATGACGGAGACAAGCTCTTTTATCACAATTCAATTGACTACATTTATTAATTCTTTGTTTTCTCATAAAGATATGTTATACATTGTCCTAAACTCATTCTTACCATTGGTAGTTGCCGGAATTCTGAAATATTGTCTCCACGGTTACCATCATAATGGTCCATGCTGTCCCCAACATTATACCCTGCCTTGCCGTTATTCTAAAAGCAAATCGTTGATAGTAATTAAGCCTGACTCAATGCCACAAAATTTATCAAAATCCAGTCAGTGGGAACTACCACCAAATTAAGTGAAACTTTAAAATAACAGCTCGAAAAGTTAGAAGAACGCACAGCTGATAAAAAGGAAGCACGGATGGATGAACTTAAAGAAGATTGAAACAGATTGCAATTGTGGCTTTATTAGCCTAGCTGTTTTCCAAAGCTCATTTTTGTTGTTTGTAACCATTGATATAAAGTTTAGGAGACATGTTTTGCTTTGACAAAAAGCTGTGATTTTGTCATTCATCGACCGTTATGGTTATTTCTCAAATTTCAAAGCGAAGAAGGGCTCATAAATGGCATTATAAACAAAATGAACTAAACAACCGTGACACGGCCCCCTTAATAGAAGAATTTCTAGTTTTAAAAACGTGTCTGCAACTTTTTAACTCAATCTAACTTTCGATAAAGTCCTTCGTTATGGTCCTATTATGGCCCACCTGCCCTGAAACTCATCAGTTTCAAGAAAAAGTAACGTATTACACAGAAAACGAAAAATAGGTATACATGAGATATATGTCAATCACAGCGAACATTCTTCATTATATTGCATGCTTTATTCTGTTATGTCAAACAATTTTCTTTCGGCCAGGGTAGCCATTATGAAAACTAAGCTCTGTCTTCTTCTCTTTTACTCGACCTTCCTTCGTTAATGTGATCTTCGAGCTTCTCGGGAGCAAAAAACCTCAGCCTTTTGTGACCCATTTTCACTCAAATGACTGCAAATTTCGTAAGGATGGTTTTCAATAAATCGGCTAGATATATGTTGCAGTTAATTTTTGTTTTTCGTTTTGTTTTAAATTCATTAGCATACATTACCATACCCAAAACAATGGAAAAATAAAAATTAACTGAAATAAAAAGTCAACTACAACCTATGCAATAAGACGAACAGACTCGAGGCTCCAATATAAACTGGACTTTGTTATTACCTATGAGTCGAAAAGTCTGCGGGCGTTTCTACGATTGACGCCATTGCCGTTCAATCGGTTGTTTGATCCCGGTGGAAAGTGGAAATAGATGTCTGACGTGCAAGGCTCGAAAAGGACGGACAGTAAACAACTACATAAGACAACGATCTTCATGGTCTGTATGAAACAAAAAGAAAAACAAATATTATCTTCTTTTTTAAAAAAATACAGTAAAATAATAAAGAAAGAAAGAAATAAATAAATAATAATAATAATCATGATTAGTAACATTAAAAGACAAGACTCGAGAATGATTTCTAGTTGGGTGTTTGTTTCCATAATTTCAAATTAAAGCATAACGGCGTTCAACTATTAAAATTGGGTTATTATTTATTCTCTTCCAAAACAATTTTCATACATCTAATGATCCTTTAATTTTGTTGGACGAAAGGCTTTAGTTATCCAGCGCATTCAATGAAAGTCAAGAAAATGGTAAAAGCGTTAGTCGCAATTACGCTGGTGTTTCATATTATTCAACTTTACCTTCAATTATTTCTTGAACTACTTCGTGGCTTTTCCTTTGCTTTTTTGATATAACTTTCAAATGTCTCCTACGATTGCTTATCACTCGGTTCTCTTCTTTGATGTCCCTCGTGAAGGGTTCTTATAGCAATATTCTTGAATAAATTATTTACACCCACCTAGGAAATCGGCAGTCACAAAGAGATGACTTGCGGCAGCACATAACTAGACTCGACTACGCCTGTCCACTGCAGAAGCAGTACTTGCTTTTTAGCTTCCTTAATTCGTGAGCGCCAATATAATTCATCGATTTAGCAAATTCCCGAACAGTAAAGAAAAAACTTTTCAAAGCTTTTATTCTCAGAGAAATTAAAAACTAATTAAGTGAAAGAGTCGGTAAAGTACAGGAAAGTACTGAGTCCAGTTACTGACATTAGAGACATTTGCGGGGTTTTTGTTCTTAACTTGCGCTTTATACGGGGTTACATCTCAAATATTTTAGTAATGTTATATATTTCAAATTAATCTCTAGTTGTGCAAACCAGACTCTAATCTCCCTTAAAGACCTCTACCTACGAAACACAGAGCAAAAGAAATTCTTTTGACTATAACTGTTTAACTAACCCAAAAAATTCACTAAGACTTTCACTTTGGAGTTGGATTGAACTTAGTAAACATTGTGCGCAATTGCCATAATACAATATAGAGCGGATGTCTGTATGCAAACAATATATCACGTTTTCGATTCGTAAAGCTAAAATACACTTGAACAAAGAAATTATACTCTCAGAGATGCTTTGCGTATGAGATTCATGGAAATGACTTCTCATTCGTAAGCTCATACCATGCAATATTTATTTATTTGTTTGTTTATTTTTGTGTATGTGTTAGTAAATGGTGAAGTTAAAAAGGTCAACGAGAGAAATTGGTTGCCAATCTCATTTCTGGATGGATTGTGCTTCGTTGTTACGTTAAAGGACTTTTCTAGCATCCCCCACAGGCAGGAGCTTCATGTTTTGACGTATAAAGTTTAGGCTTCGTACGTGTTGAATTAATATGATCAGTGATTAAAAAGGGCGAGTCGGATCTTAATGGCGGGTTTTAGAAAGGAGTGCGTTGGGTTGCAACAGTTAGGCATTCAGATATTTCTCACGCCCGGCGAACGTTGACTTCATGCTTTTTTGATATATCGGACCCATCGGCGTTTCTTCAATTGGTGGAATCCTGGGCTGCGTAAAGTGAAGGGCCTGATTTTGACATTTACTTTCTGTGCAAGTTTTAAAAATAAACAAATACATTTCATACATCTAAAGTGCTGAGAGGCATATTCGCCATCGCCAGCTTCGTACTTACATCACTAAATCTCAGCTTAAATTTTCAGCGAATATAGAACCAATCATTCGCCTATTACAGATATATGGTTTTATTGGTTGCGCATGAAAAAAAAAATGATAGAGAAGTATTGAAGAAAGTGAAAAAGAAAGAAGCAAACAAACAAACAAAAATAAAAAAAAAAGAAATAAAGAAAAAAGAATTCTCGATTTGCATGCAAGGCCTTCTGGGTTACTGGGTTAATAATTGAAAGCGTTCATTCTTCTAAGTAGGAAAAAAAATCATGCCCAAACCCATTTATGAACTGGGCGTGCCTTGAGGCAGGCCTTGTTGCGTAACTTTTCCCTCAGTACCTCAGGTAAAATAGCATCCCGTCAGAGCAAAAAACCCCTCTCCACCCCCCTTAAATTATAGATTTGTCAAGCCGGTTTCCCTATTGTTTTCACGAATAATAGACTATTTCTTGTTACGGAAATATGGACGAACGAAAGAAAATGATGGAAGGGAGGGCGGAAAGGGAGAAAGCCATGATCCCTATTTCAGTACGATATTTCATCGCCTTTCTGTGAACAATAAATTGCCATCAGTATTTCTAAGCACATATTTCACCGATAACGATGGTTGCTAAATCTAGTTTTATCCGGGTAATGCAATGCTTTCTATACAGGCAAGAGAGAATCTTGATACACAGCCCACGGGATACAGGCCTATTAGCTTTAGAAACTCGAAAAGAGTTCTTCCTGCAGGTGAGAACGGCTGGCACAGTGGAATTTGAAAAATAATAATGGATCTTCTGTATAGTACAGGAATGAGATGTTATTTCAGCATAGCGATCTGAAGAAAAATTTATTCTTGAATCGATTGTATTATTTAGAGCATGGATAGATCATTACCACCAGAATAGTTATCATTATCATTAATAATAATCGACTGTATTTTCACGGGTCGTGCCAGAAGTGTAGAAATGGCAATTGATAGACTGTGAAGTCATAAACAGAAGTACGTGGCCTAAGCAATAAAGAATAATTTATCAGCTGCTGTCAACCTCAAAAGCAAAACGGACAGTAATTTTTTTAATCTTTTCTTTGTTCTTCATCCTTTTTGCCGGTTTGAAAACACATAAAGGAGAATTCTGTGGTCACTGAGTATATGTCAGGGGCACCCAATAACGGTTTCCTCCTAAACACATTGAAAACTCTTTGTAGACTATCCAGAGTACTTTTAGATCTCTGGAAAGGCATTCTCTGCGGCGTTATTGTATCTGTTCGGTCATCTTAGGGGAACTTGGGAGTTTTTGAAATTACAAAAGGATCAGTATTATTTCCCCGAAAATTTTAGATGCAATTTATCTTTTTACGAAAGTGAGAATTTCCTTATCCCGGCTCTCTCCATCACATTTTTGAATTTGAAGCCTAACATGGGGAGTACTGAAATGTGAGAAATTAAACTTTAGAAAATCGTAGAAAGGCTTCGAAAATTGTGCCTAAATGGAAAGTCATCGAGAAATTTTTAGCCGTCCTGAAGCAATAGAAAATTCTATGCAATATTTGCTTCCCCGAACAGATAATATACAGAAACCAGTCGCTGTGTGCCCCTGATATGTGTTCTATCAATAATCTTTTCTTCAGCAATCAGGGAAAAACGTTTGTAAGCATGTACAGTTACAGTTCAACCTTTATTTCAGACCTGAAACTCATCTCAAGCTAAACTTAAGATGTTTATAAATAACAGAAATTTAACAACACTCGATTCTCTGCATCTCACACTACTGAGCGTTTGGGGCGGTGACTGTAATCTGTCCCATGTGACGTCGGTTGGAGAAGTTGTTATTGCGCGTGCTCATATAACAGTACTCTCCAGGCTTCGTGATGCGGAAACATGGCGGATTACAGGAGGCTGGCGCGTTATCAAGCTGAGCCTGTAGTTTTTTAGGATCACCGGTGTAACACCCTGTATTGAAGTGAAAGTTCAACTTATCGGCGTTGAATTTTTCCACGTGATCAACGACTTCAAGAGGCAAGCTGGAGCAAGCTTTGGGTTTGAGAGAACTGCATCCTTCCTTTACCCAACACACGTTGGTGCGATCCGTTCCTGCCGAAGGAGAAGCCACAAATGATTAAAGTTGCCTTGTACTTAATAGTCTTTGTTTGCATGTCACGCTCCTCTCCTATTGGGCAAGACTGCCGACCTCGTTCCCAGGGCATTTCCCAATTTAAAAAGAAAACGTCTTGGGAACGAGGTTGAGAGGACTGTATTATTAGCCCGAATGGCAGAGGGCCGCCAACCTGATTATGGCAGCTGAATAGTTTATCTATAAGTGTAGAATTCAATAATACACATCCTTCTATACAAGTCTTTAAACCCAAGTTTATGGCTCTTTATCAAGTTGAAAAAACCAATAGCGAACAGGCGGAAAAAAACTAATTACACGTTTGAAGATGTAGATATGGAATACATTTTTGCCCTTCGATAAATATCGTTAAACTATTAAATGTCTCTGTAGAAGGCGCGTCACACATATGCGTCACCCTTTAATTTCCTTCATGTTTCAAATAATTAATGAAAATCAGATTTACCTGTAACACTGTCTCTATATTGTTGTATTTTTTCCTTTTCTTATCTATTTATTTTATTTTATTTTTTTACGGCATTGTCAAGGTTTGTATGATAATTTGTATTTTTAGTGGCTGCAAAATGAGTGGTGTATGATGAAATTTGTTTGGATGTTTTGTAATTTGTAGGCTTTCGTATTCATTATTAAGCGCCAAAAAAATTTATAAAAGTTGTTAAATTACAACTTTCCCGGTATCATTGCCCACTGACGCCATCCGCAGCGTTGAGGACATTGATTGATCAAATCGAGTGAAAAACAATATTTTCTTACGTGCTCTGCCTTCTCCATCGTTGTTTTGGTTGTTGTTTGAGCCTGTAAAATACAAAAAATAAGGAAATTTCGTAGTCAAGCTGAAGATAATTACTGGGCAACTAATTTTATCACATAGTGGGCTTCATGAACTAAGAATAAATTGAAGAGGTATATATGTTGTGATTTAAGTTTGGTTTTTCTGTCACTGCGCCACTCTCCCCTTTCTCAGATCAAGCGAGGGCTGTTTCCTTTGACCTTAGTTTTGCCGAGCCCCTAATATCTGAGTCGAGAGCTTGGTTTAGGAAACAACAAACACCAGCAAAATTTGAATGGGCAAGGGAAAGGGTGGGGTTTTTTGTTCTTCTAATAACCCATTTGAAGAAAGTGTCTCGAAAATGTTTTCCCTGATTGAAATGAGGAAACATGGTGATAAGCCCTTTCCACCCCCTCCCCCTTCACCCTCGTTAACCCCCCCGTCTGTTTCCGATTTTGCTTTCTGTTTCCCTGGTACCCCACTAGTCAAAGTACGCTCACAGCCTGCTACCCACCGGACCATACAAAACACACCAAATCCTCTGTCGTTACTGAAATGCGCTCAGGAGTGAAGCGATATTCCATAGCAGGATAGGTCTGCACAATGTTTCCTCTCTTCCCCATTCCTCCAATGTAGTAAATGTTGCGATTCTGGAATTTTAGTGGTAGGCTGTGTCGTGGTTTAAGCAAGATCACGTGACTTCTGTCCTGGAATGTTCGTCCAACTTGAGCTGTGTTCAAGGCGAGCTGAAGATCCGTTTTGCCGTCAGTTGCCTTGGTTTTCGGGTCGTTCGTTACGCTACAAGATCAAAGTTTATGAATTAAAACTACATGTCACATCTTTAAGGGAGGTGCTTTCTAACACGCCATAGGAAGGAGATTGTAGAAGTTACCACGGCAGCTAATCTTGACCTCCGGAGATAGAATTTGAAAATTGCTCATCAGAGGATAATTAAGTGAGGTTGTCATTCTCGAACGCCGGTCATATATCATGAGTGTCGTTTGTTGTGCATATGTGAAGGTTCCTTAGGAAGAGTAAATTGAACTGATAGAGATAAATTCCCGCCATTGCACTCATATCGAAAATATCGAAAAGAATACGAGGACATCAACAAAGCAGCCAATAAAAACAACAACAATGCGTAATAAAATTAAACTACATGTATTTTTTCCTCGCGGCTTCACCGCTTTCGTCCGCCGCTCATCACCTAACTGCGATGCAGGCTACACCGTAAAATGCTAGTATAACTACAAAAGCGCAACTTACTTTCCGTTATTACTGGCATCAAATTCGCGTGGAACATCGTCAGTGGTGATGTTATATCTAAAACAACAAAGGGAGTTCTTTTCCAGCTGTTTAAGACAAATAACGTAACTACCAGCAGATCTAATGGAGGGGTTTGAGGGGCCCAGGCACCCATCTTACTTTGAAGCGAAAAAAAACCCTACAAACCACAGGAGAGAGGATTTCCTTTTGACGGAAGTGGATAAATGTTGTATCCTCCGCTCTTTTAAACTCTTTTTGATCTGAATCCTGTACTATAGATAACTTAACTCTAAGTAACTCTTGGTAATGAGTCCCATTAAAATATAATTGAAAATATTCTAGTGAGAGTTAATTAATACTTTTATGATTTCAACATATTCACTATGAAACGCCAAGACATTTTGTGCGGAATGCAAAACACCTTTGAAATCTTTGTTACTGAGGATACATATTTATTTTTAAGGAATGTGAAGGCAGAAAGAGTCTTTTTTGAAGAAAATGGGGCTTTTGCATGCTGTTTTGGCCAAGGTAATATACGCTTAATCACAGATGGGACGCTTGTTAGAGTGACGGTGCTCATTTGAAGAAAAGCGCTTATGGGTGTGGCATCTCCGCTCAGTCATATTCGAGACACTTACATGCAATTTATCTCACCTTATACGTATTACGCAGCGTTGGGTTGTGTTAGAGGGAAAGCAAGGAACTTTCCACTTGTAAGAAGAAAACTTTCCTTCCATGTTAATTCCGTTATGATTAACAACAGTGGAAGGAGCGTAGATGACATCAGGTGGTTTGTGAAGGAGGACATACTGTTGCTTTTGGTCTGCCCCCTGCGACAGCTTGTGTGGCTCATACGGAATGCCCCTTGCTATCTTCATGTCACCTTCGCCACGACAAGTGCTTAAGACTCCAGCGGTTTTCTCGGCAATGTTTGTGATGAATTTTGTCCACTGGCCTCCACCTGCTTTACAAGCTTCCGCTGTGATGTACTTAGCAACGCATTTTTTCGCAGGACGGTTTTCATTTGTCAGTGGACAGTTGGCGTTTCCCGTTAGCGTGGTTGGCATGATACACATGTCTAAGAAATTTAAAAGTTTTAATACATAAAGCATCTCAGGATCTACATTCACAAATAGTATAAGTACCACGATTTATCATGAGAAGTCCATAAAAGAAGTCCGGCAGGTGAGCACACACCTTTCGTCACGCGCCTGTTTCATTCAATTGCAACGAGGTACAATGCACAAAGCCTACCTCACTGATGACTTACTACGACCGAGCAAGTCTTAGCCCACTTAAGAAAGAAATAGAAAATTGTTCCTCGTGATATGTTAAGTATGATAAGCGTTTGAGAACTTTCGAGTCACAGCACTCGAAAACTTTGGGATGATCACTTCTCGACACCAAGAGATGGCTTTTAGACAATATCTGAACATGCTAAACCAAAATACACTCACACTTGTGGCCATAATGAGGACTGCTGACATAATCCTTCATTAACTGCTCTGTCTTCTTATCGCTAACCATAATGGCAATGTCCTTCCACGGGGTGGGGCCCCAGTAGGGATAGTAATCACGCTCCTCAGGTACCTCCAGGCCCCTCCTTGTCCCTGCTGCATTTTGCCGCGTGTAGATTGGCAGAACACCTTTGAGCTTTTGGTCAGCGGTAAACAAACCTGTAGAATGAACAAAAAGTTCACGTAAAGTGATCAACTGCGCCATTTAATGTCTCCTTTACCATCCTTACACCTTGAATAGGATAGCAAGAAAAGCAAACCTTCGTGTCTCTTCGAATTTTTATGGCTCTTGTACTAAATAAAAATTTAGACAACTTCCGCCTTCACATATTAGTGTTCAAGTGATCTGTGATTAGAGGTGAAATATGGGCTCAGAAGGTAGCCAAACGCGCATTTTATGCCATCCTCCGGCAAGCATTGCCTTTCTTCGTACTTGCTCGATTTTACTGTGCTCCAGAAAGACTATACATGAATCGAGTAAGATATATGCTTGGCATGATTTGGATGTTGCTTGCATACGGTTTCAACTTTCGAACCCGGGCAGTTGTCACTTGTACAGCGGGCTCAGTTATAACTATCCAAGTCATGCAGTATGCTCGCACTCGCAAAACTAGTTTAAGAGGAGAATACAAGATTGGTCCGGAATTTCTAGCTGCGGTGACTTTAAAGGTTTGACGCGATTTAAACGAAGTCCTCTTTTCTCAAAGACAAGACAAATGGCGGCTTTTCTTACAGGGTGATTCTATGTTAACGTGTGACACAAGTGGACAAGTAAACTCCTCCATCCGCCACCGCGTTTACATGTGTTTGTCCATTTGGAAGCTTACGCGATACAGTTGATTGCTGGTAATGTTGCCTCAAACTGCCCTATGAGACTGTGTTGGAGGTCAAGTTTTGATCCATTTTCCTACACAGTCTCTTAACAGGTGATGAAAGAAGCGTTAGTGTCTCCCATTACCGATTTAGTCTCTCGTCCCTTGACTCGTGGAATTCAGCAATTCAGCTCAATTTATACGGAATCCTGCTAACGATTGGAATCCGGAATCCAAGTTCCACTGACATGGAATTTGGATCAAGAATGTCTTCACTTGGGTTTCTTTACATGGGGCGATAGTCTCATTCGCAATCTCAGAATAGACCAATGTATACACACCTTTGTTTCGTTCTCTACGGAAGTAAGCTTGATAGTAATTGGCTGGCTCATGAAGTCCACGGTCCTTTCTGATGTAAGCATTTTCCCGAGCTCCATTTGCAAATCCTTGCGTGGTGAGAGTCTGACCATTACGTATTGTGTGATATTGGAACTCTCTGTTGACGTCATTGGTAGTCATCTTTCCCTCAGGGTATGCCTGACACATGTATTGTAGGATAACTTGTGTTTCCACCCTGTCGTCCGTTTTTGGTCCGGTTCCGTGTTGGTTTGTCCACATGATTTCGACTTCGCTTTTTGCTTTTGCATCGCATCCACTCATATAGAATTCCTGCAAAGAAAAAAAAAAGAGGTCATTCTAACACTCTTGGCCGAAGGTTTAAACTAGTCTTTTAAAGTTAAAACTCAAAGAAACGTATCTAACGGCTGATTCATTTAGGCATTCTCATGGCAGGTCGCGTAAGAAAGGTACAAATTAAAGGCTCGTTCAGTTGTTAGTCAAAAGGCGCCTGTAAGTATATACAAACTGAAAAACCGCAAGTAGGAAAATGCATTTTCCCGCCATGTTAGCGTCAACAGGTGAGTTCTTACATCAGTAAAAGTTAATTAGCACAATTAGTAACTAATTTAGTTCTAAAAATTTTCTTATTATCTGAAGATAAAGATTACATTGTAGCTTTGAAAATTTAGGGGTATTTCGTCTAGTCGATCCTAAAATCTGCCTAGCAAATAAGTGTTTATGTCAAGTTGACTGTAGTAAGAAAAATTGAAGCACTGATCACATGAATGCTGAACTGAGTCCCCTTCCCCGGGGGGAGGGGGGCACACCCTAGTAATGGCCTATACAGGTATACAGGGAGGCTCCGCCCAAATGGGGTACGTTTTTCAGGCCTCAGGTACTGACTGTGTATGAAAGAGTAGGGATTTCACTGATTGAATTATATGAAAGAGGATCTGTCATTTCGGTCTGTAAAAGGCCCAGTAGTGCTAAGAGATGCCTTTTACGGCTGTGAAAAAGTCGAAAAACGTTCTTGTTTTGTGATTTATTCATATTCAAAGACAGTGCATCTAATCTGAAGGGTGAGTGTAAATTTTTAAACTAGCTATGTAAAAGGGGTTCAATTTGGCAAGAAAAGGTATACGAAACGGTTACCTTTTCTGTAAAAAATGATCGCATTTAAACAAGGGTTAGAGGTTGGTACTCGGAGCCCAACCTAACTGCATAAAATCGTCTTGAGTTTCCCCTCCCGCCCCGGTCCTCTTGTGAAACAAGTACTGTAATACCTTGTCCATAATTACACATCATGTCTCTTGACTATAACACCCTTAAACAATAATAAGGTTAAACTGAGTTATAATGAGTGATCGATGTTAAACCAGAAAGATAAAAGCTCTACCTTTCTGTCCGATCCTTAAGTCAGTCTTTGCGCATACGGCCCAAATCGCTCATTTGTCGTTACAATTATGTTCCAATCTTGATCTTACAGCGCTACTTTCAGTTTATTTATTAATTGAGTCTGAGTTAATATAATTACCATCGGTAGCTGTCTGAATTCTTGAATGTTGTCTCCTGGGTTACTGTCCAGTTTGTCTCCAACATTATACCCACATTTGCCATTATTCTGGAATAGAAAATATATTTACAAAAAGATTAATAAAGTGGTATAACCAGTCTAAAATCGCCCCGCTGTTGTTTGGCTTCGATGCACAGACTAGCAAGGTGGCGGTCATTTTTAGATGACGTCATAGTGCTGAATCACCGCAGCATTAATATCATAAAGTCTTTCCTTTTATCTCTGGCTCAGATATACAACTCATTGAGGTGACGCATTTTTTAAAGTCATTCGCTTACCAGTACTTTGTTTTCAATTGATCGTGGACTAAGTTTCATTTTTTAAAGGTGGAATTCAGTTTGCTTTCTGCTTACGGCAAAAGTTGAATTACTTGAGAAAGACATTCCATAAAAGATCACTCGAGAGCTCCGATTTTGGCCTTGGCTGAATTTATATTCAACATTAGCGGCCAAGACGCCAGCTTCTTACTGTCTGTCATCATTATCTAGCTGCCCTATAGGCTTGACATTACCTGTGAATCATACAATCTGTTGGCGTTTCTGACGTTGTCTTGGTTACCGTTTAGTCGATTGTTTGACCCTGGAGGAAAATGCAGGTACATATCGGACGTGCAAGGCTCCAAAAGAACAGCTACGAGACAGCTCCAAACGATAATTATCTTCATGGTCTATGCGAATAGAAAACATAAACTTTTAAAGGTAAGTCATTGTCATTTTAAGAGTATACGTGCGTGGTGTTCACCCGTGTACCATGCATAATAAAAGATGAAATATGGAACGTAATATAATAACGACATATAGAGGCGGAGACCAATACTAGGTCAACCAGATGCGAGATTGAAAGAATGTAATCTGTATTTAACAATTATTCCCCGACCCACAATGGGGCTTCGGCCTCATGGGCTATTGACGAGGCCATGAGGGCGAGAGGAATAATTATTTCAGTAAAATCCAACTAGTTGGTCAAAAATATCGAGAATAAAAAACTTTTAGCTTGTTAAAACTAGACTTTAATCCTTTTTTGCCGCCAAAAAGCCCGCGCTTTACGCTACTAGTGGGCTATAACATATAGCTTAGTAGTAGCTCAACCAATCAGTGCGCAGCATTGATAATAGACCACTAGTTGGATTTTATTAACTGTCGATTCCTTACGGTCCACAATTTATATTTGGTGGTGGAATCGACGTCATTCCTCCTCTCGTCATCATTAAGTATTTGCAACCAAAAAGCTTTTCAGTTTAAGATATCCAGAAAAAAGTTTAGGCAAGATTCAACAGGCGTAAGGGCACTGAGAGGGCTCTGACGTACTGCCCAAACAAACATAAGTCGGTGAATAAACTCTTGTGATGTAACATTCCAAAATTAATGATATTTGTTTTTTCTCGAAATTTTAAAGATCAGAAAGTTTGGATTTCGGCCCTTTCTGGTCGCTCGCTAGCTTCACCTCGCGCATATGTCCCTTTCTTTCAGCCTTATTAAACAGAGCAAATGGTTGACGATTGAGAACTGAATATGACCATCAATCCAGGAGAGCACCCAACAACGGTTTCCTTTTAAATTATACGTAGGAAACACTTTTTAGGCTATCCAGAATTATGTGTACTTTTAGATCTCTAGAAATGCATTCCAATCGGCGCTACTAAAATTAACATCTGTTCCGTCATCCTCGGAGAACTTGAGTGTTTTCGAAATTACAAGGGCTTCAGTATTATTTATTTTATTAGTGTTTAGTTGCAATTTAACGTATTGCCAAAATTATGAAAAATTTTTGATCCGATTCCTCTCTCCATCACACTTTTGAATCCAAAAATTATAAGCTTCCTTTTTTCTACGAAAAATAGCCTAACCAGGGTAGTGAAATGTGAACAAAAATTATACTTCAGAAAATCGTAGGGAATTTATTAGATATAGCTTTGAAAATTGTGGCATGCATGAATAGAATAGTCCTCAAGAAATTTTTGATTGGCCGTCCTTAAAAAATAGAAAATTGTAGGCCGCCATATTTACTTCTCCGAACATATATTTTACAGAAAACATTGGTTGGGTGCCCCTGATTCATCATGCAAGACTTAACTTCTTGAAAGTCAGTGCCTGGGTGATGTGTTTGAATATAAGAGAAGGTTACTTGTTTTCTGTGGCATACTAACAGAGACGTTTATCACTGGAGCAGGACTCATTTTTGACAAGCATGGAAAAAGCTCTTCAGCCTAATAAAATTTAACAGAAACAACCTTTTTTTTCATTTTCATTTTTTTTTCTTTTTATGCTGGACCAAGCCCTAGAGCCTGAGAAAAAATAACGGTGAAACTTGGGGGTCAATTCATTTTCCTAGCTGATAACTAGTTACGCCATTGAACTGAGCTGAACTAGGAATTGCAGTACTGTCATTTCTACTTTCCATATCAAGCATTGAAAAACAAATGAAACAAAGGCAATTTTTGTACGTAAATGAAGGGGAGAGGGATCTAAGAAATTTCTGTAGTTTGCGCATAGCTGGTAATTACAAAAAAATAAAAAATAAAAAAATAAGCAAATTAAAAATATAGGTACATTGCAGGATGTCATTGTCATGATACTTCTTCGTTTTAGGCAGATAGAAAATAGGGTCGAATTTTATGTTTAACGTCTACATTGTGTATACTAGCGCAGGCAGAAATGTGTTCAATATGTTTCCGGTCATGAATAGCTGTTTGCTGAATCCTCGTATTCATAGCAAAGCTGCCTGACGTTTTTAAATTCTTCCGAATTCTTAGATAGTTCTCCTAACGTCTTTTCTAAACTGTATCTTAGCTAATATATTAACCCTCAGACGTGCAAGGGGTGGAGAGGGGGGTGGATGCCACCCCCATAAGGTTTTTCTGAGTTTTTTTCCTAGAGGATAAAACATCAGCAGCTGACGTTTACAGTAGCTGTTCGCTGATCCCTTGCACCCATTTTGAGACTAGTTTAGTGATGGTCAGTTGCTACGGTTACGAGATATGACGTCATAAGTAACAGATGGTCAAGCCATTTTGTGTGAAAATACATGTTTTTTCAACTTCTTTCAACAATAAAAGTAAATCTTGTGGCTAAAATCATGCAAAGTGCTTATTTATTTGTTATTTTTCAAGTAAAGCACAAAAAATACCATTGCTCGCGGTTTTGTCCTGATTTCTAATTCTTGGTAAAATCCAAGATGGCGGCTAAAATGGCGACCATTGTTGGTGACGTCACAGGCCCCCAGCAACGCCACCACCCATAAAATATACCTCATCTTGTTAAGCAGATGGAAGCTTCCCACTAAAGGCAAAATCGTTTCGAAATACTGCAACATATAAAAAACTCCGGGGAGGGGTTCCATCCACCCCATCTTGAACCACGGTGGGGGAATGAGTTTGCGTGTACGTCCGAGGGTTAAAGTACTTTCGCTGATGCTAAAAGCGTGGCTCAAGGATAACATAATATGTACATCAGTAAAGGTTAAACTAGCCAATGACAAAGTGAAGCGAAAAAGCTTCGAAACGGTGGCCGTCCAACATTTTAAGTTTTAGGCTCTTACCTTTTCCGCTACCCAACCTTAAAATTAAGACGCTTTAGACAGTTTACATTTAGAGCATTTAGTAATTATAGTAACTCTTTTTGGCGGTAACAGGACACTTAAGGTCACTTTATACTTGCATGTATGGCGCCAGTTTGTTCAAAGAGTGGCAATCACTTTCCGGAAGACAACGCCTGGTTTTCCCGACACTTATCCACTGGATATGATTTATCAGGTGCATAGCGCTTTTCATCCAACTCTTGAACAACTGGCTCAGACCAGTGGTTTCATTTCTCGCTTAGCTTTGATTATTGGATAAACTGCCCGTTCAATGTAATTTTCGAAAGGGGGGAGATAACAAGATCATTTGTTTTTTCTTTTCTTGAAAACAAACAGTCGGCTTATTAAGTTTGCTGGTGCATGATCTCAACTTTTGATTTCCAAGTTTGAGGACAATATTTTGCAAAGTCGTGAAATGTTACAAACGCGTTATGGTGAGGGCTTCCCACCAAACTTTGCCAGGTTATGCATAATATATTCTGTTGACTATTTTTAAGGCGCCTTATTCAGCAGTGTAGTTATAAATTTCGGCTCAAACTGTTCCTCGTGAAAATTTTTAAGAAAAAATTGAATCGGTCTCTATTCATTAGATTTTATGGCATCAGTGATGTGAAGGTAATAGAAGATTTTACTGTTAGTTATGATTTGATGAAAAATGAAATCCACGTTACACTACCTCTATAAGTCTTAAACATGAAAAACACTTTTTATTACTTACTTGTGTGGACAACAACAGTCCCTCCGTCGGCTTAGAACACTATTTTACACTGTGCCGAAAACCCTTGAGATTTTAATATACGATACTGGACCACGTACTATTATTGAGAACTTGATGATGTTTTCTTTTCAGTACAAAGAAACAGATCATTTTTTATCTGTCATTCTGAGAAGCGGGCAGCTGTTTAAAGATACAGTACAAATGACGACCCAGAGTATAAAACCAAACTCCAAACAGTTAAGCAAATATGATTCTTGTTCCTGACGTCAGATGAAAGAATTCTATTTTCTTTTAATCTGAATCGCAATTATCAGGCATTCAAAGTACAGTTTAACAGTCTCTGTTAGTAGTTAATGATTTGACCTAATCAGATGTTGGGATTCTTTTCTGAGTCATGTCCAGTCAATCCTCGTTTAAGTCAACAACTTTTTTTTTTGTTTTTGTTTTTTTTTTGTTAGCAACAACAAGACGGATAACTTCTCCCTGTTCCCGTTTTTTTTTTTTACAGTTGTTTCCAAGAATTTTATTAATCTTCAAGTAAAATTCAAACTGTCTATTATATGACCCACGCACTAGAAGTAAAATGCTAGAGCTCCTCGCAACGATTTGCATTTACTTTAAGTCTTTATCACACTTAGCCCCATCTTGTGTTGGATTGGTGAAAGGTCTTCCGATAGGACACGGAATCGCAAACTTTGAACCCGCTTTTAAACAGAAAACAAGCCCGAGTATTAGCTGAATCCCGGAATCCGTGGTGAGAGCAAATCTAGTTTTCGCCATCAAAAATGTCAAGAAGCAAGAAATTACTGGAAATTAAGTTGTGATAAAAAATTGCCACTTGTATTGAGTGCTAGGATACGTTTTTATTGTTGTAGAATTTGATCTAAAACCAGCAATGCTTAGGTCGTTAAGTTCCATTATTGAGGTGCTAATTTCCTCAAGTAACTAAAACGTTTGCTCTAAATCAAGAGATATAAAAGATAAAAAGCAATTTAATCCCAGCCCTCTGTATTCTTTTTCAATTGTATCTCTTTTCTATTATTTTTTCTTTAGCTGCAGATCAGAATATTCTTTTTGAAAGTATATTTATAACATTCAATTGTTAACTATAAAATACAGCTACTGAGTAAACAACTTGTCTTTGAACCAAGTTAACATATGCATGTACACGCTTTACAATGTTTTCTATCGTTGTTTCTGTCATCCGAGTTTTTCAATAAATGTTTATACAGAAAATAAATATATATTTTTCAGCGCAGCTGGCTTTGACAAATTTCAAAACTCGCCAAAAGAGGAGTCAATAACCAACAAAGGAGGTTTGGAGTAATTGGTGCTGAAAGTAACTTAATTTTATCATTTCCCGCCTTTTTTTAGCTCTTAATTTTTATTCTGGACTGTGGTCAGGATTTTTAAGCAAATGGAAGATGAAAGAAACTAAGTGTGACCCGGCCCTAGCGAATCTTCGGCCATTCCAGACTGAAGAAATGGTTTCATTGTTGTTATTTTTTCTCGTTGTTCTTTGCGTTAGACGGTTTTACGATTATCTTTTGTTAAGATTCAGGCCAACTACTACCGTTTTTGACAACGAATAAATAGACATGACTGTTTACACAACGTTGACACTAATCAGTATTATTAAATGGCAGTGTTTTTCGAAAGGGTAGCCTTGAATAAAGAAGTACAACAGAAAAGACCCGAGATAAAATGTACTTGTAAAAGGTAAATAAAGACTTTGGTATGTGAGGGCGTGTTGACTGAAGGTCAACAACAGGGATCGATGTGGGTGAGAAAGCAAACAGAGTCAACACGAAATCGAGAATCAGATCGTTATTGCAACTAGGTATATTGCTCACTGAGTGAGAATAAATCAAGCCCTGACTTGCTTATAAACGCTTTCAAATTCAAAGCTTCATGAAGTCATGTTATGTCTAAGGGCGGATAGAGCTAAAATTTATCCCCAGAAGCAGAAGATTTTCGTCTTTCTCAAAAATTTGACTGCCAGGGTTTTCTCAGGATTGTCACGAGGGTTGGGCATTCTACGTGCGAGCGAGCGAGCGAGCGAGCGAGAGAGCCGGCGAGGCAGATGCGCGGATTTCTCCCTCGCGCGTTTTCCCCGCTCGCACGAAAGTGAAATGCTCGCCCACGCAACAATCCCGAGCTACGGTTGTAGGTGCGAGCAGGCTGTTCTAAAATTTATTCTAAGTCATGGAAAGGAAACTAGGAACCTGCAACGCAGATAATCCTGCCACATGAGGGGGAGGAAGTTAAGGAAAAAGAAAGGAAATTTGAAGATTAAAAGAAATTAAAATTAAGCGGTTGGTCGTAGACTTTGTAGTGTTTTTCCTGTTGTCAAAAACAAGAGGATTGCGTTATACCATAGTACCAGTGCCCAATGGCAACTTCTGCAACAATAACTCTCTCTCACTGGAGAAAATTCAATTTAATGAATATCAGGACTTGAGAACGACTGATGACGATGAGAACTAGGATGTCTCAGAGGCAGACGTAACTGTGTGCATTGCTTTAGTTACGTTTTGGAGTTCTGCACTCAACATTGAGGAGATATATTTGACTCGTCTCGTCTTGTTGAACGCCTTTCTCACCAAATAAGCTCAAATCTGATTTTGTGAAACAAATTAAAGAAACGCGAATAATCGTGCTTAGTGATAAGTGATCCTGAAACCACTTACTTTTTTATCTCATGGTTACCCAGTAAGCGTAATCCGTATTTATAGGCTGCGCACCCACAGAAACTGTGTGAGCGTGACTTCCTTATTCGTAACGTCATCATCATCTTCTAACATCCGGAAATGAACCTACATAACCATATATGGTTATAACAACATTCGCAGCCTCTTGCGCCTGGTGCAAAGGAATTAAACCGAAAGTTCTGCTGCAGAGTGCTCTAACCTCTTTCGAAATAGAGCACTCAAACTATTTCTGCCAGATTTGCAAGCCTTACGAAGCTCTAACGCAATGAAACCTTTCACCTGTGTTTTGTTCAGCCTTTTGTGGTCTTGCTGTGCCGCAGATGTCTACTTGCACAATCCTCGAGGAACTAACAATCGTTTAAACGAGAGATCAGCAGAAAGAAGGAATGCTAACAGGCTCTTTGATTCACAGGTAATCAGTTTATATTCACAGTGTTTTCGCTCTCCTTACATTTAAAGGATCGTAATCTTGTAAATTATGTTTTTCATGGTTCATCATGTGGACATGAATTATGGAAATACCCGAGGCAATGCTGTTGTTGATCGATCGTTGCTCCGTTTCCAAAACATCTCGTCAGAGCTAGTTTGCATTTCGTTTTCCCACTAGCGCTCCCCCCCGAAAAAAGTTCATTTGGCTGATCAGAGTGCTTTCTGTAAACTTGAATATTTTAACAGTTTTTGTATCTCATTTCCTAAATTATGTGTCCATTCATAGTCAATTTACCGTCGAAACGAATTATGCATAAATTAAAACAAGCTTTTCAAACTATTTAGAAAGGTTTCACCAAAGTTTTTAACAAAAAAAAATTAAAATTAAATAAAAAAATAAGTAAATAAGTAAATAATAATAAGGATGATGATGATAATAATAATAATAATAATAATAATAATAATAATAATAATCTACTTACATTTTGGGCAAGATTTGGCCTCACAGTGTATGTTGAGGTCAGGAGAATTGGAAGGGGCCACATCAAGGAAATGACTCAGGGACATCAGAGGGAATACCTGTGTAGGTGAAGTAAGCTGCCTTTAGCCATGACAAAAACAGCCTGCATTTTCACGCAATGTTACCAACTCCGTCATCCTTCATGAACTTTCCAGAGGATACTGCACTCCGCTTAGCATGTTAACAGAAAAAAAACAGTGAGCAAACAATGTGTTTTGGCAATTATTGCACTAACATCCAGTAGCTGGTTTTGCTGCCATGTTTCAGTGCTGTTGTTACGCTGCCAAAAACAGTTAATTTGAATAAATGTTATGTCAAACCAACGCCACCCCACCAAGGTAGGTGGGTTAACCCACTATGAAATGTTTAAATGTCAATTCAAAATGTGACTCTGGCTCAGAGGGCTACCCTTACGATATGGCAGACCACGTAACCAAGATGCCAGGAAACCTATGCCATGGTCCTTCACCACAGAATTTAATATATGTAAACAGGCCAATCGTGTGCACATTTTTGCAAATTCCCTTGACATGTTGCTCTTAAAGTTTGACTTGTTGAATAGTTTAACTGGTACCTTATGGGCCTGGCATGGGACACGATTTTGCAGGATGCCATGTACATATACATTGTACCTTCAAGTGTATTGTTGTGCAGTTTGTATCTGCTATGGAATCAACAGTGGACCCAATCAGAGACATGCAACAGCAACAGTTCGTTGCATTTGAGCATTAGGGGAGACAATTAACAAAAACAATGTACCTTAAATGCACTGACATTGCGATTTTGTCCCCGTACAACAGGTGGGGATCCACACTGGTTTCCACCATTTTATGAAATTCAGTCAGATTTTTAATAAGTAAATATATTTTAATAAAAATTTAATAAAAATAAAACTTCCAAGTTGAAATCTGGCCAATATCCTTTCTGAATGACTCAGAAACCCAGGGAAGGACTTTGGGAAGTTAAAATCCAGCATGCAGTTTGCCCTGGATCAAACCTCCTTAGAAGCTTGCGCCTTCAATGCTCATTTAAGAAATTGGTTGGTATTCATCCTGGATTCTTGCCTGTGTTTTTTTTGTTGCTGCATTTCCCTGCTAGACATTCCAGTGACTATTTTCCCTTTCCCCAAGGGGGAAACATAGCACTTACTCACTGATTTATGATGTAGATATGTTGGTCAGACGTGTTTGCCCATATTAATTTTATTACATATATATGTAAGTTGTTATCTACTGGAACTCTTCTAGGGTGTGTGGTAATAAACCAATGCTGGAGATTAAGGCAATGTGCTTTAATAATTGTGATAATACATGTCTATCATTATGACTTATTCATGTTAATTGTCATGTCATATCAAGCTCATCAGGGATGTGCCGAGAGAGCCTCATTTGATGTCAGTTAGAGTGAAGCTGCACTTAAATAATTTAAGTGTGAAGTTGTTCCTTTAACATAGTCAGTGTTTCAGGCATTATGGATGGCCTTTTTATGTTCACTGTTTAGTGTAATGGGTAATCTTAATCATGGTTGCCACAGATCAGGAAATGGATAGGGAAAAAAAATTCTTCAAGGTCAGGGAAAAGTAAGGGAATTTCCCTTCAAGTTAGGGATAGCCTGTTCCGAGACAGTGGTGAAAAGTCGTTCAGTAAAAAGAAATGCGAAAAACGCGCGGGGCTCTCCCACTTTTCTCGCCGCCACCGCCCCCTTTCCCAAGTCACGCGCGTCTTATTTTCGCTTTGCTCGTTTGAATACGTCCGCACTGTACTATCTGAGAGCCTGGCACAGGGTAAGTTAGGGAAAATTGAAGTCTTTGGAAGGATTAGTACAATTTAAGGGAGAAATGAAATTTTAAGAGTACATATATTTATTCTTTTCCCTCTTCCTTAAATTGTCCCTAACATTTAAAAGTCTCTTTTGCATTTTACAGACATGAATCATGTTGTATTGGTAGAATATATAATTGTTCATGAAATTGAACAAATTGTTAATGAACTACATTTGTATCAATTTTTGCAAACTGCACCTGAATTGCTGAAAGCATAATAGATGGGTGGATAGAATGGCTTTGAAGAGGAGCGTTGTCTCCATTACCAGGAGTAGTTTGTTAAATTTGTTTATTCCATTGGTCAGGGAAATTTTACATTTGTCAGGAAAAGGTCAGGGAAAAGTCAAGGAATTTCAGAAACCTCTGGCTGTGGCAACCATGTTAACATTGCACACAAGGGGGACATTGTTGTAGTCAGCCATGTTGAATTTGAGTAAACAAGGAAGATTGGCATCTAGACTCTTCAACATCATAATATCATCATCATCAACATCATCATCATCATCATAATCATAATAATCATCATCATCATCATCAACATCATCATCATCATCATAATCATAATAATCATCATCATCATCATTATCAGTGCCTACAAAATGGATTTACATGTATTACCCAATCATTATTAGTTATTATTCCTATTATCTATTTAGATGAGGCTAGTTTGTCTTTATTTTCTCATTCTCTTTCATTTTCTTTTTCAGAATAACAACCGTGGTGGGTACAATGTTGGAGACAAGACTGACAAACCAGCCACCACTGCTTCTAATCAATTTAATATGGTATGTACATGTAGTACAGTGTTGCCTATAATATGTAATAATAATTTATTGTTTTATTCTTCATGTACAAATTTGGTTCTTACTTCCATGCAGCTCCTGCATGTACAATCATTAACTTTGGAAAGAAACTTTTTTGTGGCAATAAATTTCTTGCAAGAATGCAACTCCCTGCCTTTTTCCATGCTTCGATCATGTAAGCTGTACCTCAAGCATTAAAATAAATCATTAAATAAATAAATAGATAAATAAATAAAAACTAAAACAAACAAACGATAGGAAAGCAATACATGTACCTGTAAATGGCAATAGATAGGCAGTTTCCCTCAAAAGGATTTGAGGAAAGACTATAATTTTGTGATGAGTAGGATAGGAAAAGCAGGAGCAGGACTATGCATGTCAACATTTGGAATAAAATGAATGAAATAATTTTTTGTAATTTAATTTTACTAGACATGTACTTCTGAGCCTGCCTGTGTTGCGGTTGATCTGTTTAGTATGTCCATTACATAAGAGCAAGCATACAGGTAGCTAGCCCTTCTTGTATAAAAAAATGGATTATACAGTATCCAGTATAGCTCAATTTGGCTTTTTTAACTCTTCTGAACCGTAAATACTTTGCAGAAATTTTTCCAAAGTGGATTCAAAGGAGGCAAATCATTCCTTACATTCGAGTGGACCAATCAGCACGGATCTGGTGGAGATGATGACACGAACCCTCATAAGATGAACAGTAACATTGTTTTACAGTTCAAGTGTCAGTCAGATCCTGGAAAGGTCCAGTCTCTCGAAACGTTGCGCAATGGTATAAATACAAACACGCCCAAGTTCACTGCGTCCAGGAAGGCAGATGAGACAGAAAATGAGTACAAAGCACGCAAGGCTAAAGATATGGACCAGAATAGAGGCATGCATGAATCTTGGGAGTGGTATGATAAGTGCAGACGGAGGGAGAGGAATCAGGGTGAGAATCTCGAACTTAACTCTTGCGGTAGCCTACGCTACAGACGGAACTTAACTTCTGGTTAAACCCGTCTACGAGCTGGTGTTGAAATCTTCTTTCTGGGCCCCCAGCTGTGTACAATGTACCAGGATTAGAGTACTTGCTATGATTGGCCGGTTAAAACTACCACTGTCGATTTGCCAATCAGGTTGAAGGGAAATTTGAAAGGCATTTCCGGTAATTTATAACTCGTTGGGTCCGTTGTGTACTATGTACCAGAAGAAGAGTTAGATTACGTTACTCTCCGACGCCTGCTATTCTTGGGGTAGCTTAGGGGAAAATTCGTTTATACCACAGCATGCGTTCAGTGCTCATGTATCCAGCAATAGGTTATTAGCCTTTTCTATGCTATAAGATAGTAAAAACACCTTCGCCCTATTTTCGCACGACCTTGTTTTCGCGACTTTCCGACCTTCTAAGAGCCTGACGCAGACTACCAACTAAATGCCCCCCAAGTAGGCTGCGTAGCACGCGCTTGGAAGTAACGGCATAGGAAAGAACGGGGCGCGAGAGAGATACACGCGTGTTTCCCTCGCGCGCCCGTTCTTTCTTGCGCCCATTACTTCCAAGCTACCGCTACGCAGGCTACCCCGCAAGCAAGCTAAGGTCAGTCTATTTGGGTTGAGTTACTGAGGGTCCCTGCTCCATCCATTTTCATTGTGGCCCCTCCCTCCTAGCCTGGCCTGCGGACACTGACAAACGTATTTCAAGTCGGTCGCTTCTCTCCACTCTTTTTGGGTCGAGAGAAGCGACGACCGGAAATACGTCTGTGTCCGCAGGCTACTCCCCTCCTGGAGGTCTAAACGTACGTAGTGTGACGAGGAAAATGGTACAACTTGTTGTCGGTTATTCTTCTAAAAGTGAGAAAAATTGAATACCTTGTCAGAATTTTTTCATTTTTCAAGAAAATTCTTGCTGAAAAGAGCCGTTCCGGCGGTTTTTCCCTACAATTGAAAATGCTCGGGATCTAATCTGTTTTAATCTTGCTTATTTTCGTTACTAAGTTAAGTGTAATCTTGACTTCGAATAGGTCTGTTTACTGCTGATCAAAAGCTTGCTGGGAAAGAGAGTATCTTCACACGTCAGAATCCCACAGGAACGCGGCGGGGATATGAGTGTCCAGAGGAGAGAGATTATTACCCATACTGGCATCCTACAGATTGGAAGGATATTGCAGTGTTGACAAGTGATGTTTCACGGTGTGAATATTACAAGAAACACAGCTTTAATGTTGAGCCTAAAGGTTGGTCCTATCTTGTATCTTGTTGTATGTAATTTTAGGCGGGATCTAATTATTACGAACTCCGCGGTTTTTTTGATGTTCCGAAAAAGAAAAGGTGCCGTGATTAAATCCGCGAAAAATTGGCGCACGAAAATTCACTCCTTTCCTGCACGTACATGTACTTGTATATTTCTGAAATATAATTTAACTTACAAGCTGCATCTGTTAATGCTTCGGACTCTCTAATGGATGTCACGGGTAATGAGTTGCTCAGGGAAAATTAAAGTTTTCAAAGCCAGGGAAAAATCAGGGAATCAGTGTTTTCAGTCAGGTTGAATTTTTCTTAAAGGGAAAGTCAACTTGGGAACATGGGAAACCAAAATTAATAAAGCACCTCCGATTTAATGTCAATGAAGGCTGGAGGAAGCATTTTAGGTCACAGCGCATCGGCGGATCCAAGCCTTCAGGTAACCGGGAGGTCTGCTTGTAAGAGTGACGTCCCCGCTCTTGGAAATCATTTGGGGCCATTTATACGAGGGATAACAATGGATTGCTCTTCCTCAACGCTAACATAATGTACAAAATGCAGTCTTAATTACTTGCGGCAACCTCCTCTAACGGCCTGACCTCTAGACAACGGAGCCAGTTAGTCCAGGCGTTCCCTCCTCTCTCCCTCTTCCTGTCTTCCTCCTTATTGTTTTTCCTCCCTCTGATTTCTGAGCGCGCGTAAAAATCGTCCCACGCGAGAAAGGCGAGACGGGGCGGGGAGAGAGAAAAACACGCGCTCGCGTTTCGCTCGCTCTACTACACCCGAGGAAAAATGGGGACTATTCGTTGTCTACTAATAAATTGAATTAATTACATGAAAATGTCGGCGTCTGAATCAATTAGGAACGCCTGTTTCAATTTGGAACGGCTCAGCCATTCTTCCCACCTAGCTTAGCCCGGCCGGGAATTTTGACTTTGGATCGACTTTAGGAACGGCTTTGATTCAGATGCCGAACTTCTTATGTATCGAGCCTAATTCATAAATTGTTACAACGTTTTTTGTTAGCAGTTTATCCGAAAAGAGCTTTTTTCTCCTTTTGTATTTTGTTCGGCTGAAACTAAGATCAGTGTGGGAATCAATTCAGCCGATCTAAATCATTTGGGTTGGCCTCAATTCCAACAAGGTTCGGCTCATGAAAACTTCGGCGTCTGAACCGGGCCTTAGAGTGTTTTGCAATAGTCAGAACTAGCTGACCAGTTCGTCATTTTGAAAATGACATTTAGTATTTTCTCGAAATTTTTACTGAAACCCATCACTGCCGTGCTCACTATTTAAGAATAAACTGAGCTAGCTGGATAGTCCTGGTTAATAGTGGAATTCTCCTTTGTATCCAAGAAATTGCTTAAAATACATTCTCCCCAAACAGGAGATGTGTCCCCACTTCTCCTCGTAAAAGACCTCCTGCAGTTCGACTCTCGCAAGCGACCGTCTCCTGTAAGCGACCAGTAACTCTTTGCATTTTGGGTTGTCGCTTACTCTCCGGGATTTTCGATTGTATTTAAATTGAGGAGGATTCCTGACTGGAAATTTTCTTTTGACCAACAGGGGAGTGTGTAGAGTATTATCTAAGCGGCGCGCGCAAGCACTGGTCGAGGCATAATAATGCAAAAGATTGCACAGAAAATGGCGGGAAATGGACGACATTTACAAATTTCCTGGACAAAGTAAAGCATTACAATACCAAAGAAAAATGTCTCTCGCAAGGGGATCGCTTTGTTTGGGCTATTCCTCATGGTGATGACAAGCCAATGTGTTTAGCTAAATTGGATGAACCTTATTGTGGCCAAGGTCCGTGGACAAGAGACAATCACCTTGGTAACACACCCGAAGGTGTGGCACCAAACTTTACCTGGACGATACCTTTGTTTCCTTCTGGTGAAGCTCAAATATGTATCTTTAGAATAAGGTTAGCACCCAAAACGGCTTCTTAAGCTGTAGGGGATTAAAACGAAACAAAAGCAAAAACAGAATCAATGATGCTTAATAGTGTTCATCGTTTTCAAACGCCTGGTTTTGTTGCAAGTCTAAGAAAAATTCCAAAGATCGCCCTTAATTCCATGTTGTGAGACAATGAAAAATTGGCTTGCTGTATTCTCTCTCTTAAATCCCGCCAGCTGCTGAAAAAACACACAGAAACTTATAAAAGTCCTGCTGATGATGTTTCACTAAACCATAGTTGGTAAAGGAGACTGGTTTATGAAAGCCGGTAAACAACAAAGTTGAAATCAACGGTGCTGTAGTATATGTTGGAAGCTCCCTGACCATGCACAATCCTTTGTTTGTTGTTCCCAAATTGTGACTGAATAAATTAATGCGATATGAATGCTATTTATTATTGTCAGGTCCCAAAAAGCTAACAAAAACCTATAACAAAGGAGTCTAACGGGTTTCATAACCATTCCACTTTAATAACCATGAATAAACTGAATGATCACATCACAGGATTTCGTCTATAGATTCTGAATTAGGTCATCTTATTATCTAATTAAGGTTTGTGTTACTCAAGATTTTTACAATGCGTATTGCATACGTGTACATGCATAATTTCAATGACTGTTACCCTTATTTTATAGATATAACATATCCACGGATGACTATGATGGTTGGAAAACTAATTCTTCTTATAACAATGAGTAAGTTAATCGTTATCATAAAGTGTTAATTTGTGCGCATTTTACTGACTGGAAGGTGCTGCGTTCTTTTGTGTGGCGCTTGTAAGGCTAAATTTATATGGAGAAAGTTGCCCCGGGAAACAGGGTCAGATTCCCATCCTAGTCAACTTAAGCGAGCGTTTATATGAGGAAAAAGATTATCACTTTAACCGAGCCAAGAGCTGAAAACAGCGCTCGTGCATGCTCTGATTGTCTTGCCTTGACCGAATTGACCCGGCTGGGTGTGCCGAAGTGTTTACAAGGTTGGCCCGGCCAGGAGGGTGACCCGTCTAGTCCAGCAGCCACACCCAGATTTTTAGCATAACCTTGCAGGCACTTTCATACAAAGTTTTTTCACAAAGAACTATAGTACTATGAAGGGTCTTTCAAAATCCACCTGATGATACCTCGTTACCTTTGGGCATCACGAGATATTAAGGGGTAATTTTCACTGAGGCATGAACTGGATGTAGGCTTCCTTTCTTAGGGTGCCCAAACATAGTACGTTCGAATATACTCGTTCGAATATACTCTAAAGGACCATGTTGTCTGTTTAGAATCCACTAAAAAAAACATTTTATAGGAAATCTTATTTGAAAAGTTGTTAAAGCCGTGCGAAATTAAGTACGGCTAACAACTACGTTCTTTGTGTGATTCTTTTCAGGCTGATTCAGCAGAATCCTGCTGTTGACATTGGTGGTTCATCGCCTTTAAAACTAGCGATAAATACTGCACAGTTTGGCAGAACATTTCAGGACAGATCACACATTATAAGGCTCAGTTCGCGGCTAACAGAATCTGTTCCTCAGGAGAAGAACATCTTGAATTTGAATGTTCGTGGAAAGAGGGGAAACATTGTGCAGGTCAGTTGCTGTTTATGTGAAGGCTTTTATTTTTTCTAAACCTTTAGATGACAAATTACAAAAATAAACGTACATTCAGCAATTCTTTGATGAGGCTGAGTATTATAAGGAGAATTTGCAGTTCGAGGAGGTTTTTATCCGCCGACAGCAAAGGTACTATAGTGCCTCATGTCATATCTTTTTCGAATCCAGCATAGTGCAGTTGTAACTGTTTAGTATTCTTTAAAAATATTTTGTTCTTCAAAATATACTTATCTCGATCCGTGTATACCTCTCGTCTTTATGCGCAGTTTTAGAATGTGAATGGGTGTTAAGCTTAGCAGATATTCCTCATCCCCTACATCCGGCGAGCGGAATTGTTTTTACAGGTTTAGCTATGAATTTAAGGCAGTACTTCTTTCTCTCTTCTCTAGCTCTACACTGTCAAAAACTAAGAAACTGCGTCTTGCGTCCCCTTTTCTGTCGATAACAATTCGATTGACGTTTATGGATTTTTTCTAAAAAATAATTTCCAAACGTTTTTACTTGAAAAAGTACCGCACTACCCTGGTGGTTTTGTACGCTGTATGGGATGGGCAATGCAAGGAAGCGCTAGTGGGCGTAACAGCCGTGGGAAGAATGGGGTGGAAACTCCTAGCTTCGCTTTTCATTTACGCACTCGCGAAACAAAACCCCCAGCTACGCTGGCTGGCTAGCAGCGGACAACTTCTGTACAAGACAAGATAAAAAAAGACAGTGTTTCTTTGGAGACTTCCACGTACGTAGTACATCAACTTCATTCAAAAAATAGAAAAGCTCATCTATTGAAGGGGCAAACCTTCTTAGTTTAAATCAAATGAATGCTGGTTTTTTCCCCTCATCTGAAGCTCTATATGAGCGCTAGCATGTGAAGAGGCTCTCTAGGACGAGGTGAAAGCTAGAAAGGCGAGCTTGTTGGAAAGGGAAATCCCCCAATCCTCCCTTTTTTCTGAAGTTTGAATTTGCCTTGGAAATAATATCAAATCCTGTGTTAAAATTTTATGTGACCAGCATGTAGTTAGCTACATGTAGTAGGTGTCAATGAGATTCCGGGGAGCCTATTCACTAACTAGATGAGCGCCCCTCTCCAGTCCCCTTACCTTCAGATCTGGGTCAGCCACTGTGATACGGCTGAAGTGATAAGAAAGAAAAAGTGTGTGTTGTTGACCCCTAACATTGCCCCCTTGTCACGTGGTTGCAAAGTGAAAATAAGGGCAAAACTGACAACAACAGAATGACTGCAGAGCCAACAATTTGATTAACAATAAACGACTGTTTCACTGGCTAGATGAGGGTCCCACCGCAATCCCCTTACCCACTGTGATGGCTGAAGTGATAAGAAGCCCGTTATAAGACTTCAGCTGAACAATCATCTCATGCTCAAAGCTGAGCAGTTTGCCTGGAGGACACTACAAGTCAATTGTTAATTATTATTGTACAATCAATTTTACGTTTGTTTTTAGGTTTATCCTGCTGTGGAGTACGACTTTGTTCCCAACAAACTAACCTTGAATAAAGAAACGGATGTGCTACATATTCAGTGGGCAGGTACGATATTTAACCCGTAGAGTGTTCCAAACATATACTAAACGAACTGTCATGTTGTTGCGTCGTCTTTGCTCATTCTGCCATGTAAATAAATAACAACTCTTAAACAGAACAACAGGAATACATGCATAAACAACTAACAAGGGATAACAGAAAACTTGCATTAAATTATCGAGAGTCCTAAAATCATTACATTAGCCTGAGAAAACAGCCGACATTTGGCGACGCTACCACTGGTTTCCCCGCCAAATGACGTCTTAGAAACGAGCGCTGAAGCGCTGAAATTCCATACTGATGACGCGTCACTACCCAGATCTCGGTAGTGCTTCTGATTGGTCGTGCTGTGTGTGAAATTCGATTCAACAAATCAGAAGCACTACCGAGATCTGGGTAGTGACGCGTCATCAGTATGGAATTTCTGCGCTCGTTTCTCAGACGTCATTTGGCGGGGAAACCAGTGGTAGCGTCGCCAAATGTCGGCTGTTTTCTCAAGCTATCATTACATTTACGTTGAGTTGTCGACTGGACATGGACTGGAGACTTCATCTTAAAGTCATTGTCTGTTTGATAGTCTTTTCGTTTGAAGTGACTGAATTATGATCCTGTTGTTTGTTTGCTTGTTTGTTGTCATAGGCTCTAACACTCATAATAACAACAGTCCCGCAGGTGATGGACAGGCGGGGGATGCCGGCGAAGGGAAAGGTGGTAAGTAGGAACGCTAAACTGGTTTTCAGAATCAAAAATCCAAAATTTTCCTTCTTCTCCCCAATAATTCTTAATTCATTACCTTAATTGTGTATTGTGTAGCTGCTGGTAGGACGAAACTTTTCATTTTGCAAAACTGAAAAGAAATGCTCAGGAGTGAATCCAATTCTGTACGTTTTAGAATCCGCCGTTCGAATATACGTGGAGTTCAAGCACCCAGTGTGCCATTTACGCCGGAAAAAAAAAACAGAAAGAAAGAACAACAACAACGACCGTGTGGACGGGTTATCCATTCCTAGGTATTTCGAGAACGGACCTCTGGAGCCAGGTTAATTTTAAGTCTCTAATAACAAAAAAAATGTGTTTCTCAGGAACTGATAGGAACAACATGGTGGAAACACTCAATCCGTTAGATAACTACCCGCTGCCATGGGAGATGTCTAAACTTTTTCGGGGAGCTAAGATTAGTTGGACAAGCCTGGAATTCAAGTCTCCCAAAGCTGAAGACATTGCTGTTAGCTTGGCGACTGCAGGTATGCATTATTTGTTATTGTATTTTGACCCCAAATCAAGACAATTTAGCAACGCTGTCGGCTTATTTTGGCCTGGTTTTGTATTGTTGGTCTGCAAGTTATACGTCAGGAACAAACTGAAACATTCCTCTCCGCTGGGAACTAAACTCCATATTAGAGCAATTTTCGTATGACCTTGAAATGAAAGCGCGCGAAAAAAACAACAAACGAAAGGAAACAGAGTGATTTGATTGGTTTATCGAACTGATACAAACGCGCGTGGCGTTTGGTTAGTTAAGCGAACGCTCGGGTGAAAAAACTTCATGCCCGAAGAACTTTCTAGAAATCAATAGGTGCTTCGCTTTGACGTCATACTGCAACACGATTGGCCAATCGAACAATGCCTTCTCCATATTAGGGTTTTCTTTGGCGGGAAAAGGAAGAGTCCATGTTTTGATCTTTTCATCCGTGACTGATAAAACAAATAACGAACACTCACCGAAACCATTTTTGAAGGTCATACGAAAATCGCTCTAACGCCTTGTCCGCGAAAACATGTTTTATGTTGTTGACCTCTAACATGGTCCCCTTGTCACGTGGTTGCAAACCAAGAATAAGCAGGTTGCATGTGTGTTTCTTAGTCATCTTTTAAAGTGGCTCCGTCACGCTGTTTTCTATCTCTTTCAAAAGCTAAAACTTTTTTCGCATCATTTCAATTAAAAAAATGATGGTCCAGTTTGTCATTTAAGACTTGATAGTTTGGCTTTGAAACTGTTCCCGGTCGTCTGTTGCAACGGATGGCAAGGATGGAAGTAGATTGAGACTTGAAAAAGTTGGGCCAACTCACCAAAAAGTTATGATTGCTATTGTTCCCTGGTGAAATTTGTTTGATATTTTCTCCATACCTCTACAGGAACATTTTGTGTATGGGTAAAGGGGATCAATTAAGGTTTCTGGGAAACTGCCTACCTACCCCTCCCCTAAGCCAACATTTTGCCCGAAGTGAGAAGTATGTGATAATGTTGACTTAGGGGAGGGGTGGGTGGTCAGTTTCCCAGAAACCTAAATTGATCCGGTAAAGACATTAAGCAATGACTTCAGCACAGAATTGATCTCAAACAGCAATATCCACGTGACATAACCCCTTCAACCTCCCCTCCCCTAACTCAACGTTAACACCAGGGAGCTTAAGCAACAATGACGGGTACGGCTACAAAAACGTCATTTAAAAGGTATATTCACGCTGCTTCAAACTTTATCGCGTTTATTCCATCTTGTTTAATTCGGCAAATATTGACGAATTTTTCTGGAGTTGAATTCTAAAGGAGTGTATCGAAGTTCAGAAAAAGAAAAAAGAAAATTTTTGTCTTGTGTTGACGTCCTCCAAAAAACGTGAAAATAGGAAGTTTCACTTAGTAGTCGTGCAGTGACGGAAAAGAAATTTACGAAAAAGCGTTATTAGAGTCGTTGTTTTGCCAATCTCAACCTATTGCTTTTTTGCCGTTCTTGATGCCGTGGTCGTTGCTTAAGCTCCCTACTAACTTCTCAACTAAGGCAAAAGGTGGGGCTAGGTGTGGGAAAAGTGGGAATAGTTTCCCAGAATATTAAGCTTCCGTTGCGGACTTCGAAAAGGGAAAAAAAGGAGAAAGATTGGGAGAGAAGGAAATGGATCCCTCCCTCTTTTCCGTTTCGCGCTTTTCTTCCCTTCCTCCTCCTTTTTTGCGTCTGTCATATAGGCTACCACCTGGTGAGCGGAGCAGAGCCTCCTGCTGTCTTCTTGACAACCTCGTTCCCAGCGTCCTTTCTTTCTCGCCACGGGGGCCGAGTAGGAGAGAACCCTGGGAACGAGGTTGTCTTCTTGAGTGATAAGGAGAAAAGGAGGCTCTGCCTGAATCGCATCAAGACTTTCAAGTTGCCGCAGCCCAAACTTCTGGACTAGTCAATCTTCTTTTCTTTTGTCATACTTTGTTTTCCCGAGCGCGAGCGTCCGTTTATTGATAGAACAATGGTCGTAACTGAGCCTTGGACCAAGCGCACTGCTATTACGCCTGGATTCGAAACTGTATCCTAGCAACAGACAGCGCATGCTCAACAATGATCTTACTCGATTCATGCATAGTCTTTCTTAAGCAACGACGATTTTGAGCGACGCACGTCAACCGGAAGTGGCCTTACAAATTTTATATCGTCAAGGCGTATTAAGAGGAAAAAAGCATTACTTCCGGTTGACGTCCGTCGCTCAAAAACGCCTTTGCTTAAGCTCCCTAATAATCAAGCAAGCGAAAGAAAGACTCTGTTGGCAGGTTGATAGGTTACAGAATCTTGTACTAATCCCAGTTCCTTTTTTTCTTCATTTTCAAGGATATTACAGCTGTTTGCGCAAGAGCACTTGTAATAAAGATTCTGTGGAAGCAAAGACAACAAAAATGGACTCACTTTTGAACAATGCACCAGCATCATTTGGTGGCATGATTCTAGAGTTCAGTAATACAGGATGTTTTTACTACATATGCTCAAGAAATAACAATTTTTCAAATAGAAGTCAAAAGGGAGTAATTTGTATTAAGTGATTCAGATGTCCGAATGCTTTGTAACTAAGTGAGATTGAATTTAAAAGAAAAAAAAATTTAATTTAACGCTTTTTAGTAATGTTACATATGAAAATGCAGAAATTCATTTTTTTTAAAATAGAAAATTATTATCAATGTAGAGGTGCACTTTTAGAACGATTTTGTACTTAATTCAGTTGAACCTCTCCACAACGGCGTTCACCTTGACAGAAAAAAGTGGCCGTTGGAGAGAGGTTTAAACAAGAGTCAATCAATGGGTTGCCTGCGTTGCAGACGCTCTAAACCTTCTGTATATTATATTAAAACGAGTGCGTGGGCCGGCTGCAAAGCAGGCTATGAATGGACTGTCCGCCAAAAATAGTGGCCGTTGTGGAGAGGTGGCCGTTAGTGGAGGGTCGACTGTGGTAAAATGAGTATAATATGTGACTGAAAACCAAAAAAAAAAAGATTTTATAATCGGTACACCTCGTGCAAATTGTGGAAAAAGGTTTTTCATTTTCGGGACTGGTTCAAGTGGTGATCGACTGTGTTACGTTTTTAGTAAAATTAAAATACAGTATTGAAGTCTACTTTCTATTTAAACTACTTCTCGTTAGGGAAATTCAGAAATTTAAATGGTAAGCCGTCTACACGGCCCTATTCCATGACGTGCCACTGGTGACACAATAATCTCGTACCCAGATCTCACTCTGTTTTGGCCGTGGGAGATCTGGGTACGAGATTAGTGACACCCCATCTCATTTGGAAGGGCCGGTTCGGGGGGGGGGGGGAGGGTGCTATTCAATGGTACTGCTCGTACAAGTTGTGCAACTAGTGTAGTTGAGTCTCATTTGAGGTTTTAAGAATGAAACAAAATAAAAAGGAAAAAAACTGATTAAATAAAAAGCTCAATAAAAGACCGTTGCTGAGATACGAATGCAACTTTATGTGGCTGTCAGTTTTTTCTCTCGATTGCAATGCGGCACCAAGGAAGAGGAACCTTTGTAATGGCCTATACAGGAAAGCTTCCCCCAAAACGGGTACCTTTATCAGGCTTCAGGTGTATGAAAGGGTAGGAATTTCACGACTTGACGTATATGGAAGGGAAGGGAAATCTGTTATTTAGGTTTGGCCATATCATTTTAATTTATGAAACGCTAATGTGAAAGAGACGCCATTTTTTTCATCAAAGGTATACGAAAGGGGCAACATATATATATATAACACTACGTGTAAACAAAAAAAAATTAAATCGTGTAATGCTAAACGGGGACGACAATGAAATAGCTTCAAGACTAATAGATCTAATTAGCAAAAAAACAAATTGCACGTGCAGCACACTTTTTCTTCTACTAAGCAAAAAATAAATATGCACCTGCAGCACGCTTTTTTGTCTTTCCCTTGCCGTTGTTTTGCACGACTACAACGCTGTTTTGTACGACCAAAACGTCAAACTTCCTAGTTACACATTATTTTTATGGAGGAATTGTCGTATATGCTTACCCAATATTTTGTTTCCTGTGTTCATGTTCCCTATTATTTTTCACTGCCGCTCATTTTTACCTTGCTGGCCACTAGCATTTCTCATTTTCTCACCGCAGCATTGAATTTGGATGTTTTTCTTCCTACAAAATTCGTCTCCTTTGTTTTTAGTAACTTGCTCTAGCTCTTTCTCTGTTATCCACGTTAGTGTAAACGTAAAAAATAACGCCGAAACAGACGCGACTTTGTTGTTGTTTTTTCTTTCTAAAAGTCTGGGCGGCCATGTGATTTCCTTCCATATAAAACCTGAATTGAGTTTGGGTTGCCATACCTGTTGATTGAGTTATTTTACATTGGTATACCTGTGGTCCGGACGGGCGGGTGGGCGGTCGGTCGGTCGGTGTACGGTCACGTGATTACCAAATTTTCTCGGATGGGTAGATTACCACATTTCCTTAGCTATGGGGCGCCGACGAAGCGCCGTGCGTGGAGCTCCGCTATATATAAATTTGGGTAAAACTTTTCTTAGGATATCTCGTATACGGAATATTCTTCTGACCTGAGTCTTGGCGAGGGTCTTTGTATATTTACCTCCTTTCATTCCTCAGATTCCGGACTTTATCTATTGAACGGTTTTGATTTTGATTTTGATCTGTTTTGAATGGCGTGACACCGAAAACCAGCAATACAATGAAAGATGAGCAAACTTGCAACCTTGTCAGCGGTCCTGTTATTCTTTAGCCCGGATACCGTCGAAATGGAAATGAAGGAAAAATAATCCCGTTTTGGATACATCGTTTCTTTTCTCAACGAGAAATCCTAATGATCCGGATTTTTGATCGGGTCTTGGATTTTAGTAAAGAAATGCACCCCAAATTAACATCACCATCATCATCACTATCATGGTCATTACCATCATCACCATCATCAACAACAATATCATCGTCTTCGCCATCATCATCATTATCATCACTACTAGTGCCAAATTAACACCACCATCAACGTCATCATCATCATCATCATCATCATCATCATCGTCGTGTTAGCCCCGGGTAGTATTGAGAACAGCGCGTAGTGTTTGTTTTACATTTTTCAAAATAAATCAGTTTTGTTAAATGGGCAAAAATTGATAAAAACTGTTCCAATTTTAAACTCTCATGGTCATGAAACTGCTAAGGAGAACAGGTTGGTCACGTGGTATAATTTCTAAATCTCTCTAATGAGTGAGACCGCGGGTAACCCAGACTCACTATTTGTGTCACGTACGGGTTTCATTATAACATAAGTGAATATAGAAAACATATGGGGCGACGTTTAGGTCTGGAAATTTGTTAGAACATGGAAATAAAACTCGATGAAACTTTACGT
>OZ037778.1:32852830-32872830 GCA_964035525.1 Porites cylindrica | reverse complement strand
TTTTGTCTTTTAACCACCGAGCCACATAATCAGTCTAGCAATAAGGTCAATCAGTCTGAAAGTTCCTGAGTCATTCAGATACACTGTAGTCACTAAGTCAGTTGTCAGTCAACCAATGAGTCATTAATGATTCCACCAAATCAGTCAGACAATATTAGCAGCTTCTGAGGCATTCAGCCAGCCATCAAAACTCACAGCTAGTCCAGCAAAAATAAATAGCCACTGAGCCAAAGAAGCAATATAGCAGTAATGTCAATCAGTTCGAAAGTTCCTGAGTCATTCAGACAGTTGCTAGGTCAGTTGATATCAGTCAACGACTGAGTCAATAAAATCTGTTGACTTGGTGAAATGTATTATTTAATAATACATTTCACCAAGTCAGTCAGACATTTAACAACGTCTGAGGCAGTTACATTTAGCCAGCAATTGAGAAACACAGTAAATCTAGCAAAAAAAATTCTTTCTTTGCAATGGTGAGCACACCACATTATCAATCCATCAATAACGTCAATCAGTTTGATAGTTCCTGAGCCATTCAGATAGTGGTTGTGTACATATAAGTTGTCAGTCAATCACTGAGTCACTAAAACATTCCACCAAGTCAGTCAAACAATTAGCAGCTTCTGAGACAGTTGAGCCAGCCACTGAGAAACACTGAATCAGTCCAATAAAAAAATAAATTTTCATTTACAATAAAATTCCACTGCTCAACATGCCAAATATCACAGACAAGAGGACCTTACACTGGCCATTTAAAGCAGGGCAACTAACTTGCTCCAGAAAATGAAGTTTAAGATGCTCAAACAATCAAGAATTGATGACTTTTACATGTACACTATATCGTTAGAGGTACATGTAATGCTTAATGTTCATTTCATCAATACAATAAACAGCTTAGAATAGGACACAGTTTTTATTCAATTTTATGATTGTTTATACAATATACAGCTTGTTTTGCTTATTTGATCAGTTTCACAGTATGCAGTATAATTTGGTTTCTCATTTCGTTTTGTTTGTATAGAGCTTGTTTCACTCATCTGATTTCTTCAAATTTGAGGTGCCATCTTATGTTTATGGTACTATGATCAATTTGTCCACTTGAAGAAAGAAATAATGCAAATGTATTTTGTCATAGCCTCTGGAAGTATTCCAAACGTTTCCACTGTTCATTTGAATGGCATTTGACACCTCATATGACATTATCTATCGAAACCTGTCTTTACAATGTAGGTGGACACCCTGTATTAAGCGGACACTAGAGCATTCCCCGAGGGTGTCCGCTTAATACAGGTTTCACTGTATTTATTTCAGTTCTTTATGAACAGAGCAATGACCTGCACTTGTGACAGGCTGTGACCTGTGACGTGTATTCTGTACCTGCCAAATTTCATGTTTCACCTTAATTTGTACCAGATCTCCTGGATTTACTTTTTTCAATTACCATCACCAATATTATATGCTTATGAGACCATCTTTTTCTGTGAAATAGTCTTAAATTTAAGCTTAACGTAAGCTGTTTAAAGATGGTCTTAAGCTTACCTCACTAGACCCGTGCCAGATTTTTCACGACTTCTGCTATGCCACGTGCGAGAATTTCTAGATCATGAATAAAGCCAAGTGTTGACGAGTAAGTAAAAGAACTGTTGAAGCTCAAATCCGAGTTCCAGAAGTCTAATTATGTTACTTTAGATCCAATTTACTACACACGTGTTCTGTCTGGTAAGTAATCCGTCGCCATATTGGTTTAATCTAGAACCCAGTCTCTTGATTGGCGCGTGCGTCTCGCGCAGTACTCGTTTCGCGTTTTTCGAGTAAATGTTCTCGTAAAATGCGCCAGTCCCATTATCGCTCTTAAACGCGCTCAATGGAGTCAGGAAAATAAACGATTTTCATTCCCTTTTACTTGTTCCTGAACTTTGGCGATCTAAGAGTGAGTGAGATAAATAGTAAATATTACTCCTAACAGTGACGAGCAGTTCAACCGGAGTAGTGAAACCAGCACAGTGAGGAATGTGACGGCTGAAACCCATCGGCTTATGTGAACGCAAAATATGGTTCGCGCATGCCCAGGAATCGAAGCACGATCTTAAATGTGAAAGTAATCAATTACCACTGAAATTGCGGGCCTTTAAGTAAAATAGGCAGGTTTTTTCTCATTAACATCGAACTGAACCTATTCCAGGAGCTAGAGTCCGCGGTTCATCGGTCAGACGGCAATACCATGCTGATTGGTTTGTCCGTAATAAGGACGTCCCTATAGGTCGAGACAGCTGTCTGCCAACAACCGGGTGATATGGCTTTGCGCATGCGTTACTCGGTGCTACAACCTCCAGAGCCAGGGAAAAGCGCCCTGGGAACGAGGTTTAAACCCTTTTGTTAAGTACTGGCCAGGCCGTGGGTTGGTCAGACGTGTGCCAATGGCTGGTAAGTTTGCTATAATCGGGGTAAAAGAACGCAGCTAGATACGCGGACCTTTCCAGTAATGGGGTGGCTCCATCGAAATAATTGCGCCATCGCGTGTGACACTCGCGCGCAATTTCGATGAGGGCGCTGCGCAAAGAATAAACAAACAAAATGGTCTTGGAGATTACCTTCACGGGAGTTGAATAAACTCCATTTACTGTCATAATTTTCAGGAGAACCTTAAGAGGCGACGTTTTAGAGCGAATCCCGTCAAGGCAACATTTAAACGACTCGTAGTAAAAACTGACGTTTCATATAAGAAAACGGTTTTTTAGGGAGGAGGGAGCAGACTAAACAGCAGGTTCCTAGATTTCTTTGTTTTAACATGCCGTATTAGGGACTGTAAGTTATGGAGCCACCAGAGTAAAACTGATTAATTTCATCGACTTCATCGGGGTAGCCTATTCAGCTAAAGGCTGAGTGGTGTTAATGGCGGCCCTGTTATCTTAAAAACAATTTTACATTTAGACTTCAAAATAACATTTCATCATCATCATCACAATCATCATCATCATCATCATCATCATCATCATCATTCATCGTTGACGTCATCATCATCATCATCATAATCATCATCACCGTCGTCATCACTAACATTAACGTGTCAAGCCTGGCAACCTCGACGCATGCTCTGTTGCCAATATTCCCAGAGGAGTCCTGGGTACAAGAGTGAATCCTGATACCTGTGCACGGGGAAATTTTTGAATCCGGAAAGAAAAAGTTGCGGATTCAAAAATATCCGTATACCTGTGAACAGGGCCTTGACGTGAAGCAATCCGCAAATGTTCAAACGTACAACATATTTGGCGCCATATTAGGGAATCGCGTGCGACGGGATGCATCGGTGCCGACCGAAGTCTTGACCGAAACCGGAAACCACGTATGAAAAGTCTCTGGCGCCGAGGGTTGGGAATCCAAGACAGTTTTCGATTCTGGATACAATAACATGTATTCCGAATCCCAGGTACTGGATTCCAATCTCTGTCAGTGGAACTTGATTTTGGATCCAATCGTAAGTGGGATTCCAGATTCCAAAGCCCAGGACTCCGGGCTCCACTAGCAAAATTTTCCACGATTTCGGATACCAAAAGCAAAAATTTCCAGATTTCAGAATCACTTAAATGGGGCGACATGTTCTTGTTTGCTAATACTATTTGATTGAACAAACGTACTTAAATATAGTTCTCCGTAAATCTAAAACTAATATATGGTGATAGAAAGGTGAACAGCGATCAAATATTAACTCTTTAAACCCTAATGGTGATCATGAAGTCGAATATTGACAGCCGTTTATTCAGATCTTAAAACATCTCTGTCTACTCTGAACTGATTTATTTACCTGTATATTTAATCAATTATTACTGTCGATTAGCGTTAGCGCGTAAATATATATAAAAAAAATATTCGCTTAACCGCTTCGCTCAAGATGACAATAAAACTCGAAACATTTATCAAATGGCTGTAAGATATTTATTATTCATTCAAAATATTCCTCTGCTTCTGATTGGCTCAAATCCCGTGGCTTATAGTCCAGTTTCGAATTCGTCGTGGCGTTGAACAAAGTGTAAAAGACTTATTTGTACAGGGTTAGCCTCGACCTAGTAAAGTAAGATCGTCACAAATACCGGCGAGAAAGTGCCTGCATTTGAGTTTAAAACAATAGACACATACAGTTATACACTGGTCTTTTTCTGACTGGAATTTGTGAATACATATTAACTTAGGTCGAGGCTAACCCCGTATAAATGAGTCTTCAGTGCTCCTATTTAGAGGCCCAGACGAATTCGAAAGTGGACTATTCTTCATAACCAGTTAGCGTTGACCATTAATTTGGAAGACGTTCGCGATATTTGGAAAATGACGTCAATAGTACAGCACAAATGCCCGAGAAATGAACGGCAACCGAGAAGCCCTGGGGACAATGTTGCGTGTAGCCTGCAAGCGCAAACATATTTAGAAGCGACGACCGGAAATACGTCTGCGCTTCGCAAGCTATGTTGCGTGGGACATTTCACACGTTTCACGAAGAAGAAATAGCCCATCTACTGCCTCAAAACACAGCAGGAACAGCAAGAGTACAACGCGACCGATGACGTCTGTTGTTTGAAGATTATCGGCTGGACTACACATCTCTTTACATCCTGAACTACGGTTCGTACTCTTCTGAGCTCTTCAAATTCCATGACCTTCCATGACTTTTTCAATGACCTTTTAAAGTTTTCCAAGACCTTAAGGTGGCTCCGTAATTAATACTAGAGCATTTACCTGTGACAAATTTTCCGTCATAACTTTTTCGATTTTAACGCGATGGCTGCGAAACTTTGCAAAGAACAACAGATATCATTCGGCAGTAATATGAAATATTCCGATTTCAGTGATGGTAAATATTTCTTGACAAATTAGCGCTTAACAGGACCCTACTGTTCAAAGAAAATCGCGTCTAGTAAAAAATTTTGCTGATATTTTTTCTGAAATTTCTGGCATCGGCTTTAATTGATATTATAAATATGCCAGAGGAATTTCAGAAAAATCGTTGGAGCAGAAGTCCGTAACTAAAAGTCGCTCAAAATTCAGCTGTGAAATTGTTTTGGAATTTCAAAAACAAATTACTATCAGGAAGAAGGAGACACTAGTTTCAATTTCGGGACAAGTAAATTCAATGTTTGCTAATTCTGAAAACAGAAGCCGATTGCCTATCGTGCTATTCTTTAAAAGGTACTTTTCAGTTTTAGAAGCACTATAAATTGCTCCAAACCTTGCTCTGACGTCGAATGACTTGTTCCTCGACGTTTTTAAAATATCCCTTGGCAGTTTTGGTTCAAACTCCTGCTACATACATTTTGATGTATTGCAATGCATCCTCAACGGCTTTTCTTGCTGTACGTTGTTTCCAATTCAGGAAAAAGGTGTTGGGATTGTAAGCTACCTTGTATCGAAGCTCAGATAGAACTGTCCAGCACCTTTGGTTTATGACCAGAACATGAGCACGAGCGGCAGCTCTGCGAGGAATTCGCACCTCAGCCAGGGGGGACGAATGACAATGACGCCCATGTCCGTGAACCGATCTGTATAAACATGTATTGCTGAACAAAACATAATAATCAAGAAAAAAGTACCCATTCATTGAAGGAAGGAGCGACAAAAATTTCAGAGTTGTAAATTTATTCACGGGCAGTATTTTTGCGATAATTGTATTTTGCACTGTGATGTTATTCGGTTCACAGGCATGGTCATCATTGTCGTTCTTCCCCCCTGGGTGAGGTGCGAATTCCTCTCAGAAATGCCGCTCGTGCTCATTTTGTAGTCATAAACAAAGGTGCTTGACAGTTCTATCTGAGCTCTGATACGAGGTAGCGTCTAATCTCAATACTTTTTTCCTGAGTTGGAAGCAACGAACAGCAGTAAAAGTCGTTGAAAATGCATTGCGATACATAAAAATGTATGCAGCAGGAGTTTGACCCAAAACTGTCAAGGGATATTTTAAAAACGTCGAGGAACAAGTCATTCGACGTCAGAGCAAGGTTTGGAGCAATTTATAGTGCTTCTAAACCTAAAAAGTACCTTTTAAAGAATAGCACGATAGGCAATCGGTTTTTGTTTTAAGAATTAGCCAACGTTGAATTTATTTGTCCCGAAAATTCAAACTGGTGGCTCCTTCTACCTGAGAGTAATTTATTTTTGAAATTCCAAAACAATTTCACAGCTGAATTTTGAGCGACTATTAGTTACGGACTTCTGCTCCAACGATTTTTCTGAAATTCCTCTGGCATATTTATCATATCAATTAAAGCCGATACCAGAAATTTCAGCAAAAAATATCAGCAAATTTTTTTACTAGACGCGATTTTCTTTGAACAGTAGGGTCCTTTTAAGCGCTAATTCCCCGAGAAATATTTACCATCAATGAAATCGGAATATTTCGTATTATTGACGGATGATATCTGTTGTTCTTTACAAAGTTTCGCAGCCATCGCGTTTAAAACCAAGAAGTTATGACGGAAAATTTGCCCTAGCAAAATGCTCTTGTATTAATTACGGAGCCACCTTAAGTTTAGTTGTCACTTTCGAAAATTGTCAAAATTTTCCTTGTTTGAGTGTATGTTTTGACCTTAAACAGTTCAACAGAAACAAACTCTGGTGTCCACCAAAACGCGTGCCGTTTGCGCTGTTTAATTACTCCTCTCTATCTTACATCGTCCTTTTTTTGTCATCTGCAGTAACTAAACTACCAAACAAAACTTTAATTTTCCATGACTTTTAAGGACTGATAATTAAATTCCATGACTTTCCAGGCCTGGATAATGAAATTCTTAAATTCCATGACTTTCCAGGTTTTCCATGACCTGTACGAACCCTGTGAACTTGCAGAAAAACAGGCAAATAAAGATGGGAACTTAATGTCGATGGAGGTAAGCATGTTTTAGCTTGTTTTTAAACTAGAATTATTTTGAATGAATAATATGACAATTATTTTTGGATTCGGCTAGCCTTATCCAATAATTGCTAAATATTTTCATCTGAAACAAATTTGAAATTCACGTAGAAAGTTTAAAACCTCATATTCATATTTTAAACTAGAATTATTTTGAATGAATAATAACGCAATTATTATTGTATTCGGCTAGCCTTATCCAATAATCGCTAAATATTTTCATCTAAGACAAATTTAAAATTCCCGTAGAAAGTTTAAAACCTCATACTCATATTTGAAATACCTAAAAGCAAAGGTACCCTTTAACTAGAACGCCATGTGTCCAACATTAAATATTTTAAAAGCAATTACCAAATGGCTACGGAATAACTATTTTCATCTTCACCAAATTCAAAATTCACGAACACCGTCAAAAGTTAATGTTATAGAAAGCAAGAAACTGAAGCAATCCTGGTGTACTTTAACTGGACCACCACGTCTCCAAAATGTAAAGGTTGAAACCTGCATGTCAAGTTATACGAGACAGTGTCGGATGGGGGGGGCGGTCATGCAGACCCATAGATAAGTGGGAGGGGGCGTGGTCTCCAAACGATTTTTTTCGGCCCTTCGCCGGGTCTCAGTTTGGTCTTAAAATAAGGTGGGGGGGGGGGGGGGGCTGGGGGCTGGGGGTGGACGGGCTCCCCTGGATCCGCCACTGCGAGATAATAGAGACCTTCAGATTCGGGGACGAAAACGACTTCGAGTACGAGGTTTGATCTAAAGATTTTCTGATTATTGTCCAAAAAAAAAAAAAAGGATTGCTTCATTGCACTTTTTTTCGCCATAAAAGTTGGCAGTGTTATCTTTATTGGAGGAGGTAAAGACCTTTCCTGATCGCAAAATGGTCAAACGTCTAACATTTGATAACCTGTTTCCGCACGACATTCTCGCTAAGCCTCGCAGTGGAATGACGACTACTGTAACGTTTTTCCACAAAAATGACGCTGGTTCACGCGCGTGCACTACTTAGTATTGAGAAAATATCGCGTTCGTAGTCGTCCTTGTCTTAGAATCTAAAGGTCTCTAAAGAAGATCAAGTTAGTTTCAAAAGAAACAGAACTTGTGCTGTATCGGTGGCAATTTGTTAGAATGACTCTAGCACTAACGAAAGAGAGCTGCAAGTGCCTGTTCAGACTTAAAACGGCGGCTGGGACGCTCTACGTTCGCACGCACAACACTGAGTCTTCTCCAAGCAGGGAGCACAACTCCTTCAATCTCTGTTGCATCTTGGGTACTCCAGCCAGCTGTGACTCAAGCTTCTGTTTTTCTTCATGAAGTGTGAGCCTCGTTGCTGTGTTAAGCTCCTCCCAGCGCCAGCCCCCTTCTCCGTCAAACTGAAGCAAGTGGGTGTGGAATTTCCTATAGACAAAATGAAGGCCAAACATACATGAAGACGCGCGACGCGGTGCATCATGGCAAGGGCGGTTACACCGCCAGCAACAATACTCCAAATTCCAGTTACTGTAGGAGGTAAAGATAATAGCAAATAGAAGTCTGGAAGATATGCAGACCACCCCTGATAGTACAACGCAACAACTGAATCGCACTCAACTTGTACGTTTACGCACGGCTTTCATACATTGCTTCTTTTTCATTTACGGGCGCAAAATTTACGTGTGTACGCACGTAAAGAAACCCGACAGTGGAAGTCCATTCTAAATGGCAAACAGTACTCGTGAGGCGGGGGGAAGAGGGATAGGGAGAGATGAAAGTTTCTCGCCTTTCCCGAAGACAGCTTCATAGCTTCGCGAGGTGTCGCGATAAATGTATTTCTTGTAATACACGCGTACAAGCTAAAGAAGCTATTGACCAGCACCCTTCCAAACCTCAATTCATTGGTCCCTATAACCTGCACTACCTTTTGTTTTCAGGGTTAGGGGGCTTCTTTTATAAGCGGAAAGCCGAAGAACCTAACTTTTATCTCTGTCACAGCCTAGAATAAAGCTGCCTCTCATCGCTCTCTGCCTGTGGGGCGCAGAAAGTTTACAACGGCGGAGATCGATAACAGAGAGGGGGCCGTATTTGCAGGATATGTGTCACATCTCTTCTGGAATGGACGCCGGTCTATCCCATTCCTGGATTATCCCCAGCGCTGCATCAAATGCTCACAGCCGACATTTCGCCACGCCATCACTGGTTTCTTCGCGAAATGGCACCCGAGAAACGAGCACAGAAATTCCATTTTGATGACTCGTCACTACCCAACTACTATCCTACTACCCTACCATCTGGGTAGTGCTTCAGATTAATCGTGCCGCGTGGGAAATTTACCTCAGCCTGTAAGAAGCAATACCTAGATGTGGGTAGTGACACGTCATCAGTATGGAATTTCTGCGTTTGTTTCTCAGACGTTATTTCGCGGCTGTTTTCTCCTATCCGGCTATTTAGAGCTTCACCCAAGGGTCGCGGGCGAATGTGAATACAACAAGGTCAGCCTAAATGATAATTTTCCCTTTTTCTTAATACCTTTCTGGATAAAAAGGGAGTGATACTCCTAAAAAGTATATAGAGCAATTTTCAATTGAGTGTTGAAAGTAATCCAGGATTGAATTGGTTTTGCTTTACTATGCTGTTTGATTGGTCTAGAAAACTCGCGCCACCCTCTCAGCCAATCAGATGTAAACTAAAACCAATCGCTCCTTGGTCACTCGCGTTTTCCCGCGCTACAGGCCGGTTACACGCGTTTACTTCGAGTTGCCATTGGCTCCCTCTGATAATTTCCTTTACTCTGATTGGCCGTTGTGATTACTTTGGTTTTGGTTTTCGATACTCAATTGAAAAGCGCCCTATAAACGCGAGTACAAACCAGAGAGAAGATCTGTGGGAGATGCTTAACAGACTGATACCAGCATCTTTAGCAGCTTGGAAGATGCTTCCTTCGACATCAATACTCACAGCACTGGTGCACTCGTCCAGCAGAGCAAACTGCGGTCTGTAGGACAAATAAGATCATTTTGATATCTGAAGTTATTAAGAAAAGGGGCAGTGATCTTTTCAACAGAATCACAAGTGACACTGGTTATGCATGTATTGTATGACTTGCTTCCACCCAAACGAAATGGGTTCTTAAAGAAAGGGGCCATGACGATTTAAACGGGTTTTTTTTAAATAGGTGTCTTTTAAAATTTAATTCTTAATATCTTTTAGTAACTTAAATCTTTTTTTTTAATTTGCATATGATAGGTTTTTTTTTTAAACCTTAGCTTAGTTCGCTATTCATTGTAAAGCCCCACGTGTATTGCGACTTATTTCTTAATAAAGACCTCTGTCTATTAAATGTAAGGAAATTCTCACTTCGTTTTCAAGTGCCCAAAATATTCAATTCCCTTAGCTCTGAAATTCAGAGTTCACTTCTAAACTGAAGTCATTTTTCTTGGCACAAGCACCCATTACTTCTTTTAATGCTTGAGTGCAGTACTGTTTTCGCTTCTTTCCCTCGTATTAGTGCAATACTTTTTCTCACTTTTTCTTTTTTGCACTTGCGCTTTCAGCCTTATCTATTTTTATCCTAATTAATTATTATTTTCTATGTTGTAAAGGAATTATATGTGTTTAGTTAAATTGTCTTGCCCATGCCAGTATTTTATTCAAGTACATAAGTCATATGTTTTTCCTTTTCATAAGCCTTATTGGCTTCCATGGGCTCCCTTGCCTCGTCTTTTTAAATTCTGTGTATATATTAAATGTAAATGGCAAAATGATAATAAAACAATAAAACAAAACAATAAAAATGACAGAGTGTACATGCCGAAGTTTTCAATTGATTATCAAAAGTATTTTAGCGATTGCTTCATCTTTGCACGTCTATGCATTATAACACCCCATATAAGTGAATCCTAGACATCCTCTCGTAGTCTTGGATTCTGGATTGCAAGCCGTGGAATCCGACCTCCAGGTACTGGACTCCAGTCTTTGTCAATGAAACTTGGATTCTGGATTCCAATCGTAAGTGGGATTCCGGATTCCTTGAGCTGTATTCCAAAGCCCAGGATTCAGGATTCCACAAATTAAATGAAATGAAAACTTTATTTACGTGTCAATGTGTTTAGCTTTACAGCTAATGAAAGAAACAGACTGACATTCACATTCTATATTCACGAGAGCAAAATGTTCTCGAATCCCAGATTCCAGATTCCCTTACACAGGGTGAATTTTACTGGCTCAAAAGTAGTAACGCCATGCACGCCACAATCACGAGTAACCCTTTAAGTTCCAAGAGTGATCAACATTAATTTTCCCTGACAATATCAACACATAATCAAGTAAAAGGTCAAGACAATTAATAAAATGATCACCTACAGGAAAATGACTCGCATCTGTTATCAAACTCCCCCAAGTACCTTATTCTTGAAGATCAGTCTAGAAAATTCGTAGGTGGACAAAGGGCTGTCATTAAAATTTCAAGATGCCAGGCTAATGATGCAGGTAGGAGGGGAATCCAACAGCTAGGGATTTTGTTTGGTTCTATTTTTCATCTATTTTCCTACAAAGGTAAGCGGGGTCACGCTCATAATAGCCAGGGAAAATCCCCGGCCCCGGGTCCCCGGCCGTTAATAACAGCCCTGTGGATATCGGGGCGTAAAGGGTCAAATTTCGTTGATTTTTTGGCAACACGTTCAACAATGTTATGAGAGATCTATTAAAGCAATTTCAACAATTAACTCAACAAATACAATTATACAATTTAAACCGCTCGCACAATTTTAATTTTTCCTTTACACTGCATGTTGCACTAAATCTTCCCAATGCGTCTGCAAAAAGTGCAGAGGGACAAGTAAGGGGAGTTTTGATGCTGTTATCTTAGTAACACAAACCTGTGATAAAACAGCCGTGCCATACCCATCCTCTGCTTTTCTCCTCCTGAAAACACATCTTTCCACTCTTTCACAGCATCCCAGCCTTTAACGAGACTCAAAGAACTTCAGAAACTTATTGTTTAAAGATTTGTCACACATGTCACATCTAGACTACCTGCAGTCTCTCTTTTTTCTGGGACCATCGAGCAAAACGCGCGAGACACGCAAATGTCCACGCGCGTGACTGAAGGCGCTCGCGCGCACTCTCCTCACTAAATCTGAAGGAAAAGAGAGACTGCTCGCGGTCTATATCATATCCAGAGTTAAAAGAAAAGGGCATAGAATGCGATCACAACAGTTATATAAACATTCCTAAGAACTAATAGTAAGCGCATGAAGGTGTGTTTATTAACGTCCCAAGTAAATTAGAACCCCCCTTACACCAACCCAATCAGTATGTGTTTGGTGACGATTAAAATTATTTTCACTTGCGCTTTGAGTAAATTTGAATAATTTTCAAAACGAGTTTACCAATTGATTACCTATCAATATCTCAAGAGACAAATTATGCTCACAACTGTGTGTTTTGTTTTATTTTTTTATCTTATCAAAAACTCCACGCGCTGAAAAGTTTAGAACGTTGTTTAATTATGCCTTAAGTTAACGAGTTTCTGAATTTTTCGAAAAACTGTTAGGGGAAGAGGAGTAAAAGAAAAAAGGAGAAGAATTGGGCCAGAAAAAAAGCCTCCTTTTCCCTTTTTCCAGGCTACAACCAGTTGCAAAAGTACTTGAGACACTGTACCTTATTTTGGCTTAAATGGCCTGTCCATGATCTTGTGCTTGTGATCCCCCCACCTTCCCTTATCAAAGTTGCTAGCAATAGAAGACCATGCATGCTCAAAACTTGGAGGAACAACTTAAAATGGGGGGGGGGGGGGGGGGGGTAGGAGGAAGGTGAGAATTATGTTGCACATAATTGTGACTAGCGGTGATTTGAAGAAAAAAAGGCCGGTTTTTCGTTGGAGTGTCTCCACATTTTTGTAACTGGTTGTAGCTAAAAGATGAAAGTCATAGTCAGGGTGGCCGCTGTCTTCTATCGTTCCTTTCCATGAAACGGCTTATTTATTCATTATTTATTTATCTATCATAGGCGTACATTCCAGGCTACAGTTGATAAGCGTGTGCATACCTCCTTCTCGTTTGATGATGTACTGCAGGTGAACAGTGGCCAAAATGGACTCAAGGTCATCGTCTGAGATGCCATGAGATTGCATGTCTTCCACTGTATGTGGATAAATCACTTGATCGCGCAGAGAGCCAATAGGCATGTAAGGCCTAATGGAAAAAAAAGGACACAAAGGATGAGGGCGCCAGTTCAAAATTCAGTAGAAGCTCTTTAACAAATACATTCCATGTTGCCGTGCGCGTGCTCAGTAATAGATCACAGATGACGTCAACAGGTGGTAAAAAACAAAGACGTGGCACACGAGCCGCGGGCGAGTGTGTCACTGATGCTTTAACCACATTTTGACGTCATCGGTGATCCATTACTAAACAGACCCACGGCAACATAGAATTTATTCGTTTTATACAATGAACAGAAGAGAAAAAGTCAAACCTGCTGTGTCGGTTGACTGTTCGAGGATTGTGCCAGTTTAGACACTTTCCAAGTCACAAACGCTACTTTTCGTCTGTGCTTCTTCGTTTTGTCCTAAACTTACTTGTCGACAGTTTCTCCCAAACGCTTTTCAAGGTCTTCACATGCTCCAAGCAAAATAATAGTGCAAACATTTGCAGAACTGCGAGTCCCTCGTGGCGATGACATTTGATGGCAATTGATGTGAAGATGCCTTCACGTTTAAGCATTTTCGCCAAGAACTCTTTTCTCGTTTTATTTAAAAATGCAATGTGGTTTAAATCATTCTGGTACAAGGTTTTTGTCCACTGAAAATTGAAATTACTCAATTTCCTAATGGATTCCGTCTTAACATTTTTAGTGCTCTCTAAAGAAATTTATATCTTTTTCATAACTCTACAAGAGTATTTTGTGTATGGGTAAAGACACTAAATAATGACTTCAGCAAAGAACTGGCCTACAACAGCAATATCCTCGTCACCTAGCTCCTTTTACTGCGCCATTGCAAGTCGTATCTACTCATTAGACTGTGACAGTATACACACCGTCAGGAGTACCAATGCATACAACTCACCTTTGAGGTATGTAGAACATATGTGTTGGGGGTGGTTTTGCCAAGAAGCCTTTGTAAACGGGCCACAATCCACCAAGGATACGGAACAGTGAGCTTTTACCGCAGCCATTGGGTCCAGTTATCAAAAGATGCATCCCTGGTTCTATCTGTGAATTAAAAAGATCTTAAGTCATTGCAGTACATACAATTCAAATTCAATCCAGAGAACACACGATAGCAAGATAAACAGAAACTACCGATAAACCAGACCATGCGAAAGGGTTAGACGATCAAATACAAGACACCAACATGAATAGAAAGATGCACTTCACCAACTTGTTTAAGGCCTCTATACCTTCTTGGCTCTAATTTGCATTCATCGCCACTGTTGACAACTATGGTAAAAGCGCTGCTAGAAACACTACTTTGTATACAATCGCGCTAAAAATCGCCCGGAAAAAATCGCCGCTCTTGTCACCAGACAAATCGCGCAATGAAATGCCCACCAGTGTAAACTGCGCTTTACGGAAGCCGGAGGCCAACAGACCATACAGCTCATTAGGAAAGCGATCAAAACAAGGGGAACCCGATAAAGGCTCACCTTGACTAATGGTGAAGAGACTATAAGACACCACCAGTGAAGTACACATATAGGCATCATGTACACGTACTTGAGCACGCTTGCATTTTCAGGCAAACTGATTTAAATCTTACGCTCACTTTTCAGAGAACGCTTTTCAAACGAGATGGCATTCTCTCATGGTGGCAGAGCTGCAAATAATTTTTCCTTACTGAAAGGAGACATGTACCGCTAAGTCACAATTTTGGCTGGACAATCGCACAAAATCAAGGACGCATTACGCGTTTTTAACGTTAGTTGCGCACGGTAGGTGCGGCATTCTCAGGTAGACTATTTACTGCCATAGAATGTCTGCAATAATGTTATTGCGTTGGGACAATATGGTAGATTATTCAACTGCATATATTGATTTTCTTTGGCATCATTTTTTCCAGATATCACGTCCGATCACAGTCAAGATTTCGTCGGACATGGGCTAATTTCAGTCGGACAGGGATGAACCACTGTTATTTGCAGGTCAGTGGCACCTGTCTGTGCATGATACGCTCAAACCAATTCCCCTATACTCTATTCATTCTTTACCTCGAAAGACAAACTTGACACAACCACATCGCCACAAGGTGTGATGATAGCGACATCCTTCAAAGCAATGTTTCCCTCGGTATCAACTACTTCACCTCCTGACATCTGACTCAGGTCGACAACTTCTCCGTGGCCCCCCAATTCTGCACTAGAAAGCTGCTCAGCTTCGTCAGCGGTGCGTTCGCTTCCCTTTATTTCCAAAGATGTTTGTCGCCGGCAGTGCCCCTTTTGAACATCTTCAAAGATTTCTAACATCTCTGAGACGCGCGCAGTGTACCCGCTGAGTTCTATGATCTTAAGAAAAAAAGGAATAAAATTTCAGGAGTTCAGGAGGCTTTCCTCTCAGCCCTTCAAAGATACGCTGTCTTAACACACGAAAAGGGAGCTTTGCAATTGAACCCCGTGATGTCAAAGGCCTACATCTGAAAGCTTATTCCAGGCTTTCAGAGGGTGGGGACAGTGCAAAAAAACACACCACTAAAGGAACGTCTGGAACAAGCTATAAACAGATTTCCCTCATCGTGATCATGATCTTGTTTGTTTGTACGCTATCACACTTTTCTACCGAAACCAGTATCTTCTCTAATTATAGCAAGAGACCTTTAAGGCTTGCATGTTTAGTTTTTCCATTTAAGTCCTTGTGATGAGAGAATTATTTTTTCAAATGTCGTCCTATCCACATGCACAAGTACCCATAATTTATAAGACGGCAAAAGGCGATGTCCTTGAAAAGATCACGTGATCTGGAATTGGAAGAACCGAAAACATACAAGCTAATAAAGGCTATTGTAGCATAAGGCCCACGCTTTCAATTAAACATCATTTTGCAGTGTGGGTGTCAAAGGTGACTAATCTTTATGCTGTCGTTACTTGACTACCGGATAACTACCTTCTCGCGGTGCACCTGTTTAAAACAAAGGTTATCTCTGGGACTGAATAAAGGTTGATTTCCAATGACGCATTTTTGGCTACGAAACATTAACGCACGTACATTTTAATCACGTAAATAAAATAATAAAGGCAAGATAAAAAGTGCTGAGATTAAACGAGCAGTTGAGCGAGGTTCTACTATTACGCTTACGTGCGACCTTTCATACATTGCCTCCATTTTATTTGCGAACGTAACTTTTACGCACGTAAGCACGTAAAAATTACGCGACAGTGGAAATCAACCCTAAGGGTCATTATATTGCACTACCAGATATTGGGACAGAAGGCAAACATCTATATTAGCTATTGAAAAGACTGAAAAGACTTGATTCGCAAACAACTGAATAACTGACCTCCTTGTACGACGACATAATTCTTTCTATAGCATCCGCAGCAGAAACCATCAGGGAACGTGACGTTGTGACATGTTCTGTTCTTTCACCAACTGCTTGATGGAGTACACCAAGCTGCTCTTTAGTACCTAAATTTACAAATTGGAGATTCAATGATTGTTGAAGGGCCTACAGTGTGTGTCATGCTATTTCCTACGGCTTTTTAATAAGCTGAAGCTTTTCTTTGGATCAATTAAATTCCAAAATTGAGTTCACCTGTTTCCTCTTGTCTGTTGTAAGGGTGGACATGAATTGAACCTTGAAAAAGTTGGGCCAATTCATGGTTAGTGCTCTCTGATGAGACTCTTTTGATATCTTCATCATACATAACATGTAACTGTACACGAACATTTTGTGTATACGTAAAGGATTGAAGTAATAACTTTGGAACATGATTGACCTTGAACAGCAATATTGTTGTGACATAGACCCTTTGAGCAATATTGTCATGAAATTACAAAAATGGGCTTGTGTTCAGTGTACACTGAAGACTTGAATTAATCAAATGACGTAAAACAAAAGATCAAACACTATAAAACAACACCTATACAGAATTGTAAAGCTCTAATTGAGGATAGGCTCTTTAGTTTTGCACCTTGGTGTGGCACTATGTATTTATTTTACCGTTGTACAAGTATGTGACACAGAATAGAGTAATCAGATATGATGTTTGAGGTACATTGTATATGGTCCCTTTTTCTGTTGAAAAGAATTGGATGAATTAAATTTCACTTTCATTACTACAGTAAGGGTTTAGGAGGGAGGAGTTTTACTGTATATCATTGGTGTCCAGTACCTCCCTGGTTGAGGCCTTTTTAGGGGAGTTGTAACTCCTTCCTCCCATACAACTCATCTCAAACCCACGGAGGCTATGGCATTCAAAAACAAAACCTCTCATCAATAATTTAGACTGAAAATGGTTCCAGTCAAGTCTTTTGTATGTTGTGTACTGCTGCCTTTTTAAGCTTTCTTTTAAATTTGTTTACATTCACAAGATACGAAACTCTGATTAACAAAACCTCAAGAACCCTGAAAGCCGGGTTACCTTTTCCTAAAAAAATGCTTGATGCCACCATAACTAAGCCTGCCGCACTCCACACGTACTTCATCAAGAACTGCTCCAACATAATGAACCACAGCCGTTTGCTAAAGAGAAGCTCCATTTGCTGTGCCAGTGACTTGAAACTATGCTTCAATAAACATAGCTCAACCTGCAGTTTGAATACAGTGTAAATCAAGATATGGTAATTTATGACAATTATACTACTACATGAGAAATTTCTGCAATAAATTATTTTGATTGGCTTAGAGCAGTGGTATGTCAGCTTAATTTGAAATACCTACATGTGAAAATTACAAACCTTTTGCGGGTAGTAGTATAAACAAATAATAGCATGATTTGAACGTGATATTTGGCATAAATACCACTAGTGATATTTCAATTGTCAAATTTCACTCGCCTAACCGCTTGTGAAATTACGTATAACAATTTCGAAATATCACTCGTGGTATTTATGCCAAATATCACTACAAATCATGCTATTACCGATACTAATGCAAAGTTCCCACTTACCATTGTATGGTACGATTACGGACCAAGATAAAGTCATTAACAGGATTGCAATGGTTTGTTAGTTAGCATTAACCTACAAATTTGCCTTCATATACATGTATGACTTACTTAGTTTCATTTCCCTTCTACTAATATTATTGTTAATCACCTGGCCCAAGTTGTTCAAAAGTTAGATAGCCCTATCCACAATATAAATCTCAATCCAGTGGATAGTGCAATGGTTTCCCTAATATTTATCCAGTGGATGGTGATTTATCTGATGGATAGCTCTATCCAGCTTTTGAAAAACTGGGGCCTGGAGTTTACATACCCCTTCAGTTTTGATTACGAGGTATATACGGTTAAATCCAAAACTTCTTTTTCCACTGCATTTTACATCGTTAGTATATGTAAATGCAATTTCAAAAGGTTGGTTAGAGATTGTAGAGTGCCCAACCACTTATTTTCCATATCTCTGAATTTCCCTGCTAGCAGGAACCATGAATAAGAATGGCATCAAAAAAACAGCAGACATTTTGAGATGCCACCACCAATTTCCCTGCTCAACGACCTCTGAGGAATGAGCGGAAATACTCTATACTCACGACATATCACTACCAAGAACTGGTTAGTGCTTCTGATTGGATGTTTTGCTTCAGCCAATTAGAAACACTACCCACATCTGGGTAGTTAAGATACAGACCAGTCACAAGTATGGAATTTTTGTGCCAACATTTCTCAGACATCATTTTGTGGGAAAACCAGTAGTCTCATCACAAAATTTTGGATATTTTCTCAGGCTACATAAGAATGCATCCTTTTGTTTTTCTATGCTTAGTCCTACAAGGCTTTGAGTGATATGTGGACTCGTAGTAGGGTATTCCAAATTGGGACCACCTTTAAGCAGTATCCATGAAACAGCTGGATTAACATGGCACTTAAAAGTGAGAGATTGCATAAGAACAGCTCATGCAGATTTGCATCTCATCAAATAACAAATGGAAAACAAGCACATTTATTATATGCCTTGTCCTTTCAAGCCCTGAATTCAAATTTTAAGCAACCATAAACCTCACTCATATGTTGATACATAGCCCTTCTTTTTGTATCCCTTTATACCTTCAGTGGCGTTGACAATTATTGTATGTGTTTTATATGCTGATCTAAGTGTATGTAAAAGTGAGAAAAGGATCTTAGAAAGGTTAGTTATGAAGTACACTCAAACCTCTTTAATACGGACACCAAAAGGACAGAATCAAGTGTCCGCTTTGCAGAGGTGTCCGTATTATAAAGGTAGGGAATATATGATTTTTGGCATTTCTGTCCATAAAAGAGAGGTGTCCATAAGAGAGGTTAGACTGGAGATAGGCAGATCCAGATCAGTACCTTAGTAGGCGAGTGCTGTCTGCATATCCACCGATTTTTTAGGGGTTTGTTGGTTCATAGTGGCTGGGTATCTTTACAATAAATATTTTTACTTACGACTATTGTGTGCGACTAACATATGTCATGACTTTCAACCATCCACACGAGCACAATTTTCACTTACAACATCTACATGTGTCGAACAGATGTCGTGGGTTTAATTTACAAGACATGACCTGTCGTAAAGTCATGAAGTATGCTATTCGCACATGGAAGTCATAAGCAAAAATCCTGCTGTCTAAATCGGCCTTAAACAAAGTCTTACTTTATGACCACCATAAAAGGCAATCTCCTCAGCATTTGTGATGACCCTCGAGTGAAGAAATCTAAGATGTCCTCTTCTCTGTGACTCCTCTGCTACAATCTTGCCAAATTTTGGACTTAGTTTCCTTAAAATCTCAGCAGTAAGGTAAACTACCACCGCTGCTATGCTCACTGGAATTTTCCAAGAGGTTCCTCTTTTTCTTGCAAGTCCATCAAGAGTCCAGCAAATCACAAAGACATCAAGGCAGGGTTTGGTTAGATGTGAGTACAGATGAGCTACTGAACTACAAAACATGCGAATGTCTTCAGTGAGACACTCATCTGCGTTCGCTATTCTTCCATCCAAGTTCCCCACA
>OZ037778.1:32817830-32847830 GCA_964035525.1 Porites cylindrica | reverse complement strand
ATCACAAATTGTAGACGAAAATTTACAGTCTGTGTTAACAAAAAAAAGAAATAAATAAGAGCAATTGTTGTAGCCAGCATCGTTTAATTAAAGATCGACTTACATTATGACGGTCTATAAGAGGAAACCAGGCTGTTAAATATTACGACAATTTAGTTCACTCACTATTTGGGAATCTATAACTAACAAATAAAATCAGCAACAAAACTTAATAGAAATCTTTGTCAGCTAAAGTTTCTTGATTGTATTTGCTTTCAGCGGACGGTGATCTGTCCCATGTGACGTCGGTTGGAGAAGTTGTTATTACGCGTGCTCATGTAACAGTACTCCCCAGGCTTCTTGATGCGGAAGCACGGTGGATTACAGGAGGCCGGCGCGTTGTTCAGTTGAGCTTGCAGATTTTTAGCATCACCGGTGTAACACCCTGTGTTGAGGTGAAGGTTCAACTTATCGGCGTTGAATTCGTTCACATTATCAACAACTTCAAGAGGCAAGCTGGAACAGGCTTTAGGCTTGAGCGAACTGCATCCTTCTTTTACCCAACACACGTTTGTTCTGTCCGACCCTAAAAGATATTGTACAAGAAAAAATTGGAAATAGCTATATAGACAGTCGAACAGTACATCCGTCTGCTAAATATATAAAGCAAGAGACCAATTAAGTCTCCCTACTGGTGTAAAGGAAACTAATACAGTCTTGGATTCTGGTTCCATGCCATGGATTCCGGATTCCGGATTCCGGATTCCGGTAGTGAATTCCACATTTCGGATTCCTGATTCCAATCCTTAGTGGGATTTCAAATTCCTTGAGCTGCACTTCGGATTCTAAAATCCGGGATTCCAGATTCCACAACTCAAATTTCCCGAATTCTACAAGGAAAAATTTCCCGGATTCCCTCACATGGGATAAAATTAAGAAATATAAAGACGCTAGATGTCGTCCTTACGTGCTTGTCCTTCCCCATCATTGTCTGGATTGTTATTAGATCCTGCAGAGAGAAATTGAAAAAAGGAAAGTCAAGAACAGCGTTGACCAATTTATAATTACGTCCTCTTACCTCCACGTGTCACTCTCCTCTTAGGGGCGATTTTCACGCGCGCTCGCTGATTCCACTAAGGAGCTTTACAAATTCAAACGACTACGGCGACGGCAACGAGAACATAAAAAAGCATTGGGTTTTTCAAGCAAAACAACAACTTTGCACGCGCATCACACCTTTTTGTACATTTCTTTGCCGTCATTGCACTACAACGACGTGGAAATGCCGAATTTACCGCTTTATGGAGCTGAGCAATGTAAAAAAGCGACGACGACTTTTTCTCTCTCTTTCTGAAGTTAAGTGGGTTCCCCTCAAGAAATCAACTTAAGTGAAATTCGCCTACATTTGACATTTTCGGCGAATTGGGATAAACGTGGCAGTGTGTGAAAAAAATACGAATACAAGTTTTAAAAATGACGTTTCCGCTGCCGTCACCGTCGCCAAAACTAAAGCTCCCTAGGTCTCGGAGGAAAATGAGGGACTACTCGGGCATTTAGCAGCTCTCCTAACCCTAAAAGCCTATTGGTTCGATGCGCTAACCGGGAAACAATGGGAAATAATGATAATCAATGATGTACCATTGTTTTCTGCGACCAATGAGGACACAGCTTACGAGCAGCTCCTACATTGCGCTGACTACTCGTAGTCTATACGCAGGCCCGATCTACGTCACGTGCATGTTTCAAGGAGACAGACTCACCAGACCAAGCAAAACACAACACATCTCTGGTGGAAACAGTCGAACGCTCAGGGACGAAGCGATACTCCATGGCGGGATAGGTTTGAACAATATTTCCTCTCTTTCCCATCCCTCCGATGTAAACTACCCTCGCATTTTTAATACTCGCGGGTCGTGGCTTCAGGTAAAACACATGTGTTCTGTCCTGGAAAGTACGAGCGAGTTGAGCGGTGTTCAAGGCTAACTGAAGCTTCGTTGTTCCATCCACAGCAAGGGTTGTAGGGTCATTCTTAACTCTAGAAGCAAATTGGAACTATTTTAGCGATATCTATTGAAGAGTCATGGTACTGGAATATAATTTATAAAAAAAAGATTTGGCAAAAGGAGGGAATCAGATAAAGCAAACTTGAAGCAAACTGGAAGAAAAGCAAAAGCTGGGGACGGTGTAACCTGCGATCGGGCGGTCCTTCTTCCCTTTTGTTTTAGCCTGCGCCGCTGACCGTCTAAATCCTTATCGAGTTCTTTATAGGTCTTGAGTCCGGCTACAACGCGGGCTATTATGTTTGGGTAAAAAACGCCTGATTGTAGGGACGGTGGAAGCATCACATGCAGCGGGAGCCATTGAAGGGATGAATTCACATTGGACAACGCCCGTTTTCACCCAAACTTTACAAAATCGATTTGAGGTACATGGCCTAACGTCAGAGCAACTAAAAAGCTGAGAAGCATGGGTTTTGTTTGTTTGCTTGCTTATTTTTTTTCCATTCTGTCAGCAGCCAAATTTAACCTCTTGCGGGAAACTTGTGTTAAACATTATCCCCAGAATAAGACTAAGTGAAAGCTTTCTAAAGAGTAAACAACAAAAACGGCACGTGTATTGATTAGACTGTTCACAGTCTAGCTCAGATGACTACCGTCTCACTTAGTGACTGGACGGGAGACGGCGGTCATGGGAGGAGGAGGGAAAGTTTATAACCGTTTGGAAAAATGGAAGAATTAGTTGGTCTAGGTTGGTTAGCGCTAACATAAAACGAATTTCTTTATTTAATGGATCGTCGATACTGTAAATAGCAGATTCATACACTCGGGCTCCCCCCCCCCCCCCCCCCCGACCTCTCGATTAGCGGTACCTCAGATAACAGCCAACTCAAAAAGGATCCAAACAGAAAACCTTTTCGGACTTCAGGTATATAAAAATGGTAGGGATTTTAGGAGGTAATAGTATTATCATAATGAAAGATGTAAAAATACTTGAAACAGATGCACTTTGGATGGGTACTGTTTCACAATATAGTTCATTAACTCCTTTCAATCTTTTGGAACGTGTATGTGGTGTTCGTAAGTAGGTATGTGAAAGGGGTATTTTTGTTCTGTCAAAATTGTAAAATAATACGGTAAGGGGGTAGTAAGGGGTAGTCCTTAGGTTGGACCCTCTCCGTTTGTCAAACTCGATTAAGAAATTAAACACCATCTCCCTTCTCTACCCGGCTCGGGAGGTGCAATGCCACTTACTTATCGTTATCAGCCACAGTAAAAGACCTTGGTGCATCATCAGTAGTAATGTTGTACCTGCGAATATACACAGACATGGAATGTAAGAATAAACTCACATTATATTTCTGATAATCTAAACGGCGGTTTATAGAATTTATAAAATATGGGAAAAAAGACAAAGGAGTGTCGACAGCAAGTTAAGAACTCAAGGAACTGTAGTTCCCTGGTCCATACTCTCATTCACCATGGCTCTCGGCCAATAAACACGCAAGAAATTGCTTAGTTATTGTAAAAAAGCTTAGTCGGTTGACGTCTCACCTTATCCTCAAGACACAACGCTGAATGGTTTGGGACGGAAAGTGCGGAACTTTCCATTTATACGAAGAAAACTTTCCTTCCATATTCAGTCCATTATGGTTGACAACAGTGGAGGGAGCGTAGACTACTTCCGTTTCGTCCGCCCTAACGAGAACTTGCTTTTGATTATCCGAGCCTTGGGTTATTTTGTGGGCTTCGTAAGGTACACCATAAACTCTCTTGACGCTGGCGCATAAATCAGCGTTGTCGGACAGCCTTTCTTTGTAGTTTGTCAGAACTTTGGTCCAGTTTCCTCCTCCGTTCAAACACGATTCTCTAGATATGAAGCTGGCGACACAGTATTCGCTGTTTCTGTTGCGAGGTGGGATTCTTGGGCAGGACGATTGCTTTTGGAGACCATTCTTCATGATACACAGCCCTACAAGAAAACCGATTTGAATTAGGTCCAGCCTTTCGTGATAATGAGTTCTAATTGATTATAATTAATTCATTCATTAAACTGAATGATTTGCTTAATAGACCTATTTAGCTTGTATTTTTTGTTTTCCCAAGTCAGACCACGAGATTTTCTCAATGAAATTTTCCTTTTTTCATAAGTTATGCATACATAATTATGCACGTGGATTCACGTGCATAGGACGACATTTGAAAGAAACGGTTCTCTGAGATACCATCAGGTGGTCTGAAATGTGAAAACAAAACAAACAAGCTCAAAAGGTCTATTAATTAATTTATTATAACAATTAAAAGAAGAAATAAGCACACTTGAAATAATATATATATAATGGAGCTTTAGATTCTGAGACGAGGACGACTACGAGTACGAGATTTTCTCAATACTGAGTATTGCTCAAGCGTGAACCAGCGTCATTTTGGAAAACTTAATATGGCCGTGGTAAGTCTACTCTGAGTTTTAGCGAGAATGTCGTAGTGGCGTGAACATGGATAATAGAAAGACTGGATAGGAAACTGGCTGACGTGATCGGTTCCAACATAGTGGAAAAATGTGACGTCACATCCATGGGCGTGAACAAGTTATCAAATGTAAGAGGTTTTATTATTTTGCTATCGGGAGAGGGCTTGACTTCCTTCAGTACAAATAATCGTAGTTACTTTTTTGGTGAAAAGAAGTAAAACATGAAGCTTTCCAGGGTGTCTTTTTTTTTTAGAACACGCGCAATAGCTTTAAGTTAAATCTCGTACTGGTACTCGACGTTCTCGTACTTAAATCTAAAGCTCTCTAATAAGACAGTGCTCGACAATGATAAGTGTTGTTCGGACAGGTTTTCTCGTAGTCAGATACAATTGTACAATTCTTAACTGGTAGTAACTTACATTTCTCGTAAAAGCCCCGACTGTTTACGTAGTCTTTCATCAATTTCTCTGTTTCTTTGTTACTAACCATGATGGCAATGTCGTTCCACGGGGTAGGGCCCCAGTAGGGATAGTAATCACGCTCCTCGGGTACCTCCAGGCCCCTTCTGTTTCCATTAGCATTCTGTCGTGTGTACTGTGCAGTAGTGCCTTTAAGTTTTTGGTCAGCAGTGAATAAGCCTGCAAATTAGTGAAAAGTAACGTCGTTTGAAAAAAATGTTTTTTTGTCTTGCCATTGTTTGTGGGGTGTAAGCAGCCTTGTTCTCAGGGTTCTGTCCTACTGGTAGGGACGAGTAAGAGAGAACCCTGGGAAAGATATTGGGATGTAAGGGGACTTGCGTTTATCTTACGACTATGAGATTGACTACAAGATAGTTCTTAATCTGGTTTTCAGGTATCATCGTGTTTAAGAACTTGTAAATCCACCAGTCTCTATATAACAAACTGTTATACAATGATACAATAAGAGGAGCGAGGGTCCTTGAGACAAAACTGGCTTGAGACCCAAAGTTGCTACTCGATATCTTGGTCTTCCTGAAAATCCTTAATGACAGATAGATGATGACCAAGACTAGTAATGATGATGATGATGATGATGATGATGAATCTGAACAAGACAAAGACTGTGATGACGATGATGACGGTAATGATGCCGATGACAACAATGATGATATAATGATTTTGGGTTTCTGGATAATGATGATGATGATTAATGATAACGAGGAAGATTATGAAGATTAATGATGATGATGATGATGACGACAAATGCACTCGATTCAACTTTTCCCCGCAGGGTACTAAACCGTTTCCGCTTCGACTAATTATCTTAAATTTCTGTTATCCTATCTTGCTTTCTGGCTGCGATTGTTCAAAAGATGGATATTTAACAATTATTCCTGGAGCCCGAATGGGCTCTGAGTAAATAACCCATGAGTCCGAAAGCCGAATGGGCTATTGATTCAGAGGCCATGAGGGCCAGAGGAATAATTGTTTTAGTAAAATCCAACTAGTTGGTCAAAAAACTTTTAGCTAGTTAAAGTTAGACTTTAATCCTTTTTTGCCGCCAAAAAGCCCGCGCTTTTCGCTACTAGTGGGCTATAACATATAGTCTAGTAGTAGCTAAACCAATCAGAACGCAGCATTGAAAATAGACCACTAGTTGAATTTTACTAAATATCGATAGCGCAATCCACTGAATAAACCTCTATTCACTAGATTGTGCAATAGACCTTATGCACAATACCTGCCATCTTTGCACGCGCTTTAGGCTTGGTTTCTTAAGGGGCAAGCAAGTGATGAAATTTGCCATCGCAAGAAATCGGGGTCGAACATGTTTGCATGAAGAACTTTTTATGTTAAAGACGATAATTAATTATGGGTTGAAATTAGTATATTTAATTTTCTTATTGGATGCAATAGCAACCGTAGATTTCCTCACAGCGACAAATAATGACGTAAAACCTGTCGAAGCTCGAATTTCACATTTTGCATGACTAATAACACTGATTAATTAGCCATTCTAATTTTGATGAAATAAACAACCTCCACACTTTTATGACATTTCCTTTGAGCCATTAATCCTAAAGTGCGTGCAAAGATGGCAATATCTCACAATACTTATATATCCGCTGGATAACGATTTATCCGGTGGATAGCGCAATTGAACGTTTGAACAACTTCAGCTGTATACTAACATTAGCCACGTTCAGATTAAGTTTGCATGATACCTACAGTCGAACCCCTCTGTGCAGTCACCCGCTTAATACGGACATCACGAACTGTTAATGCTTTGTTCCAGGGGAAAGAAGCCCTAACATTTCTCTAAATAAATCCCACTTAATACAGACACTCAGTTAATACAGACAATTTCTATGGCCCAACAGTGTCCATGTTAAAGAGACAGGTTCACGGTTAAGCGCATGCTCATAAATAAATTACTTTTTTTCCATTTTTTATTAATTCTATCGGTTAATAATTCCACTCACATGTATCTCAGTGATCTCAGAGTGCATTTCAAAGTAGAAGTGTATTTCAGAGTAACCTAAAGTAGGATGGAGGAGTACTAAAATCGCAGAAAAAATCACCTTTGAATTTGTTGTTGACCCGAAGGTTTTATTCCATGGTTGATTAATTTACAGTTATCTGCACATAAGCTGATCAAGTGACTGCCAGGGGAGTGTGCGGATTGGTTCTTTCACAACATGATGACATGATCATACAGCATGTCGCGGGAGAAAAACAGCATTTTGATAAATGAACATGCGCTGAACCGTGAACCTGTCGCTTTAACTGGGTTTGACTTAAGTCAGTTAAATATTTATGCCCAGGGATATATGAATAGCAGATAGATTAATGATACTGCATTCTTAGTTATAGAGAAAAGATGAGAGAGAAAGCATATTCATCTTGTCCTCTGACCTTCAGTAAATTTTAACTCAATGGAAAAGGCGTTTCTGTTGTCCCAGCCTTTTCTCTCATACATTCTCTCGTCGTTTACAGCCCAGTGTAAGATGTTTACGCTCAATTTGGATTTGATTTTGACAAGAATAGAAATCACATGACACAACTTGCGAAATTGTTAAGTTTTTCTTACCCTTGTTCCGCTCCCTGCGAACGTAAGCGTTGTAATACTCCTTGGGTTCATGAAGTCCGCGGTCCTTTCTGATTTGTCGGTCTTCTCTTTGATCCTTTCTAAAAGTCTGTGTGTTACGGTTTCCTCCGTTACGTATAGTATGTAGCTGGAAGTCTCTATTGATGTCTTTAACCTCCATCTTACCAGGGAGGTATGCCTGGCACATGTACTGTAAGATAACCTGTGTCTCTACTCGGTCATCCGTTTTGGGTCCTGTTCCGTGTTGGTTGGTCCACATGATCTCCACCTCAGTCGGAGCATTCTTGTCACAGCCACTCATATAAAATTCCTTTGAAACACAAAAGGAAAAGTTTAAATGTTCATCAGTTTGTATCACTCTCATTCTCATTCTCATTCTCATTATTATAGCCAGATTTATTTGGAGGCAGCGTCGCAGTTTGTTGATAGTTCCATTAGAATTAATAAGGGGATAGAATAATCAAGTTTTCACATGCTAGGACATCTGTTACACCACCAGATTTAAACTTGTTGTGTTATTTAATAGTTAGAACCGAATGAATGTCTTACCAGGGGTCGTTGTCGCTTTTCTTGAATATTTTCGCCAGGATTGTTGCTTCCACTATCTCCCACGTTGTAACCGGCTTTACCGTTGTTCTGTGAAATCAGCAGCAGCCAACACATACAGGAATTAAAGAATAGTGACAGTAACAATTAATCGCGCCATTTTGACTATCTTTTCCTTCACCCTTCCGCGCTTTAATAGAAGAGTGTAGTAAGGTTTTCCCCTACAAACTGTTACGTAACTGTTTCTACCAGTGCCCTTCAGTTAGCATAAATACAAAGGTAAAAATTGGAGCAAATCAAGTCGTTAAAGTCTCATTTTTTTCGCGGGGCGGGGGGTTGGGGGTGGAGTCGTCGGATCTTAAGGTCCCTACTGTGCTGGTAAAGTTCCTGTTTGTCCCTCCTTTTAAGTCAGAGTGGAACCCGTGCATATCATTCAAAAGTTCAAGCGAAGGTTGCATGCTCCTAAGCAATTCAAACGTTGTGGTTCCTGCCATTGTTATTAAGCGTTACCACAATGCAATAGGGACTTTACGATCCGACGACGCGATGGCAACGAAAACGTCGCGTAAAAAGTGAATTTTCGTTCTTTCAGTCTTTATCGCTATCATTCCTACCCATCAATTTGTCAATAGTTTCATTGTAGGTGATCCCTAGCATACCTATCCAAGTTCAGAAAGAGAAATATAGTTTCATCGTTGTTTGTTTGCGTATCTATAAAATGTGAAACTAGGCAATTTCACGTCATAATCGTGCAATAGGGGCAAAGAAATGTATAAAAAAGTGTGATGCAGATTAGAATTGCCTTCTAATCCTATTATTTTTTGACGTTTTCGTTTCCATTACGTCGTCGGATCGCCGGATAAGTCCCTAATAGAAAAATTCACGATGAATTTTTTTTTTTTGTCACCTAGTATTGATATTGATGTGCTAACCAGAAGCGCACGTTGGTTCTTGAAACGATATATTCCTTTGTTTCACTCGTTACAACAACAGCAATGTTTGTAAACAGTGATGTCTGCTATATCCCTGATTCTACGCAGGGGAAATCGACTCAATCGAGCATTGTGACCACCGACAGGCCAAGGAGGCTGGTGTACTCTACGTACCTGAGAGTCATAAAGTCTGTTTGCGTTCCTCACATTGGCTTGGTTACCGTTCAGTCGATTGTTTGATCCTGGTATGAAATGAAGGTAGATGTCGGCCAAGCAGAAGTGAGACAATGCAAACACCAAGAATCCCAGCTTAAGCATTGTCTTTAAAATCACGGCGTTTTCTGTAAAAAAAAAAAAAAAAAAAAAATCAACAAACAGTATTTTTAAAAACGTCCCGCTTAAGGGAGCCTGAATCTCACATCCGATTTTTTGTCCTTTTCTTGTTTTAGTAAAGAGAATAATACAACGCTATATCACGATATATCATCAAGTCTAGTGAAATTTCTGAATAATAATAATAATAATAATAATAATGTAGGTTGAGTTTGATTGTCCGGGTGAACGTAGTCCTGAATAGGACTATTGTTGTCGACAGTGACTGACGTTTCGACAACATGTGTGGTAGTCATATCATCTTCAGAGTCAAAGTGAGTTGTATCACGTCAGTTGATGGTATTGGGACGATCAAACTCAACATACTTTTGAAATGACTCCTGGGTTCAAACCATTCACAATAATAATAATAATAATAATAATAATAATAATAATAATAGTAATAATAATAATAACATTTATTGACTTGTATTGCGCAAATATCAATCAAAACTTTTGATTTGCGCTTTGACATACATTTCTGAAAATCCTACTTACAAATCCTATTTAATAATTAATAACAAATTATTATTAGTTAATAATAACTGATAATAAATAATTAATAATAATGATGTAATGATAGTAATAATAATGAATTATTGCACACAATATTTCAGGTATCGCGAAAGCTCCGCAGGCTACTTTAGTCATTAATTGTGCACAAACAAAGGCCTAAGAACTTTGTACGGCAATGTCAGCATACTTAGTTTTTGAGGTTTATTCGCCTTTTTCCTTTAATAACCTGTATGATACTGAATTTCTTTGAATAGTTCGCAACAGGCATTGCTGGTGACTTGACTGGGCCTTAACTAAATTGCATGTTATTTAGCGTTAAGTTAGTTTTCAAAACATATCTGAATCCCTTTCAATCCCCTAGGCTGTTATCATCCTGATCATCATTTCGTTGGCTCTCGCGATCGTTTACTACTATTCTGCTATGCGCTTGATAATATTTTGATCTATTTTAACTGGGCGTTGGGAGTGACTGAGAGCCTATAACTGGGCTAAAGGGACAACAAAGAGCTGAGCCAGAGTCTGGTTTTATCAAAGATAAAAAAAGAAGAAGAAGAATCGAAGATGTCTGCCTGGCCGGATTGTAATGGAAATTTTAGTTTACATATATTCAACGGGATCAGAACCTGAATTGAAATCTTAGGCTCCGCAATACTTAAAAATTAAATAAACTTAAAAGACCAGAAACCTTCATCATATATACTCACTTCTGCGGCTACAAAAAACCTGCCCTCTGGATACTTACCAAATTCGAAAGCCAGCCGGAGATAAAGTTATACCCATACAATGCGCCACGTTTTGTTTAGTTTTAAATGAATAACACTTTACTTTTTTTAATATTACAAAAACAAAATTTATTTTACGTTTCTGAGAAAGAAACAGCTGGACAAAGCATCAAAGCATTGCTTGGAAATTTGCAGAACCGCACCGGTCAGTTTACATAAGCTTAATGGTGAATAACCTTTAAACAAACAATCGTGAGAAGTAAGATTTGTCAGTCAAGTATTGTTATTTCTGTCTGTCATTCTTTGAAAATAATGGTTAAATTTACCCTTCTAACGGGCTATTGAAAAACAAACAAATGGGGATGAACTTTCTTATGAGAAACATTACCTTTTCTGTGTTTCATTATTATAAAATTACTGTTCTGAGGAATCTTAACAGCACTTGAATGTATCCTAACCTACACGTTTTTAATTTTCCACCAGTATTCTCCGAGTCAAACAGGTTTTATCTATTCTTAAAATATCATCAATTTTAAAGCAAGATTTCAGTTGTTACTGATTTGAGATCATACACATACCTTTGTGAGCTCTAGTAGTATTTCGTGTGCGTGAATTTCATTTCAAAAATTCTAACTCGCACATTAAAAAAACGCTGATTTCAAAGCGTTTTAAATCGTTTCCATGATAAGAGTAAATAGTCGTATCAATTCTAATGATTTCATTTGTTATCTTTCTGAGATCAAAAGCTTTGTGTAAAAAGCTGAATGGCTGTATACACTAGATAGGAAGTAAAACGACATTTTTTAGCTCTTACAAAATATGACTGAACGCAAATCACGTAGATTTTTATGCGATGAAAATATATATTTTATCCTCCAGTACAGACACCGGGATGAACTCGCCCCAGTTTGCCCCGTTATGGTATGTTGGTATCGTAAACGAATATAGAGCCACAAGAGGTCACCAAGATGAAATCACACTGGCACAAAAATCCCCCGGGTATTTCCACCCCCGAACGCCCTGGAGAGCCTGTTTGCAGGCTACTTGTCAAAAATTAGCAAAGGACGTTAATCAGTCGAAGTGAACGAGAATCGTAAAGAATTTATATTGTTTTGAGTGAAGTTCGATAATCTAGGCCCCATTTACAACAAGCTTCAGTATTTTGTGTGCATAGATTTTATCTAAAAATTCTAAATTGATAACCAACGGCGCATTCTGTGAATCGATTCCATCACAATAAAAATCATGATAGTCTTATCAATTCTAAAAATGTTAGTTGTTAGATTTTTGACAGATCAAACTGCCTTTTTATGTGAACAGCTGAATGTATATACACTCGAAGGTAAACAGAACGAATTTTCTTTTTTCTTTCTTTTTCGTTTTTCAGTTCTTTCTTCTTGTCGTGGACAGAACGAAATATACGAAATGTCTAATTACTAGCTGAGTTTCACCTCTTGAGCCTCTGTATGGGTGTTTACGACGTTGAAATCGAAGTCGCGATGATCGCCATTAATGAAGGAACGATCTAAGAGATTTAAGCGACGATCACGTTTCCATGCATTTTAATCAAATTTGAAAATTAGTGTTAGACAATGGCAATAAGGGCAAAGAAACCTGCCAAAACCTTTTCTGCATGTTACGAAGTTTTCTTTTCTTTTTTTTCTTTGCTTATTTTCTAGACGATCTGATTGAAAAAGCGTATAGTGTTTTTCACTTAAGACTCAATATAAATATGTATGTATGTATGTACGAAATCGTCGTCCGCCGGTACTTATACATAGGCTCTCTTCATCTCCAAAAACAAATGTCCTGAAGGGATTTCTAGATTTTTTTAGTTCCAATTGAAACATAGCTTGCCACGTAAAAGAAACCCTGCGATTCAGTACCCTGCGAGCTCCTAGGAGTTAACTTTGTTTACCTCTCGCAAATAAACAACTACTCCAATCGACAGCGACGCGAACGAATCTGCACATGCTAAAAGCTATGTTGGAAAGAAACTTCTTGCTCGCAGGGCTTCAGTCGTTTAAAACGTGAAAACGTTTTAAAACATGGTGGTACATTGTAATACGGTTCCAACAACCCACTGGTATTTTTATCATTTTTTTTTCATCCATATACCTTTTTTACACTGAAATATAATCTTATTTGCCCTAGTCTTTTTTGTCAGCTTTTGTTCGATATATTTGGCACATGTATTTGCTTGGCTTGCATTTGAAATACAAACAATGTAATCAGAAAAGACATGGAAGATAACTGAGGTGAACTACTTTGTGAAGGTCTTGATAGTGTCTTCCTCGTCATCGTTATTGCTGCTTATGAGTAATCAATTTGAATTTTTTTTGGCAAGGCATTTTTTAAATTGTTTCGACGGAGCTTGACATTATTTACTATAAACTGAAAGAAACGCAACAATAGGTACAGCAAATCCCTTACTGAAATTCATGATTTTCTACCGTTTGGATGGCATATGAATACGGCAGGGTGGATTCCAGATTCCTTTGTAGCTGAAAAGTTTCATTAAGCAAATCAGATCAAATCATGGCGTCGACCATACGCTCAGCGTGCTGCAAATGTATTTTCTCAAGGCTCGTGATGCATTCTAAATTGATATTTCATGTAATAAATTTGATCAAAAGAGATGTAATTTCCATAAAGAAACAACAAAAGATATTGAACTACAACCAAAGAGCCATAAGAGCTTCCAGAAAAGTAGAAAAGAACATGTAATAATTTACAGAACCGGACCTAGACGGGGTTATAGAAGGAGGGAAACACGCGTGGATGCGTGAAAATTGCCCTCCGCGTGTCACATTCCTCGCGGGTGACGATTTTCACGCACGTGCGAGTATTTCCCTCGAAGCAACTACTCGTAAATTGGGTCCAACTAAGAAAAATTGGGGCGTCTTTTTAACCTTGACAGTAAACAAAAATCATGTCAAGTCTTCCTTATAGTTACCCCCATCAGCGTTTCTTGGAATAATTTGATTTCCTTGTCAAGGAAATAAAAGTAGAAAAGGCTTCTATACTTGGTATTGCTTCCATTCAATCCAGCAATTTATATGTAAATTATTGATCTTTCAGCATGTTCAGGGCTGAAATAAATGTGAAACAGGTAAGCTTTTTAATTGGTCTCGTTTTCTTGCAAGTTTTAGTACCCGACAAAATTCAAGGTTTTTAGCAGAAAGTATCAAATGAAGCTAGAGAACCGAATTTGAGGCCATTTCTAACTGCGAAACTTGAAAAGTATAGACGTGTTCTAGATAGCTAAATGTAATTGTTCCATTCAAGCTTGGCATGCAAGTTGCTTGTAATCACTTTTGTGGGGTAAAACGAAAGAGTAATATTTGGAAAGACCCACACTGCAGTAGGATAAATTTCACTTACCTTCTCTAAACTCAGGACCGTTTGTCTTTGTGAATGATTTCAGGCTAGTGTGACAATGTTTACCCACCCAAAAGGAAAAAAAGCTGATAAAAATTCATATATCAATTAAGCGTTCAGATTCAACACTGTTTTAAAAATTCCTGCGTCTCATTCCGGTGGAAAGTATTTGTGTTGCATCATCAATGACACTTGCCCCCTATGTATTAATCATTATTTGAGACTGAGTTAGTGTTTGTTTAGCTCGTTTTCGGCTTAACATTTTCTCTTGGGAGTTGGATGAAAAACTTGCCGCCTTTTTCCCCGGTGGCCTTTGTAGAACTTGGTCACGTGCTTAGATACCATTAAGAAAGGGCACGCGGGTGGCAGCCCGGCCATCCAAGCGTTTATTCCGATCACAGAGCTTTGAGGGCGATCTCTTAAAAATATAGTAATATATTCTCACCAGGGCTACCCACAAACAAAGCCTCAAGGATGTTATAAGATATGGGAAAGGCCAGCCCGAGGCGGAAGTGAGTAGGTAGCTACCTGGAGCGTAGGCGCTATCATCGCTGCGGGGAGGAGGGAGTGGCGCACTTAGCTAAACCTCCCCAAACGCCGTGGAAAGGACTTTTGAGGTTATAAAGGACTGACCGCACCGGAATAAGATTATATAGCCAAAAAACGTGTCAAAGGTTGCATAACCATTCTCATGCTAAAATTCCAGGGGTTTGGAGTCACGTAACATGCTGAAATTCACCATTGTTTGAAGGAATCCCTGGTGAAAATATAAACCAAAATTACTGGACTAGAAGACGTAAACTGAGACGTTTGAATTAACCTCAGAACTGACTTCGTCCGATCGCACTTAAAGCTTTGTGATTTGAATCCACGCTTGGGATTCAGCGAGCCGTTGCTAAGTGAAAAAGCACGTAAATCTGTAAAGGGCTGATAAGGCTCACGGGACCCACTTTCGCGCTTGAAACTTTCCACCCAAAACCTCGAGCATGTTTGGACACCTCAGCTCAGCTCCAATGTTGGATCTCGAAACTTTCATAATCTTCATGTTTTTTCCTTTAATTAATAATCAATTGTCAAATACTGGAAGGAGCGTGGACCTCACCTTAAAAATACTGATAAGATAAATGTTATTCATTTAACGATTGTATTTCATCTTACTTTGTACGATAGGACTCATATTAGTCCAAACGTTGATTTGAGTTCTTCTTGGATCAGGATATTGCATTGATTTTTCGTTATTCTGCTTAAATTATGCTCGAAAGTGCTTGATTATCTCTGCCGTCGGATGCTCGCCTTAAAAGCTTCTTGTCCCTCACAGCGTGGGTTGAATTCTTAGTCTCCTGAATTTATCTCAGGTGAAGAATTATGTGACTTTAAAATTATCTTTAATAAACCACTTCCCGGTGGTCTGTTATTTCCTTTTCAAACTCGACAACAGGTGTATTTTAATGGAAAGAAAAGGATGAAAATTGATAGCGTTTTTTTCGCTATGGTAGATGCAACGTAACGAGATTGCCCATGGATAGATATGCATTGTTCACCATGTATTTCAACAGCAGTCAAAGTAAAGTTTAAGGTCAAAAACAATCAATAAGCCATGTCCGAGTTCGAACTGAAAACTCTTAATTTCAAAAGGAAGCTAAGCGCAAAACCTTTCTTGTGAAAATGAGTTCTCTTTGCATGAGAATAAAAAAAAATTATTTTATTTATATCAATGGCTTCCCACTTAGTCTCGATTGGAAACAAAGGTTTTTAGGGCAACTGGGAAATCGCCTATTTGAAATTTCATGAGACGGTAATTTTACCCTATTTTAAATCACCTTTAATAGCACCAACACTTTTATCATTATGTAAAATACCACATAATATGTATTTCCAAATACAAAGCACCAAATAAAAATTAACAACGAAAATTTCCAGTACCTTCATTCTATCTTTCGATGTAGTCGACATCAAATTGTAAAGAATGAAGAATCGTTGAATGTCAATGTTGTCAAGACACAGACTAGCTGAGTCCTGGAATTATTGAATATCATTACGTGGCATATTCAGTTATTAAAAATTCAACTCTCTTGACAACTTTTACATTCAACGATTTTTCTTTCTTGATAATGAATTTGGATAAATCTCAAGCATGTTAAGGCATGGCCCGCTCTTTTACCTTAGTTTCCCCGCGAAAACAACTACTTTTGCTAGTAGAAGCGAACTGCGAGCACTCGGTCTAATGACGTCATAATTAAGGAAAAAGGAAATCTGAAACGAGTCAATGACGCTTTATTGTGGCGGCCAAAGTAGCATGTCGTATTTAAGGCCGGAATTGAATCCGTGTCCTGAATGGAGGAAAATCTAATTTCATTAAGGTGTTATTAAACGATCAAGAAGGTCACGCAGTCTGTTTTTTTTAATACTTTTTAACAGTAAAATGCAGTTGGCCATTAAGGACAGATTCACAATTTTTTCTGGCAATTTTTTCTCTTTTGTGTATGTGTGTGTGTGTGTTTTGTGTAGCTGTGTGGTACCTGACCCTTAATATAATCATTTATTAATAACCTAAGTAACTGGCTGCTCTATCTTTTAGCCTTCAATGGTTATTATGGGCAGCCTGTAATCTCTCTATATTTTATAGTATTTTTTTATATCACTATAAATCAATGTAGAGTACAAATAAAGTTGTTGTTGTTGATTCGTAAAGGAAGGAACAATAAATATAAGTTGGTATTTCAATATACCGTAAAATTCCGAAAATAAGCCCCTCTGGTAAGCCCCACAAAATTGTAATGCAAAAAACCCTCCGTTAAATCGCCCCTCCGAACATAAGCCCCCCCGGGGGCTTGTACTTGGAAAAGCAAAAATGGTAAATTTCCTTCCCACTACAAGCTAGCCCAATCGATTTTGCGAAACGCAAATTTCCCTCCGTACATAAGCCCCTCCGAATATAGGCCCCTCCAAAAATAAGCCCCTCAAAAAGGACCTTTGAAAAATATAAGCCCCAGGGCTTATTTTCGTAATTTTACGGTATGCCTGTCATGTGTCATGTGATACCAGGCGACCATTTTCACTTTTCTCTTCGGGTAGGAAAACTGTTATAACGGGTCGCGGGACGCAAAAATATAATTCAACACTTTAAAAGTAAACAATAATTTGACGACATCGAGGTCTATCTCTTTACTAAGTTTGATACTTTTTAGGTAAATCTTGTTAAGATTAAGTAGACTCCCTTTACTGGCTTAATGCAAATTAGGCTCCAAGCCATGCCTCAACATACTTGAGAAAGAAACGTGGCAAAACGTTTCTTTCAGTTTATATATTTTTTATGCCCAGTTTAACAAGCAGCAAAACCCGATCACCAAAGAACAATTGGTCCACTTTTCGTCTTTTGAAATGATAAAGACCATTCAAGTCTGGCATACTGGGTCTGTGATGTGATCCCCGTATTTCACTTTCCTCTCAGTAAAAACGTGCTTTCGAAGGTAAGGAGAAGTCTTCAAAGTATCAGCTGAAAGAAATATCAGGAGTTTTATTTAAGACCCGGGAAAGAAAATCCACGTTCTTTTCACATATAATTTTCATACATTGCACAAGAAAGCCTGAAATGTAAAGGATAGTTTCAAAAGCTTAGGTTACCAGGCTTTAGTTTGGAACGAAGAAAGAACAGCTCTATAAAATGATCTTGGCTAGATCAGCGCAAAAAATCAGCACTGTTCTGGGTTTGAGCCAATTGTCTGAAATGCAAGTATCTTGTTTAACCAGTTCCTTTATAAGCATGCGAAACACTCTGCTAAAACTAAAACCTTGTGCTCCGTTTGCAGGTAAAATGCACTTTGGCCTATACAGCCCAGCACCCATTGGCAGGAGCCGGCGGGCTCTGAAACTTAGCCGCGAAAACGGTGAATGGTTTTTTTTACCAAGGAAAGAGTAAATATGGGCGTATGTCATTAGAGAGACTTCGAATCACTTCGAATCACAAACGTCAATTTGCATCACGTGACGATGTTTTCCCGATACTTTTATTATAATGAGTTTTTGAAGGCTTCTTTGAGAAATTGTCAACTTGAATCCTCACTTTGTCGTCAACGTAATTCGTCTAACTCTAACCAACGAAGACTTAACAACGCTCTCGACTAGCCTCTGCGATTTTAGGATCAACTCTCATTCGTTCTGATTGCAGATTTGCCGTATAATTGTGGAATTTTGTTTCTGAGTATTTAAATGATTCTTGCATTTAAATTTGAACACGCTTAGCTTTAAGTAAGGTGCCAACAAACGAAACCAGTATTCAAGGAACTTCAATTAATTTTAACTGTCTATTGGTTCAGGATGTCGAATTAAACATTTTATTAAATTAAAAAAACAAAAATTAAAAATTCTGAATCTCAAAGATCTGAATTTTCAGGGAAACTTTTTGAGTAAATTAAAATACAAATACAAAATAACGCGGGTAAGCTCACCATGTCCGACAAAACACACAGCTTTTCCTTCGCCTGGTTTCATAATCTCCTTACGAGGCCACAAGAGGCGCTTATTCAGGGCCGTATATGCCGTAACTTGGTCTCCCTCTTTTCCAATCCCCACGTAGTAATATATATCTTTGCGTTTCAGGTTACGAGGAGGATCCTCAACTTCAAACACTTCTGATCTGTCCTGAAAGACCCTGGGATTTTGATTCAGATTCTGAGTCATCTGGAGTTTTATATCACTGACGCCGTCAACTGTTGGATTTTCGTCGTACCTGGAAAAGAACAGTTGAGATAAATATAGCCTATTTTTAATAGGTAATCGCTCATCTTTTATCATAGCTAGGTATGCTCAGCGGACGGCAAGTAAATTGGCACTTAAAGTTGAAACCAATTTGAAGTTACTGAGATCGGTGCCCCCTGGGGGGGGGGGATACATTTGAAACCGAGATGACAGCTGCCGGCTATCAGTTAACCGATCGCGTTGTTTAAGAGAAAGGAAAACTCTGATTTCATCGTCTCCTTCCAGTCAACCAAGTGATGCGGTTTAAATGGAGCTGATTTTAGATCACATTTTACAAAGAACGAATGATGATAATCTTTATCAAGGATGCCAACTTCATTAAAATGATAATTCACAGAGGGTCCTCTAGGACTAAAACCATTGACGAAAATAATAATTAACATATAAGTTTAACAAATCATATGTACGTCAATAAGAATTAAGAATCTAAAATCACTGACGAATTATTTAATAACACACAAGTGTGTCTTAAAGAAGATAAAAAGCATTTATTCAGCCTAGTCCCTAGGCGTTCTCTCTTGATCCGTTGTCCGCGCGAAGTCTGGGAGAGAGCGGGTGACGTCACAGCTCATAGTACAGTCCAGGAATGACCGAGCCGAAAACGACTGGGCACTAGGCTGGCATTTATTGATTGCCGCAAATGCCCCTAATAAACGACCGGGGCGTCTATTTAATTTTAGGGTTCCAAGCGGGAGCGTTTGATAGATGGGAGGCGTTTATTATAAGATAGGAAGGAATTTTTTCTAATTACTGTGACAAGTTTAACAAAACCAATATACTTTCGGCAAAAAATCACAAGAGAGTTTAAAAATTGCGGAATGTCCACTTTATCAGTTGATACGTTTAGGCCGTCTAGGGATTAATATCGCTCTTTCAAGTCCGAACATCGATGTTAGAATCCTCGCTTAGGGTTATTGTGTAGCCATCGTTAGTCTATCCTTAGTTTGAACTTGAGCAAGATGAAATACGCAGCCTTGTTAATCAAGCAAGAAACTGGATGAATTGAATGATTTTGCTCGCTTTTGCTTATCCCTACTAGTTTGGAGTAATTCTTATAGGGGGCGTCTATAAAACAGGGTGCTTTTATCAAAGAGCGGCGTCTAATACGATTTTAACGTCGCTGAGGGGGCGTTTATTAGATAAGAGGCGTTTACTTCGAAATGGGCGTTTATTAGGTCATTTACGGTAATTCACTTTCAAGAGGCTTCCTTTAAAACTGGATAAAGAGGCGGCTCCTTAAGTGACAGATCAAAGGAATTCCACTCCTTTGCAGCAAAGTTAATACGGTCCAATGGCCCCACCTTCTCTTGGCCGCGGGTTTCCTAAGATTGTTCCTAGATCGGATCATTGAGAGAAAACAGTCGACGAGGCTCTCATCTGAACCTTTATGGTAATAATCGATACGGTCTTCAGCTTAGCTTGTAATTGACAAATTGATAATCAGCCAAACAGACTACTTCATTTACCAATACTAATAATGGTATTGATGATTGTGGTAAGAAGCACTTACTCTCCTGAATCTTTCGTCTTAATCTCGTACCTGTTAAGTTATTGAGAAAAATGAAATATTAATTGACTAATCAAACTCTACACACTATGTACTATACTTTGCCTCAATATAGCACTTATTACAACTTCATCAGTAGATCGATCGCTGCGTTGCTACAGAGTTCTGCATACGAGTAGTCTTTGCAACTGATAGACTTGATCAAGATTGACGACGTCATTTAGTCGTGTTAGAATCGCAAGGATGCTTTTGTTTTGACAATGGCAACGTGAGAAGAATGGGGATGAGTCAGGTGTGTGTTCCCTTGCGGCTTTGCCGCTGGCTACGCATGTCCCTATGGAGGGTAAATTCAGAAGGTAGAGATGCACATAAACTGCCATTAAAGGGTACATACCTCATAAAGAGATTTCTTCATAATGTTTCTTAATGTTTCTTGCCTTGCACGCTTTGATGCTCTTGTTAATAGGTGAGAAACCAGAACAAAAGCTTCAAAACATGTTAAAATGACGTTCATACGGCAGAAAACAGTAAGAGAATGTTATGAAGACATGTACATCTCTTTAATACGTACACTTGAGTGGCAGTTTATGAACTTACCATAAATTCCCATACAAACACTTTTTTAATTATTTCGAGGAGTCTGTTGTGGGCCTGGGCTGCCTGTGGTCGAACCTTCTGAAAGTGCACACCCATGGGCCCGAACAGAATTGTCCGTTAACTGGGAATTAACCTTTTAAAGTTCAAAAGTGACCAACATCAATTTTCTGAAAACGATATCAATGTATTAACAATAGAAGAGGTAATGAGATTTAACAAAATGATCACTAAATAAAAAATGCCTTGATCTTTTATCAAATTCTCTCAACTAATTATATGGCAAATCGTGTAGATATTAGTCTAGAGAATTTATATGTGGATACTAGGGCTTAAAAAAAAGAACAGTACTCTTTACTTATGGCTTACGGGAGGTGCCGTTTAAGCTCAAGATTGACTGTACTAAAAAAAAAAACATAAAAAAATCATTGTAAAATAAATAAATAAATTGATAAATTATTAGCCCATCACCTTATCCTTATAACACAGCAGTCTCCTGACAGGTAACGAGGAATTTTCCACTCGTACGATGGATACTCCAAATCTATATTCAGTCCATTGTGATTAAAGAGTGTAGGAATGGCTTTTACCACATCAGGCTTCTCTCTATTGAGGCCACGAACATCTGTAAGAAAAAAATCATATCATATCAACATGCGCATCAAGGCGATAAGAATGCTTCATGGTCGTGACATCTAGGAATAAATTAATTCTACAAATTTGTTAACAAAACTTTGGTGAATTTGCTTCATGGCGAGTTACACGTCATCAGTTCCTTGTCAAAAACCTAAAATCCCAGACAAAAATAGTTGGGACACTTCCACTCAACGCTGTTTTTTCACTTCCGGCTTGTCTCTTCGTCCTCCCAATGTTGGTTATAGCAGTTAACTCACCAAATCTTGCAGACCAACATTTGGACGAGCGCAAGAAAACAACAAAGTGTCCCAACAATTTTGACTGAGACTGAAGCTGAATTTAAAAATAAGCATCCTCGGTCACACCTCATTTGATACCGAGGCTATGCTCACTTTAGTAAAATCCAACCAGTGGTCTTTTATCAATGCTGCGTTCTGATTGGTTGAGCTACTACTAGGCTATATGTTATAGCCCACTAGTAGCGAAAAGCGCTGGCTTTGAAAACCAAAACAATGGCGGCTGAATCGCGTTTTGCTACCCAAAGTTGTTTTGTTTCGATATTTTTGACCAACTATTTGGATTTTACTAAAAAAATTATTCCTCTCGCCCTCATGGCATCTGAGTCAATAGCTCATTCGGCCTTAGGCCTCATGGGCTATTGACTCAGAGCCCATTCGGGCTCGAGGAGTAATTGTGAAAAACCAGATGGTTTTTAGTGGCGACACGAAAAGCTATCCGATATAATGTGAACACCTATCCGATATGTGACTCACCACTTTAGAGATTTTCGCTCCGTTACCGAAATCGCGCCGTTCTTGAGTTCAAAAAGATATCAAGCCATTGTTACAGTATCAAAATGAAAACAAAACTTCCCGCGCCTTACGTGATAACTTATGTTAATGTTTCTCTTTTGTTTTTCTTCCGTGATAAGAAATGCCTGGAAGCTTTGTCATATTAGGAAAATAGAGTCACCTGAAATTTTGAAGTACATCATTGTCCATGCGCGTATTGTTTCCAGACGATTTAGTCGCTATACAACATAACTTGTTATTTTTCTTGACATACAGCCAAAGGGGGGTGACTACAGTTTTGTTGTTACGATATATAGCAGACAGTTTTCCCAACATAAAATTATGTACTGTCTCACTATTAAACACTGACACAAACAACGATTCAACAAACAATAACTGTTTTGTTTGTGTGTTCTTTAACAATAAATTAGTGGATTTGACAATCAACAAAATTACTGAGAAAATCAAGATGTTACAAGAAACTTCAGAAAGGTTACAAGCTCCGCTTAAGCCTGAATATATCTTAATAATACAAACAGTTTTAGTCACAGTGAACCGTGGGGGTTGACTATTTTGACACTTTATAGAGTACAACATTAAAACATATTAACTGATCAAAATACCGTATTTAATCGATCAATAGGCGCCCACCATCGAATAAGAGCCCTTGCCCTCCCTGAATAAAAGCCCCATAATAATAATTCCATAATACAGTAATCCCTCGCGAGGTAGGTAGGTTTGTAATATCGTAATAAATGGGTGCTAAGGATGGCTGTGACGGGAGTTTGGTCAATTATTTTGTGTACCGGACACAGATGATGTAAAACAAAAGAACAAAACCCATGAAACAATACCAAACAGATTTTCCCTTAACAGAAAACAAAGAAGTCTTTTCTTTTACGTCATCTGTGTCCACACACAAAGTTTTGACTGGAATCTGGAATCCATTATTATCTGGACAAATTGTCAATTCAATTGGTCAAGGAAAGTGTACATTTGACTGTCAGCCTGAGAATTTCCAAAACTATAACTCTGACAACCATATCTCAACAAGCTCATGCATGTTGAGAATTGAGAAACTGATCACCTTCAACATGACTTGTACGTAGACACTTAATACAAATTAGTACAAATCAACTCATGCATTGCATGGGTATTTGTTTCTCATGCATGTACACAAATAACTATGAACACTTTCATAAATGATTTGGTACTTTTTGTGGGGATAATTCGGTGCTAATGAGTGTACCGGATATTCAATAATCATGAGTCATGATCACTTTCATAATTCTCGTCAACTGGATCCTTTGACATCGCTACATGTAATTTCTATTTTAGTGTAAGTGATTACATTTGTATGTTTGTACCTTACTGTTACAAACAATTAGTTGTCAAGTGTGATTATGTACTTCAACAGGTGCAAACAATCTCATTGCTGTAGTTCACTTAACAATAATAACCTAAATCTAATAACCAGCAGTTACTTGTTATTTTCACTGCAGCATTATCTCCTATCATTTAATCACTCACTACTAATGACACACTTCACAAGTAAATATTATTACACTTTTTATTAAAGATATGGCATGGGTCAGCTGCATATTTGCCCGTAGTTATCTACTATTACACCCATTTCCTTTTGACTATAATTACACATGTTGAAGGGTCAAATGGGGTGAACACGGGACCTACGAAACACTGGCTACCCTTCCTTAACAACACCAGAACGCCATACATTGAAAACAAAGCACTGGATTCAAATTTACTCCAACCAAAACCTCCAACCAAAAGGATAATAACTACATCTCACCCTCCAATATTAAAGTCAGTGCTGAAACCCGGCCTCCCAAAAGCTGCACAATTTACTCCAGTTCTCTTCCCCCTTCCATCCCTGACATTTTATGGGCCTCACCCCCCTACCCCCCGAGGTTCGCGAGGTTCTGCGATGCACGTATTTGTGAAGGCCTGAATGGGGTTACCTCGATAACACCTCATTTTTTGGCTTTGTAGCATGAAACAGTTAAATTCTACGCATTTTAACACTAACAGTAACAAAATTCTTTGAAACAGTGATGTTTTTTCCAGAAAGAAGCAAAAACGGCTCCAAAAAAGCCAATATTATTTTGTTTAGTATATCATGGAGTTTCGGCCATTTTACGACAATTTCCGAAGGCTACCCACGATTCCCGAAGATTTCCGAAGACTAACGAAGAGGTCCGACGATGATGTTCGAGGAACCCTCAAACACTTAACAGTATTTTCTTTGGAAACAGTAAACATTTAAAAATTGGCCAATTTAACAGCAAACACTAAAATTTATGGGCAAATAACACTAAACATTAAACCCCATTGACACCCTCATTTCTAGTTACTAACATGTTTATTAGCGCATCTCTCCTCTCCCTCTCACTTTCTTAAATGGTAGCGATACAAGAGGATTTCGAAGACCCGCATATCGTTGATGAGGATGATCTCGGGAATGATGATGAGATAATTGATATTTATAAACATTCATGCTGATACATTTGTGTGTTAACTGTTAAATGGGAAGAAGATACGCTTGATTATAACTACTGTAAGTTTTAACAAACGAAAAACTATTAATATTCATTTTAAGTTTCTATTAAAGATTTACCCGAAACAAAATTACACGTCCTTGAAAAGAAACTTGATAAGCGCCCCCGTCGATTAAGCACTCTCCGTCCAAAAAGTCTATCGCCTCCCCGTTTTAGCCTTGCACCCGATTCAAGGCAATTTGGTTGCCAAAACTCCATCTGGATGGTTCACCTTGAATCCCTTTATGCCTTACCCACGTGAGATAAACTGATAAAATTAGATTTTAACTCACCTTTCGGATACTCGTCACTGTTTATGTACTCTTTCTGTTCATCAAAGAGGTCCTCACTGACGATGAATGCGATGTCCTTAAATTTAGAGTCATAATTTCCTGCGTCTGCGAATCTAAAATTTATTCGTTCCTTCTGGCATTCATTGCGGTACTTGTCACTATTGGGCTTTTTACCTGTGTTGTGTTATAATCAAAGTCACCAAAAATAAGTTTACAGAGTGCCTATCATGCTGCCATTCCTTAATGGCGACTACTTTTAAAACTTCTGACCTTCTTTACGGAGCCATACCACAGGAAACTCAGTGTGATCAAGTAAGAGCTCGTACAACACTTGACATTGACGTTTTGTGAAGCACAAGTGACAAGAATTTGTACTGACAGTTTCGTTCCACAAATATAGAAACAAAACTGAGGGAGAAATTCTTATCGAAGACGTCTTGCCTTTCCCGCTTCGTTTATACTTCAATGTAACTGTTGTATGTTTGAACATGGCCTTTCAGAGAAATTTGAGACAATTTTCTCTTCACTGGTTATAAACGACGCTCACATTACAAAAAAAAACGCTTGAAACACCTCTCTGTAACAGACCCAGCATGGAAACCCTACCTAGTGGTTTAGTGATAATTTAGCCTCCCCGGTACCTTGCCAATAGTTTGTGCCCGGCTACATTTTGCTTCCCCGGTCACTTTCTATTGTGACTTGTTGTACAAAACCAGTGTATTCCGTTATTCATAATTGTTTAAAAGAAACAAAAATGTAAGACATCATTATTCATTCAAAATATTTCTCCGTTTCGGATTGGATGTAATCCTACGCATAATTCATCATAACCAGCTATTGTCGACCAAATTTAGAAGAATTTTGCGATATGCGAAATTCAGCAAATTGCCAGACTATTGACCCGTTAACCGAGAAGACCTGGGGACGAGGTTGAGTTGTTTTGGCAGTGAGAACAAAATGGTGGAACATTCATTCACTCGTTTCACCAGGAAGAAAAAGGCGAACTTTTGGCTAAAAACATAGCAAGAACAGCAAGAACACAACTCGAAGTCTAACAAAATCTGCTATTTGGAGAATATTTAAGGAGCTGAACAACCCTTTATCTCCTAAACTTGCCGATTAACGTGCACTGTCGAAGATGAAGTTAACATCGCTGGAGGTAAGCATTCTTTTTATTCTATTGTGTCCTATTTTCAGTTCAATATTCCCTTTGTTTTGTATTATACATGTAACTGAGTAATTCACATTATATTATACAACAAAAGTTGTTTAAGAACTGACCGGCCACGATCAGCCTTTTCTATCTGCGGGTCAAATACTTTTTAAACATTAAAATATGTTATTGTTTTTATTGTCTCTAATTTAACACAACATCGCAAGTTCCCATTCTCCAGCTGTGAATTCGCCGCGCCGAATTGGCTTCCCTGAAACCCTTAGCAGTAGCAACAGATAAACATTGAAAGTGTACGTAACGAATTAAGAATATTTCCAGAGAAAAGGCAGAGAAGACCACTGAGGAGCCCAATCACCCTGATTAGGGTTATTCAGAGCTATAAAAAATAATGATAAAAGTTATAATAATAATAATAATAATAATAATAATAAGAAGAAGAAGAAGAAGAAGAAGAAGAAGTTTTTGTTAGCAATCCGTCTAGTGATGGTTGCACGAGCAAACTACTGGTTAGTGGAAGCCTTAGGGCACAACCTCATTTTATGAGAGAATGTGAGAGCGCAGGCCCGGTCGTCAACCTGTTACTGCTGTCAGACGACTGAAGAGATTGGCATGGTCAAAGGAGGTCACCAAACGACTGTTTAAGTGTTACATTAAGAGTGAACCAGAGAGGACAGGTCACAGAAAGAGACTGCTGGGCTTGTGGAAGACTCGTAAAACCAACGATGAGGTAACAGAAGTCACTGAGAAAAGGCTTGCAGATCACGTACGCCAGATTAAGGACAAGAAGTGGCTGGCGACTGTGAAACAATAGGAAATAGCTTTGAGGGTAAATATTGAACACCAGCAGGTTGAAACTACGGAACCTAGTACCACAGAAACATTACATCACGTCGTAAGAACACCTGATATCCAAGAAGAAAAGTGCTGATAATATAAGAGCTGAAGAGGAACCCGTTGGTTCCCCAGCTGAAGAGCCATACGAAGAGGGTTACTCAGAACTCGATGTTTCGCGACAGGATCCAAGAAGTGCTGCGGCTAGATCAGAGAGTAGGCCTTCTTGATACCATGACTGAGGTCATGCGACACAGCAAAGTAAAGAGCAAAAATTGGAAAAGTCAATGGAGCCATCAAGAGAATTCAGACGCACAACATCACTGAACTGAATTCGTTACTGTATCCAGCTGCATACATGTATGTCGCAACAGAGAGAATGGGAATGAAGCGGAAAGAGAGGAAAGGAAAAAGAACAAAAGAGTCATTTTGGAAGAGAGAGATGGATCGAGATGAACATTGGTACTTGGAGAAAGGAGCTTAGTTAGATTGAGGAATTCTTAGGAGGACATATGGCTTTAAAACAAAGAGACAACAAATATCGTCTCGAGGAAATGGATACCATGTATGTTTCAGCTCTGCTGAGACTGAAAATTAGGGAAGGAGGTATTAAAATCAAGAGAAATGACGATAGATGCCAACAGTTCGAACAGAGCCAACTGGTTTGAACTAACCAGAAGGTGTTTTATGAAACCCTAGATGGAAAAGAACGAGGTGAAACAGAGTTACACGAACCCACCTTAGCCACCACCTTTTGGAGTGGGATAATGATAGACTAAGATGATGTAATCATCACTATGTAGGACATAAGAAATGGAGTGAACAAGGTGGAAAATTGGAAGGCAGCAGACCCTGACCTAGTTCAGAGTTACTAGTTTAAGAAACTGGCAGGCATTCATACTAGATTCCAAGAACACCTGCAAAACTGTGTTTGCCAGTCATAGAAGAAGAACAGTGTTGATACAAAAGGATCCAGCGAAGGGCAATCAGGCCAGAAACTATCACCCTTTGCCTGCCTAACCCATGATTTGGAAGCTTTTGATGGGAATCATTGTAGAGAAGTTATACCTACATCTGGAGAGGAATGGACTATTAGTAAATGATGAGCAGAAGGGCTGTAGAAAAGGAAGCCGAGGAACAAAGGATCAATTGCTTGTAGACAAAACAGTTGTGAAAAACTGCCGGAGAAAGCTGACAAATTTATCAATGGCTTGGATAGATGATATGGTGCCCCCATTCGTGGATGCTGAAATGCCTGGAGATGGTTGGTGCAGCCATAAATATGATCTCTGTAATCAGCAACAGCATGGTGAACAGGCCCCAGTTGTTAAAATAGTGGATAGCGCTATCCGCTGAATAAATCTCTGTCCATCGAAAAACTCTACTGGTTTCCCTTATAATTACCCACCGGATAGTGATTTATCCTGTGGATAGGGCTATCCACTTTTTGAACAACTGGAGCCTAGAAGACAAAGTTGACATCAGGTGAAGTAGAGCTTCGGATAGTTGATATCAGAAGAGGAATATTTCAAGGAGACTCCCTGCCACCCTTGCTGTTTAACGTAGTCATGTTGCCCATGACCCTAGTGCTGCGAACGAAGCTGGATACAGACTGGCAAAGGACATGAGACCCATCAATCATCTATTGTTCATGGATGATCTGAAGCTGTACGGAGCTATCAAAGACCAACTTGACTCACTTATTCAAGTGGTAAGGATCTTCTCAGAAGATATGAAGATGTCGTTTGGGCTAGAAAGTGCGCTGTCTTGGAAATTAGAAAAGGGGAGGGTTGACAGCAGTGGAATAGACCTATCCGATGACCAGCACATCGGGGAAGTTGAGGAGGGGGCCTACAGATATCATGGAATTTTACAATTGGACCAGACTCTCAGTGCTAAGACAAAAAGGCAAGATAACAGCAAAATTTGTCAGACGAGTTAAGACGCTGTGTAGATCAAAATCGAATGGTGGAAATCTTATTAGCCTCATCAATGCCTGGGGTGCTGTGTAGGTTTGGTACACTACAGTGCAGGTATCGCGGATAGGACAGTGGAAGAGCTGGTCAGCTTGGATAGTAAAACTAGGACTGACAGACACCAGTCTAGACACCAGTAACGATGCCAGAATGTATTTGCCGAGGAGGGAAGGGGCAGATGGATTGGTGTTGAGGAGTATGTAAAGAAAGAGATAAAGCAAATCCTTGCATGGTTACCTGAGAAATAGCACGGAGTGGATGCTGCAGATGGTTTTAATGAAGGAGAAGATCCTTGTTGAAGAATAGAATCTTCAGTACTAAAAGAGGAGAAGGAAAGAGGAGGAACTAAGTAACCGGAGAGGATGTCCTGGATATGGCTCCAAAATGTTGTTTTAAAAAGAAGATAACAGAGAGCTTTATCTTCGCTCCTCAAGAACAAGGTTTGAGAACAGATTCGGTCAAGTACAGCATAGATAAGACATCTGGGACACCACTGTGCAGATTATGTGGTGACGCCACTGAAACGGTATGGCATACTGTCAGTGGATGTAGGGAGCTTTCCCAGAGAGAATATAGGAAGTGCCACAACAAGGTGGCTCTACGAGTACACTGAGAGGTATTATATTAAAAACGTATGGCTTAGAGTGTATCGAAAAGTGGTACGACCATAAACCCTTCCAGTTGCATAGAATAGACCAGTGAGCTCGAGGTATGACTGTCTTTACGAACAAGCGGCTGAAAACCTGAAGCACAATCGATCAGATATTCCACTAACTGTAGAACACACACAAGACACACGGGAATGAACATTTATCGACATTACAGTGCCAGCGGACCAAAAATAACATCCTTACTACCGAGGAGGAAAAGTCGGAAAGGTATCAAGACCTAGCTCTCGAAA
>OZ037778.1:32765330-32812830 GCA_964035525.1 Porites cylindrica | reverse complement strand
TAGTATGAGGTTTGATATAAGCTTACAGAACCTTAAAAAGCCTTTAGTCGATATTTTCTCACCCCAAACAGATGTGATGTATAAAAAGCATAAACGGATGGTTTACACGCACCCATATTTGTTGGCAAGATTTTGTAAAGTAAACTTGTCGAACGCAAAAAATTCGGCCTGGTTTGTTTTCCAAGAATTTGTTTTCCAGGCCTAATCTACTGTGAGCCATTATGGCTCTTAATTGTGATCGAAGATGATTGCTATTTTCTGGGTGTACATATAAGGCTATAAACGGTCAATGTAAGATTTTTTTCTCTCTAAAATCACTTAGCATTTCCCTCAAAAGTCACATATGTGCCCTTAGATTAAAACAAGAACGCGCTTACAGCAGCACATGTCAGTCTCGCCTGCTTGGAGATTAGATCGAGAAATGAGGAGGCGATTAATTCTACAAGAAACATGATTTACTCGCCAAAGGTTTTTTACTTCCTACTTTATCGACTTTGATACTTTTCATTTGTTTCTCAATTGATTTAGTACGCCCGTTAGCGACGACGAGAAAGAACCTCTGCGGTAGCAGGCTATACGCGTGTATAAATACACGAAAATTGAAGGGCCTCGATTCCAGAGAAATTACATCATTGCCAGATATCAAAAAAGTGATTTACGTGGCACGTCATTTCAATCATCGCCGAAAATAAATCGCATGCTCATCACAAGAGCCATTTGCATACAGTCAAAGTTTCGACCACTCAGTAGTGTTCACTTGTTCCAAAGTAATCAACGATTTCAAGCGATAGAATTCGTGGACCGACACGTTTCGGAAAAGCTCTAAATTTAATCTTTCCTAAGCTTTCTTCGCAAAACATGCGTGGCTTCGATCACGCAAAGATTCTTAGTCCCAGTTTCCGCGGTCTCCGCAAGGAACGCCTGGCAGAATGACCTCCCTTTGTGTCCTAAATACGACCAAAAATTCCGGGGGCTACCTCCAGAAAAATTGGGTGGGGGTGTGCGGCACGCTTCCTGAAACCCTTACCCTATTTCAGACCAAAATCTGTGATTTTCCCCACCTTATTTCAGACCTGATCGAAAATTTTGATAGCCTATTTCAGACCTGAAGCCCTCTAGCTCGGCGCGTGACCGGAGCGCGTGACAAGATGTTAAGGCACGTACACGGTAGTTGGCGTAAACATTGAAAGGGAAATGGTCTTATCGCCAAATAATGAAGAAGTAGCTAATTCTTCTAAAAACATACTCAATTCAAGACTAGTTTGCACCAACCATACCCTATTTCAGACCCAAATGGTCGAAACTGATACCCTATTTCAGACCAAAACGGCCAAAAAAAACATACACTTTGGCGCGGCTGCTGACCTATCGTTGGTTTTCACATGACGTCACGAAAATTCAAACTAAAAAACTATCGATCCTACCGAGATTTTACTTTCACGATGCATTAGAGCAGCTGAAAACTAATTTTCATACAAATTTTCGCGTCAAAAGCGTTCTTGGTTTTGTGATAGAGTACGCTTGAATTTCTAAGCTTTTGCGTGACGCGGCATTCACATGACGGCCAAGAGAGCTGTCATGTAGGTTAAAAAAATGACTTATTTCGGGAAATTTTGCTATCTAAACAGTTCATGTATTAGAAAAGTATTACTTTAATGTTTATGAGTTTCTCGAAGAATAAATTCACGCTTTTGTAGCAAAACTCGTTAACAGATGTTTCTGTCGGTTTCCGTCCGCCATGTTGGAGCTCATCCAGGTGAGCACCAGCATGGCGTCTCCATACAAATCTCTATAAGTTTGGGTAAAACATTTCTTCGGATTTCTCGTATACGAAATATTCCTCTGACCTGAACCTTGGAGAGGGTCTTTGTATATGTACCTCCTTTCATTTCCCAGATTCTGGACTTTATCTATTGAACGGTTTCGATTTGTATTTTGATCTATTTTGAATGGCGTGACACAAAACCAGCAATACTTAAACGCGTTGAAGATTATCAGTCTCGCTGCTTACGCAAGCGAGACTAACAAGGGTTTGGGTGGGGTCTTCAGTCTCGCTGGCTCACAAAACCTGGTCTTGGTCATTCTTATTTAAGGATTTTCCTGGAAAACATGAGCCTGATTGCGCCGGCGAAAACAGAAGACAAGTTTAACTTACAAGCATCTGGCCTAAATACTTCAGGAGAATTGAGTAGCCTTAGTTGTCCTTTTTTGTGGCTACCAGTAGCCTTGACATTTGTCAGTAAATAGCAGTAATTGTAATTTAGTCTAATGTTTTTCTTGCCACGCCTCATTTCCCGACAACATGTCTTTGTATAGGTAATAGCATGATTTGTAGTGATATTTGGCATAAATACCACGAGTGATATTTCGAAATTGTTATACGTAATTGAGACAATTTTGAAATATCACAAGTGGTATTTATGCCAAATATCACGTACAAATCATACTATTATTTGTTTATACTACTACCCGCAAAAGGTTTGTAATTTTCACATGTAGGTATTTCAAAATAAGCTGAAATACCACTGCTCTATAAGCCAATCAAATTGCAGAAATTTCTCAAGTAGTAGTATAACTTACGTAATGCATAATTGCCCTCTAAAATTTTGTATAGGGATTGTCTTCAATTTTCTTTTTCGGGACGGCTGTAATAGCAAGGAGATCTTTGAAAAAAATATGGGGGAGGAGAGGGGCAAACAGGGTGTAATATTGGAAACGATAAAATGGCAATACCACTAAAAATGAACAAATTGCTGAGATCTTCATCCGTTTTGCTTCATATTTTACTTTGGACAGTTTAGGACGAAACAACTGTAACAAGAATCAGCCTGGTTGAAGAAATGCCTCTCCAGCTACGATCGTGAAGTTCAGACTTTGAATGCTCGGTTTCTAACCCAGAGAGGAAGTTCATATCATTGTTAACTTGTACACACATTAATAGGGCCAAACTTTTGTGCATTATGTTTCCATTAAGTGATAAACCAATTTTTTTAAAACAATGATTATTATCCTCCGTTTCGTATATTAACGAAACCAAGTTCGCAAATTCCGACGTAAAGACTTATTAACTAGTTCGGTTTCTAATTTTGCCGATGACAAGCTGATAATTCTCTTTATTTTATCGCGAATTTCCCCTTTTAGGCTTCGCTAAATTTATATAACCATACTATAAAAATTGTCTTACCCATGGAACCGAGTTTACATTGTATCCACCGTGATTGTTATTCTGCGGAGAATGAGCGAAAAAGAGGATGTTAAATAATGGCTTATACCAACAAATACTTCTTTAATTTAGTCCCGGGCGGTTTGTAAAAAGTGCTTCAAACAACCATCTAGTTTTAAATGAATTTTAAAGCCCAAATTCTTTGGCAATTCTTCTACCACGACCGATCCATGCCAGCCTTATCCAGCTTAATTTGGGGTCTCCTAAATGTTCTTGTAACAGCTACAACTTGGCACGCTCTGATCTCACCCTCTAAGAGTTAACCTTACAACGAACGACCTCAATAGAGAGGAGAAGTGTGAGGTCACGTTACCATGGTAGCAAAATTTCTGGATTACAACAATAGGGAGCTAAGCATTTTATACTATTATTAGCATTATATATATAATTGTGTTAAGATACTTACAGTAAAGAAGAGAAGTATTATATCAAATAAATTTTGAATAATGTTAAATATTCATATCTCCGGGAAATCCGTGAAATCCGTATTTTCCGCTACTCTTTTAAGAGTCCTTTTCAAGCAGTCAGTCATGACCGCAAGTTATCTTATTAAACATTTATGTCTCCGGGAAATCCGTTGAATCCGTGTTTTCCGTCATCACGGAAAGTCTGTGTCAGTTAGCAGTCAGTCATGCCTGCAAGTTTTATCATTAAACATTCAAGTCTTGAAATCCGTATTTTCAGCTACTCTTTTTAAGAGTTTTTCTGTCTATGAAATTCACCCGAGCAGTCAATCCTTAATGCATTTCTTTTCCTTTCAAAGAACTTCTCACCACACAAGGAAAAAAAGGATTTTACGGATTTTGTGGAGCCATGGAGCTTCGAGTTCGTACATTTTCTTTTTTTTTTTCGTTTTAGACAATTGGTTTTTACAGATTTCCTGGAGACATATAGCTTCGGTCGAGTTTAAGTTCCTCCTTTAGCATTACAGAAACTACTTTTACTGAGATGCAAGCATCTTTCAGTCTCAAAAGGCAAACTAGAGGGATTAAAATCAAGAAGAAAGGTCCCGTTGTAAAAGAACTTGCACTCTTTTAAACAGTTCTACCGATAAATAAATTTCACCACACACCGAAAAGATGGTTTTTGCATATTTTGCAGTATTACAGAAACTTCTTTTAAAAAAGGTCCGTTGAAAAAAAGCTTGAGAAATACAATAATTTCTTGCATTTCATTATCAAGTTCGCTCCTAATTAATGGTGACACTAAATGCGTCACATCTTTTCGGTCGTTCCTTTGAATTATTGTTTGAGGAAAGGTACGGTGCCGGCCGCTACCTGGAGTGAATGACAGTTTCGATTTTTTATTTTAAAAAAATTCGACTACCTAACAACTTTATTTAAGTATCAGAACAATAAGTAATATTTTCCAATCTCAAATTATATCGTGTTGTTTGCAAATCAAAAACCAAATATATGACAACAATGCTAACAATTAAAATCCTATTTACAATTAATTCGCTTGAAAAGAGAAAGGAAAAAATTATTCATTAAAAATATTATTTACAATTCCTGTCGATTTAAAAAGCACTCAATTGAGCTTAGAAAGAGTTAATTTAACTAAGAAAAATTTATTCGAATTAAAAACATTTCATTTCAATTAAAAAAATAAAAAAAACCCATCAAAAATCTAGGCCTAATGACAGTTTTGATTGCATTGTTTGAGCGTCCGACAAAACAAGCCAGTCATAATAGAGCGATTGTATTTTGTTTGTGTTCAACTTGCCCTGTAAATTACACCAGAACGTCCTCATTGTCTTGCGCTAGCAACAGCGATTCATGCTTTAAAGAAACGTGCAAAAAGGAACGCCCTTTCTGACGCTCATTTGATAGTTAATCATCTCCGGACAAGTCCTCGTCAACAAATTTGACTTCAAAACATAACAAACAAACTAATGAACCATCTTTCACAGTTATTCATCAGCACGTCCAAAACAGAGCCAACAAAAGGCTAAACTTTCAAATTTATTCGTCAAAATTTCACAGCGCTGATCCACTATGTAAACACCGCACCCATGCCACAACATTTGTGCTACGAAAGAAGAATACAGCGAACAAGACAACCATGTCGACAGCTCAACAGCGAAGGTATCAAGAGCACGGCCTTGTGCTACCTAACGCCGGTAATAAGGGGAAGGTGTCGCATTATCAGCGCTAAATGTGTTTCAAAGTGAAGGATAAGGCCTTGCCAAAAGCGTGGGCAACTGTTTGTGAAAAACAAGGTGTGTGCGACCGTGCAATATCAGGTTAATATTTATTGCAATGCGCCGTTTTCAGATGCGATTTTAAAGAAAACATTTTAGTGCAAAAGTTTCACGCATTTTCTCTTTCCAGTACTGCAGATATCCACAACGTGTCATTTTTTCTTTAGCGCTATAGCCAGCCAAGAGAAAAAAAGGCAATATCAATGAGAACACAGACGAGGAGAGCAGTTGTGAAGATGAAATTTCCAGCTCTATTTCTCAATAATGGCTCCAAGGCAATTTAACGAACGTAAACAAATCCCTCTGCCCTGCTTACTAGGTCGCGTTGACTACAGTAAACGGTGCGCCCGCCAGCCCAATTTCTGTGCACAAAGCCCTGTTGAATTCAGGACTTGACGTCACAGCAACACAGGTAATTAAATTATTTTCTTACTTTTTGACAACCCAAGCATTTCCTTAGCCGTGAACAAAGTATTCAATATTGAGAAATAAAAAATGAAGAATCAGAGTAAGCGACTTTTCTTCTGTTTGTCCTTTATATTAGATAAACACTAAATTAAATTTGGTTCCCTAAAGCCAGAGAGGTTTTGTCCAAAACGGTTTGCTCCAAACTCGAGAATAAAAAACAAACAGGCAATGAATGACCCTCTCTTTATTCATTTAATTCTTTGCTAGCATTTAATATTTTTTCTCTTCTCGGTTGCTTTGAAAGAAAACCTAACAACGACGACTGTACTTTTTTCTTGTGGCACTGCCATTATCAACTTGAATTTTTTTGACAGGGAATGATTTGTGTCGTAACAGAAGTAATTCTACTGTAATTTGAACTCAGTTTTCAATTGTTTCCGTATTTTCTTCTAATTGAAAAGGTGCTCGTCCCACGGACAAGTCATGTCAAAGGTTTACATGTCCAAACTGAATTTCTACCTGTCCCGGACAATCGGACATAGGTTTTGGTGCACCCTGAATTTGTTGTTAATAATAGTAATTATGATAATAATGATAATAATAAAGGACGCAAGCGGTCAGTCAGTTCTGAGAAAGAGGAAACGTAGAACCGTCTTTGGTAAAATGCTTCAATTTGATATCCTTTAGGTGCAGTTTCAAGAGGAAAAGGAATCCCCAGCCACAGCAGAACTTTGCAAAGTGTTGAAAGATCGCAAAAATCCTTTCATGCAAGATCTCGTTAGCTCGTCCTTCAAACGCTGTTACCAAGACGAAGAGAGAAAGGTTATCGGCCATAACGGATTATGCACCCAGGAGTTGGACGGTTGTGGAACTGAAAATGTGGTGTGAGTGACGCTGGTTAACCCGAAATTTCACACGTCGTTACTGAGTGCAGTCGAACTTCTCACTGCAGCTAAGCTACAATTAGACAATTTTGGCTTTGAGTCCAGCACGACAACGTCTTAAGCTTCCACCAGTAAGCTAGCCATAACGTACGATGAGGATAAGATGCTGTCGGCGGATAAACTTGCGATCCTCGTTAACGATATAGCAATCGCCATGGGAAAACTGGGCTATGCAAGCGATCGCGGCAAAGTCTATAAAGAATGACCAAGCCAGATACACGTATTCGTATAAATGCGAGGCAAGAGCTTTCGTCGACACCCTCGCCACCAACGAGTTCTTTAAGTCAAGACTTCTTGGCGAGGTGAAGAGAGTGATCGACCTGTTATCCGATCCATTCTGCGAACTTTTTTCGCTGTTAATGATCAACTACGACCTCATTGAGGTAACAGACGGCCGTTGTCGGCCCATCAGCCGGCGGGACTTTGTTGACGGTGCCATTGAGGAGCAACAGGTGGGAAAGATCTCACCGAGAGCATTTTGGTCCTTCGACTCTGCAAGAGATCCTGACCCAAAGTACTTTCGAGAAGTCTTAGAGAACAGCCTAAGCCCGCAAGAAGTGGCGACGTTATGTGGCGATTTACTAAATCTGCTTCTCTACAATAAAAAACAAAACAAAAAGACAGAGTGCCGTGTTTGGTAGGCGATGCCAACAATGGAAAGACGAGTTTGTTCATGCCCATTCTAGGCCTCATCAAACACGGCAAGGTGGCCACGGTGACAAAGCAGAAAGCGTTCAATAAATCAATGATAACGCCCTTCACCGAAGTGATATTCATTGACGAAGCCACCGAACGCACGCTTGACATTGACTGACTCAGGGTGGGTATGCCGCCAACGGCGTGAAATATCAAAGTGCCCGGGCATTCATCAACCGCTGCCCTATGCTGATCACCTCACAAAGAAAGCTTGAGTTCGGTCCCGCCGATCAGCCTGCGATGGAGCGGAGGCTAAGAACCTACACCTTCAGAAGCCTGCCCCGCCCAAAAAAGAAGGCGTCCAACTGGTTGAGAACGAATCCCATGGATTGCGTCCTATGGGAAGTGCAAAAGGCAAAAGAGGCTGAGAACGAGGACGAATCGAAAGACAATAGCGACGAGAATACACAGGAGGAGGAATCGACCTTTGCCGAAGGTGTGCTGCGCGAAGAAGAGAAGAAAGATATTAGATCAATGTCACTGCCGGTGCTTTTGGCCAAAGAGATAACAGCGGTCGACATGTCAGACAAGGAGAGTCCAGAGGACGAGAGCGACGGCGATACAGGTTCGTCCTCATCCCCACAGGCAGATCGTGTGGCGCGTTTACGAGATCTCCGTGAGAAGACACTGCCGGGTTGCCTGCGCTACAGACACCTCGCGCAGATGGTGAGGACGGAGGAGCACAAAAAGAGGGAAGAAGAAAGGTCACGAGCAGAACGACGCATACAGTAGGCAGGACTTCCTTCGCTCCATTGGCATGTCAAACGCGAACTTGAGCCTGTTACCCGACTGCCTCGACGATCCCACTCTCAGTCCAATTGCGAGGGATCTCAAGCGGTATGACCAAGCACGGGTAGCGGCCGAAGAACAGACTCGTCAAGAGGCTGCCAGAGAAGCGGTTCAGGGAACTTGGTTGAGATCCACCGAGAAGGATTTAAAGAGATGCTGTGAACGGTACCAGGCTAGCGACGACTCCTCAGAGCGTTCCACGTTGAAGGCCTACATAAATGCAATTGACAGGAAAACTCGGTGACCATCACGTGTCTCTGGGGACGTTTGGAACTGCAGATGCTGTGGCGGAACGGAAGAGGGTGTGCACGCTTCTCGGCCTTCTGGACCAGCGCCAACAGCACCTAGTCACGAGTGTAACAGAGAGACTTCTACTTGCCAATCAGGACGGTAACGGTGTTGATGCCGAAGAAGAAGAAGAAGAAGACCTGAGTATTTTCGTTGACGCCTATTCCAAGCTCAAGCGCTAGACAGCCGCATCCGAGTTCACGTTCAGACCGAACCACAACCACTGAAGCCAGTCAGCACAAGCGTTCCTCCTCAAGCCAGCGAGTTACGAAAAATCATTGCCAAAGCAACAAAAAAAAACATGTACTTCTCAAGTCAACAGTAATTGATTTCTTCTTACAACAACAATAAAATGTTGCTTGTCATGCACTGAGCCATATTTCTGATTGCCTTTGTCGTTATTTATATTTCAAGCACATGTTTTTATTCTGGGGTAAATGTAAACTTTTAAGATAACTTAGAAAGTGATCCGAATCTTCGCGCTGCACGGCTCAGCAGTGAGTTGGCTGTCCTTCCCTCTTGAAAACGAAATTCGGGATTCCTGAGAATCGCTTTCCATTGATCGTAGCCGTGTTGCTTGATGCCTGCTTTCAGATAATTGTCTTCTTCAGGGGTGAACATCAGACTCTTTTTTCTCGCCTGGAAATCTGTGGCTATAAACGCATTTTCCCGTCTTATTCTCGGGACACCTGAAAAAACGCGCGGGTGGTGTTTCTGCGATCGTTTTCTCCCTCGTCGTTAGAGGAAGTATCAGTTTTGCTGCCATTTTGATCTTCAGATGACGCAGAATTGCTTGAAAGCCTTCAAGGCACGTCTATTTCTAGCTCTGATCCCTTTTCCCTATGCAATCGTTCCAAATATTTATGTGCTTTGCTCGCCACCTCGCGCGATCGCTGCTTCTGATAGTGAACCCTTGCAACAACAGAGCTATGTTTCTGGTCCTCGGAGATTGTGCTCTGTGCGCTGCTGCTCAGCTGCCTGGAACTCGCGGTCTCCACAATCTGTCGATAGCGAGTGGGGTGAACGTATTTGTCCGTTGCATCGAAGACCAGTTTACTCATTAGCTCTCCCAGCTTGTTGTGCTGCCCTCCATTTCTTTTCACCAACACAAAGTCACAGGTCGATCTGAGTAGTGGGCGAATGTGGTTGATGTAGCCATCAAAAACTTGCATGCTCCTCTCAGTCAGGTAAAGAGAATCGAAGCCTAGTTTCCATCCATTTTCAGGTCTATAAATCCACCATTAGTCTTGGCTTTTTTCACCATTTCCACTGTTAAGCACTGATGTGTAATGGGACGCGAACCCTTGACCTTGATAAATAAATAAACGGACAAAAATTTGGCAGAAAAACATAAATCTATGGGCAAAACAGCACCCGGTTTCTCCTTGCATGATTTCAGCACGCTCTCGTAGCGCGGCAGGTATCGCCCCACGACTTCCAACAGTTCTTCAAGAGTGGCCAGTGTCCCTTGGCTTCTAAGGCATCGATGTCGAGTTCACTGGTTGACTGTTATAACGTACTGCATCATTTTGGAAACGATTTTGCGCACCATTTTCAAGTAAATTTCAGTTGAAGCCAGTCCCCTCAATACTGATTGCGTTGCCTCCATTCACTTTTCGATAATCCACCAATTCTGCAATGGCATCTAAGTAGCCAATGCGTCCTGCGTGTCCCAGGTTCCAATCATATTGCATCGTATCAACAAACTTAAAAAGAAGATTCGGTGAACATAAACTAAAGTCCATGATGTCAAACTTGAGCTCCTCTTCGTCTTCACAAGAAAACTTGAGAAACGTTAAGCACTTGCTTACGATCTGTTGAGCCCCCACCACTGCCAGTTAGCCACGGAAAAAAATTCTTGGCAATGTTGTCTGTGGGGTTAAAAGAGGCAATTGCCCTGCTTTTACGCGGTGTAATCTTCTGATCTCTGGCTTCGCAGTTGTTGTTTTGATCGACATGAAGCGTATCGATTTGCGCACTGTCTGGCTTCTCGTCGAATAGTACCATATAGGTACTAACTGTGTTTGCTCTTTACGTGTTTTCTACAGCCTCTTTGGTTAGTGAATCCATCGTGGTTACAAAGTTTCACTGGGCAGTGTAAAAGATCATCATAGTCATCCTCTTCTAAGAGGTCTCTTTGGTTTAGAAGATGCATTTGCTAACTTTGACCAGCTGACATCCTTTCCTCGTTTGTTTATCTTAAGCATTAGCTTGAAATCGATATCTTTCTAAAGCATGCACGCACCTATACTAGCAAAAGGGTCCCCAAGAGATCATCCTATTCGCTAATGAGATATTTGTCAGCCCATCTCTGCCCACAGTTGGTCATTCTTGCCACATGCTCCATTGTTTTCTTGTCTGTATTTGGTAAACAATTTCTCAAAAGGGACAAAGGCACAAGCCTGAACTTGCGCGTTCAAGTCTCGTACTTAACTTGATTGTTGAAGGATATATGTTTTGATAAATTTGTATAGCGGAGGTGATGGACAGTAGTTTCAGATAGCCTACGTTAAATAGGAACTATTGTTCCCTCTTCTTTTTTACACTTTGCGCAAAATGGAGCGCTAGTTCCTTTGTTACAAATTCGGAACCTGTCCCCATTTATACGCGGAACATCACCCTCATCTTGAGGAACAAAAAACCACCTCGATTAGGAACAATTCCGTTCCTGTTGGGCATGAATAGGAACAATTTGAACCGAAAGGGAACATGGCGTTCCGAACAGCAGTGGATATGCCAGTAAATAGGAACAATTTGTTCCTTACTGTGTAGAACGAGAAATTAGATTGGGAACATTTGTTCCCCAATCAGCTCGAAAGGAACATGAAGAGAAATCGGAACTGTTGAAAGAAGACCTTTGTTCCTGAAAGGATAAAAGAGGAACCAGTTGTTCCTTTTGACTAAAATGAAAGGGAACTCGGAGTTCCAATTTGCTGCTAACGGACCAGATTGTTCCGAAATTTGCCGACCTTTGTTCCTATTGGGCAAATAAAATTCCTTTATTGTGCGTTCCTAGGTTGTTCCTAAAGCAATTAAAGGAGCAAAAAGCAAAAACGCGCCAACACTACATTTTTGAAAAAGAGATGTTTCCTCGTGTGCCGTCACTTAAAATCCAATTTTGAAATTTTCGTCATGTAAAAAACAGCCTAACAATACTAAGGACAAAAATGCGATTGAAAACAACGGTGTTTTAACCTGAAATGTTGCTATCATTACTTTTGGGGAATGTATATGATGATGATGATGATGATGATGATGATTACGATGATAATATTCTCGGCGGGGTTTGTGATTGTAATTCTACCTGGAGTTATGAAAACCGGGTTAGCAAACACTTTGTAATCTTTCTCAACTTCCTCTGTCTAATAGCTTGTTTACTGTGTTGTTTGCTTATGTTGTTATTTTTGCTTGTTTTGTGGTTAGTGATTTGTGTAGAAGTGCATGTAGACGGAATTATTATCTTACCCCCCCCCCCCCCCGCCCCCTCCCTCCCTCCCTCACTATTTTTTTGTCTTTACTCACAGTTCTCTCTTTAACACAACTGACAGTTATTTGAAATCAGTGCACGCCTAAAGCTGGTTTCGGTGCCGTTTAGCAGTTTACGTTTACAGTAACATACTTATAGATATTGGTCACCTTGAGAAAAGTTTCCCGGAGAGCATCATGTAAAGCTCTGAGATGGGACAATTTATTACGATTCTCTTTGGCCTCGGGAACACTGAGGCTCTTAGGAGTGAAATGAATTACGCGAGAGCAAAATTGCAGGTGAACTTTAACCGAGGGACTCTACATCCGGGAACTCGAATAAGACGAGTGTAAGAGAAAAGTCCAGAGGTGTTTATCTGCCGATAGGCTGAGTTTTTCCGAGTTATTCGATGATATTTCGCTTATGTTAAACGTGAGAAGACTATGCGTGGTTGTGGATAGTCTTATCAGTGCCGCGAAAGTGTGTGATTGTGTGATTTCTGCATGGTGTTGACAGGTATGTGATCGCATGGTTGAACTGCAGTTTGGCCAAAATATTCTGTCCCAGCCATTAATATTGTTTCGTCGGTGTTTAGCTCAGCTTATTGTACCTTGGAAAAGCAACTCTCGACTTAAAAAAATTGGATCTAGGTCTAGTCTCAGCGGGTTCTAATGGCATTGAACCATAGAGCGGTTTTTGCAGATAAGAAGGCGATAATTTGTGCACCATATTTCTTTCAGTTTGTTGTCTGTTCCATGTGAAATCCTGTTTTTTATAGGACTGCGAAAAAAGTAGTGTTTTGCTAACTATTTAAGTTGTTATGTAAGCCTTAACCAGGCACTCTTTCGCTAGAGTTCACTCAACTTAAAAATTTATAGACTGAAATGACACCGGTTTCAAACTTCGCAAACTTAAGTCAGATTACTGAATAAATGTTCTAAAATTTTTCGTCATTTTAAATTTGGACTCGTTGGAATGCCTCTTGGGACCATTAACTTACTGCCCGGCGTCAGATAAAGGCATTTAATCGGGCTTTGAATGAGTTTTATTGTTTTAAATTGCCAAGTAGTAGAATGAGTAACCTGAGTTCAGACCCAATTTTAACCATTCTCATACATTCTCTCTGACGGCTACGGCTAAAATTGAGCCAGATACAAACTCTCTCATGTTTGTGCTCACTGCGGCCAGATTTTGGCCGTAACGCTGACTGGCTGTTGGAATAATGCTTGAGGATCTGATTGGCTGTTGAAATTAACGGAAGTTGAAAGCCCTTATTCCTCGCGTGGTTGTTTTCGTGAATGATCCGCCGTCGGCCGAGAGAAAGGTGGATCTTGCTGTCTTTTTTATTGTTTTATGTTCTTATGGTAGGAAAATATGCCTTAATATGTGCCACAGAAATTCAGAAAATTCATATGGTTGTTCATATCTTCTCAGGATTTGCTTTATTTACGGAACTAATGTGATTGTATCTCGGAGTTGAATCCCTCTGCAAGTTGTTGACCGCGAACAAGGTGCCTTTTGATTTACCAACAAACTAGCCTCCCACGCAGGCGTTTTTAGGGGAGATCGTTTTTCATCCCTCCCCACAAATGCCTGCTCAACCGAAGACAACATTCCTTTCCCAAGCTTAGCCAATCACATTGTACTTTCCAAATTCTGGAAAGTTGACCTTGACCGCAAGGTAATCTTATAATTACTCGATCTGCATTAAACACTGGGAAAGCTTTCTGACCTCCAATAAATGTTAGATTTAGAGCGGCAAAAACAAGATTTCGTCAAAATTTAGAATACTCCGTGCACTGCATAACCTTAGCGAAGGAAAGAAAAGAAGGAAAACGGTAACTCTAGGGTCACGTTCAGTCGTGTTTAGCCTGTCAACACTTTATTGCACAATTGTTGATTGGTCACTTACCACGCAAATAAAACAATGAGAAAGGAATGTTCTTTTCCGTTAAGCAGGCGTTTGTGGGGAGGGATGAAAAACGATCTCCCCTAAAAACGCCTGCATGGGAGGCTACCAACAAACGGGTGCAAATCAAAATACTGTCCATCTTAAAGTGGCTTCATTTGAAAGTTTAGCAGGGAATGACTTTTCTGAACGGGGTACGCAAGCGGAGGCTCATTGCAAAAGAAACCTCAATCGCCAACTGTGAAGTATATGACGAAAAACATCGCATCGCTGTTCAAGGAATTTTTGTAGGCATTATTATAAAAGTTGATGGCGCTAGTGTTAAGGTAACAGACTTGTTGTTTGCCCTAACCTGAGATCAGGCCCAATTTTAGCGGTTCTCATAAATTCTCTCTAACGGGCTACCGCTAAAATTGGGCCTGATACAAACTCTCTCACGTTTATGCTCATTACGGCCAGATTTTGGCCGTAACGCTACTGATTGGCTGTTAGAACAATGCCACAAGATCTGATTGGCTGTCGGAAACGCCGGAAGTTGAAAGCGCTTATTCCTCGCGTGGTTGTTTTCGTGAATGATCCGCCGTCGGCGGAGAGAAGGATCGATTTTGTTGTCTTTTTTATTGTTTTATGTCAGGAAAATATGCCTAAATATGTGCCATGGAAATTCAGAAAATTTGTAATGGTTGTTGATATCTTCTCAGGATTTGCGTTAGTTACAGAACTAATGTGAATGTATCGCGGAGTTGAATCCCTCTGCAAGTTGTTGTCCGCCAACAAGGTGCCTTTTGATTTACCAACAAACGAGTGCAAATCAAAATACTGTCCATCTTAAAACTGGTTTCATTTGAAAGTTTAGCCGGGAATGACTTTTCTGAACGGGGTACGCAAGCGGAGGCACACTGCGAAAGAAACCTCAATCGCCAACTGTGAAGTATTAGACGAAAAATATCGCATCGCTGTTCAAGGAGTTTTTGTAGGCATTATTATAAAAGCTGGTGGCGCTAGTCTTAAGGTAACAGACTTGTTGTTTGCCTTCGCTTTTTGTAAGAAATAAACCAGAAAAACTGGTGTCCTCGCTCGTTGGCTGTTTGCTAATTTCGATTAATAAATTCGAGCGCGCCTAGCCAAAATAATAAAACTAGTGGAACATCGTGTCGCCGTCTTTTCGAAAACTTTTTACCTTCTACCCCAACAAAAATAACCTTCGAGATCTCGTTTAATCTCGCAAGAAGTTAAATGTGATTGTGCTGACTGTTTTATTTTTAGCTGAAAAAATTAACAGATAAAATTATAGGTCAGTTTTAGAAGTGTCGTTTCGTTTTTCAAAAGTGGCAGATAATATTTATCTGGATTTACAAAAAATATATATTTTTTAGACGTTTGTTTCTCTAGTAAATCAGCTATTCGCTTGAGAAAGCGTTTGGTTTTCGAAAACGTTTTAAGTTCTACGTCATCAGAAATAACCTTCGAGATCTCCTTTAATCTCGCAAGAAGTTAAATGTGATTGTGCTGACCGTTTTATTTTTCCTTGAAAAAATTAAAAGATAAAAGCTATTTTTCAAGGCAGTGAGTCTGCATTTTTCCCATGTATGGAAAATTTGCATACTAAAAAAACAAGTAACGGAAGTAATTTTGGTTGTCTGATTCGGCAAATGTCAATCAATCAAAAAGTGGGCGGAAGACGTTTCGTAGACGTTTTGTATCAGGCTCTCTTTTCGTTTCTCCTTGCCCGTCGGAATGTAATTTTCAAAGTGAAACGAAAATAGAGCCCGATCTCAGGTTACAGAATGAGTTGATATTTTTGCTAACCCGGTTTTCAAAAATCCAAGTGAAAAATGCACAGAAATCTCAAAGAGCAACTCTAAATTCGTAAAAGATCAGTGAAATGTCTCTCACGATTCTCTCATACATGCATGTCCTTTGTTGGTGAGCTCATTTGGTAAAAAAAAAAAAACACTTTTCTAGGTGTGATCATCCTCATATTCTTTGCATGTGCTCTAAGGCATTTTAGAGAAAGGTCTTTAGAGTGACGACAGGCTAGCATGCTGACATTGAAATATCAGGCAAAACGCAACACTATCGCCTGAAAAGTGTTTGCAACTTTAAAGTGACTCGATTCTACTTAATTTTGCTTTGCAAACAACGTAATTGGATTTCGGGCACTTCTTCCATTGAGATAATAATTGCACAAAAATCACAAAGGAGCAACTCTAAATTCTTTAATGATCAGTGAAATGTCTCTCCCGATTTTCTCATATACATGTTCTTTGTTGGCGAGCTCATTTGGTAAAAAAAAGCGCTTTTCTAGCTATAATCATCCTCATATTCTTTGCATGTGCTCTAAGGCATTTTAGAGTGATGACAGGCTACTATGTGACATTGAAATATCAGGCAAAACCCAGAACTATCGCCTGAAAAGTGTTTGCAACTTTAAATTGACTCGATTCTACTTAATTTTGCTTTGCAAACAACATAATTGGACTTCAGGCATTTATTCCATTGAGATTATAATTATAACAATTACTTACTTGGGAATTGAAAAGTCTTTCGTTATTTTTGACTTTTTCTTCGTCCTTTTCCAATCTGTTGTTTGTTCCACGGGGGCAATGTAAGTAAATGTCTGCTAAACAGTTGTGAAGGGTCACAAAAAGAATGACTCCCCAAAGAAGTGCAGTCCTCATAATACTACGGGGAGAAACATAAGATTTAATTTAAAAAAATATATAAAGAAAATTTAAACGAATACTGTTACGGCTATCTTGTTCATTTTGTTTATGATTCTATTTACTCAACTACTGAAATATCATGATGATCAGCAGCAAACCTAGTGAATAATCAGATTTAGTATATACTAAAACAGTGGATAGTGTTTTTCGCGCGCTCTGATTGGCTACTCAATCAGTGATGAATATCCTGCACTATTCACTGATTCATCTCCAGTTCCTCCGAGCGCGCGATGCCAAACTCGCGTAGGTTGCGAGCAAAATGCTTTCCCGGTTTGCTGCCGTAACAAACTAAGAAATTTCACAACTAATCAAGCAAGCTATTTCCGAAATACATGAAGAAGGCGACGAAGTTCGGTTTGGAAGTTTTAACAGGTAAGGCTTTGTCTTTTTGACTTGAATAGTTATCGATAAAACCGGTGAAAAAGTTTTTTGTTTACAAATGCAAATTAAGCTTAAGTCTTGCGTTACTTTATTTAGTTGACTTGTTCATAGATAAGCTTAAAACTAAACTTAATAATCTTTTTTACAAAATTATTTTAAATACAAACAGAATTCACAACTCCTTTTGAAGAAACTTCCCCGCAAGAGCTAAACAAACGCCTTCAAAAGTTTTATTTGTCGCCAAGAAAAAGCGACGACCGCGGCTGTTCGGTCATCGCGCGCCAAAATTGTAATCGTTGGCAACAGTAAATGAATTTTGTGCTCAATTATCTCACTGTTTTAGTATATACTAAAACAATTATTCACCTCAGTGTCGGTGGCTAGTAGTGGGTATTTAACTCGCCGCTTCGCGGCCTCGGTAAATATTCAATACTAGCCACCTCCACTTCGGTGAATAATTGTTATTTAACTTTCGATCTATCTTTTCTTTTCCTCCTCCTTCTCCGGACTCGTTTGGTCCGTCCTCGCTGGATCGCACCTTCCCGTAAAAAAAACCTAGCTACGGGGCTGACTGACCTGGGAACTACTTTTGCCAGTTTGAAAAGCGTTTACCTCAACCCGAAATCAAATGTACGCGTCGCCATACAACTAGTAATCCGCTTCAATCATGTCTAGTGTCTCTTTCGATCTTCGGTGCTCTTTCACTAAAAACCTCTTTTTGAGTAATCATACGTACTTTTACTCATCCTATAAAATTATTTATTAATAATCATACTCGGTGAAACACAGTATCCAAAGGAAAACGAAAAATGGAAAAGGTGGGACTAAGGCGTGAAGGGACAAGACGGGAGAAATCGCCTGCGTTTAACAAAATAACAAGAGAAATGAATCAATAACATTGCAGAGCGAATCATCGTCATATAAACAAGGTCCCCCAAACGTTCGTTCCTCTACTCTATTCATCTGTAATGCAGCCCGATTAGACTTGGCAGGCAAATCGTTCAAACCAAAGCTGTGTCTTTCAATGTTATTCAATATTTTATACTTTTGTGCCATCTTTTGACTCTAATATTCGATTTGTTTACTTCCGAGCCAAAGGTGCGCGTGCGTAAGTACGTTTCCCGCTACATATTTTTTTGCATTTTGTAGCCCCAATTGCTTGAACTCCAGTCCTTCCCCGGCTTTTTGTGAATATCATGAAAGATAAACACTTTTATCGCAAAAACGTTCAGGTACGACAGAGACTAGCTTATCAGTTGAAGAAACCGTTAAAAAAATGGAAAAATCCAAATGTTGGGTGGTAAAATGTTCATCGAGAAATTAAATAAATGTTTTGAAGACAAGAAACGAATCGAAAGGGAAGACCGAAAGTCCTGAATGAGGCAGCTAAAATAGTTTTAAAGAAAGCTAGATACAAAAGATGAAACTCGACAAGGTAGCTCTCACAACAATTAGCAAGCTAAGTCCGGAGCAGGTTCATCACTAAACACGGAGGTTAGACGCCCCTGGCATGGCAAAGAAAACCTCTGCTTGAGTACGCCAAGAAACGATCAGCTCGTCTAAAATTGGTAAAGAGGTACAAAAGCCTTACTGTGGAAAGGGGCCGGGATGATTATCTTTTTTGGATTATGCCCAAAGTATTTTTTTTTTCAGCTGCCTAATCGGTTATGGGATCGAAGTGACCACAGCATGCCGGGTGATAAAAAAGCTAAAAATAGATCATCTATGGCTCTACATGCTCTATCCCACTCCATGGAGCAACGGCAACAGTCCGTTACATATATATATAGAGAAATTACTTCATGGTTGGTTCGCTTGTACGATTTTTATTCACTTGTTGTGAAGAATCGCAAACTCACTCGTTCGCTGCGCTCACTCGTTCGTTTGCGATTCTTCACAACAAGTGAATAAAAATCGTACAAGCGAACCAACCATGAAGTTGTTTGTTTATTTTATAAGTACTGAGATTTCTTTCAAACAATAATGACAATTAACAGCGATAAGACAATGAAGGGTCTTTGAAAAATATAAGCCCCGCGGCTTATTTTCGGAATTTTACGGTAGCCTTAGATTAGACAATCGATTGGTAATCGTTTATTTTATTCATTTTGTAATTTTGACTGAAATACGAACAGACATGCTTTGACAAACGGCTTAAAAGTTTACGCTAGGTTTTACGGTTGATTATGAGGTCAAATTATACCAGTCCTCCCTGGTTCCATGGTTCGCCAAAATCAGAATCAAGCGGCGATGATAGACGATTGTCCAGTGTTTCTTTTACCTCGTATCTGCTTAGTAGTTACGTAATTAAGAATGTCAAAATCAAATTAAATTGGTTGCTATTTCTTGATTACGTCAAAGTCATTCAAAAAAGTCGAAAGCATGAGGATAAATTTATATCTAACACCTCAAGGAAAAACACAATTTCAATATGATTTTTTTTTTGTACAAAAACTGCTATGTATTATTCGATTTTTCTTACCATTATCATTTTTTAAACCAAAATTGATTTTTGTCGTGGAATTTCAAGAGAAGATGTAAATTTTAAATCACCCGGCATTGAAAATTACTAAATTAAATGAAACTTTTTTGAAGTCATGTAGCTCGCATGAGGTCAAACAAAGCCTTTCTGCCTGTAAAATTTTAATCTCCACTCGCATAAAGAAGTGCAGAATGATGTTTTACGTCTATTATAAAACACCCCTCTCTGTAACTGACCCAGAATGGAAACCCTACCCGTTAACTCTGTCAACCCGGTGATAATTTAGTCTTCTCGGTACCTGGCGAATAGTTTGTTTCTACCCAGCTATTTTTTTTGCTTCCCCAGTCACTTGCTATCATGACTTTTACAAGACCAGTGTATTTCGCTGTTCATATTCGTTTAAAAGAAGCAAAAATATGAAACATTGTTGCCAAAATACAGGGGATTAAAAGGTAATCAAACTTGCATAAAATTTAGTTCTTTGCTCTCCTCGCTACAACAAGGAGAAGGATGTGAGCCCCCGGGGGGGAAGTAATTGGGTTATTTTTTTGCTGAGTATGTGACGCTGGCCTCTCAGAGCCCCTACCCCAGTCTATTCTGTGGCCAATTATAGACCCCATCTTAGTCACTTTTGGGCAAATGTGTAATTTTCGCGATCCCAACTTAGTCACTTTCTATTTATGTATCTAAATTATACTGAATGAAGAACACTTTACTTTTCACTTACAATACAAACATTCTGGTACGCTTTCTAACCATAAATATGAAGAACTGTCTTACCCCAAAAATCCGAAAATGTGCGACCCCATTCTGGTAACTCTATTGAAAATGCGAGCCCATTATAGTCAATCCAGTCGTGAAAATGGGACCCCATCCAGCGGCACATCCCCATTAGCCTCTTATAAGGAAGTACCCCCCTCCCCCCCAGGATGTGGGCCTGCTCCCCCTTTCGACTTTCATGGGAAGTACACAACTAAGAAGAAAAACCCAGTGGAAAATAAATTAACCCAGTGACGTTTCCTCCGAGAACCCAGTGAAGAATAGATTCCACTGGGTCTGTTACAAGCAAGTTAATACACCTGCACCTAAAAAGCAGGTTCAACGTGACAGTATAAGCCACTTTTGGAGATAGGTTTTACGGTTTTCCCCCTTAAAATCTGCAGTTTTCAGTTTGAGATCCTAAGTGGTGTTGGTCTTTCCTTAGTTTATAATTTTAGTTTGTGAACTTTCGGTTTTCGGTTTTAATTGATTCTTCGGCATGGAGTTATTAGCGTTTGTTACAGACCGTTTGTATTCGACTTTACTGTGCTGATCCTCTTGTAAAGAAGCAAAAAAAAACATCATTTCTTGCAGGATAAAGGTAAAAATCTATAAACTTTTAACTAAATGCCAAATACTATTCTGTGAAGACAACCGTAGGGTTTCTGAATCTCGCCATTTTTTAATTAGTCATGATTGTTTTGCGTGCTTTTTCCCTTTAAAACCGTTTTGATTTTCTTTTTAGGAAACAGTTTACTGACTGTACTGAATAACACAAGCACCAATTTAACCAGTTGATTGCTGCGTTTAAATAGTCTAACAAAGTCTTGACACGAGAAAGAAAATTTCCCCTATCCAAATTTCACAGATAAAAATTTCCCCCATAAATCAGTTCTATGGTTACATGTTTAACTCCAAAGGCAACGTACTATCCTTTCGTATTCCCTTTCATCCTTCAAAGCCCGAACGAAATATTTTTGACGCAAGAAAATATAACATAACCACGACTTGTACATCCCTTGGCTATTAGCAACCGATAAAGTGCTTGAATAATAAGTGAGTGTATTTCTTTCACTTTAAGTCCCAGGGTAAAAGGACAATTTTTAAGTAGCACCTTACAACGACTCATCCTGCACCCGTTTAATCTTCGTTACTGATTTTAAGCAAATGGCATTTTGGGGATTTCCTTTTACCCATACTATTCTTCTCTTATTCAATCATTAATTACTAAACATCTCATATTTGAGTTCTTTGTAATTGTAACTATGATTATTGGGGGAAAACACTTGTCAGTTATATATTAAAAATGAGACTTGTTCTTTGGCAAAGTGGGCAACGAACTAGCGCTTTTTAAACATCCCAGTGTCGAAATACGTCTTAAGCGAGCCAACATATAGCTACGCAAAGTTACAAAAATTTACAGACGTTTGTATGAAAGGGGGCAAGTTTGTGCCACCCACCATACAACTGTGAAAAAAAAACCGAGGTGTTGTCGATTTTTCAGGCAATTCAGGTGTACTTCTGTCGTTAATATTTTTTTTCATAGTAAGTACAAAAGTTAGTTGCAATAAACCTGACCTGGAGAAGAAAACGTAGGCTCCCTAATTCTTTCATTGAAGAAAACTTAGGATGTTCAAGGTAAGATTTATAAAGCAATTGTTTAACTAGAAAAAAATATACTAAGTGTTGCTAGTACTTACCGCACAGTGTGATAAGTCCCTTCACTTTAATGATGACTATCAACTCCTCTTGGTATAGTTCTTGGCTAGTAGCCTGAGTACTTTAACTTGTCTTTGGTCAGAAACCTGGCGCATAAACAACCAGCATGAAAAAAGAAAAAATCAGGAAGTTAATTATTACAAAAGCTAAAGATACAGCTCCTTTAAATGAAAAACAGTTCCTTTATCATACAAATTTTGAAGGATGTTTGGCTTTTTGTGAATTATTTGTCCGGCAGCATCCGAAGCTGTTTTGAACATACAGGTACCGCAAGCTGCTGTGCCTATTGATTTTAACACCGGTTGACCTTATTATAAAAATATACATATCGTAGAGTTTATAGACTCATTCTTAGCAAAGCATTTTTCAATTTTCTTGCTTTACCTAAAGAAGAACGTAGCTGCTGCTTAAACTTGAATGGAAGGTTATTGTTCAGTACTTTTTCGTACGGCGCCTTGCAAGGCCTAGGTTCGATTACTGATCAGCCGTTGTGCACGTTCGTTCTCTGAACGTTTCTTTTTAATACACTTAATTTAATCACTTCAAAATCCTAATAAAAGATTTCCAAGTGCAAACTAAAGTAACAAACATATCAAATTGGATCCTCTATAAAGTAGACGACCTGCACTTGTAGTTGTTATGCGACTATCACTAAGTTAACAAGTAGTTGCGTTAATTAGGAAAAGTAGCGATCAGCTACCTGTGGAAAACGAAAGTTTACCGGCAGAGAATGAAACTGAAAAATTGAAGAAAGAGGGTAAAATACAAAAATTAAAATGTTACTTGGTTGCTTTGAGCAACGTGATCAACAGCGAAAGAACGCGCTGCTGTTTAATCGTCTCATTTATCATTTTTGGTCAGCACCGACTTACTAATGGACATGATCTTGACAAAAACGTTAACTTATGGGAACGAGCTCGTTGTAGCAAACGGACCGGTTACGTCCAAATGTAATGACGCTATGAAATGACCTTAGTCAGTAGCTCTATTACCTAAACTTCAATACTATCCAAAAATATATTTGATTTACTCCCATATTTCTTGGCATAGAGAACGTTGAATTTTGTCTTTTTCTGATTGAAAATAAAAATTTACCTTAACCAAAGAACAAAACGGTTTGAATACCAAACTAACAGTTTTGCAAATGACTGAAGTGTTGCATTTGAAAACTACGTGCTATGTTTAATCAGAAGCATATAGTTACGTAACCATTCTTCTTATTGTCTCAAAGGAAATTGTTTTGAATTTGCCACAAAAGACCTGGCTATAGTAAATCATAAGAACAAGCCTTCTAAAGCTTTCTAGAGCATTTGCTGAAACGGTTCACATTAAACCAGGGCCATGTACGAGAGCTTTCCCAACTACAAATAAACGTTGAAAATACAAAAGAAAAAATGTATATTTAGTGTTTGACAATGTTACAATTCAGTCACAAACGTAACTCGTACACCAAGAAAGTGTCCGCGGCCGCCTAAGGGAATTGTCCGCTTACGGGAATGTAAAAATACAGAGTTTGTATGGGAGTTGAAACGGGGTAATTGTGAAGATGGCTTCTAAGGCTTCTATTTAAGCTTCTTCTTAAATAATCAGTACTGTTTTTAATATACTTTTTGCGGGGATTTAGGTATATAAAAGGAAAATTTCAAAAACGAAAACTACTCCTCTTGCAGACGTTAATTTTTTGTTTTGTTTTGCACTTTAAGCAAATGACGGTTTAGATATTAATTTCTTTGTTTGCTCTTACTTTTTCAGCCATTAAAATATAAACCCCGCATATTTCTTAGAAATTGTAAATTATTGGGGAAAACTCTTGTCAGTAACATTTAAATACTGAGATTTGTTCGTTATCTCTTACAAAATGGGTAAGGAACTACACGCCCTTTGGTAGAAGTTATGACTTCTACGAAATATATCCCAGTGACAAAAGAGAATTTAAGGGAAGAAATGTTAACATTTTTTTTTTCTTATAGCCGCTGAGAAAATACTTATCTAACGATTATTCATTAACCTGAGATAATGTTTTAACCAGTGAACCGCTAAAGTTGTTTGTTGCTTTGATCTTTAGGATGATTATAAACTGAAAGTAAGTTAGCAAATGCGTACTTCGGTGGCTAGATAAAGCACATATTTCTCGCAAATAGGTGAAGTCTTTTACAGCATTTAAAGCCAGCTCCACTCCGCCAATATACTCAAATCAGTTTTCATAGAACTACAATATATAGCATCTAATATAGAAACGTTTTAACTGAGGTTATACCATTATAAATGAATTAATAAAATATTGTAAGCTTCGAAACCAGGGATTTCAAACATCTACTCGCCCAAAGGAGATAATACTAAACTTGGAGTTAGAACTTATGGTCTGGTCAGTCAAATATTCAGGTATCTATCACGCATATCATACACAGAATCAGAAAATTTTTTAGTTCCAAGGAACGCTATTCAGTTCGAGCAAAGTTTTCGACGAAGACAACATATTCTATACAAGCAGAAGAAAATCACTAGAATAATTTTTCTTTCTTTCCGTCTTTCTTTTTTTTTTTTTTATTTCAGAAAATTTGATATCAGTCGTCGAATTAAGATTTATCAAGCAATTTTTAAACTAGAAATAAAATTTAGTGTTTTGCTAATAACTGGGGATTTTACTTACCACACTGTGTGATGAGTTCTTTCTCGAGGATCTTTCACTTCAAAGATGACTGAACCCCTCTTATCATATAACTGACAACAGAGTGCTGCATAAACAACAACCAGCAGAGGACAAGAAAAATCAGGAAGTAAGCAGAAAAGCAATCAGCAGAAAAAAGTTGAAGAATGCAGTTCTTTCAAATGTTAAATAGTTCCTTTATTTTACAATGCTTTTTAATTGTTTGTTTAGCAACAGTAGCTGTTTGAATTGCAGGAACCCCAAGCTAATTAGCAACGGTTGACTTGACTATAAAAATAAATCTTAGATTTCATACATGTAGACACATTTGTAACCATTTTTTTCTTTCTTTGCCCAAAGAAGGTCTTGACTATTTATATAGAAGTTAAAAAACTCGAGTGGAAGGTTTATTTTACACTTAATCTTTTTTTCATTCGTCTCGCAAACCTAGGCTCAATTATCAGCCGTTTTCAGCACTTGCTTTCTCTGCGCGTTCCTTTTTAACATATTTTAATCATTTTACAATCCTCGCAAAAGATGTCCAAGTTCCTGTTGAAGTAAGGAGACATGTTAATAACAAAAGGTCTCACGGTAAAAATAGACGACCTGACTTATAGTAGCCTTGTATCGCGACTATCACAGACTTAACAACCAGTTTCGTTAATTAGGAAAAGCAGCGATCCGATGGCTACCTGTGTAAAACGAAAGTTTATCCGTTAATCGTCTTAAACAAGATTACAAGTAGAGAACGAAATGACTGAAAAATTAAAGAACAGAGTGAAATACAAAAATTAAAATGTTGCTTGGTTGCTTTGAGCAATGTGATCAACAGCGAAAGAACGCGCTGCTGTTTAATCGTCTCATTTATCATTTTTTCACGTCCGTATTGACGCTTTTTTGATGGACCTAATTGACAAAAACGTTAACTTATGGGAACGAACTCGTTGTAGCAAGCGGTTACAACAATGTCTCTGATGTACTGAATTAATTTATTAGCTCTATTAACTAAACTTCAAGACCATTCAATAATATTTTTTCTTTTACTCCCATAATTTTGACACAGAAAACGTTGACGTTTGTCTTTTTTTTTTTTTAATTAACAAAATCAACTTAAACCGAAGATTGAAAGGGTTTGAAAACGAAACTATTAGTTTTGAAAGCGACTAAGGTGTTACATTTGATAACGAGGTCTAATGTTAAATTACTGAACCTTTCTTCCTACTGTCTCAAAGCTGAGTTGTTTTGAATTTATAACAAGAGACCTGCATGGCTATCATAAGCTATAAGGAGTAGGCCTTCTAAAGCTTTCTCCGTCCCTAGCATTGAAGAAGAGCGTTTTAGCTGAAGGCTTTCTCTTATGAAGAGGTGCTTAATTTATTTGCTTTTGTTATTGGAAGCCAGTACATGTACTGGAAAGAGAAAAAATGACTTTCACCAAAAAGAGCTAGAAACACACCCTAAGAAAAACTTTAATAAACTTTTTATTTAAGGTATCTTTTTTGAGAAAAAATTTTAATGTGTAAAAGAAAAAAGAGTCTTTTCAGTACACTAATGTGCCCTGAAAAAGAAAAATTATACCATAATTTATTGATCATCGGAAATAAATTTTAGTTAATCGACAACTCTTGTTTGAGCTTTGTCCTATGTCCAGTGATTTTCACGTGCAACCTCGTGAGCTGAACTTACGAACTCTTCATTGTTTATTCGACCAATCACATGTTGCTCTGCAATGTTCAGTAACTTGCATTCCCACGTGCTTCATCACTATGGTTTCCTTCTTGGCCAAGCACAATGTCTTGAAGTTGAAAAAGAAAAATTATTGGGCTCCTCAAGGGTCGTTTATTTTCCTCTTGTTTGATAACAATGAAGTGTTAACCTACTTTCTACTTCATTGTAGGAAGGGAAGTCAAAAGAATTATTTTAATTCTTTGAATTGTCTCTTGGATACCTCTGAAACACGTGACCAAAGACGAAAGAACGCGCGATGAGCTTTAAGCGCAAATTTATCACGTCCGAACTCTCCCATTGCTTTTGAACTAAAATATAAAAGTTCTCACACTATCTCGCCACTCTTTGCTCACACTTACACTGGGGCGTAAAATTATTTTTTTTGGTCCAGGATAGAAATCAAGTGATATTGAAAAAGAAAAGTGTTTATAGAGTGGAATCTCAGCTCGATATAACGAACCTCTATGTAACTAATTAATCGGTATAACAAACAACGTTCTTTACCTTAGCAATAGTAAAGTATACACGCTTTTCTTATAAGAACGTCCATTTTTCGAGTTGAGTTTGGACCGTTCTTATTTTCTGGGCAGATTCAGACTGGAAATGTTCTTAAGGATGTTCTTTTAAGAACAGTCTTATCAGATTATTCTCGATTTATCTTTTAAGAACAGATTTATCAGATTTCCGTTATTGAACGGAAGTCTGATAGAAAGTGATTAGAGTTTTCACATTAACGAATTGTATAAGTACAATGTAAATGTATCATTGACTATATACAATAGGAATATGTTGAAAGAACAAAATTTTACGTGCACCCTGATTCCATGTAGGACACTATGTACGTAATTCCAGCTCGTGATTCAGATTTTCTGGATTTATAGGAAAGTAAAAGTGGTGAAAAATAAATTGTTCGTCTCTGAATCTCGGGGCAGACATATTCTAGCATGTTATTAACCCTTTCACTGCCAAGTTTAGCCAAAACCAAATTTCGACCAAATTTCCAAATTTTATTTTGTGAAATTTTGAAAAACAAATAGAACCATGTGAAAGTACAGTCAGAGAGCTTTCATTTGAATGGTCACGTCATAGGATTTGGTCCACTGACTCAAAAGTTAGAGTCACATTACAAAACTCGATCAAGCACTCTGGCAGTGAAGGGGTTAATATTTTGGCAAATTTCAGGCTGATATAAAAAAAGAGTGTACAGGGAAAAAATCTCAATATGACTAATTCTTTTTATAGCGAACAACTTTTGACAGTTTCTTGACACTTAGTTTAATCGAGGTTCCATCGTAGTGTTGATACCATACTTTTATACGCGAAAATTAGCACCTCTTTCGAGGGACGCTGATTTGTGGCCAGTGACCCATTGTTTTTGGACAATATCTTCTTAAATGAAATCAAGTCTTAAAAGTTGACATGCATGTACAAGTTTATGGGGAACAGAGCTTGTCATTGAATTTCGTTTAGAAAGTCATGAGATATTAACGAACGCCGCAACTGACTGACTGACTGACTGACTGACTGACTGGGGATTGGGATTTTGGGAGATGTAAGAATTCTAAGGTGGACTTTTTTCCCTTGATCATCCTGTTTCCCGGTGATTGCATTTGGTTTTTTGACCCGCCGCACACCTCCCCCTTTTCTTAGTGGTCCATCCCTTAGTGTGAATTTCCACATTCGAGTATTTTTTATTTCCGTAAAACAAGGAAACTGTATGTATGACAGGCCGCGCTTAAATGTAGAAGTTGAGCTAGGTTCAACAATTCAGTTTATGTGCGAACTTCCTTTGCATTTAATCTATTTACGCTCGTACATTTTAGGTGCCTAAGCAACACGGCTCATTTCTCAACTCATTGAATAATTGCTCGTGATCTTTAACTTATTTCATTTCTTATAGAAAACAACTGTTTTGCCGTGTACTTTATTGATTGCTTCAAACTTTTTAAGGATTGATTGATGACTCGCGATCTCGAAAATCAAATTTTTCATAGAACATGAACAACTGTTCGTTGATTGCTTCAGCAGTCTAGAAGTGACAACAGTGTTACTTAGTTGCATTTGCTGAGCCGAAACAATTCCCTGCTCAATGTAAGCAGTCATAAATCATTTTACCACGTTTGTACGACACAATTGATTCCAGTCACACATAGCCTGTGTTGTAACAGGCACCGGTTTCTTTTTTTTAAAGGCTGCGCGGGAACACGCGTCCTAGAGATTTCTTACTTCGCCCTAAAAACCAGACCGGTGCTTGTTACCCATTAAGGCAACAATTTTGCTTTGTTCTTAAATCCAAAATCTTTAATAAAATTGTTGCTAAGTTAATAGACCAAAGGAAATGTTGTCCTCTTTAGTTCCAAAAAAAACTCAAAACGGTCTTGGTAGATTTGTATAACAAAGGAAGTTTGTTTTACAAAAGAAAGAGATTAATTAACAGTCTCAAATGAATTTTGCACCAAATGTTCTTAACGAATTAGGTTCCTTTTTATGTATCTATCCTTTGCAAGTATTTTCAATTAGGGTAACAATCCATGTCAACTGTGATTAGCTGCGTAAAGAGACCATCTCATCATACCAAACGTTACCGCTCTGCTTGGTGGAAAAGTCGCAACGAATCGAGCTTAATCTGGCAGTGAGGTATGCTTACATTTTTTTTTCTGTATTTTTAAACGTAAGCCTTTTCTCCTTGAAATGCAAAAACTTTTTTTAGTAATTGCCGGGCTATTTAGGTTTTAAGTGAACTGGTAATATAATTAGAAGATATTTATTTCAAGGAAATAACTGGAAATTGTTGGTGAATTTTCCACTTTTTAAAAGCTAAATTTGAGATCAGTTTGCTGATATTAATGAAAGTCTCGTTTCACCGAGAAAAACAGTCGCAACACTATGTTTACAGATAAGATCCGCATGCTTATTTACCTAAACCAAGAGATAAAGAGCTTGCCTGAACTGAATCCCCGTTTAATTTGTGTTTGGAGTTTAAACGAGTTCTCATATATCACAAGAAAACTTTCACGCAACGCGCGGGGTAATATTTCGCGGGAAAACCGATAAATTCGAATTCCAAAAATAACTTTAGAGATACTGTTGGGCCGCCACTAACGGTGACCTCTTCGCAACGGCCACCTCTCTACAACGACCACTTTTTTTTGTCCCGGCGGAAAGTCCATACATTGGCTCTTATTTAAACCTGTCTACAACGGCAGCGGCCACTAAACTGCGTCTCCAACTACCAAGACGGCCAGCTTTTTCAGCGACTGACAAAAAAGTCAGAAATGGTTGCAAAATTTGATCCATATGGCGCGTTAATGATTACGCGGCGATCGTACTCTGATTGTGTTCCATTTGTTCCGATGCAGTAAGCATAATTATGAATTGTCTACAATACTTATAGCGAATGTTGCGAGCCTTAATCATTTTGTTATGTTAACACTTTGAATCAAAACATTATTTAAAGTTTTTCTTTCGTGTTTGTGTGCCTATTTTATCTCTATATCATCGCATTTATGATTGGATTACCATTATTGCATTAAGATAGCAAGAACGAACTTGGCACAATAAACATGTTGTACTCCCCTAAAAAAAAAGTGGCATATTACCACCTACCTCCCCACGACGGCGACCTGGCCACAACGGCCACTTTCCTCCTTCCCCAATCAAGGGACCCGTTGTGGAGAGGTTCGACCCATGATAGGCACTAACGCATATAGGTCGGAAATCAACTCTCTTGTCCTTCATACTCTCTTCTATGTCCGATAAGTGGCAAATGTGACTATTCCAGATGGTCAACACTGCTCTAACAACTTACAGCCTGAGATAAAAAAAAGGTCCACATTAAAAAATGCGTTTTAAGCACTCTTTAAGAACAAAAGAGGGGCCGGGGGATGTTTTAAACTCCGGAAAACTGGAAAATATGGGATTTGGGGTTGTTGAAAATTGAAATATGAAGGGAATAATAGTTACTAGTCAAGTGCCAAATAGTCCACCACCACATCAAGGTCCCCCTGAGCTCATTAGCGGACTTCTGGTTTATGTGTTTTACCGCATAAGAGAAACTTCTATCCTATTTTTCTTTCCTTCTCAAACCCACCCCTTAATAAGGCGTGGGTCAAAATAAACAAAAGTGCAGTTAGGGTTAAATATAATAGGCTCGCTCCCAATCGGTGTGGTTTCAACATGCAAACATAATTGATCATTTAAAAAAAAGAGTTCAGTATAGCTTTACGTTTTCTTCAAAGCTCGAAATCAGTACTACAGCCTGTGTAGCGGTCGTTTCCTCTCCATAGGATGAACAACTGATTGCCCTGGCAACATACTACGTTAAAAAAAGCAGACCTTGGGCCCTACTGACGTCCGCGTTTTACGTCCACTGGCAACCCGAAAAATTAAGGCGGGAAGTATTGAAGAAGCCAGGAAGCCGCTGCAAGAAAACTGTTAACGCTCTAACTGATGACCTGTTCTTGCTGCAAAGCCGTTAAGAAAAAAAATTGCAATCAATCAACTGAATCTTTAACACAATTGATTTAAAGAAAACAAATATGCAAACAGCCTCGCAAAGATTCAGGTCTGTGCCAATTTTATTTGCGAGAGTCATACTCGGAGAGTTGCTTTAACCATATTTTATGGGCTGATAGAGACGCTATGCTGGTGTTCCTTCCATATCTCAAAAAGATAAATCACTTTCCCCCTAAATGGCATCTGACAACTGAGTAAAAGAGTACTCTATAGCTCTCACAAAACAACTTAAGAACCCTTTCGCACTTGCAGTGAAAATTAGCTTGCTCCTAATACTTCACAAAAGAACAATCTTAGAAGAATATATAATTCCTTATTTTGAATTTTGTTGACTGACGTCAAGTATAAACTTGCTGCAATACGATTTAATTATCTTGACACTAAATCACATGCCTTAAAACTATAGGATCGGACAGAGAAAAATCGAACAGTGAAAAATACATACCACCGAAACAATGACTTTTTTATACAGTGGAACCTCGACTGACAAAATTTGTTCGCTATAACGAGGTTTCGTTATATCGAGGTTCTTTTTCATAACTATTTTACTATTAATGGGGTAAAGGAAATCGTTCGTTATATCGATGACTTCGTCATATAGAGGTTAGTTAAATCGAGGTTCCATGATATAAGAATCTTGGTTTTCCGGCCCAGGCTGAATATTCTTACTTCTCCGTCGATTTTCGGCTGAAAATAGTCTGACTTCAATTAAAACCAATCTAAACAAATAATTTAGCACGGATGGAATAGCACTGTTTGTTTAGAGTTGGTTTCAGTTCTGTGATAAAAAGCATTTCACAAATACGGTAATCAAAATGTATATCCAAGAAATCTCTTATCAAAATATATTCTCATAGAAAAAAAAAAAAGGAGTGCATAGTGGATTGACAAACGCGTCCAGGGCATGCCGTGCCACGCAATATTGAAAACATATTGCTCCAACGTGATTATGCTGTGATAGATTTGAACACGTTAGACAAAATTGCAAGGACAAACAAGATTAGCTGTTATACCTTATATATATATATATATATATATATATATATATATATATATATATATATATATATACATATATATATATAAATTCTATGTGTATGTAAACTATAAAAGGAAGCCAGAAGTTTAGTTAAACCAAGCTGAAAGTTTTGCTTAAAAAATTGAAAGCGCTTAAGAGCAGGGCTTAGCTTGTCTTTTTATCTGCACTTAACTCAGCAAGCAACTCCCGAAAGAAAATAAAGTAAGTCAGTTAAACAATGTCTGAGGAAAAAGGTTTTAAGACGGAAGCCATCAGGAAATTGAGTTACTTTAATTTTCAGTGGACAAAAACCTTGTACCAGAATAATTTAAACATTATCGCATTCTTTTTACAATTTTCAAGGGCCATAGATGTAATTAGTTATCTGTAATAACACCAAAGAAAATTTCTCATGGGAGCCCTAAACAACCAACTAGAAATTCAAGTAAACCATGAAATACTTTGAAAAATTCATCTTTAGAATCTCTTTGCTTAACTTAGACACAGCTGATCAAACTGAAATTTTGCATGAAAATGTACTGTTTTCAGGCAAGATGAAAGCCAGATATTTCTTGGGTCTTTTGGTGTTGATATCGGAGTGTCTTTACCTCTGTGAGGCGAATGGAGTTTACCTTCATTCACCGCATGGATCCTGCAATCGAGAGATAGAAGACCTGGAGTATGTGAAGAATCAGAATAGGCTATTCACCTCCAATGTAAGTGTTCACGTTTTTCTTCTGTTCTGAAGTTGTGTGTGTATGAGTGTGTAGGTATGTATATACCATGCGGCATAGAGAACAGAACCAAACAGAATACAGGAAAGTCGTTTTATGATCGGTGGTAAGGTATTACACTCAACCCTTTTCCATCAGGCTTTGTAATCTTATTTCCACCTTTATACTACCTCATGAAAAATTTCTGCAATTTGATTGGCTTAGAGCAGTGGTATTTCAGCTTAATTTGAAATACCTACATGTGAAAATTACAAACCTTTTGTGGGTAGTAGTATAAACAAATAATAGCATGATTTGTACGTGATATTTGGCATAAATGCCACTTGTGATATTTCATATAACAATTTTGAAATATCACTCGTGGTATTTATGCCAAATATCACTACAAATCATGCTATTACCTATACAAATGTAGTGGGGGGTGCCGTTTTCAGTTTCTTTCAAGAGTTGTTTGATCCAGTTCAGAGAAAAAATAAAACAAAGTAAGGAAAAAATACTGAGTAATTGGTAGCATATCCCCTTGGTGGTTGTAAATACGATGGAATTGGAATCAAAATTTGAAAATCTTGATTTTTGAGGAGAGGGAGCAACCGAATTATCCACAAAAACTTCAGTCGGGCAATAGAGCCAACTGAGCAAACTCCTAACCCGGACTGATGACACAAGCGACAAGAGAAATCGAATGTTTGGGCTGGAGTGGAAGAAAAATCTCGAGTGGTCTCGTCCGGGGAGGGAGCCCGGGGGGGGCTGCACTTTCTTATAAGAGGCTAATGGGAATGTGCCGCTGGATGGGGTCGCATTTTCATAACTGGATTGACTATAATGGGGTCGCACATTTTCTGATTTTAGGGGTAAGACAGTTCTTCATATTTACTGTAGGTGAAAAGTAAAGAGTTCTTCAATCAATCTTCATTCAGTATAAGGTAGATACATAAAAAGAAAGCGACTAAGTTGGGATCACGAAAATTACATATTTGCCCAAAAGTGACTAAGATGGGTCTATAATTGGCTACAGAATAGACTATAATGGGGTAGGGGCTTTGAGAGACCAGCGGGACAGACCCATAAAAAAATAACCCAAGTGCCTCTCGCCCCCGGGGGATGGAGTCGATAGAACAGGAGGCTCAGCCTCTTTTATAAAAGGTTTCTCTTGTACCGCAGTCCTTTCCCCGGGGGTGGTACTTTAGGAATTTCTGGGTGGGGATGTGCCGCTGGGACCCTGGAACCCTTAACCTATACCAGAGCTAGTTCAGCTGAATTTTGCTACCCTATACTAGAGTAAACTCCCCAAATCCCCCTATCCTAGAGTAGCTGTTTCCCTTGTCTAGATAAAATCTTCAACCAACTGATCAGTTTCCTGAAAAATGATACCCTATTCTAGACCCAAACGCTCTGATTTACATACCCTATCCTAGAGTAAACTGCCTGAAAACCATACCCTTCACAGCGGCACATACCTATATAGCCCATATATGGCAGTACCCCCCCCCCCCCGGGGTCCTTTCATATAGAGTGCGCGAGCCCATATAGAAGGAACTTTGAGGTTACTAAGTTAACAATCAGTGATAAGATGTATATTAGCAAACGAATCGAAGAAGCGCAGTAGTATTTGGAAATCGAGTGCAATGTTGATAGGGGTCTATAAGTCATCTTCTTCAATATTTTTAATAATGAATTGTGCATTCTACAGAATAACCCTAAGTGTGGCTACAATATCGGGGTGGACAAAAATAATGCAGAGTTTCGGATGTTGAGTGGTATTTATGATTATGATTATTTTTTTTTTTCCTTTTTTTTTTAAGTATCCGAAGTGTCTGACAAGGAGACGGTCCCAAAATTGAAAGGGGTGTTAATTAATTAATTAATTAACAATTAATGAATGAGGGCTTGACGGATAACACCCCCCGAGATCTCCATTATTCTTCATATGATACGAAAGCCAAATTCAAGAGTCGTTTTATTATTCATTCAAAATAATTCCCAGTTTAAAAACATGGCTAAAACATGATTACCTCCATCGATCCATCGATGTTAAGTTCATCTTCGAAAGTGCACGTTTAGGGTTGTTCAGCTCCGCAAATATTCTCCAAATAGCAGATGTTGCCCTTCGAGTTGTCTTCTTGCTGTTTTTGCCATGTTTTTAGCTATTATTTCGCCTAGTTCTTACTCTTGAAACGAGTGAAGATCCGCCATTTTTGTTTGCACTACCAAAACAACTCAACCTCGTCCCCAAGTCTTCTCGGTTAACCGTGCATTAACCCGCAAGAAGGCTGGACTTTTGACGTCATCGGTTCATTAAACGCAAAATTCTTCCAAATTTGGTCATCAGTAGATGGTTATGGTGAATTATGCGTGTGCTTTTAGCCAATCAGAATCGGGGAAATATTTTGAATGAATAATAATTAGCAGTCAAGAAGACTTCTGCAGGATCATCATCAGGTGACCTGATGAAGACTGGTATTGGCCAGTCGAAATACCACAACTAAACTCTATGTCACGTTGTTTGATCAGTCCCTGCAAAGTCTTCTTGACTGTAGCGTTTTCAATTTGATCTATTTTGTCTGATCACGATCTTTTTGGATCCGACGGTGAGCAAGATTGATCGTACACGGTTTTTGCATTGTTTTTTTTTTTACCTTAATTCAACACAATAAGTAGCAATTAATGAATGAGGCTGAGTAGGATATGAAGAATTAAGAAGATCGAGAAGGGTGTTATCCATCGATAACACACTCCTCGATCTTCTTAAGGTGGCTCCGTAATAAATATAGGCTCATTTAGCTGTGACGAAGTTTTCGTCATACCTTTTTCGTTTTTAGCGCGATGGCTGCGAAACTTTGCGAAGAACAACAGATATCATTCGGCAACAGCACGAAATATTCCGATTTCATTTATGGTAAATATACTTTGCTAAATTAGCGCTTAAAAGGACCCCACTGTTCCAAGAAAATCGCGTCCAGTAAAAAAAATTGCTGATATTTTTTACTGAAATTTCTTGTATCGGCTTTAATTGATATAACAAATATGCCAGAGGAATTTCAGAAAAATCGTTGAAGCAGAAGTTCGTAACTAAAAGTCGCTCAAAATTCAGCTGTGAAATTGTTTTGGAATTTCAAAAATAAATCACTATCAGGTAGAAGGAGACACCAGTTTGAATTTTCGGGACAAGTAGATTCAACGTTTGCTAATTCTTAAAACAAAAGTCGATTGCCTATCGTGCTATTCTTTAAAAAGTACTTTTTAGTTTTAAAAGCACTATAAATTACTCCAAACCTTGCTCTGAAGTAGAATGACTTGTTCCTCGACATTTGTGAAATATCCCTTGGCATTTTTGGTTCAAACTCCTGCTGCATACATTTTAATGTATTGCAATGCATTTTCAACGACTTTTACTACTGCTCGTTGCTTCCAACTCAGGAAAAAGGTATTGAGATTAGAAGCTACGTCGTATCAGAGCTCAGATAGAACTGTCCAGCACCTTTGTTTATGACTACAAAATGACCACGAGTGGCAGTTCCAGTTCAGTGGGCATCATTGACATTCGTCCCCCCTGACTGAGGTGCGAATTCCTCGCAGAGCTGCCGCTCGTGCTCATTTTCTGGTCATCAACAAAGCTGTTGGACAGTTCTATCTGAGCTTCAATGCAAGGTAGCTTACAATCCCAATACATACAAGGTAGCTTACAATCCCAGTATGTAGCAGGAGTTTGAACCAAAACTGCCAAGGGATATTTTAAAAATGTCGAGGAACAAGTCATTTGACGTCAGAGCAAGGTTTGGAGTAATCATGATAGAGCCTCTAAAACTAAAAAGTACCTTTTAAAGAATAGCACGATAAGCAATCAGCTTTTGTTTTAAGAATTAGAAAACATTGAATTTACTTGTCCCGAAAATTCGAACTGGTGTCTTCTTCTACCTGATAGTAATTTATTTTTGAAATTCCAAAACAATTTCACAGCTAAATTTTGAGCGACTTTTACTAACGGACTTCCTCTCCAACGACTTTTCTGAAATTTCTCCAGCATATTTATTATATCAATAAAAGCCGATACCAGAAATTTCAGTAAAAAATATCAGCAAAATTTTTTACTAGAAGCGATTTTCTTTAAACAGTAGGGTCGTTTTAAGCGCTAATTTCTCAAGAAATATTTACCATCAATGAAATCAGATTATTTCGTACTATTGCCGAATGATATCTGTTGTTCTTTGCAAAGTTTCGCAGCCATCGCGTTAAAAACGAAAAAGTTATGACGGAAAATTTGTCACAGCTAAATGCTGCAGTATTAATTACGGAGCCACCTTAATTCTTCATTTCCTACTCAGCCTCATTCATTAATTGCTTTATTATTCATTCAAAATAATTCCTAGTTTAAAAACATAGCTAAAACATGCTTACCTGTATCGCTGTTAAGTTCATCTTCGATTGTACGTTTAGGTTTGTCCAGCTCCGCAAATATTCTCCAAATAGGAGATGTCGCCCTCCAAGTTGTCTTCTTGCTGTTTTTGCCATGTTTTTAGCTAATATTTCGCCTAGTTCCAGCTGTAGTTCTTACCCTTGAAACGAGTGAAATGTCGGGCATTTTTTTTTTCTCAACCAAAACAACTCAACCTCGTCCCCACGTCTTCTCGGTAACGGTGCCTTAACCTGTAGCTGGCTGCGTTTTTAACATCATTTCCTCGTTAAACAAAAAATTCTTCCAAATTTGGTCTTCAGTAACTGGTTGTGGTGAACTATGCGTGTGCCACAATTGTTTAAAAGCACGCAAACCTGTTTTGAAAAAGATACGCGTCCACACAAAGCGTATTAGAATCGATTTCGCCCGTCCATACGAAAACGCTAAAATGATGGAAGATAGCATCCCTCACAGAGCATGCGTATTGTTAAAGTAAGTTAATTTATGATATCATCGCATGTATTTCGAAAATCTCTGTTTTCGTCCGTCCTGGCGTATACGAGAAGCCCGCGTTTCAGAGAACGTTTTTGAAAGATGCGTTTTCGTTGACCGTTTTCACTGGATACGTGTGGACGGTAGGCCAAACCGGAAGAAAAAAACCTCCGTTTTCAAACGAAAACGGATACATGTGGACGGGGCCTCAATCTTCTGTAAGTTTGCAGATGCCGTTCCTCCTGTTTTATTTGCTGTGTTATTTTATACCATCTCTTCATGTTTATTGAGCAGTTATTTTCATATATTGCTGGTCTGCAGGTGACGTCACGGCGGCCATGTTGGTGGTCAAGAACAAAAGCATTTCTCTCCTCTGGGAACTAAACTCTATTTTCATTTCAATTCTTCGAGAAAAAGTTCTATTGTATTGACTCCCAACATGGCTGCCTTGTCACGTTGTTGCAAACCAAGAATCATTCCGTTTGGTGGCGGTTTCCACTGTGTTTTGTTGTTTTTTTTTTTCAAATTTCGTGGCACAGCCTTCTTGATAATCATGTAATTGTTCTATGACCAGGAATTTAAAACGACTGAAGATGTTCACACTGAAGTGCCTATTATGTGGACATTGGGCAACCCTGATTTGGACGCCGATAAATGGAGGTTAAAGCTGGAGTACATGTGCGAAACATTTACCCCAAACGGCGATTGTGGAATAACCAACGATAAACACGAAGCGGAAAATTCATGCTCATCAGGTAAGATTAAGCGTAATAACTCGCCATAGCGAGTTTCCCAAACAAATCCTATTAATGTTCTGGCTGTTGCGTAACAGCAAACCCTATGGTTATTTTTCTTACCTGGGCTACTTGTGGTATACCTGATAGAAGAATGCATCAATAATACGTTAAAGATCTTATTGGCTGACTAACACAATCATCGACACCAAAAGTTTGTAAAGAGGAAGCTTAGTCAACAACGACGGCAACAGGCTACGAAAGCGTCTCTTTAACTTACAGTGAATTCCCGCTGCTTAAAAACTCACTTTATCTCGCTTATTCTATCTCGTTCAATTCGCCAAATGTTGGCAAATGCTTCTGGAGTTGAATTCTAAAAGACTGTATTGAATTTCAGGAAAAGAAAGTCGTTGTCTTGTCTCGTCCTCCACAAAACGTGAAATTAAGTTCTTTCAGTCGTAGTCGTGTAGTAAAGGCAAGAAAGAATGATACACATGCAGAGTTGTTGTCTTGCTAATCTAAATCTTCTCCTTTTTTTATTTTCGTTGTCTTCGCTGTCGTCGTTGCTTAAAGTACATGTTCGGTAAAATGTGCACTTGTTTTGCAAAATTGCTACAAAAAGGAGTTGAATAGCGATGTTGGGCGTTTTGCTAGCCACTTTTACACATGTCTTGGAACAATTCAGGTCATTGCAGGTTGTGAAAATTTGTCGCAAAAAGTAGAGAGTAGTTCTACTTTTTGCAACAAAATCTGTACATGTTGCGAGTTTTACCGACCAAAGGGCTAACTTTTTTTCAGCAAGTGACATAACTCCCGTGCATGGCGTGAGTCCCGCGTAATTTCATCCAATCAGAAGTCAGTATTCACGCAACTTTCAACAACCATTACTATTGCAAGAAAGATTTGATTCGTGGGTGGTTAAACGCGCAACATGGCTATTCAACTCGTTTTGCAACAATGTTGCAAATATTCCTGCAAAATGAGTTGATGAATAGCGATGTTCTAGAACTATTCTCTCCTTTTCAACAACTTTACACAACCTGCAACAGCCTATGATTGGTTCAAAATAGGTTTGATTCGTGGTTGGAAAAACGCGCAACATCGCTCTTCAACTCGATTTGCAGCCCGTGTTGCAAAAAAGTTGCCCTTCTTACCGTACCTTAAACCACTGAAATAAGATTTAAATGTTCTCCACTTTCGAGAGTGTACGGTTCGAAAAGCTACGTTTTCATACAACTTCTTCTTCGAAAAATTCAGTTTAAAACGCGTTAGTCTAGGGAGATCTTTTGGTTTCAGTTTCAATAAAAATAAGATGCAAATTGCATTTCATTTTTACTCATTTTTTCAATATTAATAACTTTTTGTTTAAACGAAGGATCCAGAGTCAAACGAGAGAAAAAAAAAGGAAACAAGGGATGCATGAAGAATTGTAAAGAAAACAATGAGAAAGAGTGTAAGAAGAAATGTCAAGACAACAGCAACAACAATAACAATAATAACAACAACAACAATAACAACAACAATAACAATAACAACAACGAATGCGCAGAGGAACGCGAGAACTTCAATTATGAATCAACTCAGTGGATAACAATCTTGGCGTGCGATGCAACAAGGAATTATGATGGTACTAGTACTACTCAATGTCAGCACGATCAAGGTACGATGCAATTTTCGCAAAGAGCCCTGATTAGCAAAAGTATAAAGAAAAGGTAATGAGGTGTATTTTACTACACCTCATATAGTATTTTAGCGTCATTTGAAAAACTGGGACAACGTTTTCACATATTTGTTAATTACATAACAAAAAAAGAAAAACATTCTCCATTGTTGTTTCCTGGTTAAGGAGGCTCGTACCGATTTTTCAAGATCTTATCCCTTCGTGTTTGATGCTTCGTAACTTTGGCTGTACTGCATGTACGAAAAAGCCACAAAGTGAAACAACTTACCTAACATTGAGCTCAAGTTTAGGGTATCTTTTGTTGACATCGCGGCTTCCATAACAGAATAACGATGACATGAAATCTACAAATTGGGAATTTTCTAGAAATCCAGCAATAATCTGTTTAAATCCTCTAGTGTGCTAACAGTTAAGACCGTGGTCTTTTCCTTAGTAAGATTTGAATAAACCTATGAGAGTGGTTTTGAAATAGAAGGTTCTAAAATTTATTATCCCAAAGAATGTCAATCGTGCTATCAACTGAAAAATTTAGCTGCAACCAAGGTCACAAATAACCCCTCTGCGCCTGTGCTCGAATTTCATCAGCGATATGAAATGTGGATATGTAACAGAAAGATTGTTTCGTATTCCCATGTTTGGATTGAGGAGGACGAGCCGACTGGACCTCGATCCCGGCCATTTACAATCCTCTCCATGGATTACGTAACAATCAAGAGAGAATAAAGCACAGAGAACGAATCCCCCATATAGGCCCTGTACCCATCGTAACCCTCTAAATATATTTTTAGATCTTCTCCTAGTTCCGTTGTTCCCAAGAGAGCCAATAATATGCTCAATGCTGACACTTGGGCGAAGTCCCACGCAACGCTTCGCGACGCTCACGAATCAAATTGTAAACTGCAGCCGTAGGGAAACGACTAGCCTGCGAAGCGCAGACGTATTTCCGGTCGTCTCTTCTCTCCCTCCGAAAAAGAAGCGACGACCGGAAATACGTCTGCGCTTCGCAGGCTAGGAAACGACGCGTGTGTACGTTTTGTGGACGAATGTGATTTTAAGGAAGTGAGTGTAGTGAGTGCTTTAAAAAGACTGTAAAGCCAACTATGATAAAGCTTCAAATAATTCAAAACGAAGGAACTATTAGTATAAGACATCGCGCTCTAAAGACTCACTTACATCAAGAAAAACAAAATGAATTGTATCAGCGCCTGAAGAATGTTCTTGGCGTGGCTTTTGTTTAAGCAACAATTCGGATCGGAAGCACTACATTACACTACATGCAACTTGGAGAAAACAAAAGAAACTAAACTCTTTACTAAAAGGTTATTTAGCTGCAAAAAAAGCTTAAGACTTTGAGATCAAGGAAAATTTATAGTGCTTAACAACTGCATCTGAGATCAAATTAATCCTGTGCAAACCACATCGGAAACCACAAAACAATTACTAAATGCCTCATGACCTCTCAATGTCAGTCAAAGTAAGATTTGCTCAGTAAAAAATTAAAATACTCCATGCACTGTCAGACCTACGTGCTACAGAAAAAGAACAACCGCACCGCTGATCGCTGAGAAAAAAAAGTTCAGCGATCGCAGTGATCATAGCGAACTTATGGAAAACACTCTCCAGCGATCGTAGCGACAACGATCTCTGAGATAGAAAAAGTTTGAAAGAGTGGTTTCCATATGATCGCTATGATCGCTGCGATCGCTGAACCTTTTTTTTCTCAGCGATCGAAGCGATCATATGGAAACCGGGCTTTACGCCCCAAAAATAACTTTCGAGGTATTACGATGTGTTTAGGGCCTATATGGGGGATTCATTCTCTGAGCTTTATGCTCTCTTGGTAACAACCTTTCTATTACGCAACCTTGTTTAACATCGTTTATAAAGCTCGAGTGATTCGAACGAAATATTCTAAGAGTGAGGACAGTTAACAATACAATATTTTGGCAGCGTCAAGGCATATTAAAAGCGAAAGAGCGAGCAGCACTTTCGCTTGACGGGAGTCAATTAAAAATGTCTTACTTAAGGTTCCTACGATCAGGCTCCTCCCCCCCCCCCCCCCCCCCCCTCTTTTTTAACTGTGGAGATACGGGATATGTATAAGGAGGGCTTAATGGCAGGCTAGATAGATCCAGGAATAGAGGATTTCCGGAATTTAATGACTTATACTTATCACCTCGATATATAGGTCTCTCTCTAATCATCAGGCATATAAATAAACACTTAAAGACTTGTCGCGAGGGAAACAGTTAATTTTGTTTTCCTATAAAATCTCAGTATTTGACAAACATTGAGATTGAAGCTGGAAGTTCATTAATCCTTGCTGTAACGGCGGTCGTCGGTCAACATTCGCGGGTAACGGTGTTACCTTTCGCAATGTTACCCACTCGGAGATTTTTTTTAAACTTTCACGTGACGTTAAAGTAACCAATGAGAGCGCGCGCTGTTGGCAAAAAATTGCTACAATCCTGGACAAAACTACTTGAGAAAATGTTTTCATTAATGCGCACTACCTAACGCAACAAAACTATTCCCAAGTCAACGGCTTTGCGTAAAGAAACCCCCCTCCCCCAGTTCAAAGTTGCTTCCTACAAATGCTTAGGGATCCGGCTTTCTTTTGAAGACCCAACAACACTGCTTCCAGGGGTAGAGGGAAAGGGAAGAATGGGTCGGCTACAAAGTTTAGAAAAAATGACCTCCAAGAAGGCAATTTTCTCAACAGTTTTGTCCAAGATTGTATATAAGGTGATTCGCGTTTTTTAGCAAGAATATTAACATGGACAAAACGGAAACCTACCAATAAAAAGCACTTTACAGAAGCTCCTTTAAGCACAAAGTTTCACGGCACACCATCTTCTCATAGAAAAGTACCACCTCATACACGTTTTTTGCTGCACCCTCTTAAAACAGTAAGATTTTGCAGTAGCCGTTGAACGCGTGCTCATTGTTACATGTTTTCGTGTTGTTCAAACCTGGCAGGCTTGGAAAGTGTGGAAAGTGATTTATAGTTTTCAGAAGAGTCAGAACAAGACTTGGATGACGGTTTTCTTAGAAGAAAAGAAGTTCCTAGTGTTTATTTAGTGACGTATAGTGAAGCCAATATGGAAACGTATCCCGTCACGTGGAAACTGCTTCTCAGATCTTAAAATTGGCTAAACTATGAGGGTTACAGAAACCTCGTTTTCTATAAATCGGTTAACTTTTTATGATAATTCCATGGATAGAATAATAATACGATTAACAAAGCATTGAAACGGTTAACACCATTTCGTTTTTAAAAGTAAATGACCTTCTGATTCTTTTGAAACGTCCTTGTTAATCGTTGTTAACCGTTGCGAATCTTGGTAGCACCCTAAAAATGTCCTGTTAATCGTTCCGAATCTTAGATATTGTGGAGAGAAAGAGATTAGAAGACAACTATGGCAATTTTTACTATCTCTTGCTTTACAAATGATGAATTTATCTCATAATTTCTTCCAGTCATATGTAGCTATAAATAGCCTGAGGGCAAACCATGCACTCTTACAGGTCACACGATAGTACATCTTGTCACGTTACCGCGCGTGACATTTCTAGATTTCATAGTGTGATTTTTTGCACTGCACATCGCTACAATGTCAAAAGTAAGCTTTCAAATTTGGAAAGAAAAATACAAGTTTTGTTAATATTTCATCCTCTCTCCATTTGATGCTGTTATTAATGGCAAGCGCTTGTTCATTGACTTTGATTGTTTTATCTATTTCGCCGATGGGAAAATTGTTCAAAGTATGGGTCACGCGCTCTGAAATTTCAGCAAAAGTTTCATGTGTTATTTGTTGGTCGAATCGTAGCAGGTGAAATTCCCGTTTTCTGGCTAATCTCCTTGACGGAGACGTCCTTCTCGTCCGCCAAAACCGTAATGTATGCCTGCTCCTCTGCACTCAAAGCGCGCGTAAAAACCCTGCATGGAAAATGAAATACACAGACGTTCACGATTGGCCACTTGAATCAAGAAAGACATCCAAGTTGATTTTCTTGTCATCGCCTCCTCTGTTGTTACTTATTTTCCATTAATTATCTACTTTTCTGTGAAATGTACGAAAAAAATAAAGAGCAGATTTATGTGCCCACGTTAAATGCTGAAAATCGACTTTTCCAGTCAAATACAATCCTGGACAAAACTACTTGAGAAAATGTTTTCATTAATGCGCACTACCTAACGCAACAAAACTATTCCCAAGTCAACGGCTTTGCGTAAAGAAACCCCCCTCCCCCAGTTCAAAGTTGCTTCCTACAAATGCTTAGGGATCCGGCTTTCTTTTGAAGACCCAACAACACTGCTTCCAGGGGTAGAGGGAAAGGGAAGAATGGGTCGGCTACAAAGTTTAGAAAAAATGACCTCCAAGAAGGCAATTTTCTCAACAGTTTTGTCCAAGATTGTAGGTATATCACTTTTTTTTCACCTCAAAAGTGCCCGATTTGAAAAGAATTAACAAGTTTGACATGTTGGACAGCTGGCATTACCACTACACATGGAAGCCTCCTAAAGGAGAAAAATCTTGTTGTGTGCTACGGATAAGGTGTGTAAATTTATCTTTGTTAATTGTTCGACAAATTATTGACAAAGAAATGGACAGTCGAATTTAGAAAGATCATATAGCAGAAAAGGTAGCCACCCAAGAAAGCCGCCTAGCCCAATTTATATCTCCTAACTCGTTGACAGCTCCTATTTTAAAACCTCCCAATGTCACCAGTAATGAATGGCTCTAAAGTTTGTGATTCCTTCTTGTAGAGAGCTAAAATTTACATAGAGTGGATATCATTATGATACAACAACAACGATAACTTTATTTATTAGAGTTATAAATTGGAATTATTTTGTCATCCACAAGCAATTTTTTCGCCACCATTGCCACGCTTTGCAATTACATGCCACCCTTAGTTCTTTCACTACTATTCAAGTACTTATAGCTTATTTCCTTTACAGTCTATATTCAATAAGGACGTTGGGATTGGGGGGAGCTTAATTCCTCCCTTAAGCCCACATCAACACTCACTTCTCATTTAGGGAAAAATGTTGGCTTAGGGGATGGGTAGGTGGGCAGTTAATTGATCCGAAATAACAATGGAATTAGATACTTATGGAGCCTCCTGTTGCCATTTGATTTTGCAGATACCAGTTCGAGCTCGAGGGCGGTGAAGGGAAACGGTAAGTAACAGGCATAGACTTTTCTGTACAACCATCTTTAGTTTTCATTGGCATCAACTCTGACTAACCAAGGTACTTCAAAAGCTCATTTAAAAATATCTATACAAAGGAATTTATTGATCATAAAACTTTAAGTCCAATTTCCTTAGGCAAAATAACCCCAAAACTGAATATTAGTGCAAGTTTTGAAGCGGTTCAATAAGCTGAAAGTTCGTGGTTTGTCAAGTCTAAAACACTCTCATTTGCTCATTTGTTCGCCACTGAGCTGTCACGATTACGGCTCCAATCTCTTTTTCAAGGCCCCCTTCGAAAAGGTCGCTCAGAGGGATTTTGCTAGTTCAAGTGTATAAAAGTTTAGGGAAATCTGCCATTTTGGTCGTAAAAAGGACCTAAAAGAGCTAACAGACGCATCTTATGGCTGTGAAAAAGACAAAAAAAACGTCCTGGTTTAGTGATTTATTCATATTTAAAAGACGGTGCATTCAGTCCAGCAGTTAAAGGGAATGCAAAGTTTTTAAATAGTTATGTGAAAGGGGCACCATTTGTTATAGAAGGTATAACGAAATGGGTACCTTTTCTCTCAAAAAATAGTATATGAAAGGGTAAGGGGTTGGACCGCTGGTCGGAGCCTCCCCTTTTGTTAGGCCCCCTCCCCCTCGGGTAATAGCTATCACTGCTTAGCAGTTAAAGTTGTACATGTCTTCGATGTCTGTTTGAAGACTTAGTCAAGAAGCAATTTTGTCCTTCAACCTTTGCTTTCGTCCTTTTTTTAAAAGCCTTATACTGCATGCTTTCTCCTGACTCCCACACCGTAGCTAAAAACTGACAAATCCGCTAAATAAAAAGTACTAATAGCACCCTAACTTACGCCAAGGAGTCCTTTTTTTCTGGAAATTACAACACCGATCAACAATTTTGTTGAGATGGAACAACCACTGTGTCAGTTGTAATTACGGTAATTTTTTTCTCTCGAACTCTAAAATTTCGTCTGTCTTTGGTCCAGTCCGGGAAAGCTTTACTGAGAAGATCTAAGCAAGAATACAGCTCAAGTTTTAGTTCCTTCAAGAGCCATTACCGATTTCCACTATCAATCGGCTTTGTAGCTTATTTCCTCTTCTATTCATCTTTTTTCGTTCAATGATCTTTTTTCAATTCCCTGAACACTTTTAAACGACCGTAATACAATATTTTCGTCTGGTCACTGGAATTGGTCTCAGCTCACCATCTTTTTTAATCAGCAAATATGCATTGTTAAAACATTACGTAGTTGCTGGCCATTCGATCATGAAAGAAAACTCTCCATTCGGTATCGGCTTTTAATCAAGGAAAAACATTTCCTATTTATTTATTTATTTATTTATTCAATCATTTATCTGATCGACTTTGTATTTATTTGGCAATTTATATTCCTAGCACCTTCGAGGACAGATCACATGTTTTCAATCTGGTCCCACAAAACCTGAAAACCAGCCAACCTATTAAATACATCCTGGGAATAGGAAAGAGGGGAAATATTGAAGAAGCTTTTCCTTCCATGGAATACCGTTTTGTTCCCGAAAAACTAACGGTCACAACAGATCAGTACGTGTGTTTCGCGTGGGCTGGTAAGTCAGTACATCCATAAAGCCGAAATGAAAACATGCCAGGCCGGACACATAATCACTCTTTTTCCCCTCTGATATTTCCTTTCTCATTTTTCTATTGTATACCATTCACTGCTAGGCGACCTTCCAAATAAACACCACTTGGTTACAGTTTTCCGTCAATCAAACGATTTAAACGCACCGGTAGCAAGATTTGTTTTAAAAAGTAAACAATTTGCTCTTACAATACGTAACTTTAACTGAGGACATCTGGCTTGGTGGCTGTATGAAAATTTCCGCGAGTTCAGCTAATCAATGTTGAGGGGTTAATAGGCCAATTTCGTGTTGCCCCAAGCCTCTGCTTCAAAGCGAGGCTAACTTCGAAACCATTGATACAGTTCATTAAAAGCTATTAAAGTGGTTTTTTATTCTCATGCAAATAGAACTCATTTTCAGAAGAAAGGTTTTGCACCTAGCCTCGTTTTGAAAAAGAAGGGTTTTTGGAACTCGGAAATGGACTATTAGTTTAGAAATCCAACAGCAACAACAGGCCCTTAATTAGACAGTCGACTCTCTTTAAGAGGGCCCGTTCATATGAGCCCTTCGTGGGCCTGCCCGGTCAACCGGGCTCATATAAAAAGGCCCTTAGACGGACAGCTTTGGAACCGGCACTCCGTGTCCGTCTCAGAGAGAAGTCCGTCTTATAGAGAGTCAAATAAAGGGAGTAAAGAAAAGCAGAGACCAACTCTGGGCATCCGTTTTACAGAGGTGTCCGTCTTATAGAGAGTCAAATA
>OZ037778.1:32755330-32760330 GCA_964035525.1 Porites cylindrica | reverse complement strand
GATAGACCTTGTTTACGACTAGTCACTTTCCTTTTTGGTTTTCTAAGAAAGTAAAGCCAAGGAAAAGAGCGCGACAAAACGCCTTTCGTGAGGAGAGATTTCGCGCGCGTCTCACTACCTCTACGCTTTTCGCCTCGGTCGCTGAATCGAGAGAAATTTGCACCAGCTAAGCAAAATATACTGCACTTTAAAGCTTAAGTTCTCACGTTCACGGTTTCAAGCTTAATATATTACCAATACCCTGTGAATTTAGTTACAAAACGTTTTGACAGTTTACTAAAAAAAAAGGTTCTGGTGTTTATAACTTTCGCCGCCACTCATTAACATAACTGTACTCGGGCGTGCGGAAACATCTTCAATGAAAACTAATTGTTTAACACATCTTTGTCCATGTTTCCACTTAATAGTAAATGAAATCAGAGCAAATGAAGCGAAAAAAGTCTCAGATGTGTGACCGCAGCGAACTTAGCTTCTACTCTCTCTTAGACACGTAAAGGGGCGTATGTTACGCTATTTGCTATTTTGTTTTAAAAAGCTAAAACTTTTTTTCGCATCATTTCAATTCAAAAAATATAAATGGTCCAGTTTTGTTATTTAAGACTAATTCTATACTTAGGCTGTAAAACTGTTTCCTGTCGTCTTTTACTGTGTATGGCAAGGATGGACATGAATTGAAACTTCAAAAAGTTGGGCCAACTTTTTCATGTTTTAATGCCATCATGCCTGCAAATATCACGTTAAAAATTATTATGGTTTGTGCTCCCTGATGAAGTTTACTAATATTTTCTCCATAACTCTACAGGAGCATTTTGTGTATTGGTGAAGGGGTATCAATTTAGGCTTCTGAAAAACTGCCCACCTACCCCTCCCCTAAGCCAACATTTTGCCCTAAGTGAGAAGTAAGTGATAATGTTGACCTAGAGGAGGGGTGGGTGGTTAGTTGCCCAGTAACCTAATTGATCCGCGTCGTGCGCCGACCAATTCCCAGTTGCACACATCCCATGATTTTGTTATTGATACGCTTACTCAGGAGCCCTCAGTGATGCCTTTAATTTTCGCAGGGCAGCGCAGAATTTAATGCCTTGTTCACACGTGTCGGGACATCTTTGAAAACAGCGATTTTTTTCTCGGTTTTCGAAAAAGTACGCGTACACTCGTAGCGTATTCGAGTCGTTTTCGTCCGTCCACTTAAAAAGGATAAGCCGGCATTTTCAAAAACTCCTCTTTGGGTGCAGTTTTTGAAAACCTGTGTTTTTTGTGGCCCGAAAACGCCGTTTACGTGAGGGTCTCAATGGGGTTAACCGATAGGCGTAAAACGGCCGAAAATTTAGTCGATAGCCGTAAAAATGGAAAAATTTTAACCGTTAGCCGTAAATTGGGTAAAAAAGAGTTAACCGTAAAAGAAATTGTTCCCTAGATTTTTTAATTTTAAGGAAGGTGGTTAACTCGTTTATGGTTGCTTTTTTTATTTTCCGGCTACTTTGACTCCGTACGCACGTTAGGCGAAAAGCCTTTTAGGTGTTGACCAAGACCTAGGCTCCATTTCCGCCGCTATCTCGGGGAACTAATTTTTCCTATAGCGAAAGAGGGCTACTTGCTGGGAATTAATATTTGCGATTTTCAGAAGGTCGTGCCTTCGAAATATTAGTGAAACAACACGCAGAGCTGTTTGTAAAACACGTTGCCTATAAACAACAGTTTCCTGTTTTTCTCTGACGATGGACATTGCCTAGTCCCTGCATGTACGGCGTCTACCCACGCAATCTCGGTCAAGGCATTTCGGTGGCCAACTCTCTCGGACCACGTGACCCGAAACGCATTAGCCGCGCGAAATAACGAGGTCTACGGACAAGGCAACGACAGGCAGTCGTTTTGTACAGTCCTTCGCTATCATTAAAAACAGTGGACACGGGAATTTTGTTATTGGCCGTTTTCACACGAGAGCTAGAAAGGGATTATCCAGACTAGCCAGTGTACAGTCCCCCCCTCCTCCACAGCGTTAGACACCCCTTCTCCGATTTTTTCTGCAGGGAGGTTGCGGCTGTACACAGGCTATCTGTAACGGATAATCCATCTTCCGTCCTTCACAATTGATGGATAAAGTCAGGGGGATTGTTTATTTCAAAATTAAAACTATTCCATTTTCAAATTGAGACGTATTACCTATTAGTGACGCGAATCATCAAACGGATAACCCGTCTCACACGAATAAGCCGTCTCTAGTAGGGGTGACGAATGGTCTTTGCGAGCATTCGCGAGCATGCCGAGCACCTCGATTTTTTTGCGAGCACGAGTAGAGATAAAGAATTTGCTTTGCGAGCAGAGAGCAGTTTAGAGAGTACAACTCGCGAGCAGCGAGCACTTCTTGTATTTTCCGCTTACAGCAATCCATATAGAAATCCTTTTCTAAAAAATATAATAAATATTTTAGAACGGAGTTTTAATTTAGAGCCCGCCAAGTGCTTTGAGGCTATAGTTTGCGAGACACCTTACAGAGATCTAACCAATTACAGTCGCGTTTGATGCCAAATGACGTCACATTTTCGCTTTACTTCATCACGCACGTGTTCGTATGGATCAGAAAGCAAAGGTCACAAGAAGAACAACCATATATAGCTAGATTAGCTAATTTATTATTTATCGTTGTCATTTAATGCGTGCATTTCCACTGAACTTGATAGCCATATTTATAGAAATTAAACACCATACAGAATGACCCAAAGAAGGATTTCCATAATTTCGAGCAATACTGACAAGAAAGCGAGCTTGCGAGCAACTGCAAAAATTTGGGGAGCACGAGCAAGCGAGCACTCGTTTAAATTTTGCGAGCATATCGAGCAAAGGTAAAATTTTGCCAGCAGTTAAAAGTTTTAATGGACCATTCATGCCCCTTCTAGTGTGGAATGTCGCACCCCGGCCTTTAGTTGGGAGTTCGCGTGTCTGCGTACTGTTGGCATTCTATGTGTAAAATAATATTAGTAGTGGAATACTTTATAAAAGTATATTGATCTATTAAATGTGAAAACTTTTCAATAGAATAGCTTATTTTATCTCGAGATGATCCGAAGGCCTTTATTTTGCTTTAAAGATACAAAAAAAAAACAAGTTAATTAATATTTAACTTTTTGAAACAAAAGAAATTAATTTTTAACTTTTTTGTTAACCGTAACTGCAAAAAATTAACCGATAGCCGTAAAAGAGCCAAAATTTTAGCCGATAACCGTAAAAGACACCACCCCATTGAGACCCTCTTACGTGTGGATGGAGGGTTAAAAAAGAGAAAAAAATCTTCGTTTTGAAAAATATCCGGTAACGTGTTTAGAAACTTAACACTGGAGAGCGAAAACGTTTGCGAAATTTGAAGACGTAAGAGTAGCTCATTTTCAATTCTGTTTGTTGCGAAGGTAAATTTTTTGCCATTTTTTACCCGGCAACAACTTATTGCCTCCCGGGTAAAGACACATACTTTTTGCAGTTAACAGCGACACTTCGCGTTCTTGTGCGTCCAATTTTCTGCTTTCCTCCGACATCTGTTCCGACGCAGGTATCCTGCGTGAGGACAGAGGAAAGCCCCTTAAGTGCCACAAATAGGCGTTTGAAATAAACTTTCAGGCAATGCTTTTCTTAAAAGGTGCGGCAATAGACACTAAGAATATCGCTGTTAATTCTGGTTCTGGGAAGGGTAGTCATGGTAAACACGGGCATGTCACATGACACCTAACAAGATAATTTTATGTACGACTTCATTCTACCAGAGTAAACATTCTCGCGAAAATTAAAGGCATTCAATTTACATTATCACTAGTAAGAGTTTTAAGAAGGCTCTTGCTGGATTTATAATAATTTATTTGGGATAAAGGTATAAACTGGAAATCCTTTACGGACCAAGCTGGAAATAGTTTTAGTTTAAGCCGAAGAAATACAAATTGGGAGAAACAGGGGATTTAAAACAGCACATACAGACAAATATTTAAAAATATTTTGTTTTCAATCGTTGTTGTTTGTATGTGGGGGATAAAAAATACAGGGATCGAAAGACAAGTAGTGGATAAGATAAGAAATAGGTTCAACCTATCAAGTTTAAGTTTAGTTTATTTCGCACTATTCAAGTTGGTACAGTATAAGATAAATGATGGCGTACAGAATCAGTAGGTTAACAAATGATGAAAAGTAAATATAATATACAGGTTTGTTGATATGTGCACAGTGACCAAAGTAGCCAAGCTTGCTTATCTTATCCACTACTCAGTTGTCTTTTGAGTTCAAAACAGTTTTTCGGACAGTGTAATTCTTGCACGGATATGATATTTAAAGGGAATGGGAAATAAAAAGTAATCAAGATAAATTCAGTTTGATAGTAATTTATTGGACAAGGGATTATAAGTTGAGGTAATCAAAAGGCGTAAATCATTTAACAGTTGTATGTCATTAAAGATATTAATAAAATGAGGTATTTAAGGGAAAACTACGTCCTGTTAATTTTGATTGTCTGTTTTTTGCTGGATTACAGTCATGTGATGTAATCAACATTCATGGGTAGGAGATATCAGTCGTTTTAAGATTGTTGTCGCACAAACTTGAGTTCGCTCTAGGGCGAAGGGCATCCGGATTCTGGAATAAGGAAAATTTTTCTCGTGGAATCCGGAATCCTTGGCTTTGGAATCCGGAATAAAGCTTACGGAATCCGGATTCCACTAAAGATTGGAATCCAGAATCCAAGTTCCATTGACAAAGAGTGCGTTCCTTTGGCATGATCCAGATAAGGATCACTGATCCGAGATCACTCGGATCAAGGTAGATCAAATGAACTGATGAATCCTTGTCCAGAGTGGAACGCACCCAAAGACTTTGGAATCCATTACCTGGGATCTGGAATCCGTGGCGTGGAATCCAGAATCTAAGACTGTCTTGTATTCCCTTATATGGGGCGATAGAATCGAGATCCAAATGCAAAAACAAATAACAAACAACGTGGTATCGGGCTTCGAATCCCCGAAGCG